>JAVJGJ010000060.1:11111786-11132922 GCA_035590215.1 Microhierax caerulescens
GGGGAACCTTCTGGCAGCTTCTGACAGAAGCCGCCCCTGCAGCCCCCCTGCTGCCCAAACCCTGCCACCAAACCCAAAACAATCACATAAGCATGCTGTTTCATTGGATTGCTCACAGTATAAAGCCTCCAATATTTATGTTGTTCTGGTGATGTTCTGTTTCTGGAATGATCGTTGGCATCGCAGGGCAATACCATGACACCACGCCTGGTGGCGTTGGATGAGCATCTCTGTGAAACATACATATGATTATTGTCACGATGGTTTCAGCACATGGGCTTGAACAAAGCCAGTCGAAGACAGAAAATAATGGTTATATTTCTGACACCTTCCTTTAAATTGTAAGGGAGGGCTTTGCTGGTGGTGCTGCTTTCTCACATCGCTGATCTTGATCTCCGTAAAATTTAAAATTAAGACAAATGAAGGATCCTGCCTGCCCACCCCACCCACCCACCCCCAACCTTTTTTATTCTCTGGATTGCTCTGAGCTTTCTGAATGGCAAGACCGTAACATCTTAATGAAATATTTCTGCTTCCATCCTAGGCAGTGGTTATTTATAAAGTCCAGCATGTTGTGGCTGGCTGAAGCTGCCCCATGCTGCTCAGTGGCATCCCAATATTTTCTTGTGCCTAGTTCCTTTTACATGGATATTCTTATCCTGCGCTAGTACTGCTGTCTGCTTTTAAGATGCACAATGAATGGTGATGCTGCTCTCTACATATCAAACACAATGCATCCCTTTAGATTTTATAGTTCCCTGTAACCCAGGTGCTGTTATTATCGGTCTTGACATCATTCATTCAATATGATGGGCCCCGTCTTTCCATTTATCTGTAATGGACAGGAGACTTTGAATCATTTTATCTTCCAAGCGCAGCAACATCTTTTCTTTAAAATATAACTCTTCTCTCTATTTCTTGTTTTCTTCCTTGTCTAATATCTTGTGCATTATATTTATCCCCAATCTCTTTACTCTGCACCTCCTGTTCCCTTTTGTTTTGTTTTTGCTACGTATCGATCTCTTTCTCACTCTCTCTCCCCACCCCTCCTGTTTTTGTACCCATGTAGGGCACTGGTTTAGGCTTATTGCAATCAACGTTGCAATCAAAGGTTCCCTTGACCTTATTATGCCTTAAGTTAGGACCAGGTATCATCTCTCCTTCTGTATATGTGGCTTGTGCAGAATGTAGTGCAGTATTTGAGGTTACCTTGCCCTCAAAGCCAAGCAGGCTTAAAAGTATAATGACAAAGAAAACACATCTTTAGTAAAAATGTCAGGCTTTGAGGTACAAGATTAAAAGCAAAGTTTTAAAAGTGCAAACAGGTTTAAAATAAAATTCTGTCTTAAACTGAACAAGTCCATTCTTTAACTACATAACCTCTTTCTCATTAATTCCCTGTGAGGTGTCCCTGCCTTGAGAGCAAGAGTCTAATGTTTCAATTAGAAGTTCAGTTACTTCCTATGGGCTTAGAAGAGGAATCTCAACCTGATCTTTCTGTCTGTGGTGTATCAACTTCAGATGGTAGGGATCCTGTTTTCACAGAGTAGCTCTCCTACATGATTACCTGCATTTATCCACCTGTAGAGCTGAGGATGGCATAGAAATAGGTGGCATATGATGATGATATTTGAAGCTAGCACTCGCCAACAGATTCAGCAAAGGATGAATTCACTCTGCTTGGAACCAGTCATGAGTTACCTTTTCTCCAGGGACTGAATGGCTTGAGTGCTTTGGTTTTATTAATCTTACTGAACTAGGTGGCACTAGTGAAGTAAGTCTGAAGGACAGACTGCCCAAGTGTTTATTTGCTTGGGCAACAGTACATGCTGAACACTTTGCTCTGTATCAGTCTGGCAGTCTGTTTTCTGGCCATACCTATTTAGAAGAGTTCGGTTAGCAAGGATCAGAGGACCTCTTCTTCCACCAGCTCCATAGCTTCTCTTGAGCCACTCTACAGATACTACTACAGGTACAGAAATACTGCGAGGGTCTGCTTGGAGAAGGTCAAATGCATTTGTTTCATCTCCTTGTGCTCTGCTCTGCTTGGTAGCCAGGCACTGCCCCAGAGGTCGCTAATATCCGTCCCGTAGGCTGACACACATCAAAGAGTGTCCTGGCTGTATAAAGGTAGAAGAGGAGGCAGAGCTATAACAGAAGTATCAAGCTTGTGAACAAGAGAAAGTCAGTTTAATTGTTTTGAATGTATCTGGGTTGAAGACACGTAACAAATAGAATTACAGGTAGGCTGTACAGAGACACAGAGGTGGGGTTTTCTTCACTTACTGGAATTCTTTTTGGCAAATGTTTTTGTAATTTCCTTTCAGCTGTTACTAGTCCCATCCAAGGTGACAGCTAGTCTTGCTAATACTATAAAGGTGAAAAGACACATAAAACATTTAAAGTAAATATAATAGCTTGGAACTGTGTTGTAAGAAATGCCTTTGATTTCAGCAGTGAATTTCATTAAATTCTGCCAGACATTCAAAGCTAGTCTCAGCTTCCCAGCCCCTTTATTTGTTATCAGCACTTGGAATCAGCTTAATATTTTACCTTCACCCTTGGTTGCAGAGCGTAACGGACAAAACCATAATCTGTGGATGTCGTCGCTGTTAGGAAAGAGAGAGAAGAAAGGAAGGGATAAGGGGAAACAGGGCTGCCAGGGAGTTGGTATCTACAAAAGTAAGCAAACTAACAGTTTGGGAGGATGGAGCAGAAAGGGAAAAATCAGCATCTCATAATTTAATTAATGTTCTGCATCTCCTTAAGAGCTGCAGATACAAGCTGTTAGGCTGAAGGCTAATATTTAAAAGTTATTTAAATGAGCAGAGATGTTAATCATTGAAGGGGCAAAGATGAACATTGTCTCACAGCTCTTGCCTACATGCAGAGATGTTACCTTCCTTCCCTGCAGTAAATAAGAGCTTTCAAGTTATTGACTTAGATTTGGATTACACTTACTAAACTAATACTAAGCAACCACCAGCATCTGCGAACTGCAGAGGAGGGGATTGTCTTGTCATAGTCACATCCAAGAAAACTCACAATTTGTATCAGTTGAGATAATGATACACAATTTGTATCAGCAAGAGAGTTGGTAAATTGTATTATGGACAGGATGAAACCTGTCAGAAAAGTGACGGTGCTGTGGACTGCAGAGATGTCAGCATGCTAAGCTTGGGTTTAATGTGTGTTAATAGACTTGATTAGGAGTTTTTCTTACGTGCTCTTCTAACCGGTCTATGGTATTTCTTTATATGTTCTAAAGGAATAAAGACATTTTTTACAAGGATTTTTAGTTTAGTCTAAGAAATGGTGAAATAAAAATTGAGTTTGGAGTTTGTTTGGCATTAATATCTGTATTAAATGAATCGGTTTTAGGAGTAGTTTTCAGTTGTCATATTTTTACTCCCCTGTATGTTTGGCTTTGTACGTTGGGCTCTTCCAGCATGTATCAAGGTATTTTAGCAAAGGCACACCTGCAGATTGTTTGAGTTAATCCCCACAGGAGAAGTGGAAGGAGTGGAAGGTGGGTTTGTAAGCAATTACAATGTTAAGAAAGTATTTCTGTAGGTTTGAAATAACAAGACTTTTCTTTTTTTTCTTTTTGATGTTAAATTGAAGTATGAGAATAAAATTCCAGCTATGACCCTTTCCCTTAGAATGAAAATTCTGTTGTTAGTTTCAGTTAATTGTGCTCCCTAATATAACTGTGGTGCAGGAACACATCACTCGCTTATGTCAAAGAAGTGTTTGGATTTTATTTTTTTACTGGCTACATTGGGGAAAGATGAGTTTCTGAATGCAAGCCAACGATTCTTTATGTGAAGTTATACCTATTGAAAGGAAACTGTGTAAGCACACAAGTTCTTGGCAGAAATACAGCTGCTAATCTCATTTGAGTAGCTGTTGTCCTGAAGATCAGAAGAGATGAGCCTAAAGGTAACTTTATTTGAAGAACCTTTGAGAAATGTAACAGAAGTTGTCATGTTTTCATGTAGAATTTTTGGCAGAAGCATCACAACAACATTTGCTGAGTTCCTGTGTGTTAGCTATTGCTAATGTTTTTTGATTTGCTGAATGAGTGACATGGGAACTATGGATTATGAAGAAAGAAGGGAATTCAGATAATAGTGAAACTACAGTAAACCTGGAAAATGGATCTTGTGATGTTGCCAGAAACCCCAAGATGGCATTAGAGACCTTGCTTTTCTACATTAAAAATGTATGAAATATTCTTAGTGACTCTTATTATCTCTTTGTCTTCCATTCTTAAGCGGTTTCCCATTGTTTGTTTCTTTTTCTTTTAAAGCTTTCCTGATTTACAACCTTTTTCTTCAAGCAGCATTTGCAAGGCGTTGATAATGCCAAAGATGTTACCATAGCTCCAGTGCAAGGCACTGCCAATACAACAGAGGGCTGTGTCCCCACAAATACATTTGCGCTTTATTTTGTTCTAGGAGGCTGGATCAGCAAAGCTGGATGCAACTCCATAGCTAGAAATTCATCCAATACTTAGGATTCTTTCAAAATTATTTATTTATTTTTAATTTTTGAAACACAAGCTGGTCCAAGCTTACAATGCCACCAGAAGTATTCTAGTGCTGAACGGGACAGTATGGAGAGGATGAGGGCCTACCATAGTATCTCATGTGCTCCAGGATTGATTCCTGAATTTTATCAGCACACCACAATTTGAATATTGTGAACCAAATTACAGCAAATCCTTTGAGAAGCGTGAGGAGGCTCTGATCTACACACAGTCACTAACAAGGGAGATTAGTCGGATTTTACAAAATTGTACGGTGACATACTGCTCCAAACGGTCAAGTATCCCACACAACCTTCCACTGATCACTGAGTCACAGAATATTTTCGAGCCAACTAAGGGAAACATTTTCTCAGTGCAGATCTGGGATCCTTATTTAGCTTTTTATTCAGCCTTTGCAGTGAAGCTAGGTAATTGTTCTACATAATGATGTAGCATGCATCAAGTTCTTCTTGATGTGCTTTAGATAGTGGCATTTCTTGTGAGGGGAGAAGCTTAAATGAGATATCCAGCTCATCTCATTTAAGTGCATTCATATTTCAGACTGGTTGAAGAGCTTCAAGTGCCTGTCTTCAATTAGAATGAGTAGGAGTTGGATGTGCTTGTTTGCCGTGGAGATTTTGAGAAGCCTGTGCTCTGTGTAAGCTGGGTGAATTTCATAGACAGCACAGAATTTAGAACATTTCAGAAGATTTCAGAATATTTGTTTATAAGTAGTTCTTTTGTACGTACTTAGGTAAAGGAAAAAAAAAAGGGGAAAATATTATTTTCGGATCAGGACTGTGCACCTAGGAAGGAAAATAAATTATAAAAGTCATATACTATAAACACCTTTAAAATATAATATGGAAAATTGTTTTATTCTTGCCCGATGTTCAAAACCTTTATGTCTGTGTTCTAATATACGTTCCCTGGCCTTGTGCCAGGGCTTGCCAGAATCAGAAACTTTTTGGAATCAGCTGTTATTTTGCTAGTTTGTGATGTGTTTCTTTCTTATTTCAGCCACCGATGTTCATTGAGTGGGGATGATCTGAACAGACAGTGGTTGACACCCAATTCGCAGCTCCATCCAACTATTTACCATACCAAAGGTCTTCTCTACTACCTGCGCAGCATTGGCCGGGCTCCTCTGGTAAGCCTCTTCCAGGATCTTTTGTGAATTATTGTATCAGGATTGCTTACTGTAGTTGTGTGAACAGTCTTGTTTTAGAGCTAGAGTGATTTGGAAAGCATCATGTGCTGTTTCACTTTCATCTTAGTGTTTTGAAAGTCTTGGATATTTATTCTTTACTGAGTCTTCTAACCAACAATTCCAAATTTCAGACTCTCTGCACACCTGGAATATGAGTGAGAAAATAAATTCCTTAAAGCCCTTTAATATCCTTGAAGTATTCCAACTAAGCTAAATACTATGAATAGGTTATTGCTATCATCTTTACGGCAATGATAGGAGAAATTCCACAAAGATTTAGCCTGAATGGACTGTTCAAAAGCCCACGTTGGAACAAACCATGCGAAACACAAGAAGCAGCCCTCAATATGTCTGAACTTCCATGTTGTTTTGGTAATGAGATAAAAATGGCTAGGTCTGGGGGTACAAGAAATTCATGAGACATGGGTCTCTTCTTAAAGGTAAAACTGAGGGAGGGCTGGGACCCATTCCATTTGCTCAATCTTGTTGCCCAGCAGAATGAAAAGATAGTTCTGACCCCTGAGAAGAAAAAGCACAGGGAGGTTTGAATTTTCATGAACAGTTGTAGATGCACAGACTGACAGGTTGGCTAATGATAGCTGCAGTCAGGCAGGAAATGTCCAAAGACATCAAATTCCCTCTGGGTTTGATGAGAAAACCCCCAGACAAGCTGAAAATGTCTGAGCTTCTTTAAGTGAATTCTTGAGGGGAAGGTGGTTTCTGGCTAAGGCAACAGGCCTGAAATTCAACTCTGCAGGCTGAGGAATTCTGTGGAAATTCAACTCCATTGTGAATTTAGTCACCAACCTTTTCCTTTGGTTCAGAGCAGTGTAGGATCAGTCTTGTTTTACCCTGTGATTTGCTGTTTGGCCTTTTTTAATGCATAACCATGCTTGTCATATCCAGGTGCATACAGTTGAACACTCAGTGCAAGTTTTCATTATTGCTAAGTGAAGAGAGGCTATTGATCCTATCATCTCCCTCACTCATGGGCTACATGTCAGACTGGGTAAACTGATTTTTCTTTGCCTTTGAAGAGTACATTGATTTTAGTTTATACATGCTCAAAAATGCCTCCTCCAGAAGACAGCTGGGCTGCTGGGTTTCTCCTTCTTTTTTTTTTCTTTTTTTTTCTTTTTTTTTTTTTTCTTCTCCAACCTCCAAGATCCCAAGGAGCCAAGTTCACTGATAGCCAAATGATTTCTGTGAAGTGATTTAGTTTCATTTATCCTGGGATGTGCAAGCAGTTTCTTCAAAGCAAAGCTGCTTGAAGGAGAAAAAGAAAGAACTTTTAAAGTTAACAGCCTTTCAAACCAAAGCCGGTTTAATTGGTAAGTTCTATAGAGAACAGCCTGCTAAGTTGTGGGTGGTTGTTTTTTTTTTTTCCTGTTGTCTCTGGGAACCCTAGTGAGATGAGGGACTGGATGCACTATGACACTCTAGCACTCTGTGGCATAGGATCTCCTTTTGACTGAGAGCAGCAAAGCGGGAGTGTTGGAGACCTTCTCATTTGGGAGCAGCCAGGTCTGATGGGGAAAGGGAAGTTGTGCTCTCCTTGAGGAGTTGTGGTGCTAAACTCTAAACTGCTGTGGTTTAAAGTTATAGTTGGCAATGCAGTTGCAGCAATCAACAGGGAACCTGCAGCTTGTATAAAGAGTCTGAGCTGCAGTGAAGATCAGGATGCCCTTAGAGGGGATGTAACCTAGGGACCAGGAGGCACTGACCAGTTTGCTGCCATTCAAAGGCATTATATTGAGCTTGGAAACAAGCATCTGCCTGCAAGGAATGCAGCTCATTGTGAGGAAAAAACCCTAGGCATGTCTACCTCAAAACTCTGAGTTTCAAAGTCCTGTCATAATGCTGTTAAGGAAAAAGAAATAGACTTCACACACATGAAAAAAAATATCTCAAAATATTCTGTTTTCCAACAGATTTTCTTGCTTTTCATTTTCTATTTTGCTTTTCCTTTATTTTAAAAGGTGCCTGGTTCTGTGACTCATAAGAAGGGCTGGATTTTGATTTAGAAAGCAGTCCTTACCTTTAGTCAGTGCTGGCAAATAACTTTAAATAGATAAAAATTTGCATGTGTATCTTGAGTCATATGCCAGTGAGTGCACTTGGGAGTTTAACTGGTTTGTGTGTATTAGTGTCCCAGCCATACAGAAGGACATTTTGGAAGAAAAGGACTTGTAGGTCTCAAATTTGCTTAGTGTTTTCCCAGCCATATCCCAGGAATAATTCTGTATTGGGTGCTCAAACTACAAGATACAGCTTAGCCTTGGATGAATGGTGAGACATAAGCGACCCTGTAGTGTGAAAAGGAGGCAGAAGAATGTATTGCAATGAATAATTGCATATAAACATCGTGGGTGACGGCAGTATCCAGCAAACTTGTTTAAAATATAGCTCTGTGCAACTTGCAAGTAGAAGAATAGTTCAGTAGTACTTGACCCTTCTACTGTTGGAAGCTGGTGACGGTCAGTGAAAGATCCCATGACCTGAAACAACAGCCATATTACAGAGCCTGGCTTTGATAATCCTTTATATCAATAAAGAAGTCTCATTCCAGACCTGTCACTAAGGATTCATCTGCAGGTTTCTCGAGGTGTAGAATTACAGACCTGCTACTGATCAGGCAGCCCCACTATCTGACTATGTGATCATCCCTGTGTAGTTTCTGATATATAAAATAATATATTAGGCAGATAATATATTGTGTCTCTTGTTTGTTGGTAATTCTGTAAATTGGCAGGTAATTGATACCCAGTTGAGCTGGGTTCTCTGCCTTGAAATAAGACGAAAGATATAAAATCTTCTTTGATATTCATAGGAATAAATTCTAGGTGGTACCAGTGGTTAACCTAAGCTATGACTGTGTATTGCTGATAGCTTAGATGAAACACTAGCTGGAAAAATGTCTGTCATTAAGAGAACCAATAAATGCATCTCTTTGGAAGGAGACATTACAGGATAATTGCATGTGGTTCAGACAGAGTTACTTCAAGTGCAGGGGCTGCATAAGCCCTGCAAAATACACAACAGCCCGAGGGGACTGAATCTCTGGGGTCTGTGCAATGCTGGCTTTTTTCCTTTAGAAATGATGCTGATTGTAGGTTTGCACCAATAAGCAGTTCTCAGACTGCCCTGTTTGTCCTCACTTTGCCGCCTTTGCTTGGTGGCATGGGTATAAATAAAGCAGGAGTAGTTGCTGCTGAGTAGGTTGCCGTTTGCTTGCTCTAGGTGTGGAAAGTCTATGCTGCAGGGGTGGTGATGTGCAGATCCAGAGCCCTGCAAAGAGAGCTGGAGGTGAGTGGTGATGCAGGAAAGAAAGTTGACAGGTCAGAAACCAAACGAAAAAGCAGCATATAAGCTATGAGATATATATAATTGACCACCTAATTAGTAGTAGCGAGATGCTTTATCCATGTGTGCCTTAGCCTCTCCAGTGTATCAACCTCCTGTTTGTCAGAGGAACTAAAAGAATGTACATGCTCGATTCCCAGATAATAAACTCCCTTACTTGCTGCAGCTAAACTTAATTACTGTATAGCTGATAAACAAACATGCTAGGGTAAATCTTGCCCTAACTGTTGGTGGAAGAAGCTCATCTACTCCATCTGTTTTTCCCCTCTTGTATATGTATTTATGTATATACGTGTATATATGAGTGTTGATCTACTTGAGGAAAAGAAGCCTCTACAGAGCAATCTGGACAGGCTGGACCAACGGGCAGAGGCCAACAGTATGAGATTCAATAAAGCAAACTGCTGGGTCCTGCACCTGAGCCACACCAACCCCACACAAAGCTACGGGACAGGAGAAGAGCGGCTGGAAAGCTGCCTGGTGGAAAAAGACCTTGGGGGGCTGGTCGGCAGCTGGCTGAACATGAGCCGGCGGTGTGCCCAGGTGGCCAAGGAGGCCAATGACTGGCTTGTATCAGAAACAGTGTGTCCAGCAGGATGAGGGAGGTGACCATCCATCCCCCTGTACTTGGCACTGGAGTGGCCACACTTCAAATAGTGTTCTGGGGTGGGGGTGTGTGTCAGTCTCTTCTCCCCAGTTACAAGTGATAGGTCAAGATGAAATGGCCTCAAATTGCACCAGGGGAGGTTTAGATTGGGTATTAGGGAAAATTTCTTCACTGAAAGGGTTGTGAAGCACTGGAAAAGGCTGCCCAGGGAGGTGGTGGAGTCGCCAGCCCTGGAGGTATTTAAAAGATGCATAGACGTGGCACTTAGGGATGTGGTTTAGTGGTGGACTTGGCAGTGCTAGGTTAACGGTTGCACGTGGTGATCTCAAAGGTCTTTTCCAGCCTAAACAATTCTATGATTCTATTTTTTTATGCCATATTCCTCCCCCATCTCTCTATATTGATCCGTAATTCTTCCCTACCTTCCTACACCCATTCTTTTGTCTTCAAAATAAACCCTGGAAAACTGTTCAATGAAATCTTCTCAGTGGTGAATACTGGTTTAAAATGAACCAATTCCTTCTCTTTAGAAATTCTTGTCTTTTCATTGACAGATTTCTGAATATTCCTTATAAAGACATGGAGAATATATGTAACAGCAGTGTGTATATTGACTTCATATCTCAGAGGGCACTGAGATTGATTATTCTTTAAGACTTGGGTCAATATTTACCTCTTGGGTCATTAAATCGTGATTTTAATTTCTATAGGAGTCGATATCTGCTTATAAAGGCTATTAAAACTTCTGCTAAAACTGGGAATGTGCCTTGTGCCTAGTTTATATGACAGCTGACATAAGAGAGATGAATTAGATAGACGGATAGATTAGTGTGGAATGAGATTATTGGCCGTGAAGATTGGTCATGTTCTGTGCTCGGCTTCCAGGAATTCATGTAAAGATCTGACAGCATCGTGCAATACTATTGTACAATTATATTTTCCTGAAAGTTATGTAGCACAGGTTTTGAATTTAAAGATGACAGACTGATGATTAATTGCTTGGGAAAGCACAGATTTCAAATCTCATGGGGATAAAGCTGGAGTTTAGGAGTTCAGAAGTGGAAAGCGCCTGACAAATTGCTCTGTTGTTGTATCATAAGTTACCGTGACCCCTCAGGTTTCTGAGTTGCCATGGATTCCTGCACAGGTGTCATGTTTGTTTCTGCTGCAGACAGAAATGCACTAGTCTTGACTCTGGGTCCCTGAGACCATGTCAGATCGAATAAATAAAGCAAGATCTAGTTGACTAACAAAGTTTGACACAGGGTATAAGCATGGCCCAGAGTCTAGGCTACTCTGAAGAGACACGAGGGAAAAAAACCAACATCAACAACCTACCTGCGATCTTATAGTGCTTATTATGAAGAATCAAGAAACTTTTTTAATGTTCAAGATTTTGCCTTTTTTTTTTTTTTTTTTTTTTTTTTTTACCATCTGTGTAGGTATTCTTTGACTACCATGGACACTCCCAGAAAAAGAATGTGTTTCTGTACGGGTGCAGCATCAAGGAGACTTTGTGGCAAGCAGGCTGCCTGGTTGACACAACAGTTATCACAGAAGATGTTGGCTACAGGGTAGGTCCGCTTTGTGCCTTTCAGCAGTTAGTGGTGTCTAAGTGCGCCTTTATAGATAGTTAAGACAACGCCAGCTCACAAATTTTGGAGATAGGTGCAACCTTCCCTTACTCTGGAGGAATAATGGTCCAGAGAGTTTCAAATAATATGTAATATCTTCATATACTAGATATTAGCAAGAATATTGTTAGTAGATGGCTCCCTATTTATTTCATTTTAGTAAGATGCTCTGTTATAATCTTTGGCAACAGACTAATAGGACAGCCATGTTTTTGTGTGGTTTATAATTTCTAAATACACACACAACTTTGCTCACACCACCATAATAAGAAAATAAGTAGAAATTATTTAACGAAACCTGAGAAAACGACAACATGCCACTGTCCTATTCAGCTGAATCACTTCACGACAAAATGCTCCTGGTGCCACTGAGAAAGTGTCAAACAGATCTAATGTAGTGGTTATCTTCACAGCAAGTGCTTGGTGTCATAGCTAGGGAATTATTATTTTTTTTTAATTGGAAAGAACAAATACTAAAATCTGGTTTATTTCTACTTCATGTGAATGTCTGCACTCATCAAACTGTTCTCTAGATTTCCTGCCTATCTCTTTTCTTGTGCCTGTTTTGATGATATTTCCCTCCTAAATGACAAATTTATTGGAGAAAAAAGAATCTTGTAAGCTCTAATTATAGTCTTAAAAAGTGTTAATTTCACAAAACATTAATTGTGGCCTTAAGCTGATTATAGAGGTATAGCTTGGTTTACTCCAACTTGAAAGAGGTTGAAAAGTCTTTTTCAGTTTATGTCTCTGTATAATTTTCACTACTTCAGCACAAATAGTAATTATCTTCCCATAAGGATGCCGCAGCATCGGTGTTTATCTTTTGGCGTTGCACACAGCATACTGAAACTTTACTGGAAGAAGGTGCTCCAGCATTCATCACGAGGGATCCCTGTGGCAAACACTGTTTCACAAAGAAGGCAGGGAGAGTGCTTACAGTCAGGACATCTTTTGCTGTGTTTGAATTCAGAGGGCTTGAAAAGGCTGAGGATGGTTTGCTGTTACACAAACAGAATTCAAATGCTGCTGTCAGCGTCTGGAGCCTGTCTTGAATCTGCAATGAAGAAAGGCTTCAACGCTGGTCAACAGCACTCTGCAGTGGCCTATAAGAAAGAATTTGTGGTTCAAATCCTCTTTTGCACAAAACAGGAGATGGGTGCCTGCTGCAGTTCCTGCTGATGGGTCACTTTCTTCCTCCTTAGGCTGGATCAGCTTGGGTATATAGGAGAACACATTTACAATAGCAAACTGCAGCAGATCACCCGTCTCACACCTGCTTTCTTGCACTGTTTGCACAGCTTTCTCCCCTGCCTCCTGTAGGTAGTTGGGGATTAAGCTGGCCTCTGCGATTGATTTTTCTCCCCGGGAGCAAGAACCAAATACCTCAAGAAAATGTTGGGTTTTGGAACAGCCTGCATCTCATAGGTCATAGACTCCGCTCTCGCCCTTGGCAATATACAGAACTAAGGTCTTTGTTAGCTTCCAGTATCTGGTGGCTTTGGGTGACTTGCACAGCGTTGGCATCACAAAGCCCAACTTGAAGGTTTGTCCTTTTGAGAGCCATTCCAGGGCCCTTTAACAGCAGTATCTGTGGGGATGTCAGTAAAGAAATGTAATTCCATTCTCTCCTAAAGGGACTGGAGGCTTATGGACAGGGTCCTGTGTGAAGGGAGTAGCTTCCTTTGTTGTTGTGCATGCTAAATCCAGCTGCGTTTGAGAAATGGCACACAGTCACACTGCTGCATTATTATGAAAGCATCCTTGAAAAGGGTGTGTTTTTGCTCTTTGAAAATATAACATTCAAAGATAATTAATAAGAAGAATAAGTAGAGAAGAAAGAAGCATTAGTGTGAAGCCCAGTGAATGCTGGTAAAATGAAAAGAATATTAAATTCAGATTTGTTAATGGTCTTAAACAAGTCCTGCGTACAGAGACGTTACTGTAACCTGCCAGCAATTTTATTTAATTAAATGTAAAAGATTGATTATGCATATAATTTCAATTGTTTTAAAAAGCTAAACTGGATTAGGGATCCGAGCATTGCATTTGGTAGTATATATTTACAAAAACATCTGTGTGTTTGTTTGCAGAAGGGCAGAATGAAAACTAGTTGAGCTTTCACATACAGTTTAACTGGATCTCATGGTTGTTCTGAGGCTTATAAACATCTGGGTAATATGGCTTTGCTGCATTTTTTTAATTCATGTTCAACCCAAATCTGGGAAAACATGGAAGCATCACATGAAGGCATTTTTGTGATCCTCATGCAGTAAGTAGCACATTGAAGGCAATCCAGAAACGTTGGATGCTTCACCTAAGACAAGCGGTCTTAAAGATTCCTCTGTCCAGTGTGCCCACAGGAAAGGGAATGCTGTAGCTTCTAGTAGCACACTGGAGATCTTGACTGAAGCTGAGACTCGTGGTGGTCTCAGATTTTAAAATGGAATTTCTTACTTTGTTCCAGTTTTCTCCACCTCAGGTTTTTTATCTGAAAAATGGACCTTATAGATCTTTAGATCTATACCTTAGAGTGGTGGTAAAGTCTATTGACAGCTGTAGCCAGCATATACTGAAAAATGAATTTTTGTGAGTGCTTCAGTTGTTTGTAAGAGGTATTGCAAAGTAGTTTAGGCCAAAGATTTAGCATTCACTTCAAACATGTTTTAGGAAAAAATATTTTTTTTTCATTTTCAATGAAACCAAATATTCCCATGCAGTGCTGTGAAGTAAAGCTCAACAGAACAGAACTACAATTGCTCAGAATCAATAGGTGAAACTGATTGTTATTGGAAAGTGAAATTAGTTGATTGGCTTTCACCACCCAAACTGAATGAAGTTCAAGGTAAATGTCATTAGCAATAAGTGGGAATTCCTTTGATATGATTCCATTTGGTTCAGATGTTTAAGTAAGCTATTGTCAAAGGAATAATGGATGTCCTTGTTTTCCTTGTTTTTCTCTGGATGGATCAAATGGTCTTTTGGCATACGTTGTGGTTAACATACTAGCACTAAAATTTAGACACAGGCACACACACGTGTGTGTACATAAAGGTCTGGTTTCTACATAAAGCACAGCTAGTATCAATGTATTTATTATATGTTTCTATATATGAATATCGTGTATAGTGAATAGAGTGTAGAAGTAACACATTAAGCACTGTGTAATGGCTGAGTGTTGCCTCTGCACTGATGGAAATATTTGATGCTGCAGTGTATTAGGAGTGTTTATAGGCTTTGCTGGGAAATATGATTTCTTGAATAAGCAAATCACTCAGGGATAAGATGCAGTTTTTACTGGGTTTTCATGATTACTTTTTATTGTGGTTCTCTAAATGAAGTGTATAAAATGTATCGTTTGCACTCAGATGAGAATATTTTGGTTTGTTTCACAATGCAAGTTAGTTAAATGTTGAGCTCTGTTTTCATATAATTATGTGTGACATTCCATGAGAATACACGTCGCCTTTCTCTGCTCTGTGCTAGGTTCAGACAGAACTCCTCCCACAGCTGAATCTCTTGTCAAATTGTGGATGCACGATGGGAGGAGATATAGTATAGCTGGAGAGGGGACAGTGGGAATATCAGGTGCTGAGCTATGACTGCAGCCCTCTCGTCAGCACACCAGGAAGGTGTAGGTAAATGTCAAAGCAGTTTGAAAACAAAACTCTGGAAGTGGCTTCAGCAGTTCCAAACTATTGGCTGTGAAAATGTTTTATTTTGAGTGAGATATACCAAGTGTACTGGATATTTTGCATTTTAGTCTTTGGGGTGAAACAGATGTTGGTATCCGAGGATTTCACGTGGGATGGACATAATGCGCTGGTTGGAGCTCTCAGTAACAGCATCTGCAGATAGATTTGATTATATACATGTTAAAACCCTCAAGTCTCTCTGTATATATGTATGTGTGATACAAACGTACATCTGTTCAATTCATTTTCTCATCAGTGCTGATATTTTCTCATAGACTCTTCCTAAAATACTGGATAAAGTGGCCCCTGCATTTGTCATGAACAGCTGCAGCTTCTTGGTGGAGAAGTCCCGGGAGTCAACGGCCCGGGTGGTGGTATGGAAGGAAATGGGTGTGTTGAGGAGCTACACCATGGAGAGCACATATTGCGGCTGCAGCCACGGGCTCTACAAAGTGAGTAAATCAAAGAACGCTGTGCCACCTTTCTCCTAATGCACATCCTGGAAGGGTAAAGCAGAGGCAATAGCCATGGTCTCGGGGCTTAGCATTGTCTCCTCTCTCCAGACCCATGCAGACATGCTTCTGAGTTTCTCCTCAGTGCAATCTTTCTGTGATGCCTCACTCTTGCTACCTTCCATGCCAGGAGGGTTCTTGTTCTGTGGTTTCACTCAATGGTGAAATAAAAAGAAACTCCAGTCTGGAGCCAAAAACATTGAGCTGAAGGAAGGAGTATTTTTGAGTTGATACAGGGCACTTATCCTTATGAGGGTGTTCACTGTGTTGTAAAAAATGTGTTGGCAGGTCACATGGACATCTTTAAGCCTAGTTCTAAGGTAATTAATTTGAATGCTAGTGGCATAAGCTCTCTGGTACAGGCTAGCTACCTGAGCATCCACCTGGCCAAATTCAAGAGCCTGCACTGAGAATGCTGCATTTGAAGTTGCCTGACAGCCAAAGGTAGCTAATACGAGGCTAGCTTTGACAGCTGTCCATGAGCTCAAGGTATGCCTGTGACTCTGATCTAGACAGACCAGAATTCCACATCAAATGAGGTTCCAATCTTGGTAAGGAGGGCTGTACTCATACTGAATGCTTCAGAGACATCAGTCTATGAGATCCCCTGGCAGTTTTTAAGTACACAGGATGAACTCTGGTAATTGCATTTGAGTGATCATAATTCTCCATTCACTCAAATGGTGAATTCTTTCTCTTGTTCCTTTTCCAAACCTGTTGCTTTCATTGAAAGGCTTCCATATTCCACATTATTTCTCCCACTCTAGGGAGCAATCCTTATCTATAAAGCATTAATAAGCAGTTAAGGATCCTGAAAGACCCTTAAGAAAAGAACCATCATTACAAATAACAATTAATTAATAAGACACTCAAATTATTATCTTTGGAAGCTCTATACTAATCCATTTACCTCTCTGCAGAATGCAGCCAGGAAGTACTCAGGTGTTTTTTTAACTATGCTGTACTATACACACATCAATTCCAAAACAGAAAAGGCAAAAGAAAAAAACAGCAGACAGTTTAAAGGAAGAGAATATAATTGCCCTGGGTATTACATCTAAACTCCCTATTACTGAGAAGCCCTAATGTTTTTTTAATAGGCACCACAGGTCAAGGCAGTGGTTTTGAATCTTTTTTAGATAGTGGGGGAAAATCTACTTTGACTGAAGTCAATGCCAAAACTCCTAATGATCTCCATGGAGGAGGAATTCACTGATTTTCTAGATAACCACCGTAAGACCTAAAAATAGTGACACAACAGATTGTATCAATATATAATGATTTATTCTTCTTCAGCATCTGATAGGTCTTTAGGCCAAATTTGCTTAATTTGTGCCATCAGATGTTTGAAATAGTAGGAGGGTAACGTTAAATGCTACATTCAGATGTGACATTTCAACTTTGTGCCATCCACATGGGCTCTGTATTATATGTAGAGGTACCAAAAATTAGCGGAAAGACCTAATGCAGATGGCTCAAGATTCTTTTTTAAAGAAGTGTTTTAAAATGTATGAAATTATTTCCTACGTTCTTTCTTGTCCTCTTTTTCATCATCGACCAGGACCAGAGGCAACCACTGAGGACAAGAGCAAGTTGACACATGAGAACTTGTAACTGGACAGAATCCAATGTTCTTATGGCTCATAGGGAAGTCTGTAAGCTGTAAAGCAGTCCTGAAATTTCCATTCTGAACCCTGAAAAGCTGAGTCCCAGTTGGTTCATTGGGTTATTTTTATGAGGTCACATATCCCTTTTTTTTTGTTTTGTTTCATTCATCTCAAAGATGGAAGATACATAAATATTCCCTTGAAGGGGTATTTCTTCATCATAAGAATAAGGGAAACGCTTTTTGCATTTTCCCTGATTCAGGCAGCTTTAAAGTATTTCCATTCATTTTTTCCAAGTATACAAAGTACCCAACTTGTTAGTACCAAAATGGAATATAAATCCTTATGTTGACATTTATACAGGAGCTGCATATAAATATATAAACTATCTCTTTCAAATAATGATATCAATAGGCTATTTCCTCTTCCTTATAGTTATCTTTAGAGCTGGTTCTTGCTTGCTCGTTTGCTCATTCTTACAAGTGGATTATTCAGGGTATGGACTTGACAGGCTGACACCAAGGTTACATTGCATAATACCATTTAATACTTAGCTTCCAACTATCAAGCCAAAACTATTTCATGAGTATCTGGAAGCCCTGAAATTATTCCTGTAAACTGAAAATTAATCACATAAGAAATCCCATTTTTCTAGAGACTTCAGTCTGAGTTCTTCACTCTTGGACCTTCAAGATGATGTGTGTAAACAATAGCCTGAGACTAATGCTCAGGCAGATGTCAGCACCCCATGTTTATAGCTTTCTGATATTTGGATTAGTATATTTGTGTTTAACTGTTGATAGAATCGGTTTCTTATCTGCATAAGACTGATCTCCCTGTAGGGGTATTTCCAGAATCTCCCCAGGACAAGCATGTCCTTATGGTTTTGATATTTTTATACCTTGAAGTACAGTATGAACAGCAGTTAGGATTTAAACCATTTCATTATATGCAGCAGATGCTCCCAAGTCCAGCATCATTCAGTGAATTAGTGGTCAAACTTCTAGTAGAGTGCAGCAGACCTGGATCCTGGTCCTTAGCTTTCTTCCTGCTTGTAAGTGATGAAAGTAATTCATTCAAGTAGCTGCTTTGCTGGCTACAAGCACAGGTACAGTGCTTGGAATCACAGAGGCTTCTGATAGGGATTGTGCAAAGGATTTGGGAAGAGCAAGAAAGCCTTACAGAGGCAGCAAGAGGTTAAAATATTATTTACACGAGGCTGGTAAGTGTGCCGGCTCTTACCACATGTCGAGGAAAGGCTAAGGTAAACCAGAACCTGATTTTTCTGATAGACAGTCCAGAAAAGATGATATAAGAATTTTTCCAAGGAACGTGTCTGTCCTTTCTTGAATTGAAATGTAGCCTTTTTAAAATAGTTTAGTGACTGAAAGAGAAGGCAGGAGTTTGGTATTATTGATATGTAAATGAGAAAGAATAGTGACCCCAGCCTCTTTTAAAAGAAGTCATTTGATTTCAAATGGGGAGGAATGTGGAAATGAAAGGAGAAAAGAGATGGTTTGTCTCTGTCGAATCTCCCTGTCTGTGTGATCAATGGAAATGCAATAAGCCAACTACCCTTAAGGAAGTGAAACATAAAACTAAAGAAACTATTGATGTTATCTAAGGTTTTGCTCAACCTAAGGAAAAAGAAAAGAAAGGGAAAAAATACCTAAACTCTTTCATTTTGTCTGTGTTGCCCAATTCAGTCTTAGAGGAACAGTGTCTCCATTTGAAAGTTGCTAAAAACAAAGCAGCCAATTTCTGCAGTAAATTCTCTCTCCTGCTTCTGCTAGTTTACAACCCTACAGTCAAATCGGGAAAAACCCAAAAAACCCAAAAAGCACCCAACGCCCACAACCCCCCCCCAAACAAACAAACAAACAAAACACCAACCCACAACAACTGCTTGTTATTTCTTTGCTTATGTGAAAGCAGCCTGTGTTGTTCCTTTGTTGGAGCTTTTACCCCTCCAGCTTACCGTGTGATTTTTATTGCTGCCTCACTTTTGTGGGATGTAGAGCCCCTCTCATCTTTTGTTTTTAACAGACTAAAAGCAAGGCTGTACTATAAGATGTTCTGCTGAGTACAGGTTCAGTCAGGTACAGTCCTGACCCCAAAAGAATCAAATCTCCAGTGACACATATTGATATTTTCCTGTTTCTTATGTGATTCATTTTTAAACTTGCGTATCTCTTTGCTGTTACCATGTTCAATCCTATTACGCTGTTTCACCATTCTTCTTAATTCCTTGTTACCTAGCCTACTAATTAACACCCTTCTATAGCGTATTGCACTGTGCTGTTCCATTCATTACTGCATTTATGATCCTACAAGTTAATACCTTTTGTGGCATGGTATACAGCTGAGTTCCAAACAATATGTAGCTGTAATATAGGGAATCTAAAAAATTCATTTTCATGCTCTGTGAGTACATGCAATGTTGGAAAAGCATTTTCCTTGGTGTGTTGTGCCTGATGGAGTAAATGTAGTACTAACAGAAATAGATTTTTAACTTCTTACTTAGAAGGGATTATAAACAACAAGGAGTAACAAATGAGTTTTAAAATTATTGCAGATATCTTGACAGTGCTCTTTGAAAGAGATTTTAGAAGTGATATGGATCCCTCTTTGAAGAAAGTGTTTGGGAGAACTGAGAAAAAAGATATTTTTTTCATTCCAATTTAATGCTTCTAAGTCGGAGGAACTGCATACCCCAAATTTTCTCATCAGACTTGATTAGAGGGAAAAGCCACCCCTTTGCAGAGACACTGGAAAGAGGAGAGATCAGCATCAAGCAGCGTGGCCATACAGTTCTTAAGACTTTCTTGATAGTAATTCAAAATGTCTTTGTTGAGCAGAAGTGGTGAGAGCTAGCCTGATTTGAAGATCTGATGGTACCCATCCCCTTTCACCTGGTTAGCATGGACTAGAATACTTAAAATCAGCCATGTACCAGTGATTTACCAGAGAAGTATGGCTGAACTAAATCAATATGCCAAGATGAAAGCCCTTTCCTCTTTCTAGTCCTGGTTTGACCTGTCTCTAATCAGCCAGCTTGGACAAATCATACATTGGTAACATTAAATTACAGCACTATTTCTTTATAGCTATCTGTAGGCAATGAAATAATTTCTTCATCTTCCTTACTATTGAAGGTTACTTACCAAATTACTGTGTGGGATTTTTATGTATGCTTTATTCATAAGCAGTTTATTACAGTTAATAGTCAGAAATTGAGTTGTTTTGATAGAGTTTGCAGGTCACATGACATGCTTCTGTTCTCCAGTAAGATGTATATTGTTCTTATAATTGGAAGTCTGGTGCACAAACTTAAAAATAATTTTAATTTGGCCTCTCGCCAGTATTCAACCACCAACAAAAAATATTTCAGCAATATTCTTGCCATAAAGCATGTTTGGTAAGTGCTTGCAGAAAGAAAAAGTAAAGAAATAAGATACACTCTATGCTTTCTGGTATAAGCTTCCAGTTTACAAAAATGTTTACAGTGTCTTTGCAGGTCTAGGAGACTTTTCCTCATTTCTTTTTTTTGTTGTTCCCCAGAGCTTACGTTTTTCCTAAGTATGGGTAAGTCTCAAAAGCATTCAAAAGTTTATTTCAAAAAAGAAGAATCATCTTTAAAATGTGTGTGTTTTGCTGACCCTTGGTGCTCTGGGGATCTCATTCAAAAGCAGATGCTGAGAATAAGAAAGAATGATTTTCTTTCTGATACTTCTGCTTCCAGTTCTGGTCCAAAGTGGCTCCAATTGGAAGCAGCTGTAACAGCAAGAAAAGTATAGAAAAAAAAAAAAGTTAGTAATCTAAGAGCTGAAAGTTCAGATTAGGGGTTTGTTCTGGTTTTTTAAGTTGTTACACAAGGCAGAAATTTCCATCATATTTCCTTTATTTTCCTGCTATTTCCACCAACCCCTTGCACTAATTGATTGGTGATTCATTTTGTAAGATAGTCTAATTGTACC
>JAVJGJ010000060.1:11133022-11167429 GCA_035590215.1 Microhierax caerulescens
ACTAATTGATTGTTGATTCATTTTGTAAGATAGTCTAATTGTACCTGTTAGGCTTGTGCGCCTTGCTTCATAATTATGTAAGGATTAATGACATTTAGGAAGTGGGGGAAAGGCGTGGGGGGAATAGGAAAGAAAGGATTTCTGAGCAAACAAATGAGATGGTGGGTGTTTGTCTTCCTTGTAGATTCTTCTATGAGCTGTTGCAGGATTTTCCCTCATTAGGTGTTTGTTATTGTTTTGTTTGATTGTTTTAATTATTTGACAGAACGCTAAGTAAGAAATCACAATCACGTGTTCAAATGTGCTCAGATCTGTTTGGTTTGTGCCACGTGAAATAATAGGAGTTTGAAGGTGTGCACTGACTTTGGCACTCTCAGATTGTTTGGAAAAGCAAATTATGAAACTTGGAGAACTTTGTAGGGATTCTTTGGCCCTTATATCTCCAGAAAAACTAGAATTTGTCAATAGGGCTATCGTGGCTGGTCTTCTCTTTCTTAATTAGTAATAAGACAGTTGTATTAAGGCAAGTGTGACCAAAACAACATGAGATGTAAGTATCATCTCTGTTCCCAAAAGTCATGGGTATAATTGCAATTTACTATATTTTTGCTGAAGTTTTGCTCAATATTGTCAGATGGGAGGGCCATTTACGTACATTTAAAAGTCTGTAAACTTTGCAAGAAGGTAATTCAGGCCTCTATGCTCTGTCTTCCTATTTCCTGATCCACACCACGGTCAGTTTAACCTTGATGTTTTGGAAAAGATCAGTAGTTGAGAAGGGTCATTATTCTTGTCATCATTTCTGAGGAAGGCTTATTTCTTATTTGTTTGGGGTTGTTGGGGGGCAGGGGAACTGGTTGGTTTCTCTTAACACTCTGTATAGGGCAAGACCCATTTTTCTGGTACTAGTGTGACTGCTTGAAGCCTTTTGCTGAGAACAATTAGCCCGTCTTCCAATGTTTGTCAAATGTAGGTGTTTTGTGAATGACTCTGGTAAAGCAACGGACACTTGATCCAATAGACTGAGTTTGCTGCTGTAAAAACAAACAATTGTTTTGTCAGGGTGACTGAATAATTCCTTACCTTTTTCCAGGAGTAAGTATAGGGGTGGTTGCCTGCCAAATGCTGTGCACTAGTCCATCTGTTGAGATGTCCCATGAATGCTACCTTGAAACAGATTTTGGAAGAAGTCCTCCCCAGCACCTGCTGCAGTGGGTTTCAGCTGTCACTCAGGCCATCTGCTTTCCTGTTCCTGGGTTGAAAGTTTCAAGTGTTAGGGGGCTGAGGGATGTTTTATTGTGTTTGAACTCACATGGTTACTAGAAACAGAGGTGAATGACACTTAATCGTGAAGAGTGGACACAGCATCTCTAGCCTCCCTGTCTGCAGAGCACTCAGGAATCACTAAAACCCAACTGTCAGAGGGCACTGGGCAACAGTGTTTTAGTCTTTCCTATTATTAGTGTACCCAAAGAATGGGATTTTTTTTTCTGTATGACAAAAGATAATCACTGATGCTAGCTGGATTGTGGAAGAAGATACTAATTTAAATTTTTATGGTTTATTTTGATTTTTTTCTCCTGAGATGTTGAGCCAGCTTTATCCCTGACTCACTAAGTTCAGTGGTGTTATATCAAGGTAGATTTGGATAATTAACTTTGGAGAGATATTCCAGAGACCTTGACAGTCTGGGAAGAAAAGATGCTTTAGCATCGCACTGGGGAATAGTTTATTGAATGTGTTCCCTCCCTCTTAGACTATGCCTGGAAGGAAACAAGAGTGCCTCTGCCAGCTCTGCTGCCTTTCCTAGCTTTTATCAGTAACAGATTTTCTTTTCAGTTGTGTACTGGTCAGTAAGTTATTCTAACTGTGGAGCTTTGGTTAAAGAAAATGGGAAAGTCTGTATGGAAGGGTGGTCACAGTGGTGAGTTAAACACACCTCAAACTGAGTTTGAGGTATCTCTAGAAGGAATGAGGCATGGGCAAGTCATATCGCAGCCTGTTCCTATAGCACTAGTCTTTTAAGCTTGCTGTGTGATCCTCTTCTGAACTTTCCAACCAAGGTTAGTACTTGTGTGCCAAGGTTAGTATAGTGTAGGTTAGTACTGGTCTCTGGCATTTCCAATTATTTTAGTCTGAAAGTTTTGACACAGCATTTTCACACAGGAGCTATGAATTGTTACAGTATGGAAATGGGCAGCCCTATTAACAGTGCCAAAATGAATGATTTATGATATTTGATTGCCAGAGCAATGTAGTGATTAGGCTGAAATTACATGTCTTTTGGTTTGTAGCCACATAACTTGTTTTTTGGTCCTGTTAGTCTGTATTGAGTCAAAAGTTAGTCCTGGATCGGAACTCTCCACAGGCACCTCGAGGTAATGCTGCAGGCTGCTATGGAACACTCCTAGCAGCTAGAGATAACTTAGCTTAGATAACCTGGCTCTAACTTAGGGCTCCAGTGTTATTCTCATGCTATTTCATGTGCATGGACATCTCCCTCGTTTCCTTCTCCTTCAGTGTAGAAACACTCTATTATATATCTGCAGAGGCAGGAGAGCTAAAGATAATTTTAGTGTAAAATGGAATGCACAAAAGGCTGTAGGCAGAAGAACATAGGCTCTTAGGGTCCCACTTTAGGACCTTAAGGTCATGCAAATCACATTTCTCTGTTTCTCCTACTGAGCCATTCAGGCTAAGAAATAGGATGCAAATCATACCTTGGCAGAAAATATGGGTGCTATATCCTAACCCAAAATTTGTTGGTAAAAACAGGATCTATCTACAGATTTTGAGATGTGAAAGAATGAACAAAAAGAGAAAAACATGGTCCTGAACCACAAAGAAGTGAAAAATTTGCTAGTTTCTCTGCCTTTTGGAACCATTTTCAAAGTTGACACTAAGGAGGTGTCTGCTTCTTGAGCTTTTAAGCAGATAGCCTGGCCCAATCTGTATCCCTTTGGCAGAATTAGTAACTTAAATCAGCTCCTTTGTCTCTGCTGTTGATAGATATTGGGTGCTGACTGGCTGTGTAACTGGAGAATGGGTCCCATGTTATATGGTTAAATCACAGCACAATAAAAAATGATGACAGGAGTTAGATCATAGATCTGATTGCACATCTGGGAGGTATCTAGTTCTTAGGTTCAGTGGACATGGCTGGCATGCAGAATGGCAAAGCAGAGCAATCATGTACCTCCTCCTTGGCCCATTCTTTTACACCATCATATAATTGAGACAGCTGTCTTAGCTCTGCTGTTTGCCCCTTCCATTTGGGACTCAACCTTGGAATGCTTGTTCCAACAAATTGCAAAAATCTGCATTCCTTTGACTTGCTAATAACGCTTTGCTTCCTATTTGGTAGTTCCCTTTTGGTTAAACCAAGGGACAAAGCAACTCCTTGGAGCTGAGGAGTGGAAAACAGGCTTTATCTTGAATCTTTGCTGTCTTGACTGCTGATGTTCCTCTAGATTTCTTTTTTTCCTCACTCCATTGTAATCAGCTGATGTTTCTGCTTTGTTTATGGGGTCTGACTCCCTCAGCTGCTTTTGCACTTCCCTAGATACTTGGTTGCAATCCAGTCTTCCCATATTCCAGTGCTGTACTGGAGAAAGGAAGTGATGGTTAACAGATAGGGGTTACAAACTGTTTCTCTACAAAGGGGATGAGCAACAAGACTACATAGAGGAAGATTTAAGTAGAAAAAACCCAGGTTTGGACATGACAGGTCTGGGCAACCTAGGTGCTTGAAGCAAAAAATCCTTTTGCAATTGCACTTGTGGTTGCATGGAGAAGAGATTGCATTTTGTGAGGGGAACAAGATATGAATTAATGGCTGACCTCTATATTTTCACCCTGCTGACAACATACTGTTTTGTGGCCCCACTTGAAAATGAACAAAACCAGTGTACTTGTGCAGAGACATAAAACCAACAAATGCTGTCACCTTGTGACTGAGGGATTGGGTCTTTCCATGTGCTGTAAGGAGGAACAAACTCTACTAGTATTAAAATCAATGCTGCCATGCTCAGAAGTCAAACAGCCTCTTGTAGTGTGAAGGCTGAAAATGACCAACAAATTGTTGTCAGGCTAATCTCCAAATTGTATTTATTCAGTTTATGGGTATAGCTGAGGACCTGGTTTGACTTCAGATGTATTTTTTTTAGAAACTTAGCTACGTTCACAGTACACATTATTAGAGCAAACAGAAAACTACAGAAGCAAGCCAGATGTTCAAAGATTATTTTTAATTTTCTATTCTAAATATTATAGTGGTGTGACAAATTGGACAACTGCAGTCACACACACATATATGTGATTTTTCTGGATGAAAAGTCACTGTTTTATTTGAAGCCCACTAAGCAATTCTGAATGGCATGACCTTGGATGTCCATGGGATTTCAGTCTGCTAAAGAAAAAGCTCTTGGGAAGGATAAGGGATAGAAAAGCAACAGTCCTAATGAAAATGAACGGCAGTATTTTGGTTGTGTCCCTTTAAATGTCCAAATATCAATGCACATCATCCTTTCAAGTTTTCTGTGGAATTACAGCAGCTAGCTTTTTGATTTCTGATGTCTCTCTTGCTTGTTAATCTGGCCCCATGTGAATTTATTGTACAAATCTATTTGGCAGCTGAAAATTGCCCTTTGATGAAGCTCCTAGTCTAATCATGAACTCGTCAGGCATGGAAAATAAGAATGGGGAGGTGGCAAAAGCAGAGGCTAAAAAAGCCATGTTTGTCTTTCACTCTGCATGGGTTTTAGAAGCATCTAAATTTCAAAGTCTTTCACACGCAGGATTTTCTGCAAATATTGAGTCTGTTCCTTTTAGGATCGTAACATTTGCTGTGCTGGATCAGACCACTGGTCCATATAATCATGTATCCTGCCTCATGCAGAGGCTGGCTCCTCATGGCTCAGAAGTAAACAAAACCAGCCTGTAATGTAACTGATTCAATTACACTAAGACACAGAAAGGAAATAATCCTACCAGCCTGACCTGCCTCTCCTCCACTTCATACACTGCAGCATGAGGCCTGATAATCATTATCCAAACCTTGAAACAATGAGCTAAGTTCTCTGTGAATAATTATGGCACTCTTCCATCCCATTTCATAATGTTTTCTCAGGCAGGGTTTCCTGCAGCAGTGAATTCCACTAGCTGATGCCTGTAATACATATATGCTGTCCATCATCATATATAAACTATTTACTGAAATCTGATCTCACATATTTCTGCATTCTGTCCCTTTGCTGGTTTCTGTATCCATGGAAGATGCGCTTCCCACAACGGCAGTTGTTGCCAGTCTGGTCTGTGAGCTCTCTATTCGTGTTTGCTGCCATCCTTATGCCTCTGTTATGTACTCCCAGGTCCCCTGGTTTTGTGTCCTCTAAATAAAATTAGATGGTATATTCATCCTTTTCCATCTTAAAATCTGTAGATAGAACCTGGTTCCATCCAGCTCATGGCTCTTTGGTAGATTTCCTTATTTTGTTTCCAGTCCAGGTTAATTTTTTCAGGTATGCTAACCTCTTACATTAGCTTTTCTCTCCTTTTTTTCTTTTTTTTTCCACAAAATATGTTTCAGATTACCCAATATACCAGGACTGACTGTTATTCCTCTGCATTAAAAGTACTAAATTCCTTCCTCACTGGCAGAGTACTAACATTTAATTTTGTTTAAATGGCAATATGTGTCCTTGCCTGGTACTCTAAACATCATAAATAATACATGCACGTCTGCAGACTGCACCATGTAGTGGGTTTGTCCTTGGGTAGGGACAGGTCTTCCAGCTGGAGAAGGTGGGTGTTGCATGAGCCCACACTTTGAGATTCTGCTTCTATCGCACAGCTGCTTGAGTATGATAATAGTGCCCTTTCCATGTAGCACAGCTCCACAGCCTCTCTTCCTTCCTGTGGCTTCAGGCACTGGAAGGAGGTGGTAGGGGATCCCAAATGAACAGTAGCAGAGAGGCCAGCATGCTGCACTGCACATGTATGAGATATATGCATGTGGTGGCATATGAAGCAGGAAAAAGAAGTCTCAAGTCTGGACCGAAGACTTGACAGATATTGCAGTGTCATAGCAAGAGCAAAGGGGGTTCAATACTGCTGCTCGTCTGCCGTGTCCAGATGCAGCCTGTCCTGTAGCAGGGAAGACTGCAGTTGCTGAGAAAGGTATTAAGCACTGAAAACAGAATCTTAATAACAAATTCATGGAATTGTAATGATTGGAAGGGACCACTAGTTCTTCTGGTTTGACCTTTGGACTTCACCCAGGCAGCTTTGTACAAAGCCTGGTAACTTGTGTTTTTGTGACTAGGTCTTGTAGAAAAACATTCAGACACTAGATTTGAGAACATCACATAATAGAAAATCCATCTTGTCCCCTAGTATTTTGTTACAGAGGTCAGTAACTGTTAAATACTATTGCCTGATTCTAATTTGGGTTCATCTGCCTGCTGTTTTCAGCTGCATTCTTGTTATTTTTCTTTTATTTAGACAGACGTTTAGTAACTTCCACTTTGTTTTTTTAGAAGTACTTACACAATGCAACCAAGTCACCTTTCAATCTTTTTTGATAATTAAAGAGGCTGAATTCTTTAACCGTTTTTCTCTATCAGAACATGCAGGAAAGTGCCTCTGAATTAGCTAAAGATGCGAGCAGAGAGTCCTGTGCTAAACCATGTTAAGCTACGTGTCAACAGTCTGAAGCAGAATTAAGGTGGCCTTAATTAAATTCGGCTTAATTCATTTCTAAAGTAAATTAAGCCAAACTGAATTACAAACACTTTAATTCTTAATAACAAAGCAGAAATACGTGCTTCTGTATGTGATAAATTTGTACTTATAAAGTAAGGGTATGCTCGTGCTAGATGAACTCTGAGACAGAAGCTGATAAGCCTAGTAGGAGAGTTTTCAATGGAATTTCGAGTTTTATAGTTTATCTTTAGATAAGACCTTATATTGCATACTGCATATGGATGATGGAGGAAAAAAAGTGCTGTGATCTGCCTTGGATGTGCTATATTCTAATTTTTGTTTAAGGAATATATTTTGATGCATGCGTTGCCAAATCGTGAGAGATTTAGAAGTGAAGATATGTGATCTAGAAAGAGACATTTCAGCACAGCATACCACCCTTGGAAATTAAAATATCGGAGGCATATTAAGATGTGAGGAGGCTGAAGATAGTAGAAATCAAAAAAAGATGTTGGTTACCCGTAGACAAGAGAAGTAATAGAATTTGGAAATGTCCAATGCTGATGTTACATGATAGTCTTTTCTCAGACACTCAGTAAGACAATTGCTGCCATATAGAGAATTAGACAGATACCTCTGAAAGCCTTTTAGTGTAAAACAAAAACACATTCAGATATTTTCAACCAATTAGGTGTTATAAGTGAGCCTCATTTTGGAAAAGTGGACAGAATAGTAAACAGAAGTGTAACATGACAGCGCATTGCTTGCCTACAGCAACTTAATAAGATGCAAAGACAGATTAGGATGATGCATGTTGGGAACATGTGGCAGAGAAACATGGAGCGGTACGTGAGAGGATTCTTTGAGGCTTTTGATGAAAATGAAATATAAAGGTCTTTGGCTTTTTTGTCAGAAAGCTTTTTAAAGCTGTAAATAAAGGAAGGAAGGATGGAAAGATAACCACTGGTTGCACAGCTGTTGTGAAGCAGAAGACATTTTTGAGAAGTGAACCATGTTCCAGTGTTTATGGAGATCACATGGATGAGGGACCCTTGTGCTTTGGAGGAAGAGAACTAATCTATCATCAGGCAAAACAAAATAATGCTGAAGTAGGAAAGAAGAAAAAAAAAAAAGCAAGCTCTATGAAAGCAAATGCAGTTCAAAGTCTAATAGCTTGTCATAAAATAATTGAATCTGTGTGGGAAAACCCGCAGAAGAAATAGATTTCTACATACTGCTGCTAAGCATTTAAGTAATGAGCAAGACCAAATGAAAGATCTTGCTGATAAAGTATAATGTAATTAGTTGCACTGAAACCTGCTAGGAAAATTTTGGAATTCCATTTTTTTTAATTCCAAAATTCTAGATTCTGGTCTATGTCCTGCTTGGGGAGGACAGAAAGGGTAGTAAGCATGTCTGGCTGGGATGGGGGGAATGGCAGTGTGTTTCATCTTCATTTACTGGTAATTTAGCTCTACATATACTGGGCAGGTATGCTGTCGAAGTCTAGGAAATGAGCCTGCTTGACACACTGAATAAAACTACAAAATGGGTTAAGTTACCTCATAGGCACTCTTATTCCATACAGAAAAATCAAATGTGTAGCTATGGAATATCGGTTTGGGTGAGATATACCTGAGAGTTCATGTGGGAGCAGTAAATACTGTTAAAGATTTCAAATATTACAGATGATACTTTTCTAACACAAAGGTTATAGCACCCAGTGTAATTCTATTTTGGACTACATTATAACAGGAAAGGATGAATTAATCTTTGGTGTGGGAGGTTGCAGTTACCTAGACGCCAGTGATCATGACCCAAATACATTCAATATGGGCAGAGGATAGTGTTCCTATTAACATATGTTCCTACATATCTTTTTTTTCCCTAAATAACAGCTGGTTTTCCAGATCTGAGGAAATATTATAGGTAAAGCAGACCACATATCTACAAAAGTATTATGAATAAAAATTGAGTCCTTTTAAAAAAGGATTTTGTTACATATCTAAAAAGGCACAATTCTCTAATCAAGAATTGAGGATATATTCAGTTAACACTGATCCTGGTTCAGTAGCAAAGAGAAGACAATAATTAGAGGACTGTGAATCATAATATTGATGGAAAAATCTACATAATAGGTTGATTATAGTAAGATTTCTATTATTTCAGTCTCAGTTTCTTGTTTGTTGGCACTAATTGTTTGCTACTATTTCTGAATGTAATGAGTAGACAAAAGCAGAGGTAATTTTCCTAAATTAGGCTGATGAAAATAATCTTCTGAGGGGTACTAGCATAGATTTATTATCACTGAACAACCACCCCCCCCCAAGGGAAAACAGATACCAGCCAATACAATGTAGGAAATTAATATAAGAAACTTAAAAAGTAAAAATTAATGGTAGTCAATACCAAGAACTGTAAGTAAGTGTTTGGTACCATAACTAGAAAATAAGCTCTAGAACACTGTTATAAGAATTATTGCATTGATAATATTGCTAAACAGATACACCTACTAAAGTAGTACCTTTAATTTGTTAGTGGTATTTCTTTTCCTAGCCATTATGTTGTTACTCCTTCCAAATATTATGGTACTTTATAGCCTCAGCACACTCAATAATGATGATGCTAAACACTGATCATCATTTCCCTTATCACGTCTTCCTCTGGGATTTATTAGGTCACTGGACTAGGTGCAGAGGACACATGCTTTTTCTTTTAAGGACCTTTGTATCTGCCATGGATTGGCATCTGTAAGATTCAGTTTGTTCCCTCTGCCCCAGAAATGGGAAATCTTCTATGTTGACTGCTCACTTAGTCCTAGCAACTATTTTTCTTTAGGGATTGGATTTAAAGAGACCAAAGTCTTACCTGGCTTGATACTAAGACTTACAGCTCCAAAGATGGTTTACCTCATTTTCTGTTGTCATCATCATCACCACAGCCAACACTTCTTCAGCACTGTTCACCTCAGGAGAGAAAAATATCAATATATAATTGTGGAAAGCAGGTGTTGTCTTTAAAATCTTTTGATATTTCAAACTAATGTTCCCATTTTGCACTAGGAAGAAAACAGCCTTTTAAAGTAACTTGTAAAAATTGAAAATTGCTGGTCACAGAATAGAACATTACCCTCTTTTAGGCAGAAGAAAACTTGGATTCTAGTCTGCCTGTTTCAAAGCAACCACTTAGACCACCAGAAAGTCGTGTGTTGAACTTGTCCCTGCTTCTGATGTAATAATTGGTGTGTTTTGTGTAAATACTGAGATATTCCTTGAGTCAGAAAGACACTAATTTTATAACTCAGCAGTAGCAGTACTCACCTGAAATGGAACCAGTCTAAACCACTGCTCCAATTAATACTTAATTGTTCATAGGAAAGAGGGGAGCTCAACTGGAAAGGGTATTTTTCTTGTAGGGTCTGATCAAAAATGTCACCCAAGAGCTTAGCAGCAATTCCAGAGAAAAGTCACCTCTAACCTGTTATATGCTCACAAAGAAGTTTTGGCTTAGATAAAAAAAAACAGCTTTTGTGAAACATTTCTAACCAAATCTTTTACTGTGTCCTACCTCTTCTTAGCTTCTGGAGTAAAGCAGAAAGTCTCCTATGGGGATGCTGGAAGTAATGACTGAACTCCACGGTAAAATTGAATCAGAGATTCATACAAAGCAATAATGAGAAAGAGTTTTTAAATGAGTTTGAGGAAGATACTGCAAATGAGTTTGAGAGAGAAGTACAGCTATGTGCAACCAGTGCTAAAAAAGCACAGAAATTTTATCCATTTTATAGTTTATTCCTGCTGGAGATCACTTATTTATTTTATAAAGTATAGTTCGTGATAAATATATGGATTAGCTTTTGTCATAGGATTGGTAGGGCAGTTTGCATTTCAGTGGAAGATACTTTTTCTTTTTTTAGACGTTCCTTTAAAAGCTGTTGGCCAGCAGATTGCAAGTGCAGAGACTTTTTCCAATTGGGAGAGGAAGCTAGAAGTTTATAAAATTATTTTCTCTTGCAAGATAATTGAAAGCTGAGTCAGAGGGACATTTGGTTTGAAATGCTACCTCTACATGAAAACAGTGGAGAAGGAATCTAGTACTTCTGAAGGTATTTACTTTGCCACACTTTTTCCATTATATTATACCTTCCTTTCCATTTTTATTGCCTTCTTTATATTTTTCTTCCTAGTTTTGAGAAGTAATAAGCTTAGATCTGGCTGTTGTCCAAGTTAGGAAGAAGGGCTGTATAGCCATGTCATGGTGGCCCAGAGCATGTGTACCTCACCAGCTGGTAATGATGGGGAAGAAGGGAGACAGTACCTTGCTCAGAACCTTCAGCTGTCCTGCACCCAGGTGAACAGGCACGCTGTAGCCTACGCCACTAGGAAGAACCTTTCCACCAAAGATGAAAGCGATGAATCTGCTATGCGATGGTCTCTGTTTCCTGCACTCCGATGGCCCATATGGATTTTGCAGTAGGCAGCTGGACACCAATTTTGCAACGACCTTTTAAGAGCAGCCCTTTTGTCTTTTCCAGTGAGGGAGAATTAAATAAATGGGATCTGAAAGCAGAGCTCGGGCTGGCTCTGAAAGAGGGACGGAAAGGTCACTTTTCTGATCAAGCCAGTATGCCTAGTGATTGGAAGGGCTTCCAGGGGTCAAAGCACTGAAGCTTTTTCTAGGTCAAGCACAACCCTGTCAACCCTCACGTACACCAAAATTACTTTTATTTCTTACCTGATTGATCAGCTTTAAGTAAATGTGTTGCACAGACTGGATACCTGCAGCAAGCCACCAAAATTGCTTCTGTGGTTTCACACGTTCAGTCCTCACAGATACCAACCAAATCCTTCAATTTGTGTACCCTGAAGTATGATTTGTACTAGGGCCTAGTATTAAATGTCAGCTTTGAAAATGGGCCTTGTAAAGACTAATGCAAAATTCACTCCTGTGGTTAATTTAATGAGATAGATTGGGAGACATCATACATTTATTAAATAACCATTATGATATTTATATTAATGCTGGTCTCTGCCCAGGAGATATTCAAGCCTGGCATAATAGGATTTGTTTGTAATCCAGAAGTGAGATCTCTGAATGTAAATACAGTGAAACTCAGGACTGTTAGGAGCAAAGCTGTGTTGTGGGCTGCGATTGAGTAGTGCTGGGATGTTCGGTGCTGGTTGTGCAGGTGAGGCTATGGGCTGTGACAAAAGGTGCACGACTAGAACCCATCAGATTTTGGGAGTATTTACAGCTTTTTGGTTATTTTGGATGCTACAAAGTTGGCTGAAATTCATTGGCACAGGTATTGACCACTCTCAGGTGCACTGCATTTGCATGCTCATTCACTTTAAAAGGTCAGCAAAGCACCCTGACAATTTTAAAGGCAGCCTGCTGTGCATGAAGTGTATTTAGTTTCATGCTGTCTCCTCTGCAGGATATGGTATCAATTTGTTTTGGTGTGATGCTGATCACGTAGCACATCTTTACATAGACAAGATCATTGCTTACGCTTCAGAATTGGATTCTTTCTGAATCTTCCTATGTACAATTACATTATTTCAGGAAAATGGCCCATGGTTATTGCACTGTTCTGTTCTGTCTGCTTACGATGATGTCCTGGGAGTAAAGCAGGTTTCTGGGACAGTGGCAGCTCCGCTCAGTTGGTTGCAGGAGGCAAGAACAGCCTCTACTGGATTCAGCAGCATCTGCCTGCTTCTTATGCTGATACAGCGCCCACCTCTCCTCCTCTGCATACTGATGTCCTGTATCTTTAGTCTGCTTGTCTGTCACTGTAAACAGGGGAGAACAAAGTTGACAGTGTTGGATTGAAGGGCTGTAAGTGGTTATTGATTCCCAGACTTCTTGCATTTCTAGAGGTGGAGGTCAGGGAGGTGTGCATTTGAGTACAGACATGAGCATGCAAGTTTGTAAATGGCATGTTAGCACCGGTGAGTAATAGGATGTACATGATTATGCTTTTCAAGTGGATTTGTATATGCTGTAGCTGGCTGTGTGCTTGTATGCACACCAGGGGATGTTTGTATACTATGCTTGGAAAAAATTGTGCACAAGGCTGTGTGTATGTGCGTGAGTGCATTTATCTCTGCTTATAGGCAGAACATAAAAGGTGTATAATTGTCATCAGTATTGCTGGAAATATATGTGTCTGTGTCTTGTGTATCTGTGTAATAGCACGTGGGGCTACCTGTGGGTCTATATTCGGCTAGGTGCAGCTAAAATGATGATGGACTGTGCGACGTTGCGCTGTCGTGTGATGCTGTCACGGTCGCTAGTTCTTGTAGGGTGGGGAGAAGGCACTGACGTGCAACCCTCAGCCTTCCTGCTAGATCCTTCTCGCATAGTACATGTGGGAGTCTCTAGTAGCCTGTGAAGGGGAAAGGGAGCTTGTTTCTAAATGAAGACTGAAAAGAAAACACATTCAGCAATGAAGGAGTTCAGATTTCATTACCTTCTGATATTTCTGTTCACAGGAAAAAAAAATCATACTTCCTTGGTGACTTTTTAGTAAACACGAAGCTAGAGGAGAAATCAGTCTTTGAGTTCCTTTATGTTTGTAACTAATCAGTGATATTCTTGCATCTGTTCCTTGCATATGATAGCCCACAGGACAGCAGAGGAGATGGATGCCTTTCGAGGTCTTGTCCCATCCCTTCTTCCAGCTGAGGGTGGATCAGAAGGATGGGGCAGCCTTCTCACACTGTGTGATCCAGTTCAGTGACATCTTGTTAATGTGAGGGGTGCCAAGACGATGGAAAAGAAAACAGCACAGGCAGTGCCTGGCACTGCTGCTTCTTTGAGGTGATGTTCAGTGTCACATTGTAGAGCAAGGGGAAACAGCTAATCCCTTGTAATGTTTTCTCCTTACCGTTCATCCAGTGTTGGCCAAAAGGTTGAAAGGAGCGCACCATACCTTCCTTAACTCTTCTCACCTTTCTTTATGGTCTTCTACTGCTCTTTAGAAATGTCTTTCTCAGCGTAAACATTTTGGGAAATAAAACAACATGGGTGGATTTTGTGGAGGAGGAGGACAGGACAAAGCAGGTCATTTCAACTGGAGAAAGGGAGTTAGACCCCATTTCAGTACCCTCAACCCATGGATTCAGAGGTACTCAGTACCCCACAGATGTGTAAACAGTGACTTGTTATTTATGTGTTTGATACTAATTACAAGGGCAGACACTTGATTCCAGGGTATTCAGCTACATTTTAGTGTCTGCTATTGACTTATGTAGCATAAATGATATCTTCTGTGAATTCATTGCTAGGAAGGAGGAGAAATCAGTATTTTCTGTCTCTTTGTAATAATCTTTTGTGATGCTTTCAGGGAGAGTAAAAACTCAGGTAAATTTATGAATCCATGTGAAAGGGATCCTAAAAGAAGAACAGCCTGAAGAGAGATCAGATTCACTCTGGTACAGATTTGGCTTCTTATCTGCTCATACATCCCAAGAACAAGAAGCATGTGGTTCTTCTAGGCCTGCTCAGAATACATAAGTACAGTCCAGATGGCATTTAAGGTCAGGCTGGCATTGCTGCAGATCCTGGCTGGTTGAAATAAGACAGGATAAAATCTTGGAGAGGCTTATTTCATGAGCATTGAATAACAGATTTCAATCCCCAAGGTGCTTCATTAAGTATCCTACTCTTTCCAGTCAGTTCCACTGATTTAATTTGAGAGTGTACAGCTATGATAAACTGAATTAAATGTGAGATCCCATAACTCCTCATCCAGAATCTAAACCTTAAAAAGCTTCCAAAAAGGCAGAATCAATAATTGAAGGCCTTCCCTTTGAGACAGCCAGAACGCTCCCAAGGCAGCCAGAACTGTTTTACCCATGATATTTGTGTCAATACTACAGAGGCTTGGCATAACCCCAAAACACATCTCATTTATGTATATGTGCTTGAATTTAAAAAGAAAGGGTGGGGAAAAAAAAGAAAAAACAAAGCCTTAAGATCTTTTTTCTCCATTATACTTCTGTGTGCAGCAGCACAAAATTACTTGTTATACACAGAGAACTCTGTCTATAAAATTGTATAGCATTTGCTTTCCCTTAGAGGGAAAATCAGCAGTAGTGTACACAGAGAGGATAATTCCACATGTAATTTATATGACCTGCATCTGTGAGCTTATTATTTGTCTATGAGTGAATGTTTTGCCCCTGTTAAATGTATGTGGCCACAGCTTTTACAGATCTGGTAAAAAAACCTGTAGGGACTGAATTAAGACTTTACTGATTGCACATAATCCTTAGTGGGTTTTGGATGCAGAAGAAAGGCTGAAGAGTTGGGAAGAACAAGAGATGTTCAATCACAGGTGGATTTGACTGTTTGCAGTAGCTGATTTTTGCAATATTTGTATTGCCATTCCTTAGCTTAAGACTGACACCAGACTAGGGGGCTTTAGAGTGGCTTTAGGGGAACTGCAGTGGGAAATTAATTAATGGAGCTGGACCTGCTAATGGTGGGACCTGTTATCATTTTCCAGTCTGAAACAAGAATAGTAGAGACTGTAGGGTGGAGGAGCATGAGCATGGCAGGGTTAGTGGCACTGAGTCACAAAGCACAGCACAGTTTTATGTTTATGCATTACTATAGCCTGCATAATCTATTGCTTGCTGACAAGTGTACTATGTTCACATACAGACAAAGAAGTGAAAAAAACCCCAGGATATATTTTTCCCAAATCATTTGCCAATCATTTTCCTGTTTTCATTAGGTGGTCTGGAAGAGTCTGGGTAATAGTACTGCTCAGCTTGGGTCTGTGTAAAAGGGCTTAATTTTTATGTTTCCATTTAGTCATTTTTATTGTTTTTTTTCTTAGCTTGTTGATGAATAAATCCCAGTTATACTGAAGCAAATGCCTGGGAAATAGCAAACAATTCTGTGCTATCTCTTTATATATATTGGAGGTGACAGGTATTACCAGGTGTAATTAATTCACTTATAAAGGATCAAGATCTGCATTCTTATGCTTTCCTATTATAATACTAATTACTAGAAATTATTAGTGTGATGTTAATAAATGCATAAAGACCATGTGCAGAATTTACAAGAGATACAGATATGAATCTTTGTGTGTTTCCCTTTACCTGCCTGAACTTTTCTGAATCACACATTAGGTGAGTGTTTGTACTGGTGGGGTGTTTAAGTGCAGTGAATATTTGTGAGTGCAAGCTTGGCAGCATGTTGAAAGACTGCAGTTGAATGTGGGTACGTGTATGTGAGTATGGGAACTAGTCAAAAACATGTTCTCTCAGACCTTCAAGTGTGCAGAAGTGCATTGGTGTTTCTGATGAGCATCTTATTTTAATTGTGTACTTATGAATAGGTGTTTCTTGTTATGGTACCTGTGTCTTAAACGTGTCCTTGTGCATCTGTGATTGTGTGTGTGTATACACAGATGTATGAGCGTGTCCGATGAGTGCGCATCGGCTCAAGCGGGAGATAATATGATGTCCAAAATTCTGCTAACGACTTAATCTCCATCGTGTTTAGCATTCATTTTGTACTAAGAAGCAGGGGATTTTCCTCTGCAAAAGAAGAGGCGCAGATGAAATTAGTATAAAAGGTCATCTATGGCAGTGACCGTGCGGCTGATTGTCAGTCTGAGACAGAGAACTTTCCATATGTGCCTTTTTCTCTCACCAATCCTCACAGACGTAAACTCTACTAGTAGCAGCTAATAATGCCTTTGGTGGATTTTTGTTTTGTCTTGTTTTTCCAGTGAAATGTGCATAAGATCTTGGCAGAAACTGGCATTTCTTGGAAGTCATGTCTAACGTTTTTTCCACTGTCAGCCAGTTCCTTTCTTTAGTCTCTGAACATAAGACTTGCCAATAAAAGTCCAGAAATAGCTTCTCTCACTAGAACTAATGTTTGCCAACAATAGCTAGGGAACAGGAAAAGAAATCTATTTTTGTAGCTGGATTCTAACATGAGGTAACCCTGTTGGTTACCAAAAATTAATTTGGCACCTGAAGTTAAAAGGTTTATTTGTACTGGAAAGCTTTTAGATCCAGGTTGAATGTGACGGCTGAGAGGTGGTATGTGTCAGCTACTTATGGACAGGAAGGTGTCGGACAAGCACATGTAAAGTCATGCAGTGAAGTTGGTCTTAATTTGGCTGTGGTTTAGAAAGTTGTAATTGCTCTGTTGAGGAGTGTGGGAAAAAGCTGAGTATGTGCTAGTCCAGCTTCCATTGGCACCATGACCCTTCTTGTCTGAGACTTCCCCAGCATCAGGATGGAATCTGAAGGGCTGTAGAACTGAAATGGAAGGAACAGGCAGGTTCAGCTCAGCTAGTGATAGACAGACCCATTGAGGGACCAATTTCTCTTGTCCAAGATATAACTTCTGCACTATTGTTTATCTTGGGTTGAGATGGACAGTTTGGAGTGCCTGTACTGAGGAAAGAATTAAGACCAGTGATAGCAATGAGAGAAATGGAGTTAATACCCTGTCCTGCTGCTCCCGAGCAAGGTGGGTTCCAGGCCTGTGAAGGACAGTCAGGTTCAACCCAGACAAGTCACCAGACAAGTTCACGGTGATGAAACAGATCCAAGGTCAAGCCAGTGATTCAGGGTCAGGTCCAGTGATGGTGGCTGGGTTCAGCTTAGCAATCACTTGGTAGGTTTGCAGTGACCAGGCAGGTCCAACGTGAAGCCAGGAAGACAGTCCATGGGTCAGAGTCCAGACTGATGGGGCCTGTGGGCAGGACAGATAGGCAGATATGTTTGTTGCTTTTGCTTGGGAAGCAAAACCAGAGACAGGTTCTCAGTTGCTGTAATAACAGCTATTCTGATAGAAGCAGATATTTTCCAGTGCTGCATCCATCTGCTGCCATTGTTGAGCATCACCACTCCCTCCTGAACTCACATAGCTCTTTAGTCCTCCTATTGCCGGAAGACCTGTGGTCATATGTTGTCTCCCTGAGCCTGTCCAGATTCCACCCCTGTGTGCCTCTGCTGTTTGGGGACAGCAGCAGCTCCCTATCTCCCTGTATTCTGTCATCCAGCTGCACCTACTAGAGGTTGGAGGCTCTTCATTAGAGTGACAGTGGTGCTCAGATCTTTGCTGGACCTGTCTGGACCTGGTACTCAAGAATCTGAGAGTGAATCTCTTGTATGACAGACATTAAGTAAAGGAACGCAGGCTCCCCAGAGTATGGGGGTGGGCAGCTACTCTGCCTGAGGGAAGGATTTAGTCTCAGGAGAAAGGGAGAAGCAGGGGGTAACTGAAGATCTGACTGCTGTCCTGCGCTCAGCACTTATCTGTCATTTTGTCTGAGTGAGTTTTTGTGTATTGCTGTTGGTTTATTACAAAAAAAAAAGATACAAGTTCTTTTTAAACCAGACTCTTTTCTTTGGATTTTGTGTGGGTTTTATTTGAAACTTAATATTTATTTCTTCTTGGTCTATGATTAATTTTTTTAAAAAAAAAAAATATGACAGAATTCCAGATTAATAGCTTCAAACAACTTTGTTCCTAGCAGTGAGAGATGAAGTGCAAGAGGTAAAGAGAATTGTGGGCTCTCTCCCTAGCTCTGCCAATGCCCTTGACAAGTTGCCTTTGAGTAGGTTACTCCTCCTCTGATTCAGCATCCTGCTTGCAGTACTGCTCTCCCATCTCCCAGGGGGTATTCTGCGATTAATTGAGGGATGTATTTAAATGGCTTTAGCAAGCAAGCCGAAAGTCACTAGGGGCAAAGCTGTTACTAGAGCAGGAATAAAGGTCAGGCCCTTCCTGACACTGTTGTCTTGATTAATTAATACACTAATCTCTATGACTCCTCTTCAGCAAATATAATTTGGCCTCAGCCTTATTTTTGTTCATTTTTCTGTGACTTGGCTTTGAGAGAACCAGTGAAAAGACCGAGGTGGAAAATATGCTTCTCACTGTATCCCCTCCCCTCTGCCAACCCTATGCTTTGTTCCCCCATTGGCATCTTTTGCCCTTGTTTGTCTGAAAGCTTTGCAGAAAAGTCCCGATGCCAGTTAAATGACTCTTCACTGGTTACAAAAACAGACTTATCCCTTGATTAGGGATTTGGGGAGTGATATCTGACTACTTGAATTACTAGGGAAACAGTATGCAGAATTGACTGAAGGGGAGAGTTACATTTGGTATTATTTTCCTATGGCTGTTTCTTATGGGAAAGTGCAAGACCCATGTTAGAAAATGTTAGGGAGTTTTTGTTCCCTTGGTGAAGCTGAAGGGCTGAGTAGCCATCCATGACTGCAGGATGGAGATGCTGGTAGTTTGGATTCTGTGACTGATATAGCTCTGGAGCTCAGGGTTTCGAGACAGCTGCTTTTGAACACAGAGACTGTCCAGGATCTATTAGGTGTCGCTACCAGCATCAGAAGATGCAGCAGGGCTTGGGGAGGAGTGGAAGGCAGAGTGAGCAAATTGTCTGGTGAAGCGCAGTGAACCAAACCACCCTTGGATAAGCGAGAGGGAATATTCCCTCCAGGTTGCTACCCAGTGGGAAATCAAAGAAATGAGGAAATTCTCTCCTTGTCTCCTATTCAGCTCTTAGTTCTGGTTTGTTGTACTTCCCATTTCATCGTGATTACATCCGTGTCTCAGTCAGGTATTGTTTTCTGCTTGATCTGGGAACATTCCCTAAAGCTGTTCTGAGTACACAATACTCTTGTTCTCTTTTGCAGGCCAATTTTAGAGTGGATTTTGGCAGATTACACAAGTGTAGAACACTTATTGTCCTGTCTTACACCACCATATTCCTGTATCATTTATTTTTCCTTAGACAGATTTTTAACACTGTCAGTCTAATATGCATCAGAGGTTGAAGTGTATTACCATAACACACTGCATTGTGGGTAATCCCATGCAAATTGCTCTGTGGAGAGTCATGCTAAACTATGTTCTTGCCAAAAAAAAAAAAAAAAAAAAAAAAGAGAGAGAAGAGAAAAACAAAGACTTTTTTCTTTTTTTTTTTTAACTGTTTGTTCTTTGGATTTCAGCACAGCTGCCAGAGGCACAGATTTAAGCCAGTTGTTTGACATTCAGCACCATGTACAGTGATGCTCCTCCTCAAAGGACACTGCTGAAAGGATGGAGTTGTGCACTGCAGTGGATTTTCTATATATGTGTCTCTGTATAGTTTTAAAACATTGCTAGCTTGTCAAAGGAAAAATATGAGCGAATGTCGGAGTGGCACAGCAAAGAAAAAGATCTTGCTACTTTTCCCAACTCCATTGTACAAACATCTGTAAGAAACACCATTTTTTATGAACCTAAAGGGCATTGAGTACCTCTTGGAAGTGGCAGATCTGATCATACGTAGCGTTGTTTTTGTATCTTTGTCATCTTTTGTTCTCCATTACCAAGGTCATTTGCTTGGAAACTGGCTGCTTTGTTCCTCTGAAAGTCTGTACGCTTCCCCAAACTGAAGCGGTAATCCTCCTTTTGGGCAGAACACTTGATTGTAGTAGAAATGATTGCAATGTCACAAACAGAGGATTATCATTTTCAGTAGAAACCATAAAAGCAGGTTGAAAAGGACTCCTAAGAAAAAAGCAGCTTGTTCTTATGCAAATTTTCTCAGGTGGTACAGCTGCAAAATGAGAAATCCTGAAAGGCTGTAATCTGGAGTCAGCATCTTCTCTGCTCATAAAGGTTTGCCTACTTTGCTGTGAACAGTCACTAGGTTCAAAGACTCGGAGACTTGTAGTTTATTTTTACAAGGCCTGTATGCTTCTCACCTGATGCTCTAGGAGGTGAAGCATTTATGAGCTGCTATGCATTTGCTTCCTGCTGGTCTCCATCTCCAAAAAAGCCAATGTGGAAATAGCCACGGCAGAACAAGGGGAAATGTAAGCTGCTTTGGTGAGTCACGTCAGTTATCCCACTTGCTAGAGATAACTGCCTCCCCCTCACCCTAGCTCTGTCTCTCTGATCTTGTCTCCCTTTCTTCAGTCTGTTCCTTACAGTCTTCAAAGGCCTGCTTTCTTTTTCTCTTTCTCTCCAAAAGCATAGTAAGTGGAGATGTTAAACTGAACCTATGCTGGTGGGATTATATAGGGGAGAAGGCATATAGGTGGTTTGCAAAGGTCTGCATCCAGCTGCCAGGTCTAACTGATACTCCTCCTTGGTAAGTAAGCCCAAATGTCTAAAATCTTTTGCATGCTGCTGGTCAGTTTCCCATGGACAAGCACCACAGGTTCATCTCTCCTGTAATAAATTAGAAGCTTCAGTTTTGATCTCCATTTTTGTTTCCTTTTTAACAATATTTTTTACAGCCAGAATTAAGGTAAAAGCTATCCATCAGCCATCTTAGTGGCTGTCAGTTTACTTTCTATCACTGGGCATATGGACTGGTGATAAAATGAGCTTTAGGACTCTGCAGACCTTTAAACCCTGGTTAGCAGTTGATGGCAGCTGCCACCTGAAGGAACTTCCCTGATGTTTGATTTCTGACTGTGGAGTCCACATTCCCAGCTCCCAGTGAGGGATGTCCTTCCTAACCCAGCCTCTTAGTGAAATGATCAGTGATTTGCCCTTGGGCTGTCTGGTAAAATCTCCTTTTGACCCAGCTTTCTCATGTGTCCTTTAACTCTTTATATGGTATCATTGTATTACATATTTGTTACGTGAGCCTATATTAAATCAGAGCAGACATCAAAGATGGTCCTGCAGTACTTTACCTGAGTTACCCTCAGTGTTATCAGCCGTTCTCTAGGTGGCTAGTGCAGAGTATTCAAACGAGAGAAAGAGAAAAGAGAGACACATTTTTCACTGCTGTTGTCCATTTTCCTGTTAAGTGTGACAAGCAGCAAGAAGGGTCCTGTGTCAGAATGATTATGTTCGCACCTGTAAGAAAACAGCCAACAATATCTCTTTGCTTGTACTCCCATCCTTCAGCTTCAAAGGGAGCAGTTACTAGGCTGGGGGAAGCCCTCGTCTATGCGGTGTCTCTTTCCTCTCTGATCTAAGCTGGGCATAGATGCTTTGTGTGCTTTACCCATGTGCCTTTGGCTTGGAAAATCAATGACTGCTTTGTTGTTTTAAAAGTGCTAATACAATAAATTGTAGAATCACAGCTGCTTTCTGTCACTGATCCTGAGGTTGTAGGGAGTGGCAGGTGGGGAGGACAGCTTTGATGGTGTTTGCTGAAGATGACCAAAGAGAATTTGTTATATGGAAAAAAGAAATTAGCCTGGGGGGAGCCATTTATAATTTAGGAAAAAAGTCTCAGGTAGCTCTTGAGTTCTATCAGCATAAGGGGATGGACATACAGTGCATGAAAGGTTAGTGTGATGAAAATTGGAAAAGGAGAGGAAGGCACAGAGCTGTAGATGTTTCTGTGTCCTTACCTCTCGTCTGTGGATCTCTGTGTGAGGACCTACTTAAAGTTTTTAAGGAGACCAACACAGAGAGGGTCTCAGGATAATCTTATCATGAACACATGCACGCAATTATTCCACCAGGGAAGCTGGCATGTGGCATATGATGTGGTCTGGGCAGGAAAACCATCACCAGGTGGAAGCTCTGCTCTGAGGCCATTGGTAGAAGGAAATGAGTGATTTTATGAAGGGCAGACTTAGATCTGGAAGAAAGAAGTATATGCTTCAAGGCACAGTCAAAATGGCTCTGGAAAAAAAAATATGGGACTCTCAGGACTGGAATAATAAGAGATTGTGTAGGCTGAGATTTGGATGCATTCTGGAGCTATTTGTGCTGCCCTGGAGCCACAACTATGTTGGCAGAGCCTGGTAGGTAGCCAGGATGGGAACAAAGTGATGTGCTGTGGTACCACGTTAGCCCCTTTACACATGAAGAAAATGCTTGCAGGTTGTCTGCTGTGTTATTTTATATTAGGCTAAGGTTATAACTCACAGAATCAGGTGAAGCCCAGGTTTTGTTCCTGTAAAAGTTGTAAGGAAACTGAGAAACAAGGGATTTGAACTACTACTAAAAAAAAAAACCCAAAACCAAAACACAACCAAAAAAACCCTCATTAAAAATTGGCCAACAGACTTGATAGTTGATTGTCTAAAACACATTTATCAAAGTGCTTATTATGAGTCCGTATGTTTAAAAACTTACACTTTGGGATAAAAAACCCACCAATAATAGAACCACAGGCACTGGAGTGCAGTAATGCAAGGATAAGGAAACCCAGTGACTGAGAGTATTAATAGTGCCTTGATAATATGGTGGATTTTTTTTTAAAGAGGTAGAGGGATTGGAAGACAAAAGGAGACATGGTATATAAAGTTTCAACAGTGGCTTTCAAGGGTGAACCAAGGTTAATTTTCATGCAAATTGGATTACTGGGCATCTCAGATGAGTCAGGGTTGATAAAAAGAGAGCCTCCTGCAAAAAAAAAAGACATTAAGAAATTTTGGGAGTTATGGAGTGAGACACAAAAGGACTGTTTGTGTAGTCAAAATCTAGTTAAAAGGGTGAAAAAAAGTAGGTAGGATACATAAGGCATCCTTGGGATGGAAAGAAATAGTATTGTGACTCCAGCTGCCACTCTGTGAATTGGTGCTAGCCAGTATTTATAATTTTAATGACTGGAAAGCAAAGAGAACAGTAAAATAATAAGATTTACTGTTTGAAGATGATACAAATTACACAGTAGGAAGGAGGACTGAAAGGTCGTGGGTACTAGGATGGAAGACAATACATAGGCAGTGGCCAGGTAAAGCATGTTTGAAGTAGTTTAAAGCATTCAGATACATGGTTGGGCTCTGAATTAGCTCTAACTGTTCAGGAAAACATAAGTAGCTATTATAAAAGACAGCTTGATAAAGGTGTGTGTGCCATGTGCAGCAGCAGTAATGAAGAAAAAAGTAAGATGCCTGCATGTGTGAAGAAGGACATAGGCTTGAAGATGTTCTAGTATCCCTGTAGACATGAATGGTGATACCTCCTGTGGAGTAGTTTGTTATGGGTTGTTCCTTTTGCAAGAGGCAAAGCAGTGATAAAGAGGAGCTGGAGGGAGCAGATGAAAGTGTGTGGTGGCCTGGAAGGCAGCTTCAGTATGGGGGAAACATCAGGGATACTAGATCTATTGTGTTATAAAGGGAAGGAATAAAGTGTTACGGTGCAGAGAGCACAGAAGTAACACTCAGCATGGCACTGGGGAGAGGCTTTGCCGTGATGTGGATGTTTGGTGGCAGTGCAGCAGGAACCAGGCTCCCCAGCCTGCTGGATTCCCATCTCCATAACATTGCTACTGGGCCAGGAGACAGTTTCACTGGTCTGCTAGTCTCCGTAATGTGCTGGCATGGGAGCAGGGTGGCAGAGATCATGTGGGGCAGGGTGTTAACAGGCTGGAGCAACAGGGATGTCTGGGTCACGCTGTGTCGGCTTCTCACTAAATCTAATGCTTCAGTCTCTGTGTTGGTGTAAAACTGAGAGGTACCATGATCCTGGGGTCTCATTTTAAATGGGGAGTAAAAGCTCACTAGCCTTGCTGTGTCATTTTGGTCAATGCATTCATCATCTCTGTGATGGGAAGAATTGCGTATATTTTATTGGGGGGAGAGGGAAAAGACTGTAAGGTTTCCTCTATTGCAGTTTATAGCACAATTAATTTTAAGATATAAACTACTTTGGAAGTTCCCAGTATTGCTAATTTAAATACTTTATTGTAAAGCCATACAGAAATTGAAGAGTGTTGTGTAATATAATACAAGGATATGTGGCCATTTCGTGAAATCAAGATGCAATAATTGATTCTTTATGTAACACATAATCAACCTGGGGATCCCCATAGTGGATGGCATTATGAAGACAAATACCTTATTAAGACTTTTTAAAGCAGGTTAGACACTCTATGAATAGCATCTGCATTTACATGAGCCAGAATAAAGTTATAAGTATAATAAATCATTTTGTTCCAAAGCATGTGGTGATCACCAGCCAGGATTAGAAAATTATTTTATACTTATGGTGAAATATGGCCAAACTGGGTAAATTCATAGCGGAAAATAATGCTTGGGTGGACCAGAAATCTGGTCACTTTTCTGTATGCTGAGGTTATTCATACAGGCAAACTTTTAAGTGGAAGTAGAGACAAAGTGATCCAGGGATTAGGCTGCCAATTTAGAATTTGCAAAATTTCAGCTTCTTGCTTTTCCAGACTGCTTTTGAGAACTAATTCATTTGACACAGATTTTGAGACATACTTTGAGCCCCACCTCAGACTTAATCTCTGGCTATCTCAGGCTATAACTTGTCTGTGACTTGTTTCAGGTTCCACAGTGCTCAGATAGCAGGAAAAAGTAGGTGTGTGAAAGCAAGTCAGGGATAGACTACCAGTGAATTTTCAAGGCACTGTCAGGTGGGGTGATACCATTTAACCTGTTGCAAATACTGGGAGCATGGGGAAGAAAGGTGTTTGCTTGAATAAAGCACTCGATTGTCACCAACATAAGGTAATTGTTTTTTCTTTACTCACGCTGCCCCAGAATCCCTACCTGACTTGGAACAGTTCCCTAGCTCTGTTCCCTGTCTGCCAAGTAGGAGCTTTAGGTATCCTCGAAGAGCATTTGTTGTCCTTTAGAAATTAGAGTACTGGATTTTTTGCATTGTGCTTTGGGTTTAGTTTGGTTTGTTGATGGGGTTTTTTAATTAAAAAAAAAAATAGCATTGTCCATGATTTTTGTTAGCTCTGCTATCAAAAGCTTGCCCTCTGGACTGTCACTTCCAAAACACTTCTACATTGGATGGTGCAGGCGGGCTTCTCTTCCCCAAAACTGTCTGCAGTCCTTAGATTGAAACTTGACATACTCCTGACCCTGTCACTGTGAAACAATGCAGATTCTTCCAAAGTGCTCGGTTCTGGCATGGCATATCGTTCACTCAGCCTCTTCAGTTCTGTTTGAAAAGACACTCTGAGACGGGGTGAATGATTGTTCAGTGTCTGCAAAGAGAGGGATATGCTGTCGATGCTAGTCCAGGTTCATCCAGAGCCTAAAAATAGGTTCCTAGCATGTCACACAGTAATGAATGAGACAGAAAACCAATGTACTACTCAACTTTCTAATAGAAAGCAAGAACTCTGCAAAGAATAGCTTCTTCCTATATGGTTTGTCTGCTTAGGGGGACTGTATCCTCATTTCTCTTTCTCTTTTTGTTAATCTTTTTTTCCAAACATGGCCACCCTTAACAATTATGGCCTACAACAAACAAACAAAACCAACAAAACCCAAAAACCCCACAAACAAACAAAACCCAAAACCACACGCAAACCAACTACCTATATATGTATAGTCTGCCCCTGTGCTACCCAAGAGGCAGTCTGGAGTCTGGCAAAGCTTGGCTTTCTGGTAGCCTGTACTACCTCCAGTATTTTATGTCAATGCAGAACAGCATCCAATGGACATGGAAGCATTCCCTATCCATCTAGTACCTCTCTGGATGTGTGTGGTCTTTGGGGAGGTGGGAAGTTAAACAAATTGCAGTTTGTTGATTAAAAAAAAAAATAAATAAATACAAGGGAGTGGTGTGTGGGATAGAGTGACCAAGCAAAGTAGCTAGCTGAGTCTGGCAAGTGCAAGACAATATAATGTCTTTGGCTCTTCCAATATCTGATGAGCGTGCCATGTACTGAGCATGGAGTCGTTCATGGGAGCTGATTAAGGAAGGGAAAAAGGATGCTGAGGGAGGAGCAGAGAAGAAGTTGGGGAAGGAGAGAAGGGTGGAGGGAAAGAATGGGGAGGCAGGTGTAGAAATACTGAGGGAAAGGTGCGGAGATAGGAACGTGAAACAAATAGCTAGTCAGCACAGTGGAAAGGAAGAAACCCTTCCCCACAGTAGACCTGGGGAATTAATAATATAAAGAATTTTTTTGCTGGAGAACTTGTCCACAAGTTTTTATTTGCTAAATCACCAGTTCTCCTATGAGCAGGTTGTTAAGGACTCTTTCTCCAGCAGATCAGAGAGAGAAGGTACTTCATCTTCCTATTCACTCCATTCCTGTGTTGCCTGTAACATATATATCTTTAACCAGGGAAGGAGTGAATTTGAATGATTAAAAAAAATAGCTGCTTCTTTGCTTCTGTACCCAAGAACTTTGCTCAGCCGAAACACCAGCTGAGTTTAGCAAAAGTTTTGTGAGGGGATTCAAAGCAATCTGGGCCTTGTTCCCTTACCCTGTGGCCAAAGTACCAGCTGTAATGAGGACAGATGTTCAGTGAGGCACACCTCTCCAAGGGTGACAAGGGGGTAGAGGTTTCCACCAGCTTTCTTCTTGTTATCATTCCTCTATATCAGCATTCATCGACCTCGGCAACCCCTCCTTCTTTCTCATCCTTTTATCTCTCTCATTCTTTTATCTTCTGTCTCAAGCTCCAGTCCCTCTCATTTTTCTTTCTAGAAATTCCTGCTAGCCTATTTTTTATTTCACTCTTCAGCCTTTTCTGCTTGCTTAATCCTCTTGAAATCTTTTGGCCCAAATTCCCATCCCCTCCACTCCATCTATTTTGCATACCATACCTGCTGCTTAGGGATCTCTAGGGCACAAGAAAACCTGGCTTATTCCCTACTGTCTTAGCTGTCTAAACTACCAGTTCCCTGGCATGCGTCTGCCTACTTTGATTCAGGGGGGTTGAAAGGACAGTAACCTTAAGTGCTGACCCAAACTAAAATTAAGGCTTCAGACACCAGGCACCAAATGTTTCATTCAGCTCCCTGTTTTATCCTCTAGAGCCTCCAAATGGTTTCTATTAGTATTCTAAGGGAGAGCTCACTGAGGAAATTAGTGAGAAACCAGACTGACAATTTATTTATACCCAGCCTTAGGGCATAACCATTGTGCATGTGTAAAGCTATCGAGATGGAGAAAATATTCTGTAAGTGCGTATGTATATGTATCGACTGGAAGTGAATTTGCAGGGAAAAGCTGTTGCCCCAAGGACTGAACAGTGACCAAAAGCAGGAGAGGCCACTGAAGTGGCCATGTTGCATGCCAAAGATCCCTTTTAGGGAAAATTGATCCCTCTGAAATCTTCCATCTACTTGTGTTTTTTAGTATCTTCCAATTATAATTTTACTTTGTTACTCTTGTGGAGAAATTTCTCATTTAACTTCTGTAGTTCTTCCACTTTCTTCAACAATATCTGTGTTATGGAACTACTGCTGCCTTTGGCTGTGGGACTATTTAAAGCATATGAGTAATGAATAACAAAGTTTTTCCATTGCATTGTCATTTAGCCTGTGAAGAACTTTGAGGGCAAGATGAGAGATACTGGAAAAATTTAGTTGTGGATTTGATGCATCAGTGCTGAGTATGAATGAGCTGTTTTTCCAGTATTATTTGTTTAAGAAAATTTGTATTGACAACAACCTGCTGAAATGATAAGTCAAGGAGTAGTTTTTTTCGTGCTCCCCAGTTTCCTATTACTGAGACAGTGTCAATTGAGAGATGTAAATGAGAATCGTAGTGTCCTAGCAGTTATGCTAGCAATGGTTTTGGCAGAAAAGGCAAGAAATTAATTGGTTTAACTAGACTAAGAGTTAATAGACCAAGTGTCTGTTTCATTCTTCTGGTTGGCCGTGTTGCCTACCTCTGAAATTTGTTTCTTCCCATGGAAAATAAATATATCCAAAACTTGAACTGTTATTAGGTGTCAGCTTCTACGGTGCTGACAATGTGAAAAAAGGATTAGGAAAATTTGTTTAGCTCCACTAGTCTCTGTAACAGCCAGGAAAAAATTAACCTATTATCCCTTAACATGATGCCTGCAAAAGACTGCATGACAGGACCCATGGGACCAATTTGTATCGTGCAGTGGAGCATGATGCATCAAGCTGATGCTGGTCCACACTGGTACCTTCATGTAACAGAGAACAGAAACTGTGGAGATTTAAGCTGATCATCAAAGCAGGATAGTTTTGTTAGTATGTTTCTGAGGCTGGACTAATTAGGACTGATGAGCTTGTCTGCAGCTTTCTGGTGCAGATACTGTTTCCTGCTGCAGACTTTTCTTAGATTCTGCTGGCTTGGAATACTTTGCACCATGCTCCACTGCTCACATAGAAGTGTCCAGAGGAGGACAGAACTGTAAAGCATTGTGCTAGGGAGAAAGATGGGGTCACCAAGAATCCAGAGTGTCAGGACACTGCAGGGGAGGTGCTGTCACACAGAGCAGCTTCCTCCTGTACAGCTGTGACAAACGGACCGTGTAGTGTCACTACATGTAAAAGCAAGACAGCTTCCCTGCCGTGGAGATATGCTTCCTACCAGCTTCTTACACCAAGCCAAAGTGCACCACTTCTGCTGTTCTTTTCTTTTCTTGCATTTCTTGTAGAGTATTTTCACAACTCTGAGTTGTAGGCACAACCTCAAAGTTTTTACAGCTGTGCGTACTGCACAGCTACAAGGGAAATGCCTGGAGACCAGGCTTCCCTTTCAACAATGCAAGTAGGACCAATTATTAACCACTACACCAGCTCCTGGCATTGCTGACAGATGCCATCAATAACGTTAGTCTGATATGTCAGTTCTGTCAACAGCTTCAGTTAATGATAGTCATGCTACGCATCTCCAGCTCCACCCTCTGCTGAGAGCTGAGGAGGGAGGAAGGGGAGAGAGAGAATTATCTGAGTTAAAAAATAAAATTCTGTCTGTTTGAAGTGAATAAAGTATGTTAACAAGTAATCCTCTAGCTGAGGTTTCCAGCTGTTACTCCTGAGCTGTCTGGAATCAAAGCAATATGGGTCCATCATACAGCAGCTAACTTCGGTGCATGAGCAATTACTGTCTGAGGCTTCTGAGGTATATTATAGTTTTATTATTATTATTTCTCTGCTCATAGTTTCTTAAGGCCTCTTCATATCCTGAATAAAGCTCCAGGGAATCATAAAGCCACAGACTGAGTTTTAACACAGTCACTGTTCACATCTCCTGGATTGATAGGTATTTAGTATGTTGCCTTGATCTTGGAAGCAAGACCCTGAGATGCACCCCAGGGAAAGCCATGAGATGTTCTTTGAATTTTTTGCCCCTGAGAAAATAACTTTTGCTGTGGAAATGACATATTTTTTGCTCAGAAATGTCACCACTTCTGTCTGCCGGCTGTAACTCTGCCATACTAAAACATCCTGTGTCTTTTAAAGTAAAATAATAAAACATTTAGGAATCTATGCAGAGCTGTTAAGCACTCTCATTGTTTTGTGTTAATGACCCTTTGTTCCCATAAGCCTCTCCTTCTATTTTCTTACTGTTATTAATTATTGCTGCAGTTCATTGTACCTAAAGCTTGCAATGGAGATGAATGGGACGGAGAGAAGAAACTGTGTCAGATATTTGCTCGCTGTGATAAAAATACTTGAGACTGTTCTGAGAGCAGAAGTCAGTACTCTGGAGACCTTAGACCCTGCCTATCGCTGCAGCTATGTTTTCTCAGATTCTCTGTGTGCTTTTCTGGGCAGGTCCTGTGCTTATCTAGTTGTCCAGCTACTCAGTATATGTTTGAGCTCTGTATTATTTTGTGGTGTTATGTTCATCATCCTAATGACAGATTCATGCTTTGCTCACAGGGTCTCAGAAAGGAAACAGCATTACAATATCATTAGTATATGAAAATGCATTTCTTATTCGATAGTGTTTGTAATGCTAGATGATATTTGTATATGCTGAACCCTTAGAGATAAAGTGATGGTTTTCATCCTGTCCAAGCAGCTTGTTTCCTCTAATAAAAATGCACACAAAAAAAAAGCTTTACAAGAGAGCTGCAGAAGTTTATGTGAAAAATCGCCTTTATTCCATCCACCTGCCTGGTTTTGGCTCAGAAATAATCTTCCAACTCTACAGAGCTGCTCAGACCCAAGGATCCGAAAGCACTTTACAAATGTAACAACTTTACACTGAAAAACAAAATATAAAAATCAGCATGATATCAGAGCTCAGCCACCTGTCATGGATTACCAGAGCACGTATGGCTTCATTACCCTTAAGATGTCCACTAACAAATATCCAGTAGAGAGCCAAGTTCAGGCCTCGCTGGCACAGCGCTCACACCATGCATAAGGCTGGTGCCACGACTGTGAGCGTGGACTCCTGAGAGTTGCTAAGGAAACGGTCTTGGAGATGGAGCTGAAGAGATGTTTCGTGCTGCAAAAGCACATGGGGCTGGTACTGGGAGAGGCAGCAATTGTTCAGCAATTGATTCTACCCCGATGTGTTAGCATTAAAAACTACATATGATGCAGTCACTGAATGCCAAAGATGAGGGATTTTGCAGTTTCTTAGTTTCTTTTTAGTATATCTGAGCTTTGTTTATCTCCTGCCCTCTCACTGCTTGTGTGAAACTGACATCAATTTTATGGACTTATTCCCGTGCAGGTCCTCGGTGTGTTCCTTCTTTGCTACATCTTTATTTATTTTTTTTTTTTAATTAGTGAAAAAACAAACTCGGACTATTCATAATCATGGTTCTTCCAAGCAAGGATCCACAGCTCGGATGAGTTCTCTCTTGAAAGATTACATTGATAATCCAAACCGTTTGTGCTTCTCTGTCTCTGCTTGTCTCTGCTAGAAAGACATCAGCTTTTAATAGACTGAGAAATTCCTTAGAGGTGTTTGTTATTTTGCAATTACTTTGCAATTGATTTTCTTAAAAAACAATTCATAACTTGTTAAAGATCTCTTCCCCCCTTCTCTCCCCACCCCCGCAGTTTCCTTTTTTATCTTTGTCACTGCCCAGTGTTTACAATCTTAGGACCTATTTTTTTCCCTATTGCTTAGGGAGGTGACTTGTCTACAGAAAGAAAGAAAAAAACAAGTCCCAATGATTTGTAAAAGTGGATTTGCAGTGAGATCCTCCTGGGCTCGGAGTCTAATTCTTACAATGATGACTTCTGCAAAGGTAGTTGAGGTAGTTAAACTATTTGCCTGTGTTTCCCTATTGGCAAAATAGAGGCTGTGTTAGAACAGCTTCTGTGGACCAGTTGCTGTCAGTTAATTTTGCAAATCTTTCTGTAGGGAAATTTCCATATGTAGCAAATGTGACCTAAGCCCTAATGCGGAATGGAAGGAGGAATGCTGGCCCTTGCCATGTCATTGTGAAATGTACACTTGGCACTGAACCTTTCTGCCTCTCTCCATCAGGGCCTGCAGCTGGGAACTCAGGAGCTGGAGGAGATGGGAAGCAAGTTTTGCCTTGGTTTGCTCATTCTGCACCTCAAAGCCCTGCCCTGCAGCAAGAAGGTGATGGCTCAGGCAGCGCGCCTGCTAGATCTGGAGGAGGAGATAACAGACCGGGCACAAAGGTCAGTGATAGCAGTGTTCAGAGGGTTCTCTGGTAGGAATCAAGTTGGTGGGGGATACGTTTTGGGTTTAAATCTACAGAAATGGGCTCTCCTGATGGCTGAAACTTGAACCTTGGGAAATGGAGTGTATTGAGAGTAACTGGAAATGAATATACAATGGACTTCCAAAGGAACTACTAAAACAGTGGTTCCATGCCTTGCAATCATCAAAGTGGATAAAAAAGGGTGAAAGAAAAGCACCTGATTTCTATTTTCCACTAAATTTCAATTTACCTATCAAAACTGGTTACTGAAGCATAAGGGTGGTACTTCCCCAGAAAACTACATTAGCAGGAAATGTTTCTCTGCTGGAGTGGCAGGTGGTGTTCTTCCCCCCTCAGGTCCTCCATGGAGAAGATCTCTTACAAAGAAAAATTCTCTTAGAGCTGCAGTATAGGGAACAAATATTGCGGGTTCAAAAGGAGTTTGGTGGCATGACTTGGAAACTATAGGCCTGATTCTTCAAGGATACTCCCATTTAGAGCATTAGATTTGTGGCTTTTTGATGTATAAGAAGTTGTGATCCCACCAATTATTTAGGAGGTGTTTTTCCAAACTGCAAAATTAATTTGCTTCCTACATTCAATGGGATGTATTTAAGTGAGGTTGCTCTGTTATAAATATACTGGGAATTTCACCTGGATAGGTATCAAGAGTACGGCACTCTTCATCTTGAATTTGTGATAAAGCAGAAATATATATATTCTTTCTAGGCCACTGTCACTTGTTAGCACTATGTGTAAGCACATATGCTTGCAATAATGTTTTTCCAAGATAAATGGAGAAAGAAAACTTAGTGATGTGATATGATTTGAAGCTCCCCAATCGCTTTGTCATCAAGGAGCACTCTCAGCTTCATAAAAGAAAAGCAAGTTTTTCACTTGCAGAAATGCCCCCATAATTTACTGCAGGCTTCCAGTCTTCTCCCTACAGGGATACTTAACTGACATTACCACCACCTGTTCCTCATGCTGAAACCATTCTTACAAGCTTGTTCACAGTTTTTAATGTTTATGAGGGACAATGAAAAAAGAGGGCTAAAATGCAGAGAATATTCCTTTGGATTAGCTGTGCTCACTTGTATGTGTGAACATATAAATGAAGCAATTAAGGCGTATGCTAACCACCATCCATGTTGTGGACAACCATCCGACAAATCATTGGTATGTCATTAGAGAGAACTACTGAAGCCTGGCTAGGCAGATGATTTTGAGATATAAATCAAACTCTTGCTTTCAAACTAGAGCTTTTGCATAAAAGTAACTTCTCTTATGGGAAGAAAAACATTGAATCCTGACTAGCTTCAGACACTGAAACAAAAAGTCTGGTCTCAGTAACTTGGTGAGCATTTTCCCTGATCTTTGTAGGCTTCTCTTATACTTTTTTTCCTTTAGTTGGCTTTATATTAATGGGAATTCATTACATTTTCCTAATATTATGTGGCAGTTGATCAGTACCAAAATAATAGTAAGAAGCTCTCTAATTACAAATACTTTCAAAGAAGTTTAACAAAGGAAAAAAAGTCCCCTTACTTTGTAAAACTCCCATATTTTTACAAATGTGTCCATGTTAGCTGAAAGCAAGGCCTCCTACTCCTTCAAGTTTGCCTAGCATTAATGACTAGCTCCATGGCATCCAGGGATGTAATGTCACTGCTGAAAGGCAACAAGATGGTTACTTGTTCGTTTTTACTCCACTGGGTATAATTGCAGGTTTGTGGAATTTCAGTAGCTTAGGTGCAATTTGTTACCCTTAGCAGGCCAGGTTAACAGCTGCATTGTTTAATGTCACCTAGATATGTCATATTGCAGAGGCTTGTTGCAGAAAGTTGGGGGAACAGAGATGTAGGGACAAAAGGGCTTGCTAGCATATTCTTTTTTTAAAAAAAATAAATAATTCATGGAAAATTATTGTGCAGTATATTGATCCTGATTCAGAAAATTAACACTTTGCCCTTGGGGTTCTGTGAGTGTAGCCGAGAGAATTGCATGATTTGATTTTAGTGGGAATAGGAGCCCTTCTGGAACCAATGGAAGAATGCAGAATACAGAGAGCATGCTGCTACTGGCAGGAGGGCAGCTATTTTGACACTCAACTCAGGGGGGGAAAAAAAAATATTCTCCATCAAAACATTTCTCTGGAGGTAGCTGAGGGGTACCGCTCAGTCTAGTCTCACTCTGTAAAGTTTAAGTCTAATCTAGCTCTTTTAGGTAGCACAAGGAGGTCACCAGAGCCTTGCCAGCACCTTACTGGTGGGATATCATTACATCAATGGAAATTATACTCACCTGCTTCCTAGACTAGACCCATCTTTATGCATTTAAGGAGAATTCAACACTCATCGTTTAAGCTTAACTCTGTTGTCTTCTGTGGTTACCGCAAACATGCACA
>JAVJGJ010000060.1:11167529-11212198 GCA_035590215.1 Microhierax caerulescens
TGGTTACCGCAAACATGCACAGCATCCTTGGATGATTTCTGTATTCTCTGCTTCAGAAAGTGTGAGTAGATGTGAATGAATGCACCCAAATTTTTGTGTACATCTGTCAAAGCAGAGCCAGACTTGGGGATCCTTCAGGTGCAACACAGGAAAAGTCTGGTCAGTTGCCTTAGGCAATTTCTTTCTTATATGCTTTACATCATTAACTGTGGTGGCTTTAAACAATTTGCAGGCTATCCCTATTCCAGAAGTCTGCACTGTCCTGCTCCCAGGGAATGTTATGCACAATAGATATTTAAGTGGGAAGTAACAGCTCTGACTGTAGCTAATGTTTTCTGGCAAAAAAACCCATGTGGTGTGTCCCACAGAATGTCCTTTTGACACGTCTAGAAAACAGTACAAATGTGGGTGATTCTTATCAAAGCAGTATTCACCGATATCAGAGAAAACAATTAGTATTGTTCAACCCTGATGAAAATGCTAATTTTATTTGGTTGTTAAGGTTTTATTTTGTGGAAAGCAAGCTGAATTTAAGCTGTGAGCAGTGTGATGTATTGCACAGTACTTATGTTAAATATGTCTACCTTGATCTAGTGTGTTTCCTAAATATGTGTTTCTGAGTGCCCATCTCTGTAGTACTCTGGGTGACAGGTCAAGCCAAGGAACATGAAGTTAATCCAGCACTGGATATAGCTGACTCCCAGATGAAATGTCTCATTGCAAAGATACATAGATCAAAAGCTGTGGAGCCAGAGGTCTCTTCTGTTGTGAAATCCCTGCAGTTCGTGTCCTATATTAGTCTGTCTTTGCCCTGGTGTCTGGTGTGCAGGGCATTGACTTGGCATCTCAGCATCTCCCTCCGACAGCAAACATTTTCACCTGTCAAGGTTTATAACTGTATGTGTCTTTTAATTTTCCTGTTCAGGCTGTCTCTGTTCTGGGTATTTTGCAGCCTTATTCTTTCACCACTACTGTGAAAGGGGAATGAAGAAGCAGGCTGGACCCTGTTCGCTTCCCTGGAATAAACTATTTGCTGTGCACTTTATATAGATCTGTCAGAATCAGTGGTCAGTAAATTGGAGCAAGGTAATAGCTGTCAGGGAAGTGGCTGGTCTAATGGAGGCATCCTGTGTGAATGGGGCATTTCTCACACCACATCACGGCCGTTGTATTCAGTGTGGTGTCTCCAAGAAGCCAAAGAAAGGTGGACAAAACCTTTAGCAGACCTAACTAAACAGTTTGGTATTCTTCCTGCCCCCAGTTTACAGTCTATCTTACCCCTACAGTGAACTGTAAACAGAATCACTTAGGAGAGAGTGGAGTAACTGTTGGAATAAGTTTGCAGCAGAGGCAGAAGAGCAAAGTAGCTGCATCTGAGACTAAGTAAGGGGGGGATGAACCTTCATCTGCGGAGCTGTACTGCTAGTGGGACAGTAGAGCATTTCCCCTAAATCCAGGAAATCCTTGGCCATCATGAAGCTGGCCTAACAGCTCTTGTATCACTGGTCCCCTACATGTCTTTACGGCAGCTGTCTCACTAACATGACAAAAGGTGGAGCAAGTATAAGGTGCAGTTTACACATGAGAAACATTAGACCTACAGTGTGTGATGGCGGGGAAGAGGGGTTAAACTGATCCAGGTATTAGCTGGTCTCTTAATTAGCAACCTGTGCTCCTGGAACACTACATATTCATTTGCACATTTATTTACCCATTTTCACCCTCAGGTTTCACAAGAGCTATTTAGGGGACTTAGTTGTTTGTGGCTTTTCTTTTATCACAAACAAGTGATATTTAGGTGGTTTTCTGCATCAAATAACCCTTTTCCTACCAACACTGAGTAGGGTTGGTCCTACGGATCACTCTGCCAAGGTCAAAGGCCAGATATGTGGAGAATTTTCTGGGCTTTGCAGCCATCCTCAGAAGACAAAGTCACATGTCAGGTGTTCATACAGGCAATTTATTCTGCCCTCTCTCACACTTGGTCTCACAAGCACGTTATTGCCATGCCCTAGGACAAATCACTAATTTTGCGTTTCCAGCCTCCCACTGTTCTGTACAGACAAGGCTGGCATTCAGAAGCTCTCTGCTGGGAAAATGAAATGCCAGCTTGTACTTTGGACATTGTGGTTTTTGATAATAGGTTTCATGCCTCATTTGCTGTAAAAGCAATTAGGTTTTAAGTCAATGCTGTCCAGGTAACTTCACATTTGTCATGAGGATGGGAAGTGACTGTTCACTTAAAACAGGTCTGAGAGAAAGAGAGAAAGGAAGAACAACCTTCCACTATAGGTATCCTCCCCTTCTTCCTCACGGTTTGAACTGATGGCACATTCCTTCATTTTCCTTTCCTTTGCCCTTCAGGTTGTGCTAGGAAATGTTTTGCATACACTGCAGCAACTGTAGCCATTGGTTCATGAGACACATCTTACATGTTGAGACAAGCTTTTGCAAAGTCATTAGGTATTTTCTGCTGACTCAGATACTATTAATCTCCTGTGTTTCTTCATCATTTCTTACCTCTCTTGAGGAGAGCCAAATCTCTCTCCACCCCAGATGGTAAATATGTTTAGCTCTGCTATTAATCAAAAGTAGGCAGCTTAAGCACTCTTCTGGTCCTTTGTCCAGATGTAATCTTTTCATCTTCCATATGCTCAGCAGAGTTAGATTGGTCAGCGTATGGATGGCAAATCCAAGAATTGACAAGAAGGATTTGCAGATCGTTTGGAACTGTGCTTGCTCTTCTTCTATACCATATTGATGCACCATCATGATCCTGGGTACTATTGAACTGTTGGATTTTCCATCTTTTCACTATAATGCACCTTGCTCTCATTATGGCTGTGCAAGCAGTTCCACTCACCTTTTAAGCTATGTGACCAAAATGTGATTCAGATCAAACTAAAGTGATTTTGGGGAGATGAAGTGGACAAGAAAGAGGAAAGCAAAACCAACAAAATAATGCAGACGGAAAGCACTGTGCTCACTCTGTTTGGGGTATCTTTAGTGCATCTTTGAATAGCAGAAATGTAGCATTATACTTGTGTGCAACGATGGGAGGTGGTTCCCTTGTCTGCTGGTTTGGGTCTTCCTATATTTACAAATGAATGTGGGTGTCATTCCTTGATGTTATATTTGTTTTTATTGTACAAATTGGAACAAATTTCAGTTGAAGAGTTTGAGTACAAGACAGTGCTTCACCCTGCGAAATACCCCCTCACCCCACAATCAGGGTATACCTGCACTCATGGCATCCAGTCCCCTGAGGCAGACTGGACAGTTGGACTCTGGGGAGTCCTCTGACATCTGGATGAAGATGAAAGTGCTCTTTCATAATTTCATTTAGTGAATCTAACCCGATGGGGAAAAAATCAGCAGGAATTATTTGACTGTTCTGATTCAGATTTCTATTTGATTGAAGCTTCATTTTTCTTTAAGTAAGGATTTAGTGCGTTTTTAACCTTAATCATCTGGAGACATTAAATACTTTGTGGCAGGTTTCAGAAGAGGAGGTTGTTTATTGATTCTGTTTTTTAGCTTAGTCACAGATTTTCTTGCTGGTAAAGGAATTTGAAATTTCTGCTGCTTTTCGAGCATCTCTGGATGTGGTATTTCTGTATTTGCATGCTGGAGAGAAAAGTGCTGTGGAAATGCATTTACCTAACTAAGCCAAACCACCATGTCTCTTTGGTGGTGTAGAACATGGGGCAAAAGCAGTTTCTAATGTATTTTGTTTCACACTTGTGAGAGCACAGTCTAACATTAATGCAATGTGACAGGTGTGAGTAGCTGAAGCTGGGCTTCAGCTTTGGAGTGCGCTTGTGTTCCTGTAACTGTTTAGGATCAGTTCAGGAAATGCCTTAACTCCTGACTGACATACAGCACTCTCCAGTGATCTTTCACACTGATGTTGCAAAAGAGTGATACCTTCTTGCCTCCTCCAGGGTCTGATGTAAGGAATTGCAGCCTTCGCTATTGAAAGGAAAAAAACCTCAGATTTCAAGCTTGGATCTATTACTGACTTTCAATTTTATTATCGTTATGTGCCTTGGTAATCAGATTTTCTAAATAAGAATGCATACCTTCTTCTATCCACCCCTTCATACTTCTTATCCTGCACTCTTCAGCGTCTTTGTTATGTGAGAATACAAGCCCGGTGAATTCTTTGGAGGTTCAGCCAAGCAATGCAGCCTATAATGAATATATTTGGTATTCAGAAGCCTTTCATGTAGCTGTTCACAGGTGAGCCACTGTAATTCAGCAACTTTACATTAACACTTTCTGGAGCCGTCGCTATTTTCCTCCTATTGATTTTTATTATTATTATTATGAAATAGCTTGGGAGCTGCACAGCTTCTGTTGATTTTTATCAAATGCCAGTGCCAGCTATGCCAGGCTGGCTACAATTATTCATGCTTTTTTCAGAGCTAATTAATTTATCTTGTAATAGCTAATAATAGCCATTTAAATAGCAGCAGAAAGGAAGGAGAGGAAAAGAGCAAATGGAAGTGAAAGAGATCATAGGAGGAGCTTCAAACACACATTAAAGCAATGCTTGCTATCATATCTGTCTGAGGTTACTCATCGTACACTTACAGATCTGACTGGACTACAGATAATGAACTGTATATATCCAGCAGAACAGATGGGGTCTGCATTGCCCTTTCAGTGAGGCATATTGCTATAGCACTGTCTGGTATTAGACATTTTTGTATTGATTAGGAGCATCTGTATTTCTGTGCTGCAGTCCTTTCCCCTTAAGATCTAACTTGAAATATGAAAGCCACTGGGGCCCTTCACATGCTGGGATAAAAAATAAAGCTGATTGCTATCAGGGATTCAGAAGTGATTCCCATTTATGAAGTATCCCCCAGAGGAAAGCATTATGAGGGACACACACTTTCCTTTGAGGTGGCCTTTATATAGACCAGGATAGTGCTGGCTCTGGAAGAGAACAGGTGGGGGTTTTTCTAAGAGGGTACAAAGGATGATAGGAGGATCAGTCTGTTTCGACTATTAGTCATCCTGAATGCAGGCAGAGGCTGAATTTCAGGCTGAACATGTCACAGGTCTAGTGCTGAAGAGGCAGGTTCGGAGGTCTATGTATAGCCTTATATAGACAATATGAATACTGCAGCAGCAGCTGAAACACCAGTTGCATTAGATTTGGGGCTGTGGCACAACAGCAGGAGGAGACAAGTTTGTCAGTGCAACTCTACTGATGATATTGGTCCTTTGCTTTTGGCTGTTTGACTTTATTAAGAGGATATGGATAACAAGGCATAACTGTGGTGGAAGTCCTTGTGTCTTTGGGCTGGTGGAACCATGGATAAACAATGAGGATATTTCAAGGACCTTGGTGAATGAGTGTTTTGTTATGAGACTTTTCCAAATGATGTCCCTAGAGTCCCGAAAGAACTTGAGACTTGTGAAAACCAGAGAACAGACAGATCTTTCATACCAATACATGCTACAGTAACTTCCTTCAGGCAAGAGAAAGAATGAGAGAGTAGGATCGTAATTAGGCAAAATGCACTTCCATACCTTTAGAAGAATGTATGTTTTTGTGGAAGTAGTGTATTTCGCCTTTGATGAGTCAATCTTTTTGTTGCAATTGTCACTTGAGGTGACCTCTAATTAATCTGTCCACAGCTCCTGACAGAGCCTTTTGAAGAAGATGCTCATGTAGGTAAAAATTAGACTGTTTGAGGGTCAAAACAGGCTTTTCTCTTCCATGTGTTGAAGAGTTAATCATAAGGCCTAGGTCACAAGAACAAGACACTTTTTGATCTGGATTGTTTGGATCAAATGCTTCACCATGTGCAGTTCTAACCTCTTGGATCCAGCATAGGGGCCCAGATGTCCAAGCATGATAAAATTTAGAAACAAACCGAAATGAATGCCAGTATGTCTCCCCACCCATCTGTAGCATCAGAGCTTCACAGTGCTGCATAGCAGTGGTGGTGACGGTAGTGCATATATTGCCACTGTCTAAAGGAGATTTCCTATCATGAGTGAAATATAGGGCTAGAAGGAATGGAATCCCCTGTAAAACCACCAGTGGAATCCAGTTTTGCACCAGGTCAGAAGTTTGTACCTGTATAAGTTACTCAGTTAATAAGAGCTAAAGAGCGCCAAATGGTTTTGATGTAATGATGCTCCTAGGCACGTGGTGTCCCTGTCACTGCATCCTTTCTCTGCAAAGCAGACGTGAGTAGAGATTGCTGCTTTCGAGGGAAATAACGTGCTGCAAGTCCTTTTGGTGTGGTGCCCAGCCTGCAGATGAGACTCTGACCAGGCCTCTTGTAGTGTGGTGTCAGCGTACAGCCACTATCTAGGAGCATATCAAAAAACTTAGGAAGACAAATGAGAGACTAAATGGTTAAAGGGGTAGAGAAGGCAGAGAAATGTGTAATTAAAGCTGTCAAGTTGCAGTAAAAGGGAGTCATAGCCTGGAAGGAAAGTGGGTGGGTGAGCAAAGTGTTGTATTTGGAGGTGAAAGTTGGCAATTGAACAGCATTTTAAAGTACTTCAAAGCCACCTCCACTGACATCTCAGCTGTATTGTATATTCTGTCAGAGGCTCTAGCTGCTCAGTGGGTTGTGGCTGGGAATTTTGTTCAGGGAATAAAATTGTGCTCAGGGAATGTGACTCACACACAGACCCTGCCTCTTGCTGCCATGCTAGATATTGTAAAGAGAGATATGGCAAAGAGGTACCATGTGAGACATGAGATACATACATACAGGTTGTTGTTTCAAGGCCAGCACACGCACGTACCAGTGTGGAGAAGTGCTTAGGCATGGAGGTACGAAAGTGACAGCCGGTCTCTGTAGCCTCTCATAATTCAGTGTATGTCTCAGAAACCATAGGTGTTTGTTAGGATGTATAGGTTAAATGTGATGCTGGCAAAAAGAACTTGTGAGAATTAGGCTGGAGCTGAGACTGGAAGGATGTGAAGGGGAAGATCCACATGAATTAATACTTAGCCTTTTATTTTTTTGTCTGCAGAGCAGAAAGTTACTCAAGCTTAAAAGCCCAGATCCAAGTCCCACGAATGTGGAGACAGTTCACTTTCAAGTACAAGATGAAGACCCATCCCTTTCTGGCCCTGGCCAGTCTGTAGCACTTAGTAATGCAATCCAGATAAGGGATCTTCTCTGGGAGAAGTCCAGGACAGAACACTGTCACTTTCTTATCACTGTCACAGTGCAATGTGAGAGTTGTGGCACTGATTCTGCCCTGGAAGATTCAGGCGGACCTGTGATATGCTGGAAGGACTCAGTATGCACAGAGGTGGGTGTGTTGGTGGAAAGTGGGAGACAATGCTGAGATGCATCAGCAGAACTCTGGGAAATTGTAACTCTGAAAGAATTGGATTGGGATTCAAAACAAAAAACCTGCCCGTTTCTTGTGACCTTTCCTTTCTCAGTGAATACTTATGGCTTCCTCTGCCCTTGTGTCTGTGGGCAGATGCTGAGGGTTCAGGCAGCTGCTGTCTGGATCACAAGTGCTAAGTGTAGCTGATGTGCCAGGGCAAGGTTGGAGCAGGAAGGAGAGGCAGCCTCAGAGTAGTGTAAGAGGAAAGAAGAAAAAGCATTCCCTTTGCATCTCTTTGGGGAAGTTATCTCTGTATTGTCCCTTCTTGATCTCCCCTTCCTACTTACATTTGCTCCTGTTAAAACTTGTGGGGTTTAAGTGGACAAAAAGTTAATTTCTGGAAGGTTGAATTTCATTTTTAAAGTAACAATAGCATGCTTTATGGTTAGGCTTTCAAATATATCCCTAACAATTTAAAAACACATAATCAGCAGCTTTATCTGTGGCACATTATTCACCATTTAAACTATAAAGGCTTCCTTTTAAGTGTTAACAGTTACTACCTTAAATCCTTATTTCAACATGAGTTAGAGTTTGAGGATTTGGGCTTTAGGAGGCAGAACAAGCAATAGAAGCAGCTGAATGCCAGAAAAAGATTCTGCTATCAGGCCAGTATCATCAGAAATTAAGAATAAGAGGAAGAATAGAAAATGTCTGTTCTTTATCTACTTCTCTGTCTAATCTGTTTGTTCTGTCTACTCTACCCAACAAGTTTTTACATCACACTGTACTTCAGAATTGTTTCTGAAGATGCCATTTTATAGCATCCTCCGAAAAGCACCAGCATCTCCTTAAAAGATAAAAGTCCAATGCAATTCAAAGAGAAAGCAAACGCCCATTTCAAATAATGAAGCGGTGTTTCATCTTCCATTGAACTGCAGGGGGCAGCCAAGAATTTGGGTAAAGTATCGCTACCTGGACTGATCTTGTCAGGCTTTTCCTGGTATTAATACCTGGGTTTTGTTCTAGCCCACAACTTGTGTTTCCATCTATGAATAAGTGAATTGTAAGAAGAGAGAATCCGCTGCAGTACATTAATACAGCCAAGTGTCTTTTCTGACAGTGCTCAGCATTGGTGGTTTCAAAAAAAGGATGGAAGAAATTGCTGTAGTGGACAATTACAGAATATTCCAACCCTCTGGGGGAATGCCTTTCAAACTTCAGACAGTGATTTATTTATTTATTCCTGGAAACACGAGAATTTGTAACCTTTCAGAATAATTATAACAATAATCCTATCTAATGAAATGTTCCAGTGCTCCTGTTCTCTATATAAGTACCTAATGTTTTTTGAATCTTACATTGCTCCTGGCTGCACCCTGCTATCTCATGTGTTTTATAGATTAGCTGTGTGTTGTGCAGAAAGAGAAAGTATTTCCTTTTATCTGCTGTTTTTCCACCTTTGCAAATGCACCTTTTTCCTCTGCTATGAGAGAGAATAATTGGGAGTGTCCAAATTGCCGGTTGTTTTGTAAACAACTATCACCTCTGTTCTCGTGCATCTGGTCATGAAAGATGCTCAATTTTTTTAGTATTCTTGTGCCTCTAACTACTTTTACCACCTGCTTTGGAACTCTGCTTATCTATGTGATATCTTTTAACATATAGGAAGACAAGAATTCAAGACGGTTTTGCTAGGGGAAGTGTAACATTTGTTAAAATAACAGTTTTGTAAGATTTTCAGTGTTGTCCATGTGCCTTGTCATCGAGCTTTAGTGTATTGAAGAGGATGGTATGTTCCTGCATTAATCAGCTGTATCCTTACCTGGTTTGATGAACTGTATCAGACAAACCACTTTATCTTTAAGCAATTACCTTGGAAGATTACTGGCCATAGATGGGGTTGATGAAAGAAACTGTAGTGTCTCATTGTGGAAGTACATGGCCATAAGAAATCATGTCATTTTTTTTTTTTTTTTTTTTTTTTTAGACCTTTTAGATTTCAGTGTTATGTGTCTGGCCTGAAGACAGTGCTTATTCTTACGTAAATAGTCCAGACAGGACCAAGTAGAAAAGAGACAAACAAATGGATGAGGATGTGATGTTTACAGTTTGTGTAGGGTACAGAACAGGGAGCAAAAGATGGAGGGTCCCAGTAAGAGGTGGATATGGAAGGGCAAGGGCAGGCCAAGGCTTAATCCCTCTTCCTGCCTTCCCCTGCAGTCGTGGAAGTGATTCTCAATACCACAAAAAACCTGATGCCTTAGTTTCAGGAACTCAGGATTAAAAAAAAGAGGGTTGGGTGGAAAAATAAATAATGGATTAGGCTGAAAAATTGGTTTAGGCACTTCGACAGTGTCTCTGAGGTGTCTTTGCCCCTTTCAAGGAGGAGCAGATTGGACGTGAGATGCAGAAACATGGCTTTTTTTTTTTTCACTTTTCTCTCTCACTGTTTAAAATTGTATCCAAACTCTCATTGTGAAAATGTACTGTTCAGGATCAAAGACTCATCTCTGCGCACAGAAAGTCCCTGGAGAGCAAGGCCTGAAGGCTAAGCCTACAGTGCTGCTGCTGCTGGCTCTATATCAGCCTATTTGGGAAATCTAGTCATGCATGACCCAGCACCTGGCGATACAGCAAAGTCGGGAGCAGTGTACTCCTGTCCTTGCACAACTTTTGATCTTTGTTCTTTTTCCCAGCTCGGGTCCCTCTGGTGGCCATGGTCCATCAGGAGTTCACCCTCACCACTGACAGATGTCTGTAAGGCTCTTCTGTAATGCAATGTCTACTAATTCCTTTACATTTCTCAGAAATATACTATTCTGACATAGGGGCTGGGATGTATCTGAGAAGGGATGATGGATAGGATCACTTGAGGTTTCTGTCCTTTTCAGAGTATCTTTCCTCATGTCTCATTTTTGGCATTTCCATGCACTTACAGAGTGACTCCAGGCAACCAAGCTATTGGAAAAGAAGCAATAGAAAGATATCTAGTGAAAATTCAGAGATTATTTCCCCTGCAGGTATGACAGGAACAGCCGTGAAAACAGCATACCCGTTTGCATAGAGATCTCTCCTGCCTTGTGGTGCTTTCCTGCCTTTACTGCATCCCTTGTGGGATGCTGGATTTGTGTGCTAAGAAGGCTGCTGTTAACACAGCTTAAACACAACACCTCACAAACAGTGGTGCCCTTGATCCATCATTAAAAATGTCCTTGACACACTATGGTATCAAGAGGAAGATTTGTGATGCTAATTGCTGGCAGCACTGTTCCACCATGGATTTACACGAAAAGCCCCATTACATTTTGCTCTAGTTTTTTGGGAAGGGGGATTTTTTTTCTTTTTTGTTGTTGGTTTTCTTTTTTTGTTGTTGGTTGTTTTGTTTTTGTTTTTTTTTTGGGGGGTGGGTGTGTTTCCCTGAAGTGTGTATGAGAGCTGTGGGGGTATATCTGCGATCCCAGGAAGGTAATCTTTCCCATCCTTGCAGTTTCTCTCTCTTTTTTTTTTTTTTTTTTTTTTTTAAAAAAAAAATTATTATTTGAACAGCAAATAACATTGTTGGAGTATTTTTTATGGTGGAGCCTTTCCATTCTAAGATTTATTTTTTTTTTAAATGCTGAAAGAGTAATTATTACCTCAATCGGTAGAAGAATAACAGGTCAAATTTCCTTTCTTTTAACAAGAGTGCTGAAGGTGGAGGGAGACAGAGGAGTCTGTCTACCCTCCAGACAAGACCTTCCCTTCCACAAATAATATTGGAAGTATATCAGGGAGCCTCAGAGCTTCTGGAATAGTGAAACCCACAGATCCCTGCTGCGACTCCCTCAACAGAAATTTATTTTCTCAGAGTTTGGGCATGTTTGTTTGTTTGTTTGTTTGGTTTTTTTCCTCTGATCCTTTGCCCATCGAGTGATGTTCCTGTGCAGTTTGCAGCCTTGCTAGAGTGTCTTCTCAGCCAGATCTGTGGCTGATGTAATCAGGAAGAGTTTTCAACTACTTCACAGCCTTTACACCTTCTGAGTGTCCAACCTACTTCCATCTCCTCTATATTCGTGGCACAAATATGCCTGGAGAATTTCCCTACTTGTTCACACCTTGCTTTTCTAGAATTTACCTGTGCTCTGTAATGCTTCAGCAAATAAAGCCATGGAGGCATATGCCCTTGTTCAGTCCCTGCTGATGGGTCAGAAGTGGAGATTAATAGGGTAGGAAATGTGTTTCTACTCTGCAGTCAGTAAAGGAAATTCACTAGAACTAAATTAATCATGAAACAGACACAAAGAAGAGAATAGATTATCAGGGAATTAACTCATTAATTAGATTCATAGCAAAGTTCAGGAGAGGATTTCCTTCAAGATAACAACCGAGTTCAAAGATCAGTAAGGATTGGTCTTGGGAGGCACACTATTTTATTTCTGAACTCTGTCAGGTTTTATTTTAGCCCAACACTTGCCTGGTTATAATGGTATATCAAAAATAAGCTGCTAGAAGGAATTCAGCAGCTGGCAGTGTCTGGTGTCAATGTTAAGTGCTGGAGCCCTCTGTTTCGTGCCACCTTGCTGCATTTCGAGCTCAACTGCAAGTCCTGGTGTGAATAACAGCAGCTTGTTGCAAAGTGTTTTTTCCAGCGTGAAGGTGAGCAGAAACCACATGCAGATTTAAGTAAGGTGAAGTGCTAACTGTCTTCCATGCTGCAGTTCTCTTTCTTTTCTTTCTCAACTCACAAATTCACAGGGGCAGGGTGGGATGGAGGTAAGTCACTGCATGTTTCCAAGGAGATGGTGGTTGGCAGCAGTCTCCCTGCTGCTTTAATGGGACGCCTCCTTGCAGCATCCCCTCTTAGGCTGAGCTGCAGCTGGGACCCAGGGTTAGTTCGGGCTCCACACAGCAGTGCTCTTGTTGAAGCAAGATTTATGCTGTCTTGTTCATTGCGCTCTACCCCAAGCTTGCTTGCCGTGTAAGTGAAATGTCTCCCTTCATGTTGCCAAGTGTGGAGTCTGGTGAAGGAAACGTAGGAGAAGAGAGAAGAATTCACTTTAGGGTTACCTGTTCCTCTGTGCTGCCACAAGCCCCTGCCAGCTCCCTCCGGGCTCTGGGCAGCCGGCGGAGCGGGACCGCAGCTGCCCGGCTGCCAGAGGGTCCCTCCTGCCGAGCTGTGTGCTGTACCACAACGGAGCTGGTGATCAGTGCGTTGAGGCTGGGGTTTGTAACGTGTTCTTAATGAACTAACAAACCAGAGCTAAACACCGGTTGAAACGAGAGTGAACCCGTGTGAGAAAGCCCCCTGCTTTCTGCCTTACCCTTTCCCATCTTGTGCTTTTGCTACCTCTCAGCGTGAATGCAACCAGACTGTTCTGGGGAACATCTGAGCTGCCTATTTGCCACTTAGGACTTTCTGGGTGGTGAAGTTTCTACATTGTTTATTTAGAGTTAAGTGTTCTGCTGGGTCTCTTATCACTTTCTGTAAATAACAACTGTCCTCAAAATTCTTCAGGCTGATTACCGAGACTGACAGTCTGTGTGTTTTGAGTTGCTGAGCTGTATTAATCCCTAATATACTATGGTCTGTAGATGGAAAAGCAAATGCATTGAGGATGTCATGAGAGGTAAAAGCCAAAGGACTTACTCCTCTTGGACATGTGAAGCACTTTGGTTGTGACGTGAATAAATCTCCCAGCAGCAATAGTCCATATTTCTGCTGAGTGTAGTGTTAGAGGAGTCTGCCTTTGAATCCAACGTGATAGAGACTTTATAGCACCAGAGCTAACTCATTACTACAAAAGACAAAGCACACGTTATTTTTACCTACCTGTAGCTTGTCATGGTAAATTTATTCCACTTAATGTTGGAGTGGAGGGGACAAAGGGTGGAAATTGCACACATGCACAAATGAAAACTATACCAAAGTCCTTCAGGCCCACCAAATGGGATTCATCAACTTTATTAACCACCTAAAACTTAAGAACCTGACCATGTCAGTTATCAAAATCTTTCTTTACAGTCATTAAGAACAATTTATCCCATCTATTTTAAACACCTTTCATAGGTTCCACCTCAATTTAGTACCAGGATAACTAACTAGGGAAAGCTATCTCTCCAGAGAGTGTGGAAAACAGAAAAAGATAAAAAGAGAAGGCACAGTCTGTGTCTGTAACCTGTTTTCCTTTCTGTTTCAGAGTCTAAGCCTCTTCCTATCAGACTGTGAAAGCTGGAAATATATCTCTTCAAACCCTATTGAAAGACACCTGCTAGCAGCCCTTGTTAAAATGCAGGTGAAAAAATGAGAAGAGATATCAGGTCCATAGATTATACAAAATCCAATCCCAAATTTATGCTGTGATAATTCTGTCCTGTGTAAATCAACACCAGACATGGATTATCAGCTTGTACTGTGGATGTGATCCAAGGCAATTGAAAACTTTACTGTGCTTTGGATCAGGACAGTTAAGAATGCAGGGTACAAATTCAGTGAGCAAAACATTTCTTCTTTGTGCTTTTAATACAGCAAAATGCTTTGCTGCTGCTTTTGTTTCCTTCCTTCAGTCACAACAAAAGGATGTTGCAAGAGGCTCCAGAGAAACAAAGCCTAGAATAGAAAAGGGATTTAGAGAGAAGAGAAGAGATTAGATTAAATTGGTGAGAAAAAGAATTCCCAGTACCATGTTCCCAGCTCAGCCTTCTGAAGGGAAGCCCTCTGCTGCTGATCTGTTATGACTCACTTGGCAGCTCTGCCCAGAGTGGCCACTCTCCTTCATCTGTGCTGCTATAAACTAATACCCAGCTATAGCAGCCCTGCCAAGGTGGCCACTGCTGATGCGTTGTAAAGAGCTTGCATTAATCTGTTTGTACCTAACAGCTCATCAATAGAAGCTCATTCTAATTCTCTTCCTTCTGATCTTCTATGGACTTTTTGTGAGGAGGAGTGAGTTAGCAAGAAAGGAGTGACCTGTAATACTCCCAAGATTTAGCAGTAGCATGAGCTGAGTTCTGTTCAAGCTTTCCTTTAACACTGCACAGTTCAATCAGTGCATGTTGGTATGAAATTGCACTTCTTCATCTTCTTGTCTGGTGACTTTACAGTGATTTGCTTTTAAATACTGTTTCTCCAGCACTGACAGATTTTCCTGGTTTGGGTGCCATGTGCAGTCTTACTAGCACATCCCATTTCTGACATGCCACTGTTCCCGTTATGGTTGGTGGAAAGTGATGGAAGTCATCCCGTGCTACTTTAGCAGACCTGACCTCTTACAGTCCTGCTGTTCCTTTTCCTTTTTTTGCCAGCTAGTAGGGAAATTATTCCTCCTTTATTATCATTGTGGGGAACACACTTTTAGCTTCATTCGTATTTGCATAAAATCAGAGAAGTTAAGGGCTGGTAGGGATCTCCACAGGTCATCTCTTCCCTCCAGCGATGACCAACTTTACCTGTATCATTCCTGATATGTTAGTCTAATCTTTTCTTAAAGAGCTCTAATAATGGCATTAGAAGACTCTCCAAATAATCTATTTCAGAATCTGTCTCTCTTCTACTACCCTTAAGTTTTCCAGATATCTAACTTTAGCTCTGTCTCGCTACAGGAAGTTTTTGCCAGTTACTTTTCACGCTACCCAGCCTAGATATAGGGAACGGATTATTTGCTTTTTGAGGTGTCCTCTGGACCCTTTTCAGTTGTGCCAATTCCTCCTTGAATTGCTTTGCCCAAACTGGGAACAGAACACTAGTGGAGACCTTAACAGTGCTGGGTCAAGAGAGAGCAGATTGATTTATATGTCTTGCCATCTTACGTTCTTCATACCCACGCAGTATTATATTTGCACTTTAGTAACAGAAAGGAATGTATGGCTCATGTTCAGCTTGTAATCTTCAATAATGTGAGTTGTTTCTTTCCAGTAGAAATGCTACCTTGTCGTTGCTCCTTATTTGTGTGTGTGTGCCATTGATTATTCCTGTCTAATGGGAGTAACTTGTACTTGACCCTATTGAATTGCAACTGTTTTCTTCATGCTACATCTCCGGTTTGCCAAAATGATTTTGAATTTAATACAATCTTTGTCTTACTTTGGTTTCATCTGCAAATTGAATTTACATACTTCATATTTTATCTAAATCTTTAATGAAAATATTGAATTGTACCAAATCCACGATTGAGACCTGCAGAAGCTCACTCAACACATCTAATCATTTTGACAGTGAAACACTGAAAACTAGTCTCAGAGTACAATTTTCTAAACAGTTTATATATTTACTCTGCTGTAGTTCATGTAAACCATGCTGCTGCTTTGCTCTGAGAATTTGCAATAGTTTCAGAAGTCTTTGCTATATGACAGCTTCTCCACTGGGTATTCCCCTGATACCTTCTCACAGAAACAAATTAGACTGGGTCCTCATAATTTGTTCCTGACAAAGCTGTGTTGACTGATACCCACTGCTTCTTTTCTCCTAGATACTTCCAAATTGTTTCTTTGTTCTGAGGAACTGGAGTTAAACTGACAGGTCTATCGTTTGCTGTCTTCTTTTTTTTATCTTCAGCAGATAGTTACTACATTGTGTCAGTTATCTAGTTCATCACCAATCCTTACTAAGTTCTAAAAAAAAATAAATCGTTAACACCTTTGAGATTGATTGAGTCAGTTCCTTGGAGCTGCAGAAGGAATATAGCAGATGCAGCTCAGTTGGAAGGATCTAAGCTATGTAACTTCTGCTACCTATTCCTTTTGTATTCCAGGCCTCCTTTATTTCTTTGTTAGTTCTGAACAATGTTAATTCATCATGGTTGACCTTTTTATGAAAACTGATGCAAAATCATTCTTCTCAGCCTTATTGTCAATAAGTTTTCCTTCTGCCGTTAGTGGACTAACAAATTATGCTGCCTTTTACTACTAATAAACTTAAAGAATGATAGTGTTTTCTGTGTGAGTTTTTACCAGTCTCATCTCACTTTGTGCTTTCATGTTTCAAGCTTTATTCCTAACCGTTCTTTCTGTACTTCTGCACTCATTAGTATTAACCTATCTATTTTAATCTTTTTTTCAACCTACTTTGTACTTTTGCCATGTATTTGAAGTCAGTTAAGACCCTGTGATATTACCAGGTTGGTCTCTTAACAGTTTGGCTATTTTTCTTTGTAATAACATATTTTGCATTTATGTCATTCTTCTCAGGAATGTACAGTCCTTAAGTCTGTTAGAAAGGAAATTCTTAAGGTTCTCCATTCACCCATCTCCACTGAATTCTCCGCTGTGGAAGAAATACTTAAAGCACTGTCTGCTTGATTTTACTCTTTTGCTAGTCTTGGGTGGAGTTCTTCCATGGAAGCACCTTTCATAGTTCTGGAATTTATGCTGTCTTTCTCTTCTGATGCTGCTTGCAAGGAAAATGTGAATTTGTGCTTTAAAGTTAGAGAACTGCATGTCTTGTGCAGGGTTGACAGGGTTTTTAAAAGTGAGAAAATCTGCTGGATATCAGTGTTCATTGCCTCTGAAGGAAATGGAGTTCCTGTTCAGAGTCAGCTTTGCCTGGAAATCATGCTCAAAGGCAAAGTTACAAGATTCATAGAACCACGTTATTCTGTTAAAGTGTAGCTCAAACACAGATTGCAAATTTCATCACGTTTGTTGTTACAAAATGACAAGCAGAACTTTTGCTCATTTTATCTAAAGACCTTGGCTTTATCTCTCATTCTGTAAGTTCTGTTTGCCAAAGTCTCTTTGTTCTTTGAAGGTATTGACAGGAGGTTTTGGTCAATTGAAGGTATTAAAAGTAGATTGGAGGTAGACTCCAGCATGTTGACACTCCTTTACTCTGGCTGATGCTCTGTAATAACCCAGAACTGGCCTACTGAATCATCTGATTACACCAGCGGGATGCCTGATGACTGTAAACCCACAAAGATTTACTTTCAGGTCTCTTGCTGGGTACCCTTGGTTTACCTTGCAGAATCTGGAGGAATCCAATAACTTCAATAACCTTGACACTGGTCAGTGTCAGCAATTTTATTTTCTTTTTCCTTCTAACTGTAGTGTAGGTAATTTTTTATTTCATTTGTTACTGGCCATTCCCTGCCTCGTGCTGGAGTGTGGACTGTCAGCTACCCTGCTAAGCTTTTGATTACAATGTCCTATTAGTTCCATGATGCAAACAGTTAAAGTTTTCCTTTTGTGATTTTTTTGGTATTCTGCACTGCTCAGAGCCTAAACATGACACATTCAAATGCAAGCAGATTTATTGGCAGGCACCCATGACTGATCTCACTGGTAATATAGTGTATCAGTATTGTCACAGTGCTCATTTACTTACTGTCCTTAATCATCATGCAAGCACTGTCAGCAAATCTATTTCCCACTCTAATTAGTATTTCAGAGGAAGTACACGAACGCCTTAACACACACGTCTCTAATTCCCTTGCCTGTCCATTCTGAAAAAGCCGTGCCTTCATATTCACATGCTACTTGTGAATTATCCCCTTGCCTGCCTCCAAAGATCATTAGCCAACTTCTTTCCTATCCAGTAGTTGGTTTGTCCTCAGCAGGCTTCTTTGTCCTAGGAAGCGTACACAAATGTTATGCTGGAGACTTAATGACTCATGCCTCTTTCCACTGCTGGTGAAAACAGGGCTCAAGGCTAGAGCACGAGGGTTTGGTCACTCCCTGACCGCAGAGAGCAGCTGTAGCAAGAAGACTTCTCAACAGTGATGTGCTGGAGCAGCCCATGATGACAAAGCCTGTTTGCTCTCTCCACTGAAGACTTCCTAGGCTCCCTGTGAGGATTCTGTTTTATAGCACACTCTTCAGTCAAGAAGTTTAAACTTTTAAAATTCCTTTCAAAGACTGTAGGCTTACTGGGACAGAGCAGACGATGATCTCTGTGGGTACATATGGAGGTGGGTGTGTTTAGGTGTGGGAGCGTGCATGCTTCAGTGTTTTGAGGCGTATTATCAATTTTCCCTAGTGTTTATTATCTGAAGATTGAAATCTCTAGCTGCACTCTGTTGGGTCTGTGTCTCTTCTAATTACAGCAACTTCTAGCTCATACTGATTTATAGCTTGCTGAAAAGCGAGTATCCCATAGGATAGAAAGCATGATTTTATTTGGCAGGGCAGACACCAACGAAAAATGAAGACCAACCTTATTTGAGCTGGGGAAAGTATAGTGGGAGAATGAAGTGATGATGTCAAATAAATAAATAAAAAAATGGGAGAAATGGAAAGGAAAAAGAAATATGGCAGTATGCCATGACCACACGTGCGTTCACTTCACTCCAGAGCCTTTTGGTTTTCTGGACCAGAATTGTTCATAAGAGGGCTTGAAGGACAAACTGCTTGCTAAATATCGTTCATGCATAGGTTTATATACTAGATTCCAAATTCCTCAATAAGAATTCTTAATTAAAATCTTAAATTTAATCTTACAGAGCCCTGAGTAATTTATTGTGGTTTTGTATTTCTTGTTTCTCATCAAAATTTTGTGAGCTAAGGCACTTGATAGCTTGGATCCTTGGTATTTAGCAGTATGCACCAACTGTATTTTTGATACCACGTAGCAGCTAAATGGCAGCCAAATCTTGAGAGGTGTGCACATCAGCTGAGCACCTCAAGTTCTCCCAGATGACCCATGTACAAAATTGCCTCATTTCCGATGACGGTGTGACCTTAAACATGAGTATGTGCCTCGTTAGCTAAGCGCACCTTCATATGGAGCTCAGTTTGGCTTGCATCAGTTGATGTCTTTAGTTAAAGTGGCTGTATTTAAAATGACACAGCTAATTTCTGACATAAACCCCAAAGCTTCTTCCTGCTTCACTTACAGAAGAAAAGAAGGACAGGTGCATTTAATTCATGCCATATGAGATGATGTTAATTTAGGTGGAGTCCTGTGACCCAGGGACTTGTCCTTTCCCGTTGTGTTTAGCACTTGTTCAGTGGAACTGCACCTTACCTGCATGGGTGAAAGAACAACAGGAGCTTCTACCATTTATCAATGCCATTGTCTCCCTGAAGAGATGAAAACTGTTCTGTGAATACAGATTTAGACTGAGGTGGACATGAGGTGAAAGGGGCTGATCCACAGCCCACTGAATATAACCTGAGTCTTTCTATTGAATTCAGTGAGCTTTGAATCAGACTTCAGGTGCAGGGTGTGCAAGAGAATGCAGTCCTGAGCAAGGAGATTTGAACACTTTCATATTTTTTTTATCACATTTGTATCTAATCATTCTTTGTATCTTTCTTGGAGCAAAAGGCACTCTGATGTCCTGCTGCAGTCTGTAGAATAATAATTATTTCTGAGATGCAGCCTTTTATCTGAATGTTAAGAGGGAGGAGAAGATAACAGGAAAAAAGACAAATAATTTTCTTGGGATCTTATTCTTTAGACCTTCAGGGAAGTAGTAGACACATTTGTAAGTTCAGTGTTTTAAAGCAAAGAATAACCTGAGGAAAGGCAGAGGAGATAGACGAAAAGAAAAAAGAGAAGAAAGGAAAAAGAAAAGAACAAGTTTTTTTCATATTTTTCATATTTAACAGAAAAATTTCTGTTTTCTCTCCCTCGTTGCTGTTCCTCTGTTCACTATAAATTTCCTGAGGTCTGGTCATTCACTAAGGGATAAGGTTACATAAGAAGGATAACACAAACTTGGAAGTACTCTCCTTAAGTTGCAAGGTCCTTAGTCTGGGAAGAGATTTTGTTTTATTTTACAACTGACGATTGAGATCCCTCACCTTGCATGCTCCAAACTAATGTTGAGGCTGAACTTCTATGTAAATCCCAGAAAGCTGCCCTGGGGCTTGGGGCTGAGCACAGGGATGGGGGAGGGCTGCAGCTGGGAGGTGAGGCAGGACTGGAAAAACCGGGGCATAGTACAGAATTATTTGACAGCCCTAGACTAGAATTATGGTACGTGCTCCAGGTTCACGTAGCACATGTTGATTATGTTTAGGCATCATCCTGTCCCTGAAAGCACAAACAGGGACTGTAATTTGTTCTGAATCCTATGCTATTGTTAGGGCTCTGTTCCTAGTGAGGGAATAAAGAATAGATCCAATAGTGCTGAGAAACAAGGGCTTGATTGCTGTATTGAATTACTGTGTATGTGAGAACTTGCCTTCTTTGACCAGCACATGTATTTTTGGAGGTTCTATATGAAAACTTAGCTAAACTCTGAAGCAAAAGTTTTTGGAAAACCTTAGAGAATGTGACTTGGAAGTTCCTGGAGTATTTGGTTTTGTTTTCTCTTGCTCTCTTTATCCCATGTCAACAGCTTCCTATTTCTAATGGTTTCTTCTTTTATGGTTTTGGCCTCTTCTTTTCCCTCTGTTCCAGCCACATTCTATGAAGCCAAGGCTTTCTAATCTGTATTTATAATACATACAAAAGAGGAGATTAGTTTTAAAATGAGAACAGAAAATAGTACCTGGCTCCCTCAGATAAGCCAGAGACAAAGCCAGAACAGTGCTGATCTCTATGGAGTCCTGGTTATTGCATTGACTTCTGCTTGCCTTTTACCCCTGCATTAAAATATAGTTATAGTTCAGAAAAGTGGCAGCAAAGATTGCCTCGTGGGGTGTCAGACTCAGTCTCTGTCGGTGACGCCCAAATCTAATTTGCTCACTTTACAAATCAAAGGACGGTTTATTTTTTTCCTCCTCGTGTAGGTACCTCGGGCACTGGGAGAGCTACCTCAGATTTTTCAGTCAAACTGGCTACTTTCTTAGATGCTATACCAGCAGAGGACATGGAAACAGAGACCTCTAAGCAGAAATCTTCTGCTCTTGTGAACTGTTTTAGTTATGTAAGAGTATCGTGGCAGCTCCAACAAAATTCAGTGGCTTTAATTAGCTCTTTCCCTCTTCTGTACAACATGACACAAAGGAAACAGTATATGCCTTTGAGCTTTTGGTGTAAAGAACAACCAAAGAAATTTCCACTGTTTTGATATTGTTAATGTCATCACGAATAGTATTTATCTGCCCAGTTTCCAGGGCTTTGTGTCATGACTATGAAGAGAAAAGACAGCTAAATATTGCAAAACATTTCCAACAAATGCAAGTGTGAATTTTTGGGTTTGATTTGATTACGTTTGCATTCTGTCTGTCTTGCTTTCTGCCAGCATTATGGATAGGGGTGATCTGGGATGGAGGGAGGTGGAAGAACAGGTTATAAAACAGTCATGGGAAGGACATGCAAAGCTTGTGATTGTGTGTGTTGTTGATTTTGAAAGCTGAGCTTTTCCAGCAATGAAACAGAAATAACTTTTGTAATTTAAGTGCATATGGCAAAACACTGAAGAAAAATCATAGTCTTACATCCAGATTTTCATAAACAGAAAAGAGGCAAAGGATGCAGAATAAATTATTACTCGTTATAATTTGTCTAGGTGTAGAAAGAGTAATTTCAGAAGGAATGGTTTAAATATGCAATAGTGACGGTGAGTGACACTTGATAACAGCCTGTGTCCAGTATCCTGAAAAATGGTATAATAATGCATTGTCCCCATTTCTGAGTCACAAATGAAACTGACTTTCTTCCTTTCCTGAGGTTCTGAGGTTCAGAAAGTTCTATTTTGTGACCTAAAAATATTTCCTCTATCTTAACCAGTCATAAAGTTTTGTTTCAGCTTTATGGAAGCATGTCCATTCCCTAAGTCTGATGGAAGTTAAATAATAGATTAAAAAAAGAGCATGGGTTGTAGCCCATTTTGGCACAATTCAGATTCTTGAATAACTGATCCAAATTAAATTAACTTAAATTGATCGAGTTTCCAATTTAGCTAAATCACCTTTTAGTCCAATAGTGTGTTTGCATATGTGATTGCACTAAAATAACTCAGCAGATCTTAGGCAACAGATTTAGTTATGTGTTCATAACTGGACTCAACGTCTTGGTAAATGTCAGGGAGAACCATCCTCTCGGACACAGATGGGCTGCGATGAATGAGGGTTGGGAAAGTTTCTAGCCTGATCTTCAAAGGTGAAAGATTAATGCAACTGGGAAAAGCAGACTAATGAGAAGGAATCTTTCCCTACATCCGTCATCATATTTGTTAATGACTTTTCTTTCAGCAAAGAATTAGATCAAGAAACATTAAGAATGTGTATTTTTCTAGGAAAAGACCGTGTGAAGGGAAACAGTTTGTTAAAGATACTCTGAATACCTCTTGAATAGGAAGTGGCAAGTGCTTGACATCTCTTCTTGGTGTCAGCCTTCCTAGAGCTTTCTTGTTCCCACCACATGGAACTTCACTAAAGAATAAGGAAGGTAAAGCAAAAAGACATTTATCTTCTTAGTACCATTCTTTTCCACTCAAGGTGGAGGGGGAAGGGACGTGGTGCCCTGAGATAACAAAACTGTGAAAACAGAAGCAAAGGCATAGGAATTGCCTGCCTTCATCCTGCACAGCACCGCGCTACTCTGATGGAGTGCTTCTCTAGCTTTGCATTATGCTCACACTCTGAGCATATTGATGCTGAACTTTCTGTGAAATGAGGCTATCGTATCTTGGCTTCTAATTAGATCAAAGCTGCAATTCAAAACACCTTCTTTGGAGTCCTCTTAGGGGAAACAAAAAGAAAAAAAAGCAAGCAAGCATTGCAGCAGCGGAGGGAAGAGAGAAATAGAGAGTCAGAGAAGGATGTCTGCAGAAAAGTAAGGGTGAAGTCCTGCCCTTCCAGGAATATATTCTGCTTCCTGCAGTGTGTCTCCAAGTCCTAATTTTTCCAGGCTGCCAAGTGAGAAAAGACAACTACCCATTTTCAGGGAGATACCAAAATCTGATGAATCCTGTATTTCATCACCTTTGAGGACAATTTTCCTATCATGCTGCTGCTATATTTACTCATCATGGCTGAATCTAGAGAGCAGAAAAATACTGCAGCACTCATCCGTAATTTGAACCAAGCTGAATTCAGTGCCTGGGAGTCTTGTCTTATAGAGGCAGTTGAGATTTGTTACTTCAGTGTCAAAGGTAATGATTTGGCCAATGTCCTTTGGGGTTATTTGGTGGAATTAGAATTTGCTCCTGTTTATGCTCCACTCTGTATGAACATGTCTAAATTTCAGGACCGTGCCAACATACCAGTTCAGTGTTTGCATGTACCACCCCTTTTGTTTCCATAAATCCATGAGTAAGCGCTAGAGAGACACCATGTCCCTGAGGAGTGACTGGTCCAGGAAGCTGATGGACTACAGGCAATACACCTGCCATACAGTCTCCCCACAGCTTATGCTATTAAGAGCTAAAGGAGAATTTCAATGAGCTGAAGTGATTTTTAGTTTTTCTTTTGGGATGGATGGACATGAATGAATATGGAAAGTCATCCTTCCAAGTGCTAGGGAACTTTTTTGACACATGCCTTTAAAACTGAATGATTTGACTAACAAAAATCTGACTTATACAAGATACAGGGAAAGAGAAAATTGACACTAAAAAAAAAACCAAACAACCAAACAAACAACAAAACCAGATATCTTTATTTCTACTTGAAATAAACTCTGTAAACTCTGCTTCTTTGTCCTTTTTGCAATAAGAAGCACAACCAGCCAGCCATAGGGTAAAGTTGAGACATCCCTTTTTGCAGTAACATAGAGATCCTGGTTGGGGCTGTAAAAGTTCTTATGGGCTTCACACTACAGATACCCCATCCTAGATCTTGTGAGCAAGAAAGATTGATGGGAAAATTCCACTTGTCAGAGGAAAGAACTTGACACACTTGTGACTTTTAGTGCAGTTGCATTGGAGTGAGAGTAGGGTTGGTGGAAATAGCCTTGACAAAGAAGGAGTATCAGGCAAAGTGCAGGTGACAGTGCAATTTATCACATGGCTGTGAAATGTATTAGCTGCCTATCACCCTCAGTTATGTAAAACAAAGAGAGAGAGAGAATTGATTAAACTGTGACCTCTTCCATCTACTGGCTGTCATTTTAGTTGTTGTGACAGAGGCTAGTGTCTAGTCGTTAAATGCACAGACTTTTCAGTTTCAGATTTGAGCACTAGGTTAACAGTTCATGTTGTGTGATTCCTTTTCCTCCTTCTTGCCTCAGTGTGTATGGCAGAAGCTCCCCGCTGCGTACACCACTGCCCTGGAATTAGCTGTCCACCCATCATGACAGATCCCTGTACAATGGCTTACTCCTCTTTCTCTTTTGTCCCAGAGCCTTGTACTCTTGTGCTTGGCTCCAGATCTCTGTCTGCTCCTCGTAGCACAAAGACCTGATTTCTTCTGAGCAGCTTGACATCAAATCCCATAGGGAGGAGGGACACGCTGGTTGCTTCTAACTTCCCAGTCTTAGGCGAAGATAGGAAACTGTCTCCAAAAGTTTAATTGTACAAAGAATTATGGTTGCCTCTATGACAAAAGAACTTGAAGCAGCAAATAATCCAGCTCCACACTTAAATGGAAGTTTTACAGGTTTCTGTTATAGTCTCTGTTTCCATCTGGTTAGTCCAGATAATGCTTTTAGAGAACCTCTTTTCCACAGAAGCTTGATACTTCCACCTCCTATTCGTTGTTCAGGGAGATGGATAGCTGTAAAAGTGAACCGAACTTTAGAAAGGTAGCTGTTAATTATAAAAATTAATTAATGAAGTTGCACAGGCTCTTTAATCAGTATAGGTAACTACCTGACCTGAGTTAGTAACTGAGCTGCAGGCAGGTTCTGTAGAGTAAGTGTTGCAAAATTAGTGCATTGCTTTTGTGGCAAGAGTTTATAAGAGACAGTATAAATCTTTATAGTGATATATATATATATATATATATATATAAAGGGTCCACCAGACCTTTGAGAATCATTCTAGTGTTTCAGTAATCCAAGTGTATTCAGAATGAATACAAAAGGGTTGCCCTTTAGATGTCTATTTATATCTTTCTTTATCCCTGTACCAGGGTATCTGAGCATCTAATATAGATGGGCAACTTGTCCATGGATTTTTAAGATGCATTTGCTTGGGACCCCTGGATTATCAGAAGGTGCTAGAGTGAGTGTCTGAAGAGACAGGCTCAGTCAGCAAGGCTTGTTCCTCGGGATTTAGGAATGTTATATATTGAATGATCATCAGGTAGTAGAAAGATGATTTTCCTGAGAGGTTCATCCTGTGATTCTGCGATAGGTAACCTGATATGAAAGCATCTCTCCTGAGCAGTGGCTTTTGGCGTCCTTTCCCTTTGGGTCAGAATCGACTTCTTGTCTGAAAGAGTGAGGTTACCCTGCTGTTGCAGTCAGCTGCATCCTACAGTCTTTCATACAGTGAAAGGAACATGTCTGGGGCATGCAAATGCTGGGAAAGGATGACTACCCACGGTCTGGCAGAAGGCCAATGTTGAATCTTCGGTAATCTGATCCCACTGTATAAAAACCTTATTGCTCTGGTTTTAGAATGTTCCTGCTCTTAACTTTGCTTGGACAAAGGTGTGAGCACGATCCTTCCTTGGGTTGCACTCTCACGTCCCTCTCCTGAATTATCAAGCCTGAGGAGCATGTTCATTTCCCTCTGGATGGTCTCAAAGATTGAAGCTTCTGCAGCTAAACCGGGGCTATCCGTGGTTTCATTTTGCCCTGCCTTTCATTTGAGAATGAGAGGAGTGAGGAGCAAGTCCAGTGGAATATAAATAAAATACCAGCAGGGTGAAGAATGGATGCAGCAGGCTCCCAGTGCAAAGAAAAGAAGTGTCAGGCTGCTCATATTTGTGACAGCTCAGTAGCCATGGAGGACCTTTCTGGTAGCTAAGCAACAGAGGCCATAAAGACATCCTAGCTACAGAAGCTATTTCTTTAGACTTTTTTTCCTTGTGGGAAAGCTGTAAGAGTGGGAAGCCGGTAGGAGAGAAGCCAGCAATGATTTCTTCCTGTATTTCAAAGCAGACGAAGTGGGAACTAGGATCTAGCCATGTGAACATGGGTTACACAGGAAGAAAAGTTCTGCATTCAGATGAGCCCTGGGAACCTTACAGAAGCCTGGTATCTGATTTGGAAAGTTCACAGAACCTTTGTCTCCCTGGGATTCCCCAGTCACTACCTAATAAATACAAGTCTCCTTACGTTGATTATAGAGTTCTGCCTGCTTTAGTTGCCTGGGTCTATTAGTCACCAAATTAAATTTTGTATAAGTAATAGTGAAGCACTTTCAGGTAGTTTTGTTCAGCAAATAATGAAAAGCAGCCTGAAAATCAACTTACCTATCCATTTATTCTGTGGATAAATGCCGGAGAAAGTCATAATAGCAATAACTGAGATTTATTTAGCTCCTTTCATTCGAAAGAATCCCAGAGGGCTTTTCTCACAGCATACAAAGAGATTGCTCACTCCCTGCTGAAATGCAACACTTCTGGGATGGAACACAGCAACTGCTCTACTCCATCAGAAACTGCATCAAATTTGTTAACATGTGAAGAGAGAAACAACAGTTGTATTTTATGTAGACAAAGTGTAATATCTTAACTGAAATTTGGCCAGAATCTTGGGTTTCACAAGTTTTGTGCTTGCAAGAAAGGAGAGGGCTATCAAGACCTTGATGCTGTATCTTATCAAAAAAATAGCTACATGTTGGGTACTGGTTCAGTACAGACTAACAAGCAACACCATCTTGCTTTAATTGCTAGTTCTTTGCTGAGTTTTCCTTAGAGGCCTGTCCATCATCCAGGTGCAGACTTGCCTGGTTTGTAAGAAATCATAAGGTCATACTCTTAAGGAGTTGCAAGTACTGGTTTACTACTCTTCATCAAAACTGGATTTCCTTTGCCTATATTCACTTGCCAAAAACTAAATTAGGTGTTTGGTGCTTGGAAGATCTCTTTGGGAGCTTGAGAAGAGATGCTGTATTTTAATATTTGACATGAACACAATGCATCTGCTGCTCCATGATGATCACAGTGTTGTGTTAGTGCAGGTGAGAACATAGGAAATCCTGCGGTACAGTGAATGAGGAGCGAGTATGTTGTGTGTACCATCAAGTGGCAATCACGTGCCTGTATGCACAACACTGGAGCGTGGTTCCCTACAGAATGTTGCTCTTGTGTCAAAAAGCTCTGTGTCTGTACGTTATCTACCTTAGTGGTTTTCATTGCTTTCTCAGGCTGTTAAGCTCTACTGTAAAATAAAATTAAGAAAAGTATCATTATGTGTATATATGTATATGCATACGTCTACCTAGTAATTGTCTGAGACAAGTAACTGAAGTTTAGGCTGTTTTTTCTTTGAGCACTAGAAGAACTCAGGGCTGGTACCTAGTAGAAGTTGGCCGAAAAATTTCTAAGTGACCTTTCTAACTAATGAGCAGTTGAGGGTCACAACCAGAACAGATAAATCAGGGGACAGTTGAATTAAAACTAAGCGGTAAATTATGGTAGAGCACGAGAACATCAATCATTCTGCTTTGACTTTGATGTCTCAACCTGTAGATCCAAGCTAGATAGAGACCAAGTCCAAGTGCCAGATCTAAAAGCAGTAATTCCAACCCTTGGGCTAGCTGTGTGATGGTAAATAGAAAGCTGTAAGCATCAGGTTGTCCCCCTCATCCCACTGCACTCCTTGTTTCTTAATTAGTTCTTCACAGGATCTCTTTTTCCTGCCGTATTTTAGCAGGCATATTCTAGCTACATAAATGAAGCACTGGTTTGGAGTTCTGTATGTTTCTGTAAATTAAGGGAAATGTTGAGGAATCTACTGTTAATGGTTGAACAAATGCTAGTGAAAGTAGAGGCTGAAGATACAGGCTAAATTTTCGGTACGTAGAAGACTTCAATCAGGGAAGCATCACCTTCTTTGTCTTCAGACATAACCACTGTCAGAAATCAGAATGCAGCTGGTCCTTTGTTGCACACTGACTCTTCACCTAATCTAGCCAGCAGGGCTACTGGTGAATGTCAGCAGCATTGCTGATCACTCAGTTTGCTTAAAAAAATCTTAGTGACAAGGCTCTTTGTCTTCCCTGATAACATTGGAAAGCATTATCCAGTTGCAACCAAATGTGGAAGAGGGGACAAAAATCTTAAGATCATAATGGTTTATTGAAAATAGGTGTTAAAAAAGAGCAGAGACCCCTGGCCACACCTCCATGGGTGAGGGCAGGCAGACTTTGGCTGATAAGTGTCCTGCTTGCAGCAGCAGGCTGGCTGGCCAGTTGGCATACTGGTGTTAGCCTACAGATTGTTGTGGACTTGGTCCAGGGCTTTGGTGTTCAGGGAGGACTTTGCTGAGGAATGGGGGCTGCTGCAGAGCAGGCAAGTGGCTTAGGTAAATCAACAAGAACTTGGGCTTTGCTAGTCTAGCTTCTTCTGAAACTTCTTTTTCTTATCCATTTAAAAAATGCTGCTAAAATGACTCGACAATGACCGTTTATGAAACTTATGGGCTGTTCTAGGCTGAGCTCTCCTCCACATCCAATGGCTGGGAGCCAGCAACTTGTACATTTTTCATAAAGTTCCTAAAGTACTGGCTCTTACATCTTTGTGCTTTGGTTTCGCTGTCTGCAGAAATGGGTATAATAAATCCTGGCCCTTACAGTGAGGTCTTTTAAGACTTCCCACCAAAGAGGTAACACCAGAATGCACAGTACATACCTGCTTAGCTCCAGTCACACTTTGCTCCATGCTGTACCAAGTTGGTCCAAAACTTTTCCAGGAGCTAAGTGATTAAGAACTACTGTACTACAATAAAGATGGAGAAAGGGGAGAAGAATGATCTGTTCCACAGGTAACGCTTATAAGAGAAATAGTAACACACACCGCAGTTCTGCTGGAGAGCCTGACTCAGCTGTCAGTGCATCTCAAACCAGGCCAGCAGAAACCTGCTGACTGCAACAAAGACCTTTAATATCCTTGCAAGACATATACGAATGGAAGGGCAGCAGTCACTTCTGAACACGGTGTTTTCTGAAACCTCAATAAGTAATTAGCATTATCATAGAGCTTCATGGAAATTTTACTTGAGGAAGAATCTGTAATCTGGGTGTCCTGTAGACTTTTCTCTGTATAATCCAAGACTGGCAGAACACCTGGTATAGCTTCTTTGAGGGCAGGGGAAGGCAAAATTGCATCTTCTGTAAACCGACATATATGTACAATTCATGAAAACAATAGCATAATATTTATTTTTAAACTGTGTGAAGGGTATAGGATGATCAAAATTCTTTCCAAGGACATGCTGGAAATCTAGAACAGGATTTACATAGAGCCTGTTGCACTGCTATTTGATGAAATTGATATTTGTCATTTCTGTCTCAGGAGACTTTCTGGTTTACAGATTAGCCCTGTGGTTTTAATGATTACTGGCAATCCTGTGCAGCATGCAGGTCTGAGGAAGCAATGCAGCCAGGTGGTTGAAATGCATCCTAAAAAGGTGCTAGGTCTAAGTACCGACTAGCTCTGGTTTGTCATTTGTCAACTGTCTAAGCCCCATTGCGCTGTATCTGAAAATGAAGTCAAAATATTTCTCACCATAATGGAGTAACTATAAAAGATGCCATAAATATCTAAGCAAACATGGGAATCACTAGCACTCAGCTGTAGCTTGCATATGGGATATGACATATTGCTGTTCAGGAAAACTTAATTGAAACCATTTTCCATGAGAAAACACAGCTTTAGTAAAATGCATCTTTTTCAGGAAATCGAAGAAGTTTCCAAGAATCTGCCTAGAACAGATATTTTCTTGACACAAATCCTGTTCAAAATTCCTTTTCTTTTTTCTTTTAGGAAAAAAGTTAATTTAATTTTCTATTACTTTTATTATTTTTCTCCATTTTTCATACTCTTTCAGTATTAGTAATGCAGAATATTTCTTTTTTTTTTTTTTCTTTATAAAATACCTATTTCAGGGGGGGAAATCACAGAAGCTGTGTGTTCTAATTCGGTGAAATTCTACAAATATAGAGTTTTGACTATCTCTTTTAAACCTTCACACAATTATACATGCCAAAGTAAGGCTTTTCTACATGACTTTGCCCATGATACTCTGGTAGTGCAAATCATTCCCCTGTCATTTGGCCTGTCTTGTAAATAATCTGAATTGTGGGCTTGTGCCATTCTGTGTCAGAACTGTTTCACCTGTCTTGTACAGACCGTAAATCCAAGAATTGCATTTTCTGGGCAACAGGGTAAAAGGCAGAGCAGAGAATACAAAGCTTTTATTTATGGCATTGCCCAAAGACTGAACTGTCAACAGGGAAATAATACTTCTTTCTTATAAATACTATTATGCTGTAAGCGAAGTCAACAAGAGTTCTGCTGTCGGCTTCAGTAGGAGCAGGACTTGGTCCAGGCATTTCTTCCTTCTACCTTTGCACACACAGCCTGTTGATACAGAACTGAGAAGGCTTTTGATTGACTTATGCTAATGTCTGTTATTTGCAGCGGCTTAAATAGCTCCTTGTATTGTTATTATGGTAGGGCCTGCAGACCCCAATTAAGATTTGGGGACACCATAGTTTGACATTGTATAACTGTAAAGAGAGCCATGGCTCTGAATTCATGATTCCCTGAAGCTGTGTGCATGAAGCACGAGTCTGTTGTAGAACAGTTTGCGCCTTTTATTTCAATGCATAATTATTAATGCAATTGGTATCCTCGTGCAAAACAGTTCTTTTTTGTGCCTTCCTCCTAGAACTTTTCAGTTTTCCTTCAGTATCAAGATGACCTTTTGGTCATTGTGAATTTTTGAACCCTAGGGAAATCTGGCTGTGCCCTTTCTGTTGTTTAAATCATTCTCTCTCCATACGTACACGTTCTTTTCTCTTTTGAATTTCATTCTGCTGTAGCATATTCTCAGTGCACTAGTCAGGGAGAATGAGAGGGACAAACACCTTTGCAATTTAAGTTTTATCAAAAGCTTTTCATTCTGAAATGATGGCAGGGGAAATTGCATCATCCATATATCTGTCTGGGGAAGAGAAAGCAGACTTGGAGATATCTCTGCAGAATGATGGACTCTGGTGTCAGTGTCTGTTCAAGGAAAGAAAAATGTGTGTGTGGAGAGTTAGAAGAGTTAAAAAATATATGTAGTATAGGTGACTACTTTTTGGCATCTATAACTGAGGAGGTAGCTAGGCCAACTTTTTTTCTTGCTTTTGAAAATTCAAACAGATATGTTCACTTGATCTCAAGAGAGAAATCAGAAGAAAAGTCTACCTCTCTTCCTCTTGAATTGGTCTTCAGTTACAGCTCAATATTAATCTTCTGAAATTGTTAGTCTTGTGTCTGGTTTAAATAGATGCAGCTCCGTAGGTTTTCATGGAATGCCCTGATCTCTCCCTGCTGAGGATCTGGCTCACTGATAAAGCCATGGCAGCTAAAGCCCTGGCCAAGATGAAGTCATTGTACTGAGTGTAATCCAGATCAAAGGCTTTCTCCAAGAAACTGGGAAGCATAGAAAAAAAAGTCCCCAGCTGACACAGTGTCACATTTGTTGGGCTTCTAGTCAAACCTAAATGAGACTCAGTTTGATCCTGGAGATTTGCTTGTATGTGAACATCGATTATTTTTTATTATACTCAAATGCAACAAAAAGGTTGCTTGGTTTCTGATAATCTTATGTTTTCAATTGCTATATAGTCAAAGATCCGTCGCTTTAAATGAGTTTCAGGAAATCAGAGACCAGCTTTAGGCACAGGCAGCACAGCAGTGGCTTAGGGTAGGAGGTTGCTGGCAGTCCTTGCTCCTTGCAATATAGGGGTAGGCTAGGCTTTCTGCAGCCAAGGAAGGGGTTGGGGTGTGCCATACCCTTACAGAAGCCAGGAGAAGCTTGTCCCTCTGTCTTCAGGGCACCAGTGAGTACTGCCAGCCTGGCTTTCCAGTCTGTACTCTCATCAGCTCTGCCTCTCTGCCCTGCCTCTTCCCCCTCCTTTCTATGACCCCTTCTGAGTGACCATGGTTCAATTTGACATTAATTTCTGAGAAACCTTCCCTCAGTTCTTGTCAGAAGTCCATCATACCAGGAATATAACATGGAGCTTGAATTCACACCAAATTGTCTGAAGTTTATTTATTGCAATAGCTCTACAGTGACCTACGCAAACTGCGTCTTTCACATTGGTGAAATGGTTTTTCACTAATAACTCTGTTGCAGTGCCGCTAAAATACTCACATAGTGAGTAGTAAGATTTGCACAACAAGAACACTAAGATTTTACACAGAACTATTATAATTTATATGAAATTTGCAGTTATTTGGGAAGGAGTTGTTTAAATAATCCTTTTTTTTTTTTTTTTCATTTGTTTGGGTTTTTTTTTGTCCAGCGCAGACCCAGACTGCCATTAATGAAGTTAAAGGGAAAAAAAATCTGCAGGGCAGATCAAATAAGTTTGTACTAAAGGAGATATCTTGCATTTCCCTCTAAAATGCCTGGCACTGATTGTTGTTGGAGATAGGACACGTGTAGGTTTGAACTAATATGTCATTTCCTACATTCCTGAGATACATTATAACTCATACCTAGATGGCTTCCAGTCTAACTGCTGCCCATTCCTGGCTGCAGTCTGAGATGGGATCAATCTTTCTATTTAAAATAGAGGATTCCTAGCTGACCATCTTAGATGAATTCTCTGGCTATAAGGTGCCAAATAGTTTGCCAAGTGAATTGCATCTGAACTGCTGTAAACTCCTTGCTAATGTGCTGCTGGTTCCTCCTAGAGGTTAGAAACCTGTGGCAACTCCTTTTCTCACTATGAAAACCTCTTCCTCCAGCCTGGAGTCACAGGGTGATCACACTGGTGGTTGGCTGCAACTTTTCCCCGATAGCTCATGAACCCCTGCAATTGCACAGCCTCTGTTGTGCCAAGGATATCCCACATCTGCACTCCTGCTCCTCCGAGGAGTGCAGCTAAGCCTTTTCTTTCCAGAACTGGGCCTAATGTTGAAAAAGACAAACTTAAAAATCATAAAAAGAAGTAAGGCAGATTTCCCCTATCCTCTCCACTTAGTTTTTCAAGAAATGTTGTGAATCTTTTATTGGAAAGGGTCTAGCAGCAGGCATTGCTGTAGCAGGGAAAATGAGGTGTAGAGCTATTTTTAAACCCACTGAAATAGCACCAGACAGATTCCATTTATAGGAACTTGTACTTGTCGTCTTCTGTGCCTTGAAAAGGATAATGATTTCTGTGAAGTAATGATCCTTTCATCACAGACAGGATCCCAAGTGCTGAACCTGGTGCCCTCCTTGATATTTCTATTAGGTTTCTTGGGCTAACTTCCCTCACTTCCCCCCACCCTTTAAGGAAAGACATTGCAATTATTTTGGTTTTCCCATCCTTTTTTTTTTTTTTTTTTTTTTTTCCTTCTTCATTATAAGAAAATTAGAAGTTGGGAAAAAGCCTCTTGTGGTGCTAAATTGTTACCAGCTAATAAAACTGCAGGAGCCATACACGGTGGTTTTTTTTCCATAAATCAGCAGTGGAGGGAATTAGGTGGCAAGAGATGGAAGGGCAATGTTTAATCAGCTCGTGTAGGAAATCATTAGCTGCACACCCTTATTCCGTTGCTGGCTCATTCTTCATTCCCAATGGCTGCTTTGCCACCAGACCATTAACATTTTTCAATGACTTTCTAAATGCATTGAAAAACCATGGTAGTAGTGAAATACCAGTGGATGTTAGGGAAACAAAAGGCCGAAGGATGTGCCTGTCTTTTGTTTGTTTTCTTTTTTTCTTTTCCTTTCTTTATGCCTGTACACTCTCTCTCTCAATTAGAAATGTATCAAGTTAAAAGACAAGTGACCTGGAAGGTTGTCTATCCCCTCCACCAAATAAAAAGAGACAAAAGATTTAGTAGGAACATGGACAAGAATAAGATTTTTTTATTAGATTTACTGTATGTTCTCATTTATGGCTTTGTCGATTTCATGGCCTTTTGCACAATCTATCATTGTGATCCAATTTCTGCAAAACTGATAATAGATTAAGTTTTTCACCTAAGTGGCACCAAAAAAAAAAAAAAAAAAAAATTGGGTCACAATTTATTTGCTAAAAATTCAGGTCAAACGAAACTAGTGCTACTCAGCCAGCATATCATAGCTCATAAGGGTCCCATAACTCACTGTGTGTCTTACTTGCAAAGGCTAAGACAAAACTTCATCTTCCACTGCCAGTTCTTTATTTGATCTGAAAGAAACTAGCTCATGGACTCAAGTGAGATGAAAAACTCACCCTAAGGAGTCACTGTGATTTTTTTTCTGGGACTGCAGTGGAGCTACATTTTCTGCTCCAGGTTGTTAGTTTGCTGTCTTTTATTAGCCTCCCTCTGCATTAACCGATATATTTGGTGTGGTACTTTCCTAGACACTCATACACACAGCCACGGAGATTGTGTACACCTGTGGATGTCTGCTATCCCTGTGGTAACTTGCAGAGCTCTGTGATGAACCTTCCTGCGTTTCACACCTCATCACCTGTCCCTTGCCCACTGGTCCACAGAGGCTCTGTGTAATCCAAGCCTCTCTACAGATTCCCACAGTTACCATGGCTTGAAAAGCTCATTTAGAAATGAGATCCAGTGCATTTCCCAGAACTGTATTTAATGCTTTTTGAATTATTTTGGGGTTTTATGATTTTCATCTAGCTACTGGGGTAACTGTAGAACAAGTTATGGTTCAGTAGAGTACTTTGTATTCACATGAGATGATCTGCTCACACGCATGTTTGCAGCTTGTAAGAAATGCTCCCATGCCAAACTCCTGTTGCTTTCGAAATACAACATCTGTCACTTTCTGCCTCTGCAGTTAATCACATTAACTGGTGGTCGGCATGACTGCCTCTGGCATGGAATTTCCTATAGTAACCTGCAGCAGAGGAAAGAAATGTCTGCAAAAGTGTGAACTATGTACTGATCAAGTTGGAAGTACTGTGAGTTTCTGTGAAATAACAAAGCTTTGGCTGAAGAGCAAATCTTATGGTCTTGAAAGACATCAGGTCCGTATTTCTGTGTTTTACTGGAAATGTCCTTGACCAGCCTGTTCTCATGTAGAGGGATCCGTTTAATCCCTGCTCTGTGTCTCACAAAAGCTGGTAGCATCATTAATTCCCACTGCTAGGTAACTGGTTCAGCCCACATGTGAGTTGTCTTTGCCACTTTCCCCTCCCAGTCTGGACATATCAGTGGGGGGCAGTCTAAGGATCCCTCTGCATGGAGAAAGCAGGAGGCAGTAAACTATGTGCAAATGTGCACTGCAATGTCCTGGTGTCCCTTCTGGGAGGTTACGGACTGAGTCTTTCCACCTAGCACGAAGCCCAGATGAAGCCCATGACAGCTGTGCAGGAGAACATTGCTCCCTCAGCATTGCTCCCTTAGCAGGCTGCACAGCCCGTGGACGGGGAAAGGACTTTCCATGGACAATTTGAATCCTGGGTGGGCTTAATTGCATTCAGAGAGGATGTTGATATGGAAGTAATATAGGGTGAATAGTTCTGGAAATAGGCTTCTAAAACGGGGGGTGGAGAATAAATTCAAGTCTTACTTCACAGACACTTGAAGGAAGTTTATTATGTTTTGAAAGTGGAGTAACCTACCTTACACAAGGTACTCATTTAAGAAAGATATGTGGAGAGTTGATTCAAACTATCAAGTGATAAAAATTTCCCTTGCTTCCCTATATGTGACCTAATGCCTGTAGAGAAAAACTGGAGTAGCAACCCCTTCCTCTTGTGAGCAGCACAGATTAAAGATTCTTTCAAATTGATTCTAGCTGCTTCCCAGAAGGAAGTACACCACTTTGAGGATAAAGTTTGACATATCTGTACAAGACATATTTTTTCTTTTTCTCTATTTCATCTTTAGAATTCAGAGACTGTTTTATTCAAGCATTAGCTGGCACTCCATCATACTGACTCCGTAAAGTGTAGTGTCTGCAAAATCCAACGTGAAACAAGAAACTGGGCTGATAAGTAGAGAATATACTTGAAGAAGTAACATCTCATTTGTCAGAAAGTGGAAGAAATATAGAACAGAATGATCAAAATGTGTCGGTGTGTTAGCCTTGATGCCATTTTGCTTTGGTGAACTGAAATGGGTTCTTCAAGCAAGAGAAGGTAATGACAGCCTACAACTGACTTATCGGCTGTTGCAAGAAGAGTGCTTCTGTCCTCAGGAACCTCTTGCCTAATTCTCATTATCTTGGTCCTGTGCTAGAAGTTGAAGTGTGGGATTCTGAAGTAAAAGTGGCTTCAAATCACTGTTGCATTTTTTGTTCTTCAACAGACACAGTCTAGCTTTAGATTCGCCCTGACTTTTCCTCCACCTGTCTTGAGCCGTGGGAAGCAAAACACAGCTCTCGTGCATCACAGACAGTATTATACTCCTGGCCTTCTCCCCCTTTCTCAGGATACCTCTATCAAGTATGCAAGGGCTACACAATAGAGGCCATGCAAGGAGAGGCAAAACCTCTTCTTGACAGGTCTGGAGTAGCTGGGGACAGCTTGGGTGGAAGATGCCAGAATGTGAAGCAAGGGCAGAAAGCCTTGAGGAAGTGTGCAGGAGGCTGTGCGCTCTACAGGTGCAAATCTGATTAGGGGTTTGCACAGCAGTTTGGCAGAGATTGTCCACATGCTCCATTTTAGACAGAAGAACTCTTCTTAGAATCGTAGGGTATTTGCCAATCTTCTGTTCATGCTGTAAATGGGAAGAGAAAATAGCATTTTGGCTCATCGTTTGTGGTTTGGAGGCAGCTCGGTTGAGTTTGATTGTTAATGAGCAGTCTCCTCTGTGTGATACTGTATATTCATCTAGAAAGACTATCACCTCTCCTGCTGTGACTGGCCTGGGCACTGTCATGTGCACAATGAGGTGTGTAAATCTGGTCTGAGTGACGAGTTTGGTGCTGGAGAAGCACAAGCAATTGCACATAGTCCTACAGGGAAACTGGCCAGCAGTGACACAGCAGACATTGCTGTATTGGTCCGTTGGTCTATTGGTTCTGTTTTGTTCCAGCCCTTTATGAGTTCTCACCAACCTTGTGAACATCAGGTTCATTCATGTGTTTGAAGAATGGGAGGTGACGTTAACTTTGAGTATAGTACAAAAAAACATTTTACAGGATTGTATTTCTTTAGCTGAAACTATACCACATGTCAATAGATGTGTTTTTCAAAGTGTGCTGCCTGGATGGGGAACTGTGAAAAGTGCAGAAGAGTTGCTGTCTGTAAAATTAAAGTAATAGTGTAATCTATAGAGGGATAGCAGGAGAAAGAAAGTGTCTCTAGTTAGACATTGTTTGCAATGCTAGTCCTGGTGGGTACATGGGGTCATGTAGCACAATTTTTCTGTTGCAATTTCCAGATCATAAACCCCATGGCTTAAGTTTTAATGTTGGTACATTGAGCAAAATACAAAGGAAGAAAACATTGTTGTGTCATGGATTAAAAAGCTGGTGGTAATAAAGGCTCAGAGAGCTCCAGTCTATAGCACATACTTTAAATGAGAAAACCATAAATGGGAGAGTGAAAAATCATTCTAAAATGAGAAGAAAGATTGAAGTGGTTTTGTAAGGCAAAATGGCTTTGCCAACCTGAATGTGGTCAGGAGAACTGGAGAGGCATCTGCAAAAATCCAAATTCAGAGATACTAATGAAGACAGAACATTAAATACTACAAAGTTTTCTTTAGCAACAGTAATCCAGACAGCGTTTATTTGGGGAGTCAGAAGAAAGTTAAAGCAGCAGTGTTTTTTAATAATTGATGAGAACTAAGTGGGGGTTCATACCCTGCAATGTATAGCTCTGTATGCATTTGAAAGAGGGAAGTTTGCAGGTGTCAGGTCTGTGCTGCCACAGCGAGAGTCACGGTGCTGTGCATGGAAATATGGCTTGATATAAACAAAGTCTAAACCACTTCGTTCTGAAGGCAGATTGACGCAGGAGTTCAGGCGTGTGGTATAATGATTTCCTCTTTTAGGCCATTGCTTTAAATTCAGCCCCTGTCATCTGTGACTAGGTCGTGTTAGCCTGCCATAGCTCTTTGACCTGCTTGAGGTTAATTGGTGGTTTCAATCCATCCCTCCTTACAGGACTGTCTGTATCCAACTGCCCAATTTCTAGTTGGTCCTAGAGAATCTCTTTGGTTTTAACCTGGCTTTTTTCACTGCCCTTATTTTACAGAAATATAACTGGCATCAGACCAGTGGCACATCTGGTCTACAACTGGTGAAGAGCAGCCAGGGTGTGTTGCCATGGGGGAATGGGCAGGGAAAAGAGAGATCTCATCTCTGCAGCTGAGAGATGTCTCTTGCCCCTGGGTTTCCTGTAAAATGAGATTTGGACTAACACGCCAGCTACATACTGACGCTCAGTCCAGATGCAAGTGAGCAGGAGCAGAAACGGGTTGTGTTTGTGTTGTTAGTGGTTGTATCCGCCGCATCTTAGAGCTGTGAACAGGGACCCTGCTGTGTTAGCCAATGTGCAAACTTGGAACGGAAGAGCTGTTTCTTCCCCAAGGAGCTCACAGCTATGGGTAAGGCAAGAGAGCACAGATGGACTAGTCCAGAAATGGGAGAGAGGAAATGATTTGCCAATACTAATCAGCAAAATAGTCAGAAATTATAGCCTGTCATTTCCATATTTTTACAGGCATCACAGCAAATGGGAGGGTTAATGAGTGATTTGAAGGATGCCTTTAATATCCCTGTAAGTATGAGGTGAGTCTTTAAGATGTTTGCTTGAAAATCCAGCAAGCCTGCACGGTGGAGCTGGCATTGTGTGATGTTTGGAGAGAATAACTGACCACTCACCTCTAAATAAGATGTGTGATAGTACAAAGACAGAAAATAGACTGTCCCCCCAGTATAAATGGAAAGGACTGGAAGCCAGGAAGAGATGATGCCTTTGCCACCCAAGGCACAATTACTCAGTCTTGCAAGAATGTTGGATCCTGTGTTGTTGGCATATGAACGTATAGTAGTAGTATGTTTAAGATATGGTAGCTAGGTATTATCACCATTTCCTTTAAATCTAAAGATGGCTGTTCTGATGACTTATTATTTGGTGGTTTGGTTGTGGTTTTTTTTTCCCTTCAGTGATAACTTGCACCCCCTGGGCCATCAAAATGCAGTCAAAGAGTATAACAACACTGCTGCAGAGGGGACCCCTCTCCCTGGCAGCCCGTACCACGTGTGCCCCAGGAGCCAGGCTGCCTGCCGGTTAATTCAGATTCAGTGGTCAGGGTGCCTCTCACCTGAAGTCTTGTTTGAAATATCCCACTTGAGAAAAGAGGCAGGCACTCTATTTGCACTTTGTTACCTGAGCTGTGTTCAGTGGAGGCATGTGAGGTTCTGTGAAAAGCCTCCTCTACGAAGGACCCTTGGCAGGGGAAGAAATTCCCATCCTTGGTCCAGAGCGACTGGGATTCTGACTTGCTGTGGGAACGCAAGGCACATGGCGCATCTGTTTGTGTGGACAGAAGGGGATTGCTCATATGACAACTTTAGTGTTTTGCTTGGGAAGACCTGTACCCTTTTGACTCTTGGGATATGCCCTGTTCTGATTTTGTTTTGATAACTGGAGTCAAGGGCAACCAAGGTTTGGTGTTGGTTTTTTTTAATTGAAGAAATCCAAATAAAACTCAGTAAATGAACACCAGCTGTGGGCTACATTCTAGAAGGTCTAAAGAAGGGGAAGAGGCCATACGGAGGATGGAGATGGTTTCTGTGAACTCTATGGATTACTCAGGGCCTTGGGTCAGAACACATGAGATTTGTAAGAATGAAATCTGATATTCAACCGTTTGAAATTCCTGTAACGGAAAAGATTTTTCACCTTTGTTTTGGTGAGCTAAAAGTCTTTTTTAACCCCGATTTGCCTGGCCTGGCCTTCTTTTGGAGGACTTTACAGCTTATAAGAGCTGGATACCCCTACTGCCCTAAAAAAAAAATAAAAGGATTTAGACTCACAAAAATCCCATTTGTTCAGGCTGATGGAGCGATGACCATGGAGCAGATTGTAATAAGTACTGAGATCTGTTGAAATTGCACTCAACAGCATTAAAGGAAAAGTTCTCCTCCCACTGGAGGTCAGCAGTGAAATGTTTTATCGGTTAAAGACAGTGGGGACATCTCTGCTGAATGTGACAAGCGGTGGGGTTTACCATTTTCCTGTCAACTTCTGATTAAAGTGAAATTAGTTCAAACTTGGATTAACAAAATCATTTTGACTTCCCTCTCCAGATCCATTTCATTTTAAATTTTGTTTTTTGTTTTATTCAAAGCCAAGTTATATCTCTTCACTAACATGTATAATTAATTAGGAGTCTCAGGAAAGCAACCAACTCCCAAGGGAATCACTGTGAATCTGCCTGGTATTTCCTCTGTGGCTTCCAGCCTTTTTGTGTTTTTGGTTTTGGGTTTGGGTTTTTTTTTTTTTTGTGTGGTTGCTTTTTTTTTATAGTTGGGTTTTTTTTTATTTTATTTTATTTTTTTTTTTTAACGAAGAAGTTACCCCATGTGAAATTATTTCAGTTTTATCTTATTTTTTCTTCCTCCCCATCCCATAATCTCTTCAGATGCATGTTCCAATTGATCTCAGCAGGACTGTATGATTCCAGTCAGTGTATTTTTAGGAATATTTTTTTAAATGACACCCTTAAAATACCTGCTTACTCCTTTCTCTTATCATATTAGTCAGCCACCTCCAGCAGCCAAGAAGTCTAGACTTCTTTAAAAAATGAGGAAATCCACTGTTTTGTGGGTAAAAAAACCACCTTAAAACTAAACCCCTACTCTAAATCCAATAGTCCTTCTTTCCCCCTTTTGTCACTGCTAGACGATATGCTGCTGCTGAAAGGCAGGGGCTTGCTAGGCAAGGAAACTGAAGCCCCTCTATGATTCCCAAGGTTGCCGCTATAGGACCAGCTTTGCAGCATGGGTAGCAGGTAGGGCCAGCACCTCTGCTGTGGGTCAGGCTACTGTGAGCTCCTGGTCTCCAAGGACCGGCTCCTGCTGCAAAGCGAAATTCTTATCACCTGGTCTAGCAGTCAAGATGCCATTGCCCTGACTGTGAACCTGCCTTTCCTTCTGGTGGAGGAAAGGAGTCTGTACTGTGCCAGTGGGGAAAAGGGCAAATGCTTCCAGATTCCTGGGCTGGGTTTTGAATGAGAGAAAGACAAAGTGAGCTGGGGCAGGATGCAAAGAGCCTTGTCAGCATCCTTTGTATACTTATAACCCCAAGGAGGATTTCAAGTGCTCACTGGGTTTACAAATGATCACAAAATTTGGAGGTTTTTCTGCTTTGCTCAGGCAAACACAGGTTTTTCTCTAACAAATGTATGATGCTGTGTTGTCTGCATGTGAATTACCCTGACTCAAGGTCATCAGTTCATCTTTTTAACTGATGGCTCTGGGACTCAGCCTACTTGTGGCTGAAGACAGTCTTCTTTTACTTGGTGCAGCAGTTTTCCTGATGACCCGACTGGATACGTTTAAGGCTTGAGGTCTTTTTAGGAGGTCTGCAGCTTCCTGCTCAAGGTGTCTGACAGGAGTGTCAGACAGTGAATGAGAAAAAGGGACACAGGAACTGAAAAAACAAGAGGATGAACAGCAACATGACAGAGACTGGCAGGTAGATCTGGGCAGGAAAAAAAGAAAGAAATGCTGTCAGAGTGGGTGGTGCTTGGCACTGGGATGTGGAAGCTAGTCAGAATAAAAATTATCTCTCTCTTTAACAAGAGCCCCACTGGTAAAAACACACAGCAAACACTTCAAAACCATCCAAAGCCCCCATCACAACCTGGGGAGGAATTGCATTTTCAAGGCAAACCCCAAATCTTTCCCTGCTTCACAATATATTGCTAAACTAAAAACTACTGCTTACCCACATGTGTGAAAACTCAGAAAGCCCAAATCAACTGTTCAGCTCACTCTGAGTCAGAACAGAGCCAGCACCTAAGACGACAGGCAAACATATTCTGCCAGTCCGAGCTGCTGTGTCTGAACGAGCTTGCTCCTAAGTAATAGAGCAGAGCCAGAAATAAGGGTCATTATGGAAATAAAACCTGCTTCTTTCCAGCCTCTGTCTCTCAGTGGCAGAAGGTGACGTTCGTTTTTCTAATCCAGTTCTTGGTTTATAGAAATCTTGTATTACAGGACATGCACGCACTAGTAGCAGCTTTGCAGGGCAGAAAATAAACAGTGTAAGGAAACGCATAAGAAAATAGCTAGTTCTCTTCAGGAAAGTGAGTGTAATGAAATGCAGGCTTCCTACTTCAGGAGAGTTAAAAAAAGCAAATATCAGGGAATGTTCCATCAATTCCAGCTCTATTTTTCCAATTGCTGGCTGATCACTTTGAAGCAATTCAGAATGAGCCGAGCATTTTCATTGCTTAGTATTTCATGAGATTTTGTAGACTATTCTGTAGTAGAACACAAACAGGTGATTTCAAATGGACCAGACTCCAGCAGTTTTCCCGTCTCGTACATGCTGGGTAGGAAGCGAGCAATGAGCCTTTAAATTACACCTCTTCAGATGTGCCCTTACGCTATGCAAAACTGTTATCAGACCTCAGTCAGTCTTAATGGCTCCGGTGCCTATGTTGGCAGTCTCCCATAATCCATCACCCCACAGTTCTCTCTCAAAAATGTGTGTTTTAGGCGTTCTCCAGATAACTTAACTGTCTCTGCCTAAGAGAAGGAAATGCTGGTGTGACAAGGTAATCACCACTCAGCGATGAGCAGTTGCTGTTAGGCTAACGTGCCAAATTCTGCGGCGTCTCTGGTGAGCCTGTTGCAGTCATTAGTTACAGGCCTGTGTCTGTGAAGATGGGTGAAGGGCTTGTAATGAAGAAACAAGCCATTCTCAAACTTGGGGATACTTTGTCCCTTTTAAGCTAAAGTTCTGACCAGCAAATTGCAGTGCCCTTTTAGCAGACATCATCTGCAATTCTGAGAGCAATGAAGGACCACGACACATTCACAGCATCTCTTGATGCTAATGTCTCAGACCTGGTATATGCCAGTGAGAGCACTCAAACCTGCATTTTGTCATTGAAAGTAATTTCAAATCTCAGTGTATGCCAGTACTAGATAAAGAGTTTTTATTGCTTCCAGAAGTCTGGTTGATAGTGTAATTGTGAAAAAAGCAAAGGAGATACAGTTTGTCAATATCACCAACTACAGAGACAGAGAATGAGTGCTTTTCAGATTTGTTACTGTTATTTTGAGCAGCTTTTTTGTCTCACTTTGCATTTTGTCCCGTTGCCTAGTTCACACTCACAGTGCTCCCATGTTCTGCTCCCTATTCTCAGAGTCTGACTCTGGGAAGCTGAAAGGGGTAAGAGTGCTTTCCCATGGCTGCCCAATTAGTATGCTAGTCTGCAAAGTGAGTTACGGGAGGTTTCGTGTTTTGAAGCATTAGAGCTACAACTGAGATCCTTGCATTTCAAGACAATCATCTCAGCTGCAGCCCAGGCCCACATAAACGCAGAATTCTTGGTGATGTGTAGCTCTGGGGTGGTCTGTAGGAAATGATCTGTCATTTTCTGATTGCTTCAAGAGAACCACTGTCTGCATTCACTGCTAATTGACATTTGTGGGTTCAGAGAATAGTAGGGGTGAGCTGTGTTGGCACCTAAGGTTGTGCTAAACCTCTGTCTTCTAGTAGCACTAGATCCTGGGGTTAGCTATGGTCTAGCCAGAGCTTCTCTTAGTCAGCTGAAGTTACCCTGAAGGGATATTTAAGCAGGCCAGAACAGCTGAAGCATGCTTTCAACAGAGCTTCTTCTCCCCTGTGAGCAGATTCTTACTGCAAACCTGCCTCTTGGAAAGTACCAGATGTCCTCTTTGACTCTAGGGAGAAGTTGTTTGGGTAGAGGATGGATGCTCAGAGTAGGCAAAAGTGACAACTATAAATGTCCTCTTCAAGTGCAGGAGAAATTTCAAGAGCTCTTTGCAAACAAGATTGGAAAAGGAAACTGCAGAATCAATGAAAGATTTCAAACATTTGGTCCTGTGGGCTTTGAAAAAGAGGTGAGATCCTTGATTCTATCAGAAAACAACAAAAAGCCCCTACCATCTTATTAATTCCTTAAAGCCTTAGCTGTTTGCTGTATAAACACATATAAAAGGGTTTCTGATTAGAGGTCCACCTGTAGCAGAGGAGGAGAGGAAGCTGCTGAAAGGTGCGGAGAATGTGGCACTCCAAAGAATTTTAATTGATTTCCATTGCTCCCTTAGGCTGAGGGTGCTTCATGCAAGGGCAGTGTGAGGGCACATCTATTGGCAGCTGGAATGTTTGTCTCTCCTCTGGCGGTAGCCAGAACCCAGCATTGTCAGTTCGGTTGATATTAGACTTGCTAGGTCTGTAGATCCATGTGTCATATTGTCAATGGTCATTGACTTGCAATGTCCAGTTCTTGGGTATAAATAATGGAGGCGGGGGGGGGGGGGGGGGCGT
>JAVJGJ010000060.1:11212298-11234246 GCA_035590215.1 Microhierax caerulescens
CGAGTGATCAGGCGTAGTTGAGATTGACTTGAAATATCCTGCTGCACTTGCCTCAAGTCAGTAGACAATAGACTTTATCAACTATAGAAACAGAGCTGAAGTTACCCCCAAGAACTTAAAGATTGTGTATCTGCACTAATGACAGCATCCTAAATGATTCCCTCTGGCCTCTTTATTGGGACTGAGAAGGTTCATGCTGAGCTTGCCTGAATCTGGGTTAATTCAATCAGGGCACAGTGAAGCCAAACTTCTCCAGCTGGGCGAAGCAGCAGAGAAGCAGGGAGCTAGGGCTGGGATGTATGATGTGCCTGCTGCTTACTTTCATGGCTGAGCTCTTACAGCTGCGTGTGAAGTTCAGACTAGATGTGTCCTTCAGGGTGAGAACTGACTTGGATCGGCAGTACCAGCAGGGAGGTGTTCCTGTGAGAAAGAATAGTAGCCACTAGTGTAAAAATAATAACACTCTGGCTCTTTTAAAAATTCACCCTGCCTCTCTCCTGTAGGATGATCCCTAAAGCTGAGCTGAACACTAATGCATTCCAAAACTGGAAGCAATTGTGCCTCAAGAAACAGCTAATACCAACAGAGCAAAACCGACTGGGATAGATCATACAGCTAAAACTGCATTTTAAAAATCAGCATTTGCTATAAGGTGTTTTGTTTCCTTACTGAAATCTTGGGTGGTTTTCCTGCTGTTTATGAAGGTGAAGGAGAGCTGCATTAGCGCTGGTCAGAGGCCACAGCAATTTTCTACCTCACAGTTCTGAATGGCAGCTTCTTCTAGTCCTAGTGCACAGAGCTCTCTTCAGCTCTTTTTCTCCTCCACATGAACTTGGATATTTCCAGACATTCTCACCACAGCCTTTACGTGTAGCTCTGCTAACACATCCAAGTCTTTGATTTGTATCTCTTTTCCCCAGTTCTGCCCATCTGGCAATTCTCATTTCTACTAAATCCCAGCCTGTGACATTGCCAGTTCTTTCAGTCATGGAAACTCCTTTGGGTGAAGAAAGTCAATGTACAGGTCTGAGGCAAAAAAAAAAATCCACATGGGAATACCCTGAAACCAGCAAACTTATTCCATCTCTGACTCCAAAGGTGAGAGCGAGCTGCACTAGCCTCCTGTCCCACTGGCTTCTGCTGCAAATCAGATGTTTCTGTAACGATATGTGATGCACACATGTTCGCGTGCCTCAAAGCTGTGGGAGCAGTGAAGAGAGGGAAAAGGGGTAGTCTCCAATACAAACAATGCTATCCCTTTTCTCCCTTTCTTCTTATGTCTTTTTATACCAGAAACTGCTTATCCCCCAGGCATCTTGACTTGCCTGCTTCAATAAATAAAAAATGTGCGAGGCAGTTGCAACGGTGTTAATTGCTGATAGCTCTCTATTGATCTGTCCATTTGGTGGCTCTGATTACAGAGTGATTGTTCCATCTAATCAGAGCTGTGGTAGATAGAAAAAAAGAGCCTGGGCTCAAAGCTTTGAATGGCATAGTGTTCTCCAGCTTTCCATCCATTCTCCAGTGCTTTAGTGTGTGGTGGGGATTTTGTGCTGCGTTGTCAGGTGCAAGCCCTTGGGAAGGGAATGCTGGTTTGGTGAAATTGTGCTCGTGCACAGAGCAGAAGTAGCAACTGCGGAGATACGGATGGCAGCCCCACCTGGGTGAAGCCTTCATTGAGATGGCCTGAAACAAGAACCTGTCCTGTCCAGCTGCTTGTGCATTCCTCATTGCAGTGAGTTGATTGATCTGCTAGAGATCAGCTTCCTGAAGACCTGGAAAACCTCAAAGGGCTCTACAAAGAGCACATTGTAGCTACTATACGGCTGCATATTGGAGAAGCTTCATAACTTGCTCCAGCGGCACTTGTAGCGGTTGGCTTGGAAGGAGATGCTCTGAAATATTCTGAAGGTGCCGTAATGAATTGTGGCTATTAGAAGTGGCGATCTGGCTCAGGTATGCCTGACTGCTTGGGCACTACCTGACATTCCAGGTGTGCTCAGTTATTCTCTTCCTGGTGCTTTTCTCCACGGCACTGATGGGTCCCTGGGTTGCTGTTGGCCTAAGGTCTGGGCAAAGATGTTCTCGTTTCAGACACAGCTAGATTATGCTTTGCACTAGGGACCTGGAATGCATAACCAGAGCTGGTTGACATTAGCTGAATGGGAGAACTTATGTCAGAAAATGGCCTTCTTAGAAAAGGAACATTTTTGTTAAGCTGGAAAAGGTTATCTGCTTTTTTTTCAAGATGTTTTTGGGTGTGTTTTTTTTTGTGGAGATTTTAAGCAATTCACCTAGTTAGTTTCTTGTCTTTAATTTTTGTTTGATTTCTACATGTTGCCTGGAAATCCATCTGCAGTTGGGGTTATTTTTCTTTGTCCCTACATTTTATCATTAGACACTTTCCTTTTTTCCTTTTGTGTGTGTAAAGCTATGTTGTCATTGTGCTGCTTCTCTCTCTTTTGCCCTTTCTTTTTCCTGCCATGAAAGTTTTCCCTTTTTTTTCTTTCTGATTATTTAACATTTCAGCCTTTTCATACTTGTTTGGTAGACAGCTGCTGTGTATTTTCCTTTCTCTTTTGTGTTCAGCCATTGTACTTCACTGGTCTTTGTGTCACACCTTTAGCCATTTGCCACACCTTTCTACTTCTGGTTCTTTGAGTCACTTTCTGAATGTCTGAGTGGTCACTACTCTTATTCAAGTATTAAACACCCTCAAGCATCAACTTTTTTTTTTAAAAATAATCTGTGATGAAAAAAGCAATTAAGATCTTGTAGGGGAAAAAAAGAAAAATAAAAAAGGAAACAAACCCCAGAAATCCCATCCTCTGCTCAAAATGTCAATTATTACAATTCACAGTTATATTTTAAATGCTCATGGCTGTTAAATGTAGTCTGCCCTGGGAGATAGAATCCCAAAGCTGACAGAGAAAAATGAAAGGCAAAGACTAAGCGAACAGAATAGGGTAAAATATCTGAAGAAAATGGAGGAAAATACCCACCAATTTTGAAAATAAAACTTTTTTTTCCCTTGTTGTTCCATAAAGGATCTTCACATGCTTAAGCTGCGTTTGACTTAATGAGACACATTCTGAAGTGTCTCTAACTGAATTTAATGAGTTCAGGTCTATAAATTTATCTGGCTTTCTCAACATACTAGTGGAGTGTATCTTAGAGACAGATTCTCTACCACATTCTGCCTTGTAGCTCATACCTACTTACTGGTTACCGTTATGTTTTACCTGGATAAAAGACTAAGTTTGTGCGGATGGAGCATTTCATATAAGCTAGAAAGCAGCTGAGGTGCAAACCTTTGCTCTGGCACTGCTGGTTTTGGGAAGGGATCTCTGTCTTAGGCTTCTGCTTTAGATTTGCTTCCAAATTTAAGAGCCAGATATTTGTGCAGGCACCTTGAGGTGTGATTTAGGAAGATATTCAATTTACTGACATTCCTAATTTACAGAGGCCAGGAAAAGAGAGAGGAGTGAAGAAGAGAAAGGGTAAAAAGTGTGGAGCAGAGAAACGAAGTGACAGAGCAGTAGAAATTCACTTCTACCACCCTGTAAATTATTCACACGTGCCAGCTGGTAATTACTTATAATGAATGTCTGTAAAGCACTTTGATATGCTCAGATGAGCAGTACTATAGAAAGTGTGTCCGCTGTTTAGATCTAAGGGATAAGACACTCGTAGAAAGGCAAGAACGATCCATATAATTATTCTCTTACGATATGTTGGCTCACTGGTGCTGTACCTAGATTGCATTATTAAAGAACCCGATTACTTTTTCAGTGTATGGACTTCAGAGTCAATAATCCAACAGTGATTCAGCTTAAGGAGTAATGTGGAGCACTGACAATTTCTAGTCATCTTGCCAAACATGGAATCCAAGTCCTTTATTTCCCAAAGGGGCGATGTCATCATTATCCTTGAATTCATCTGTCCAGATGCACAACTCTGTTCTGCATCTCTTGTGCCCATTAAGCCAATGATCAAGCAATCTGTAACTTGCATTCACTTGTGATCTCCCTACCATGTGAGTTGTGGAACTTGCTTAATTAGATTTTTGATCTACTGATTTGTAACAAGATCTCTTAATAAAGCAATTTTCTACTGATCTTTGTCAGTACCGTCCTGAGCTGGAGCCTTGATTGTTTGATGCTTCCCTTTAGTGAAGTGTATCTCAGTCCCCTGCATTACTTGACTATGGAATGGGGCTACGTGGAAATTTAATGTACGATGAAATTATATCACGTTTATGGCCATGCACACGCAATCTAAGTAGCTGGGGTTTTTCTGTTCTTGGTAACATTTCAGTATAGAGCTGCAAGTTGCGTTGGAAGAGGTGACATTAAAACTGTTCATTCCTAATCTTCGTGAGCGTCCACTTTTCCCTTCCCGTCCCATGTCTTTTCATTTCTGAAGAAGCACTGTCCTCACCTCTGCGGGATGCTGTCGGCATCTCTTCAGGATCCGATGGCCAGTTTAGAAAAGCTGACTATGACCCTACTGAAGTAGAAGAACCTATTACAAACTACATTTTGTTAAACCTTTGTGCTGTACCAGATTAAGGGAAAATGTGTTAGTTTAGTGGGGACTTAGCTAAATTAAGGGTAGTCTTACTCTGTATAATGTATAGCTGCTCCTCTTGCCCTTTTTTGTGTTAGAAATCAAAATCAAAGCAGAAATGCAGTGGCAGAACTGAGAAAGAAAGGCAGGCAAAAAAGAAGGGAGGAAGAAAGAAAGAGAGATACTTGATTAAAATAGAGCTTTTCCTTCTATAGCTATGTAAGTTAGGCCTTTTTCCAGCACCAGTTGAAAGCTGGTGACATTTGAGAGTTCAAGATAAGTGAAACACCAGTTGGAGATTAGTATCAAGGAACATTTTCTTTAACAAGTGTTCTACAACAGGCCAAAGGTAGCAAAAAAAATATCTTTCCTTCATACATGCTTATCACTTGAGAGGGAAATAAAACTTTCATGGTTAGTGTGTCTTTATGCTTTATTCTCAAAATGACCTGTGCATTCATTGTATCACAGCTTCAAAGTGGACCCTTTTCTCCAGCAAAGATCATGGTGGACCTTTTAACACTTCCATCTGGGCAAAACTGGTCCAAGAAAAGAAAAGGGTGAAAAGAGGGAGAGAGAGAGAACACTATAAGGAGTGCCTTAGTTTTCTTATCGTCACGGATTGACTGAGAAATCCCTCTGTTAGTTAAATGTATATTATAAATAAATTACAGTATAGAAAGTGACACAGAGGTATAGTATACATAGAGAGATTAAAAAAAGATGTGTGACCCATCTTCACATGGGTGGAGGAAAGTCACAGTTTCTGTACATTTGTAATTTTAAATAAACAGTTGGATTTTGCAGCCACTGGGAGTGGTTCCATTGGACTCGCTGGGACCACTTAGGTAAATAAAACATGCAGCAGTTGCGTGGCCTGACTCTAAGTGGGGTAGTTATGTACTAAATGCTGTCTAGTTAAGTCACAACAGGAGGGCAACATGACACACTAAGAGACCTTACGCCATCCAGTACTGCTAGCTGGAATTCATCCCAAAGGACAAACCAACTGCTGGAGCAGTGCTGGGTATCAACAAGGGCAGAGAAACCTGCTGGGAGGTACCGCCTGAGGGCTGGGTCCCTGGGACAGTCGTCACTGTCTGGCTGATGCAAATGGTTGTGTTGATCCTGCTAGGGATGCTATTTAATTAAGCTGCCAGTACGCTTAGTGTTGGGACTTCTGCGTTTGAAAGGGGCGTGGGAATGGACCTACTGTCTCCTTTCCCAGCTAGCTCTTTGAACTGGGATGCAGCAGGGTCCAGTGATCAGGATGGATGCATGGAGCAGGTGCTCTGTGCCATACAGTGCTCTGCTCCCTTACCCTGCGTGACCTCCAGCATGTCCCTAAGTCTCTTTGTTCACAGTCTGTACAATAGGGAGAAAAGCTCTTCTGTACCTTCTCAGTCTATTGTGATGATGAATATGTTACTGATTGTAATGAACTCACATACTGGAACTGTGGGAGCCACATAAGCATCCGAGATAAGTGACAAGAAGCACATAGGAAAGGGCAGTGAACTAAAGCTTTCATTGGCAGAACTGCATCTTTCACATCCTGCTGAGCTTTACCACTGCTGATCACAATGAACAACTTAGGCCCCGAAGCAGGAGGATTGATATTCTTTGTATTTTATTTTTATCCAAGCTGGTAGAACATGAAATGCTATCTTATCTCTTCTTAGTAGTGTCTAATCCTTCCTGGGCTCTGTCTGGGTTCTTTGTCCATGGAATACCATGTGGGAGTGAGTTCCACAGGTTAATTACATGTTAAATAGTGCTTCATTTTTGTTCTTTTTCAATGGGTGGCCCTTAATTGCAAATTACCCTCCAGGTCTTGTGTTATGGGAAAGAGTAGAAGAGAAAGGGAACAAGTAATTGCCCTTCTAGACATTATCTGCAGTTCTCCCTCATATATCTATTCTCCCTCTTTTACTGTCTACCCCTCGTCATCCTAAAGCTTTTCATTTTCCTCCTAATGGATTACTTTCTTCCCCCTGTATAATAATGCAATCTACTTTTGCTGCCCTCCGCTGTGTCTCTTTCTGCTTGGCCTTTTTAGTGACTAAACCCGAGCACATTATTCCATCAGAGGATGAAACCTACTTTTACACAGAATGGCAGAACGTTATCTGTATTACCGTCTTGTCTCTTTTTCATATTCTTCTATTTGGGGTTTTGTTTGGTGTTGCAGTCCTGAGGAGCTGCTGAAAATGGGTGTGATTTCTCAGGAAAGGAGAGACTCATAGTGGTGTTGTGGGGCGTGCTAGGAAAGTGATGCCTGGATCACCAGACGTCATGGGTCTTCAGGAGGCGCTTTCAGTAAACTTGAGGTGGCTGCAAAGACACTGGAGCTCCTTGGTGATCTTTGTGGCAGGATGAAATGCCTGCAGAGCAGAGTCTGAATCTGGTCAATTGATGATGATGATGATGATGATGATAACAACAACAACAACAATAATAATAATAATAATAATAATAATAATAATAATAATAATACAAACAAAAAAAAAAACCTCCAAAATTATGCTCACAGTTTATGGATGTTATTAAACATAGGAAAAAATTGCATTTTTATCTTCCTTGAAGATTAAACAGCTCTTTAGCCTATAGAAATACTCCTGAAAACATCTCTGATGACAGTAGGGGATTGAAGTTTGCAGTTACCTTTTATGAAGAAAAGCAAATGTGTCCAAGAAGGAATGCACTGGACAATGCCCATTGGGAATTGATGATCCATGCCAGCTCCATCGCTCCTGAATAAGATTGCCTGGCCTGGCTGCTCCTAGCAATCTGTACACGGCCAGAGGTGGCATTTGATGGAGGGCTGCCAGCAAACTCACAAAGTCGTCTGTTTTTTTGGGTGCATCTTTCAGTTTATCAGGTGAATAACCGCACAGATCTCATTCATCATGGCATACGTGACTCAGCATTGCAGTCTGGCAGCTGTACATCACTTCAGAAAGTCATGTGTTGATATGAACACTGCAATCCTATCATCCAGTGTTATGTTATTCGATGAAAATGGTGACTCAAACACACCGACTCCATTACGCTGCAAAGCATTTTTTCCCTGACAGTAAAATCTAGACTGCATTTTCCTGTTCTGTCTGTCCTCTCTACAAGAATCTGTAAATAAGACAGTGTCATTCTTCATGAATTCCCCCCAGTTCTTGGCAAAGCATATGATGAAATCTTGTAAGGATGTATAAAGATGTATTTATGACCAGATTTTCTGCTGAAATAAATCAAGACAGTTTGTATTGTGTTTGTAGGGCTGTGCTGGTTTATATTGCTGCAATACTTTGTCTTTTGTTATTCAGACTAACCGAAATATGGATACTGTTAGCACTGTTAGCTACTCTGCTTTTCTTTGCAGCACTTAGAAATAGTGTGTGATTCTCACCCTCCACAGTTTCTGAGAGATACAAAAAACTGGAAGAAAATATGGATAATGACAAGCCCTGGAGGGATTAGAGAAACAGAGGGAGGAGAGATGTGAGATACCGAAACTATGTAGTCTAGAAAAGAGCAAACTTGGGGGGATATGATTGAAGTCTATAAACACCTTCCAGGGAACAATACAAATTGTTTGGGGAAGGGAATTATTTACTCTCTAAATGCAGTAGCACAAACAGCAATGGCTTGGTTGAGTGAAGGAAATGTTCTGAGTTACTTTGAAATTTTTTTCCCATAATGGGAATTAGGATGTTAACACTATGAGGTGGGCATATGTACAGCATATCATGACATAGTGGTGTTTGAGGGGTGGTGTCTGCTCGACGCTGCTGCTGACAGTCTTGAACTCAGATGAATAAACTGGCTTCTATCTCAATTGTAAATACTAAGCATAAAGGTGACATGACTCTCATGTATTTTAAAATTAACAGCTTAATAAAGAGTTCACATATCAGTTGCTGGACCCATCTGTAAGGAATACTTTCTCTGAAAGCTTGGATCCAGCGGAGCTCTATCAGCGTCTGGTAGGCAGCTAGAGAGCCAAAAGATAGCAGGATCATTTGATTTCTAAAGACAAAAGTTGATATCTTCCTGTGATCTAAAGGCAGAAAGTTTCATTTCCCTAATGCTAATTCTCTAGGAGATCTTTTTCCACCAACTCATGATATTTCAAGGCATATTTGTTTGATAACATTGAGCAAAAAGTTTGCAATTAGCAGCCATAGGAAGACCAGTTCTAAAAGTTGATGTATTGACCTTTAAAACACAAAGAACTTGGACATAATCCCAGCATCCTCTCATCAAGAAAGTCAGTCTGTGCTCATTTTTGAACCATGTCTGACATGTTATAAGCAGAACTCTTGGCCAAAACATCCATCAGGAGCAGTTCAGAGCGATGTTTTACAGGAGCCAGGCAGGCATTAAAGCAGGACCTTGAAAGAGTAACGCTCCAGCCTGGGGAGATACGGGGTCACCTTCAGCAGAAATGCAGTGCTGTGAAACAACGCGTAAATCAGTAAACATGGCCAAGGTCTTGAAAACAAGTGAAAGGCGGTGTAAACTCATCCCAGTATGATCTCTGTGGGACCCAGAGGAGCATTAGAGATTTCAGAAAGATGGTGAGGTCACCCGGAAAGCAGCAACAGAGTCTGGAGATTCCAAAAATGGATCTTGGCATAGGTTGTCTTCTAAAGTTTTTGATTTTCTAGGATCCTGAAATAGAGAAGCCAGGGACAGTCCAGGGTGTGGAAATGGTCTCAGAGCCCCAGAGGTCTGTCTCAGCACTATAGTCTCATCTTTTAGTGCTCAGTACTTTCAGCTGTCTTAGAATTATCTTGGTGCCCACCCAACCTCAGACCCCTTTACTTGTACCCCTTATGACCTGGCTAAGTGACTAAGTTTCTGCCAAGTGAACAGGACAGGGAATTTTCAGCCAAGTGTGTCAAGGTACTGCCTGTATGCATCCTCTTATCCTTGATTAACACAAGGTTGCTTGTTCCTATCTACTCCTGTAAAGTCAGAAAAAATGAAGGCTTGAAATAAGCTTCTGTGCAGGAAGCTAGATCAGATGAATGGCTGTTCGGAGCTTGCTTTGCGAATCCTGTTGATATTCTTCAGTGTAACAGGGCTAAGGATTCAGAGAGCACCTTGAAAATATCTCACCTCAAGGCAGCCTGGAGGCAGTGAGTTTTCTACTCAGTGAAATGCTAGGAAGGCTATTTCCAGATGGAAATGAGTGAACCTATTTTTTTTACCTCCCATATGGTCTTTCAGGAAGCATTGTCAGGACTAGAGTATGGATTGCTTAATGTAGCTCTTAATTACCCCATGGCAAAGGAATACATTCACCCTCACTTCATGCTAAAACCTTCCATTCCTCTAAACTAGTCCTGGAGCTACTATCCCACTTCTAAGTTCTCACATTGCTCCCACAACTTCAAAGCTGCAGCCTTTAAATCAAGTTGGGTCATCCCCCGTCCCCCGTCCCCCCCCCTTTACATGGGTTAGTTAACAGGCAAGCCTACACCCAGATTGTTAGTGGCAAAATAAGTTAATTATAAATAAATTGTGTGTATATATATATAAAATACATAATGGTTTTATACATATTAAGAGCAAGATTTGGAAGTTGCAGCTGGCTTCTGGAATATACAATAAATAAATAAATAAAAAAGGCAGAGGGAGCAAGCCAGTCCATTAAAGCATCACATTAATTCAAGGCTGTATTTATTCACTCTTAAAGTGAGGTAGCTGGCAGAGTTGCTCAGTATGTCTCCAACAAGTTCAAAAGAATGTAAGTGTTGCAAACAGCTCATATCTTCAGGTTTTTTTGTGATAAACTGCATTTCTGCTTGCTGCAATAATTCATGAGAGACAGAAAGTCTATCTGTAACAACTCTAGAGCTCTCACATCTGAAGTGGAGAACAGTTTTCTGGTAGGAAACACATTTGTGGAGGCAAGAATGAATTTGGATGGAGCTAAAAAGGTGAAAATCTACCTTCCCTGCTCCTTTGTCCACCTTCTACTTCTCTGCTTTACATCTCAAGGAAAGACCCAGTACTTGAGAAGAGTCTTGCAGACCATGAGATCTGCAATTATGCCTTTTTCTTCCCAAAGTTACCAGAGCTCTTTTGCTGTTCAGCACAGAACTTCAGTGAGTTAGTATTTCCAAAAAACCTTGTCACTAGAGACACTGACCACTATCCTGGGTAGCTCCATGGGAATTGGACTGCAGTCTGAAGGATGGAGCTCATGACTTAATAAGCTTTTTCTTTGCAGAGCTTCAATAGTGTTACAATTAATTAAGCTTTTCTTCTTCAGAGCTCTCCAGGGGAAGAGTCTGCTAGGCTAAGGACAGCCTTCATTCATTCTTACCCTATTTCTTCACTTTCCTTCTTCCCAGCTGGACAATTTTCCTGTCTCCAGTTTGAACCTTGCTTGATTGTAAAAGAGCCACTTAGTGGTGACACTGTTAATTACACCACCTGCAAGTTCACTGGAATTTTAGATTAAATGGTATCCAAGCCTTGGAAAATATTACATGCTGACGAACCAGTTCTGGAAATGAAGTAACAGCTAATTTTTTTCCTCTTCTACTAACTTTCATTCTGGTTTGACATAAATGTGGCAGTCCCCATCACACTTCGCGTTTAATTTCCTGATCGGTTTTACACGCTGCGCACACTTGATGCAAAATTGGCTTTTTAGAGCTCTTCTCACACTCTCTGTCATCACCCCATTTCTCTTTGTCATCCTGCATGCTCTTATTCCAGCCTGGCCTGGCACTTTCTGTAGCTTAGTGGTAACCCCAGTCTAACCCCTCCCTTTAGAGAGAGGGTGTAGAGGAGTCAGCTAAGGGAAAACCTAGGCTGACAAAAGAGAGGGTGACTGACTTTGCTGGCCTCTTGACCTTACTCATGATGGCTTATTCTTGGAGAGAATGCAGGAGAGAAAGGAGCTGGGTGAAGGTTTTGAATGAAGTGCTCTGGCATGAAGATCTGGCTGAGCTGTAGAGCTATCCCCAAAACGTAGATTAAAATACTATCGTTGATAAAAATCAATTTTTATTTGAATAGAACTGAGGCTCCTTTTCCCGGTTCCCTTTGCAATGCAGCATGTGCCATGACAGCGCCTGCAGCAGCTGAAAAAGCAGCAGCGGGTATGGGTGCTGATGGTATCTAAACATTTCTGGAGGAGCTGCCAGCTGGCAAAGTGGCTCCCCTTTCTTCTGGGTATTAACTGTTTTGTGAATATCACAAGCAGTTGGTCACCATTATGAAGATGAGAGCAAAAGCACCTGTAGTGAAGGGATGGACAAGAGAAAGGGGTAAGAGAAGAAAATATTAGAAACACAAGAAATTAAAGTTGGGAGAAATTACTTTTGAGTTTGGTTTGAGTGTGTTCCAATGCATCACTAACGCTCAGACCATGAGCTTTTCTAATGTGTGGTATTAACCACCAAAAACTGAGGAATTAAGAATAAGAAAAAAAATGCTTATACCTTTTTTTGTTACTCTTTTATGATCTAGAGAAATTTTTTCTTTTCCTCAGGTCAGTCTTGGAAGCACACAAATTTCTATCCAGGATGCTCCTATTCCAGTTTACATCAGCCCTTTATTCCTGCAGTCCCCTTTGTTGGCAACTCACCCAAGCACAGTCTGGAAATGAGAGAATGTTGCCATCTCCATGATTAATGGTTTCCTCCATTGAATTGCAATTACAGGTTTTAATCAGTTCATTATTCCATCTAGTTTTTTGGTGCTTGACAATTTTGCCGTGGAAAATAATTGAATTGGCTTCACCTCAAGGCTTTCCAGCAAAAAAGATCTTGTCTTGCCTTTAGGGATTGTGGGGGCTAATTGGCCAACTCAGATTTAATTTCCTCTTTTTCCAACCTGAAAAAAAGAAGGAAAAAAAAAAAAGAAAAAAAAAAAGGTGGGGATGTTCTTTTTTCCCAGTTCTTACCAGCCAAAAATCCCCATTTTCTATTTCATTTTCCAAACTATTTCCTTTAAAGTGCAGGATGGGTGCACTGCTAAAAGTTCAACTTCAGATAAGAGCTGGGAACTCATTGTTTTAGTCAAAATCGTTAATACACTCCTCTCTTCCTCAGAGGGTGGTTGCTCCTCAGAGAGTGAAACCATTTCTTCCCTGACTACTTTTTCACTTCAGCTGGTCTAATGGATCCCGTTTATAAGGAGAGGTTCTGTGACTAGCAAAATTCTCATTTGCAGCTTCTGTTATAAGTCATTGTTCAATTTTGTTTTTCTGTGTGCCGTATTACTTGAAATCAGAGAGGAGCGAGCAGTAAATTCCCCGAAGATGTATACTCTCAAAAAAGAATTCAAATTAGTGGATACTTAGTACTCTATACAGCTGCCAGAAAGCTCACAATTGGACTCCATCATACAACACAGATGTTATTCAAAAGAAATTTCAGCATTAACTGGAGTCAGACTGAGTTGTTAACACAGTGTGAGAAGATGTGTAATCAGTAGCTGTGACAGCCCTCCTAGGTAGAACCAACCTGCTAAGCTTTCAGTCTCGTGGAAGCGCTGCTGTTCACTTTCTGTCCCCTTCCTTATTTTGCAGTAGATGTTTAGGTCACACGAGACAGATTTTCAGAAGCGTGCTCTGAGTGTCCATTCCTTTAACTGTATTTGCTTGGGAGATTGTCATCTTAGGGTCTGTCTTATCCACATTGTGAACTCCCTGGAAAAGGGTTGGTTACAGAACAGCCATGGCAGAAGCCAAAAAAATTGGTAAGAGAGAAAACAGCAGCTCCTAGTGATGACAGTCACACACCAAGTGGGATTTTCAGAGCCCTGAGCCTTGTGCACTTGGACTCAAGAAAAGAGTTTATTCATCATTGAGCTATGGTTTCACTGGGGGTGTGTGAATTTTAAAGTTCAGGATCCAAGCTGGAAGTTGGAGCCGATCCTTTCTGTTTCCTATAGGCAGTGCTGGATTCCTCTCTGCCAGGGCTTCCAGATTTCTTCTTTGTTTGATGAAGGATAATCCGGTCCCTGACTGGGAGGCTTTGGAATGGGGTAAAGTCAGATCATGGAAAGCTGAACATGTTTTCCTACCAGTTGGGTTTGGAAATGGAGATTTTTAAAGAAGCAAATGTATTAGGGAACCAAAGCCAGTTATCTTAGGGGTTTTCATTTTTTTAAAAAAACCCATTTTTTTCTTTAATGAATCAAAGTGTTTCTGAACCTGCTTTTTAATCGCAGCAGGAGTCACCAACCAATATAAGTATCAGAGAAGAGGGCACAGTGGCATCCTAAGTTCCATTTTCCATCGGTGCTTTGCTGTAATTAGAAGACTTTCTGCCTTGATGGGAAAGCCATAGGCTATGAGGCCAACACAGAAATGGGGCAGAACCATACTATTCACCTCAGATTCAGATTGCTTTTATTAAATGATAAAACCATAAGGTTCCATTTCACAAGCAAGAGTTTAAGGCTTCAGTCAGAAGTAAAAATGTGCATCATGCTGGAAAGCTGATTAAAAATACATGCTGCATATTAACAGAGCACAAATGGAATAATTTTTTTTTTCTTAATTCATTGAGTTATTAAGGTACATCAAAGGTACATGCTTTTTAAATGATGAAAGAACATCCTGTCCTTTTAGGTAAGGTGATTAGTTATATTAGTATCAATAATATCAATTAGTATCAGATCCTTTTGGTATCGTTAACAGGCAATAGCGTTCATCTGGCAACTCACGGTGCAGTATCCAGAAGGGAGCTTATTAAAATATGTCTTTCCTCCCCTTTCCCCACAACCCTTTGGCTTAATTACCTCATTAATAATAACGCAGGATCCAAAAAGTAACTTCCTCTCGGGTGCTTCCAAGATGTGTTGTGGAATTACAGACACCAGCAAGACTGAGAAATATTTATGTGCTCTGACCTCACATGGGAAGGGGGGATGTAAAACTGCGGAGCCATAGGAACGCAGCAGAGCCTGGGAAGTACAGCACGGCTCGTGATTGCAACCACATTTGAACACGCTTTGCAAGCAAAGGGAGTGCTTTGTGAGCTTAAGAGAAACAAACAGTAACAGTTCCTCTAATGTGCAAAAATAAAGATCTGTTGTTTAAAGAGCACACAACTGTATCTACCACCTCCTGATGCTTTTGACAGGAATCACAGAAGGAGCAGATTGGATCAGCAAAACTTCACTCAGCCCTGACAGTTTGATTGCACTGCTGTGGAGGATATGACAGATGTTGGAACAGCACGAGCAACTTAAACAAAATGCATCGAGCGCAAAGCTGAGTCTGAACCTTCACTCCGCCTAAAGTGATTTGCGATCTCTGAGGGGTCAGAATGTAGGGGCGATGGTTTTGCATGTACAGGGAGGAAAGCAGGGAGAAAGGGAAGATTGAGACAAGTGGGAAAAAATTACCTCCAAATGATGAAGTGCCCAGAAATATCAGACAAGTGTGTGGAACTGGAAACATGCTGTTTGCCTTTCATGAAATTATTCGGAAATGAATCATAGCTAGGGCACAGGAGGCTTTGGAGATTCATCGCGCAAGTAGAGAACAGATAAACAGGCTTTACAGCATGTGCATATGTAAAAATAAGAAGCAAAATATTCAAAGGAGACAAGGAGCTGATGTTTGGCAGCTCAATCCTTCCTCAGATATTTCCCTAGCTGTGGCATTGTTTTCAGATGTGCTGAGCCCTCCTTGCTCTTGCTGTTGTTACTTGCTGTGCTCAGCATTTCTGAGAAGCAAGACAAATGGGAATGGAAACAGTCACGTCAGGTATCAAAGGATCTGATGTACACAGTAGGCATGGGCAATGCTGGTGCTTAGGCGACAGCGTTTGAGAACCAGTACCTGGCATGCCAGTGCCGGGTGATGAATTTAGCCTATACATTCAATGAGTTCTTGCAAGCCACACCAGACTGATTTCCACGTCATAAGTGAGCTATTGATTTGCCTCCTATGCTTCATGGAAACCTTTTTTACTCTCTGTTGTGCTACACATGTGAAGTCAGCAGTCATATTTCATGCTGACCGTTTGTTGTTTGTCATTACTGCAGTGTTGATTTTTATGTGGGTAAAACGTAGTCAAGAGTTCACAGAGTGAGGTAGGTGGTAGCACCAGATAGATACAAGGAGAGTGTGGGCTGTGAATGTGTTGGCTTCTTCCACAGCCGTGTGAAGGCATCACCACCTTTACCCAACACACCTCTTCCTATTCGGGTTTCAGGCATGGGCACAAAATGATGAAGTGGGGCAAGAGGGTCTTCACCAACAAGCTGGCTAGACTTATATAAGGAGAGCTTTAAACTAGATGTAGCATCGGAGGAGGCTGGCTGGAGTCTTAAGCAACAGTGAAGAGCCAGGCTATTAGGAACCAATTGGCTGCTACAGTCTTACTTTTACAAAAACACTGTTTTCCAAAATGTTTTGCACCCCCATATTCTAATGAGCTTTCTTTTCTACTGGTAGTAGAAAAGATTCCCTAAACCATTGCCCTTTCCTGTCTCAGATCCCTCCTGTGGATGCCTCTAAGATGGGAATCAAACTGAAGAGCAGGATTTTTATAATATAAGCTCCCGCAGTGTTTTTCTTTCTCTTTACTTTCAAGTTCATCCCAAGCAGGTGGCAGCTTTCTGGTTTCGTTTATTCACAAAATGAACTCAAAAATCCAGCCCACGCCTTCCACTTAACTTATGTTGATCCCAGTTCTCCTCCTCAAGGACTGCTCAGCCTGGACTCTGGATCATCTCTTTATATCCAGATGGGAAAACAAATATCCTGCAAGACTGAGCCAGCAAACCACACATCATGTTTCTTAGCAAGACCATCATTTGCTAACAGGCTGAGATTTTCAGGATAACACTGTATTGCCACTTAATATATTATCATGCTGCTTTTATATTCCAGGCCACTCCTATGCAAGCCCTTCTAGGGGAGGATTGCTCTCACTTTGCATCATGTGTAATGCAAAACACATTCATTGTCGTTGCAGAGAAACCCAAGCAAATACCTAAGCAAAACACATTTTTTTCTCCTTATCTTTTGCATGCTCTAGACCTTCCCTAGTTCAATGACATGCATCCAAAATTCAGGACATGGGATATCCAGACAGCCTTGGTGCTGAACTGTGTAGGAATACGTAGATTTAATACTTTAGGCTCATCTCTTTCTGCATTGACCATTTTAATATCCTTAATCTATCTCTGCTCAGGCATCTCTCTGGGGTGTCCCTTCTCAGCAGCATGGTGTTTTGCAAGCTGTAGCCCTTTGTACATAAAATTTGGGTGTGTAAACAGAACTGGTTACATACCCTCTTCTGTAGTTCAAGAAGAGATGAAGGCGTTGCTAAAAGATGATTAATCAGTTAACTTTATTTACCTATGGCTACAATGTATCTATTATCTTCCTCCATTGATTTCAATGGTAGACACAAAACTTAGTTTGGACTAGATGACTGAATCTAAGTGGCTAAACTACCTGAGACTAACTCCACCCTTTCTTACAGTTGTTTAGTACTTCATTTTGGACATGTGTTGTGGGATGGCAAGGCACTGTAGTTCGCAAATTGAAGGCCAAGAACTGGAGATAGCAGTAGTAAAAAAGAGAGTTCAACTAAATTTTCATAACCTTAATTCCCTTAGAAGGAACTAAATTTTTATTGGAATCTGGAGCATGGGGAGGGGACAAGTGTTTGGGGCTTCATTTTTTTTCCCCTTCCAAAAGATTTTGCTCATCCCTAGAAATCTCATGTAAATTAGAAATATTGCAAGTTTTCTGCTGTGGCTGCTTCCTTGGCTAGATATGACTGGAGTAACAAGCAGCATAACAAGTACATGATGACATATGGAAACAGCAGTACACAAATATACTCTGTGAAGGAGAATCCAAATCACAATCTTGGGCATTCATTGACTCAGCTAGGTTTGGCAAGCAGAATAAGGATTTATAAAAATAAGGTTGTGCCTTGCAATGCTTTTCAGCTGATTTTATGCTAAAAGAAACCTGAGGATCAGAGCAATGAGACACGCAAGGCTAAAGTCTCTGAAATCCCTGCAGGCCTTATTATGTGTGTAAGGAGACAGACAGCACGTATTTCAGGGCTGGGGAAGCTATTGCACTTGATTTAAGGGTAATTAAAGAGTGTGAATGACAGCAGAGATGACATGTGATGCGTCAGACACCTTTTCTCCATTTTGCTTCCTGCTTGGCCAACTCATCTGCATGCTGAACGAAGGATAATGTCTCATAGCCTCCTGCCTCTGCCCTCCTAGGCTTTCTGTTCCGCTTTCCCCGTTTCTCCTCACAGCTCTCCTCTACTCCAGGATTTCAGTGAGTATCTGGGTTTTGCTACTAACCAGATCCTTATTCTTCCATGGCTAGGTCAACGAAAAAACTATTCCTATCAATAGTTCTTGGTCATGCTCTGGAGTGCAAAAATTACCAGTCTAGTGGGCCATTGAGAAAAAAATAGCTCCTGCACTGGAAGACTTTTGTCAGCTGCTGTCCACCACTCCAGTGCAGATGAATACAGAAGGGAAGGGATGCCGCACTCATTGGTATTTTTAATCTATCTGTAGCTCATTTTGATTCCACTAAGTCAACCAAAGCCAATGTGAGAGTGAGGATTCATTGTGAACTCTCAGTTCTGGAAGTGAATGAATCTGCAGTTGTGCACATGGTGCTCACAGCGCACAGCCTGGCTCTGGTGACTGGTGGATGTGGGACAAACAGGCACAGGAAGATCTTCTCTTGCACTGGCTCAAGCAGTTCCATCCATGCTGCTGGACACTCTGTCCCAACTGTTCAGAAGACTGTTATCTAAGCTTCATTTCTAAAAGATTTGTCTTGGGTATCTTGTAAGGGGGTTTAAGGCCAATCTATGATTGCAAATAGATGTATTTACATTAAAATAGAAAGTTGGAGAATGCACACAGAGCTGATAATTGTTCACATTATTCCATTTGCCTAATAGCAGAACAAAATTACTGGCAAAACTGAGTTCACTGCAAGTGAAAACAAAAAGCCTGAGGGACTCGGAGCCATTAGAGAGAAGGGAAGGTTTGGACTCTGACCTGTGATGGTCATTTGCCTCCTTTGACTGCACCTGGAAGTTGAGCTGACTCAAACTGAAAGCAATCATGGACCCAACAGTATGTCTCTGTGGGCAGCAGGTTGCCAAAGGGAGAGAGGGCAGCAGGTCACATACCTTAAAAAGGTGCCTTTCTTTCACTGGTTCTGGTTCAAAAGGATGTGTGCCACAGAGCTGTGGGGGGGAACTGTGGGTGATGACAGCCTTTGGGGATTTTCAGCCCTTGGGTTTAGAAAGTAAGGATTCCAGTTGTGGAAAGGAGACGATTTAGATCAGGTTGCTTCTGAGTGAATGATGTTGCTGAGCTCACCGATTAATAGTGATTCTGGAGTCTGCAGGGAAGGAAACGTCCAACCCTCCCTCTGACAAATGTCACTCCAGTAGTAGTGCTTTTGCCTCCCATTTCTGGAAGTAGGATTGAGGCTTGTAGGTTAAAGAAAGGCTTGGGAGGAAATTGAGAGTAGCAGAGTTGTAATCTGTATTCTTTGACATGACAGATCACACCAGATCAGGTTGACTACTGTCACATCAGAAAAGGAAGCTTAAGATGCCTGTTCTGCTCTTTTTCAGTAATACCTGGCATAAGGACCTTCCTCAGACCAGTTATTCAGGGAGAAAATATAAATGTCTGAAGGAGGGGAGGGAAGGAGCGAGCGAATACAGCTTATAACACAGCAGTCATGGTGAAATGGCCAGCAACCAAACAGATTTGTTTAACTAAGGATTTTTTATTTTTTTTTTTAAATTACAATTATTATATCACTGTCCCTATATGCACTTCTGGGTACCCCACATGTTTACATATAGATTTTCTCCTTTGCTGTGTTCCTTTTGAAGCAACACGCCTAGCATGTTGCTAGCATGGCGAGCGTTCAGCCTCTCCTCCATCAGGTGCCCTTATCCTGCCGGCAGTGATTTCCCATGATAAGGGCTTCATGGCTCACCTCCCTCAAGTAACAGAAATGTAGCGAGGGTTTTGTCTGAGGTATTTAACAGAGGGCTCAATACTTCTGGTGGAAGGAGGGTGCTCATACGAAGCTGTAATGACTAGCTGTCAGGGAGATGCATGGTGTCCTTTCAGCAACTGAACACAAACAGATGAGGGTTACAGTGGTATTTCTCCAGTCCCTTAATTAGAGCTATGTGATAGCCGAGGCACAAATGGAGATGTTTTCCATCATCTCTGGTGTGGAGGGAGGTAGGACAGAGAGGCTGGTTTGCTTTTGTTAGCCCCAGGCGCCCTTTGTGCTGTGATGTGTGTTCACCTCCTCATTTTTATCACTCTCCCTTTAGCTGTTTATTTCTTCTTTTGTTTCTTCCTGTATTTTTTTCTCTTCCTTACCGCCTTCAGACTCCTAATAGGAGCTAGTTTCTGTTTTAAATAGCAAGAACCTCCTGTTTTTCCACAACAGACTTCCCTAACCTGATTGTTCACAACAGCAACAAACTTTAAAGACCACCAGTAGGGTTGTTATGTATAGGTAGCTCAGTGCTGCAAACAAAGGAAACTGAGACACGTGAGTACTCCTAAAAAGCTGAAAACAGAGCTCAAGAATTTTATTGCCAGCTCTGAACTGTCACCTGTAGGTGCTCTGTAGGTAAGTGAGCTCTTTTGCTCCATGTCACGTACAACAATGCACAAGCACAAATGTGATGCAGTAAACAGAGATCTGGGGCTTTGGAAAACATACTTGTATCAAAGATGCTCTATAGAAGACAAGAAGGATAGCTTTCTTTCTAGCCCAAATGTGAAGAAATTTCAAAAAGGGGGAGATATGGACCTTTTCAAGTTCCTGTGAGAGGAAAAGAGGCACTCGCTTCCCTTCATTCATGTATCTGCCCCTCACAACCTTTTCTTCAGATCTAGTTTATCACAGCATCAGCTGCATCTCTCCTCCCACACAGAGCTGGAAAACAGAAGCTCCTTGTAATTGATTGCACTGAGGGAGCATGGGGGGAGTCTCAGACCTTGCCCCCCACAACATCTCCTCCAGGAAGTCCAAGGAAACGTAAAGTCCCTTGTGCTAAATTCAGTGGTTTTGGCAGGTAGACAGCAGCAACAGGAGGTGGGAACAGACAGCTGTGCAGGGGAGGAAATGGTGATATAAATACATGTTTAAATGCAGTTTAATTACAATTACTTACTAGGCAAAGTTTATTTAAATGCAGTGTAATTAGAGTGAGACCTTGATTTAATCACAGTCTTATCAGATATGGTTACTACTACTTTCCTTTGCTTCCTCCTCCTCCACCTCCTCTTACATTCCCTCGTCCTGAACTTGCCCAAGGAAATTAAAAGCTAAGGCTTGAAGCAAGCAGGAGGTATCCATCTTGGAAAGCTTTCAGTTTCCTGAAAATTCAGTTGCCAGGTGGCTACCAGCCCAGAATTTTCTCCCTGGAAATTGTGAAACCCCCACTCTGCCCTGGCAAGCCGTTATTCTTCCTTAGCAGCTAATGATAATGGATCCTCATTAGCTGGGAATGACTTCTCATGAATATAATTCATCACTGATGGCAGACCTCATAACCCATCTGCTCACAATGAGTAAATTATATAGCCCAGTCAGATGAGATGGATTGTTCTTTCTGATCTACCTTTGGAGTGTCTCCACATCCTGTTCCAATCAGTACATACTTTGCCTTCGCTCCATGATTGAGGTGAGCATGAGGAGAGAAATTTGGGCAAAACCTCTTGAGCAGCTGACCCCTGATCTCGTCATTCACCATCTTCCACCTTCCACTGTTCCTTCTTCCTGCACTCCTTGCCATGAGTCTGGGCATGGCAGTAGCTTACTTATTGAGGAGACAAACACTAACATCAGACATCTCCTGTGGTCTATTGATACGTTCATGGATTGCCTCTGCATGAAAACTTTCCCCACTCTAACTGTCATAGCACTTGGCTCTTTCATGGATGTTTTATGTTTAAAACACTATCACGCAGACCCAACTAGAACAGGAAAGGGGAATGATAGCTCATTCTTCTGCTTCCTCATCTGAGGGCTGCATTGCCTTCTCTCACCTTCTTCCCTGAGAGTTAGTCCTCATGTGGCTGATAGCCAGCCCTGAGAGCACAGTTGTTCCCATCCTTCACCATGAAGAAATGGAGGCGCAGACTGGTAGTCTACATAGAGATGGCACACTGTGATGGGAGCAGAAATGTGTACAGCAGTTTGTCAAAAACACATGGCAAACTGGTGGCCAGGCTGGGACAACAATCTCTAAAAGAGGAGGGATTCAATATTCCTTTCTGGTCTGCTACTTGAGTCTCTCTTCCTATTGCCTGTATATTGCTTTGAATCGAAAAAAAATTGAGTATTTCCACTGG
>JAVJGJ010000060.1:11254071-11332328 GCA_035590215.1 Microhierax caerulescens
GCCCAGTTGATATGGTGTGAGTTGATTCCTAAACAAAATTCCCAGTTTTACAGCTGCCTCTGCTATGTGGTTTCATACAGGTTGACCTGAGGAATGGTATTCTGAGACCAAGGAACCAGAGATGATTCTCCTTTTTCTAGGAGAATATTTTAGTCTCTTACAGGAAGCAGCCTTTGTCTAGACAAGTGACAGTTACAGATGCCTTTGGCCAGAGCTCTCCACTGCCATTCTTTTCTCTTGAGCTGTAGAGCATGCATCTGATTTCTGTCTGACCACCATTCTTACAGTGTGTTCAAGAGGTTGGGTCAGGCTGTGCATGCTTCTGAGCTGGTCATATCTTAGCAACAGTGTCAGAAACCCAGTTGGAAATAGTAAGGAAAGTTGGCCATAGTAAGGAAAGCACCAGTGACAATAGAGTGTTCATCTGGAAACCTGGGCTAAATTCACCTCTTTGCTGAACTGGAACGATCTAGTCCAGTGTAATCTCAATTGAGTCACTTCATGCTTGAACTAATGGGCCCAAGTGCAGAATTTGTTTCACAGATACTGTGAAATTATATTTTCTCTATGAGACATCCTTCCAGCTAAGAGAGTACAGATACAACAGTCCATCCTGGAGAACTAGAGCTACTATTTAAAGTTATTGGGAGTGAGAGGGATTTGGTGCATTTTAAGGAGTAAAATGTGTTCTCTTGTGGCAGCCAGAGGTCCCCCAATATTCTGTCAATAGATGAGTGATGGTGGCAATATCCAAGTGTGAATGTAGCCCAAGCATCAGTCCAGTGACTGATTATTCTTCGTTAGTTTTATCGTAGTACCACCAAGAACACCTAGTTCATGGAACAGGACTCCATTGTGCCAGACAGTAATATAGAATCACAGAATCATAGAATCATTCAGGTTGGAAAAGACCCTTACGGTCATCAAGTCCAACTATAATTCTAACACTGCCAAGTCCGACTATAGTAGAAGACTTTACTGGTAGGTTATATATGGGACATGTTCTACCAGTGGCCCCATAAGGGAGTCAGAACAGCTTCTCTTTTGATCCCCAAATGAAAAACATAAAATTAGATTTCTTCTAAAATTACCTGCAAACACAGATCCTGATTCCTGAGAACCCAACACAGGCTGAGAACCCATGTGTGTGCCTGACATCCCTAAAGCATGAAGCCCACATCATTGCATCTCACAGCTCATATTCCCTGAACTTCTCATGTGTCTTAGACTCTGCTGCTGCAAATGGGCAATTGTCCTGAACCCAAATGGAATTAATTGCGTGATGCAAGAGGCTCCCAACTCTGTCACTACTTTATGAGGCTCAAGGAGAAGGATAAATGTATAGTGTGTTGTAGCATTACAACCTATAAGGCCTCCATTACCAGTGATTTTTATTATTAATATTGATGTGGGACTAAAAGCACCATCCTGTCATTTTTATGCTGTTTGTGGAGAGAACTGATGGTGCAGAATGGGGTTTTATCCAATGCATATCTGAACACCTTTTCCCAGACTACTTAGTCATACTTTCCCACTGGAGCTTGCTCTTTGGAGAAATAGCCTCTTCCTGTCCTGCTGGGTTTTCAGTACCCGGGTGTTTTAAAGTCTTCACCAGCACATGAGAGTTCCCTGTGTCTCTAGCTCTCTGTTTATGATGCTGCTCAAAAGACAGGCATCTTGGGTCTTTAGAAGCTGAGCTTCTTAGACCAAACTAATTCATTAGGTATGGTGTGTGTCTCTGTACAGATGTCCTGTTCTGCTTGCTTTAGTGTGCAGCGTGTTGTACACAATAGCGAATTTTCATAAAAGGCTGGCTCACAGGAATGGACAGAGGTAAAACAGGTGTTCCTATTATAATAGTTTGTACAATGTTTCTTCTAAGTTCTTTAATAAGAAATGATGTATGTGCATAGTTAACATCAAAATCCAACATCTATCATACGCATGACAAAAAACTCACGCTGTGCTAGGTCCAGACTGCAGCGTACACAGGCTGTACTTTAAGACCTTCACCATTCAGCACATCCCCAGGACACAGGCTAAAAATACCATTATACAGATGTGTCTGTAGATGTATGTCTATGCATCCATTGCTGCTTTTCTCTCCCACACTGCATTCTGTACCAATGCCCTGCCACAACGGTAGCTGAACAATTCTTGCCAAGGCTTGCTGATAGTACACGCTATTGCAAAGGGACAAAAAAAAATAATCTTAAATCAGCACTTTTCTTAATGAGACACCAATATTTTGGCTATAAATACTATAGACCAGTCTCATTGTGATTCATGGAATCAGTGGACTGTGTGGGAGTTGTTCTAATACAACAAAAGCGGAGCTGTAGCTTCCATATGTGGTTGGAGCTGAATGTATATGAGCAGTACCGCTGTTTCATAGATCCCTGTGCTAGGAGCTAAAGGAGATAGAGAGATGGCAAAGACCCTTGGGGTGCTTTCAGTGTCTGGGGTCCAAGTGCAGCAGCCAAGCTGGGAGCAAAGTGTCCATGCACATCAACCATGCCTGCATAAGTGCTGCTGTGCAACATGAAAAGCCTGACCGAGTTTTCTCCCTGGCAGCTTCCCATGTTTGTGCCAAACAACTTGTCAGCAAGCGGTGAGGATGCTGCAGAAAGGCAACGGCTGCCCAAAGGCCCCAGCCCCAGGATGCTCAGCCCGCTGCTGAGAAGGGGGGAGCAGAGAGTACAGCGAGAAGGCTGGGTGACCAACCTGTCAGGAATGGCACCTGGAAACCTCCAGCAGAAGCAGTTATGCGGGCCGCCTCGTTTCTTCCAGGAACTTCCCTGGGGAGCAGACGCTCTTCTTCTCGTGATGGACCTCTAGAGGTCAGGAGAGGCCTCCGCTGCGCGGGGCTCTCAGCGCTATTAACATTCTCCCTGAGTCATGGTAATTAAGCAGAACTAGGCTCTGCACAGAGGAACGGAAGCGCATTGACTTTAATAAAACAGAGTGTAAAACAACTTTAGATTAACTCCAGCCTTGTTTATTCTTGCACACTTGTAATTCTGGTTCGGTACTTCCCCAGTGAATGAAGCCATTGTCCCCTGCGCTGAGGCATGTCACCTCACTTCAGCCGGCTAAGTGCTGAGCAGTGAGGCCAGTGCCTTTTCTTGCTGTTGCTAGCTAATCCCAAAGAATTTGGAAACAGCCGATGGAGAAAGGGAGGGAGGAGAGGGAAGTTGCCCTGCTCCCCACCGTTGCCATTCCTCAAGAGTCAGCAAGGCTGTCAGGTTGAGACACAAGCCAAATATTTCCATAATGGCCAGAAGAGACGGTGTCCTAGAGGCACTCGCATAGTCCCCAGTGCTAAAGCGTTTTTGGGCTCCTGCCAGGCACATTAACTTTTTTTACTGATGCTTTTTGTCTCGCTGACTGTCTTAGCTGCGGTGAATGGCTCCACTCTCTTTCCTCCCCCTCACGGTTTACATGACATGGGTAGAAGATGTAGTGCTGAGCAGCGCTCACACTGCACCCTCTGTCTCAGCCTCTTGCCAGCTCTCAGGCCTGCCTGGCCACAATAGCTCTTTCCTATCAGAGAGGATCCTAAGGATGCCTTGCCAGTGTCTAGTGAAACGCATGTGTGTGGAAACCTCTGGGCTAAATATAAATAATTAAACAATAAAAATAAAAAGAATCAAGTCAGCAAAGTAAAGGAAGAAGAAAATCTAATTAGTTTTATCTGCTGTTTGTTATGAGGCTGTCAGAATGCTCTATCCCCTGGTTTTACAGCACTCTGGAAAATAACAGTGATAATAATAATAAACAGCCAGGCACTGGGTTGTTTCTGGAGCGAGCAGGAAGCGGGTTAGGGAGGGGGAAAGACAGCAGCCCCTCTCCACTGCTGCTCTGCTCAGCCAAAAAGCAGAGGTGCAGGTGATAGCACTATCTCCTGTCTTATCTGTCCTTGGACAAGATCTACTGCCCCTGTCCAGCACCTGGTGACACACAGCATGAGTGGGTGACAGTCTGGCAGCCAATTCAGGACACTTGGGTCATATTTCTCGCCCTGCCACAGATCTCGTAGGTGCTTTTGACCAAGTTTTTCCTCCTCAGCTTCCAGCCTTAGCTCTGACATGAGGTTCTGATCCCTCAGGGCCAATACAGTAGGGTGCGAGTGAAAGTGGTGTGTGCTTCGGGGGGAAGGAGGGGAAGAAACAGGGATGTAAAACTACCCAAGTGTTTGCTCTAGACTGATTTCAGCTGTTCCCAGTTGAGAAGGCAGCTGGAATTATTCCGTGCAGGAGTGTGGTGGTAGTTGCCATCGCTGCTTTGCACTTTGACCACGAGCAGCGATGGTGATGGTTTGTTAGGCTGTTCCTCTTTAAGCTGTGCTGGATAATTTTAACTCTCTCCTTGCAGGTTGTTATCAGCCTATTCTGTCCCATGGCCTGGTCCTCACAGCATGGAAATTCCTACCCCTGTTTTAGAGAGAGCAGGGTTTAAGTCTGTGTTTGAAAACTCTTGTATGGTTTTATGGGTTTCCAGGCAGAGGGCTGAATGCAAGGCTCCACCTGGAGATAATATGCAAAAGCTTGGAGAACTAAAAACTCTGCGTGCATAATAGCATCGGGAAAATATGAAGAGGAAGGCCAAAGGAAAAGAAATAAGAGAAGAGGAAGGGGGAGACCCGGTGCAGGGAGAGACATGAAGAGAGCAGACAGGAATAGGAGTAGGGGGCATTTGGGGGAAACACAGGCGGAGAAATGGGAGAATTGTTCCTATTTGAGCATCCTCTTCCGTCCCCAGATAATGTGTCAGTATTAGCACTACCAAGAAACAACCCTCTCTACTGTAGAATAAATCTGCCACTGTATTCCCCACTCCATAAGCGGCAGCCAAGTCTGTATCCTCAGCACCGCTTTGTGTGTTCAGTGCTGTGTTCTGTGAGTGCTTTTCATGATGGCCAAGCCTGTATCGTTTCTGGCCTTGGGTTTCCTCTCCAGGGACTCACAGCCTCAGACATGTTCTATAAGATCCATGGCATACTATTGTCAGTGCAGCAGTTTGTGGCTACTCTCCTCTGCTTTGCTTTGCTCTGCTTGTTTTATTTCACTTTTTCAAAGGGGATGGAAGAGAAATGAAGGAGGTGAGCAGGAGGCAGTGCGAGGGAAAGGAGATGGCAGAAAGCAGTGCCCTGCTATCAGTCCAGCAGGACCCCCAGCAAGATGGTGAGGCAGCTATTTTTGCATGAGGGACTTTTTTAGCCCTTGATTAAGCTGCTTGTAGTTCACGCAGGGACCAGCAAGAGGGGAAGACAAATCTACCACTAAAAACAATCATCCGTTGGATGCCCTGGCAATAGCTCCTGTCCCAGTAAACTATCACAGCCTTTGGCTAACCGAGTTCTGGGCATCGTGGGCTGGCTCCTCACCAGCTGATGTAATTGCAGTCACAACCCTGTTTCTTGCCCCCTTGCTACTAAACGCCTGACTGGAGGCTTTTCCTGAATGGCTTCCAGTGAATGCTCTGGCAGCTCATGCACAGATCTGCAAGGATTTCTTGACTTTGCCTCAACATTTCCACAAAAAATTATTTAGCTTTTCTGTGCTTGTTTCCCCATCTACGAAGTGGGGTTATTAACATTTCTTTTCAGTGAAAGGGGTCACAATGAGGTTTAAATCACCAGTGTTTATAACACAATTTAATATCCTTAGAGAAGGCAAACAGGAGGGATTAATTGCTGCTTCCATCATATATCTGCCATTGCTAAAATAAAAATACTGCCCATCACTGTGATCATTGCTAATTCTTTTCCAGGGACAGTTGTGTTTCCTTTGGTCTCGGTGGAAGGTGGCAAAGGTGGGCCAAGGCAAATCCTTGGGGTGAAAGCGCGGACAGTGTTGACAAAAAGGCTTTGGGTTTTTTGACAACACAGTGGTCTTCCAAGGACCAGGGAGCATGCTGGTTAGTGAGTTGGGGAAATGGAAAATTTAATAGAGGTGAAAATGACACACTTGGGAGAACGATGGAGCAGTCTGGTAAACAAATCTGAAATGTCTCTGCCCAAGCGTTAGGAGTATAAGGGCTAATCAGGAAGAACATAAAGCCTTAGTACATATACCAAGCTATGAGTTAATCAGCTTCCCAGACGCATGGAAAAGAGAAAGTAGGAACAGCAGAAGAAGGATTAATTGGCTGTGAACCATCAGGGAATTGGTAGGTTGGGCCAAGGAGAGAGGAGTACAGGCAGTAAGCACTGACTTAGAGTAGAGGTGCAACGACAAGATCTCCTAAGGCAGGGAGAAGAATAGAAGAAAAATGAAACACTAAAGGTGTGTGAGCACCTCATTAATGCCCTGAAATGTGAAAATAATTGTTTAAAAAAGTTGAAGCAGCAACAGATGACTAGAAATGAGAATGATACTGAAGCATGGGTGGATGAAATCAGAAAGGTCCTAGCACAGAACAAGCTAGAGGTGACCAGGAACACACAAGGGAAGAAAAAAAAATCCTATAAATATGTTAGAGAGAGTGAAAGTGTGCACTGTGTACCAAAGAAACTGGTAATTTTAATAAAATTAATATAATAAAATAAATTTAATTAAAAAAAAAAATATGTGTAAAGATAGCACATGCAACAGGTTGGAATTGACATTGCCTTTTTAACTCTGCTCATCACCTAAACACTCGCTACTATATATATATAACAGGAGTCATACTGATTTGGGATGGGAATAGGCCAGAACAAAGGGGTGTAAATTAAAGAATCCTGACATTGAGTAAGTGAACTCAAACTGTTGGACCTAAGGGAATTCCTCTGCAAGTTGTCCAGGGAAAGCAGTCCATGAACAGTCAGGAATTTACTTCAGCATCTCCTCCTATATTGAGAGGGTTCTGCAGACTGGAAAACGACAAACAGGGTATTTATTTGTGAAGATGGAGAAAAGGAAGAACCAGGGAATTTAAATCAGCCAGCTAAGCTGAAAGACTACAGAGAAACCTTGACAAATCTTGAAACAAACAATTCATTAGCAGCTATAGGATAAGAAGGTGGTAAAAGACAATCAGCATGGATTTGCCAAGCTGATCTAATTCCCTTCTTTTATTGGCTAATTGGCTTAGAGGATAAGGTAGAAGTAACATATGTCTTTGTTTTAGGAAAGCTTTCAATACTTTCTGACATTATATTTTCATAAGGAACTTGAAGAAAATATAGTTTATATTAAATCATTGTAAGGTGGCAGAACACGAGCTGAGAAATTACTCATGAAGGCCATGTTTCATGTCGATGAAGGTCAGCCTTCTAAAAGTTAGGCATCTAGTCGGAATTATTCTGTACAGAGTAAATGTAGAAACAGACACCTCCAGAGGGTCTACATTCTCTCCTAGGATATGTGGAAAGGATCCTTTGCTGAGATACTCCCTTGCCTCATTTACTTCTGAGTGAAGCTAAACAACCAGCTCAGACAGGACACCTAGCTTTAAACACACCCCAAGACGGTATCCCACAGCCACATTTTGCAGGGCACTATTTTGCTTATATATCTGGGACAATACTATGGAAAATCCTTTTTTTTAAAAAAAAAAATAAAAAAATCCAAAAGCTTTTTGTTGAAACTCGGTTCCGTGTTCACACATCACTATTAATGTTGAGGCACCCGCCAGCCTCTCCTGCCCGGGGCTCTGCTCCGGAGCTGCCCCCATCCAGCTCTGTAAGCCCGTCCCTTGCTCTGGCAGTCTCACCTCTCCAGAGCCAAATTCAGTAAATATTGGTGATCTGGGGGGTACACCCCAAGTGAAACTGGGATCAGAGCACACGCTCACTGGTGGCTGGTGCCCAGGTAGATGTCAAAAGCCCGGAGCTGGGAGCACACACTGCAGCTACTGTGCCAGATGGGCCGACTGCTCTCGGTTGTAAGAGCTGCTTTGTACTTTTTAGCTTTGCTGGTGCAGAGAGAACATTTTGAACTGTCTAAGCCTTATAACCTTGTATCATTGGCACATGAACAGCAGCAGCGGCACACTGTTGAACATAATAACAAGAGGGAAAGAGCTGTGGAATTAAATAAGAATTTAAATCTTCGGGTTCACAGCTCAGAGCAAGAGGCTTTAGCTGTGTTATTTCCAGGAATCGGTTGAGTCATGTTTGAGAATAAAGGATGAGATTAATTCCTTTGTGACTATGGCTGAATGAATTATTTGCCAATAATTTTATCTATGATTTGACCAGTTCTAACTGCTTTTTCGAATGCGCACGATGGGGGAACATTAGCTGTATCCTGGATATGTGTGCCCAGTATGCAGCTCCAGTCCTTGGCATCTAGCAGTGAATTTATTCCCCAAAGACAATTTTCAACGAGATTTACCCCAGAGCAATCGAATGCAGGATTTGATCTGTCATATTCAGAATGATTCATTTTTCACCTCATCAACTAGGAAGAAAGGAGATAGAAAGAGAGAGGGAAAGTTATTTCGCTTTTCACAACAAACCCTTGTCTTCAAAGTCTGAGCTGCCACAGAGCAGTAAGCGCAGCCCACGGAGGGACGCGACAAATGTTGCTTGGCAACTCCACGCCATTGATGGGAAGCGCTCGGCAGGCTGAGCATCGCGGAGGGACCAGGCTGAGCATCGCAGAGGGACCAGGCTGAGCATCACAGAGGGACCAGGCTGAGCATCACAGAGGGACTGAGATGGACAGTGAGACAGTGGCACACCAGGATGCTCGCTCCTGTCTGGCCCTGTTAGAAATGACACCGCTCATGCCCCGGTAATTGTTGTACGCACCAACCAACAAAGTCTTTTCTGTTGGGTGGGAGAGTAATTGCAGGTCGCAAATGGTGAAGTGTCCCCTGCCCGCTCCCCAGGAACAAAGGGGCTTCAGATCTATTAATATCCTGAAGGTCACTGAATTCTTCCCAACGTGGCTAGCTGTGAGCAAACCCTAAATGGTTCAGAGCTGCTGCTGTTTGCTTAAGCAACTACAGGGATGTAGAAAAAGCCTGTTGTCCTTTGCAGCATAGCACAGCTACCATGCCACCTGGTCAGAAGCATCAAGCCTTGGGGTAGTGGTGCTGGAGCCCTGGCAATAGCCTAAGGATACCAGAGAAACCAAGTATTGCAACGAGAGGCCAGTTGTTAAAACTGGAAAGCAGAGTTTTCAGGCACGGTATTCCTTCATCAAGTTTTGTCACTTTTGGAGGACTACAAATTAATCTCACAGAGCAAATCCCATGTGGCTTGTATGCTAGCACACTTTGCCAAACTCCTAGACATCTCCAGCAGGTAGCAACTCCAGAATACTATTAGGATTATTAGACCCAATGCTGGCATGAGGATCAAGAGACACTTAGCAAGCTTCATAGAGATTTGAGCAGAAATGGGATTTGAGGTGCAAAAGAATATTCTGTTTGAAGCTAGAAGTTCTGCTTCCCTCAGTATAATTCTGGGGAGAACGAAGAACCCATTTTTCCCTGACTTCATGCAGTGTTAGGCTGGCCCTTTCTTCCCAGTGAGTCCTACCATTTTGGAGCAAGAAGGGAATATTTGCACAGAACTGGCTTTTCTTAACTACCTACAATTGCAACAATCTAAGAGTTTAGTTTGTGGAAAGTGCTCACACTGGAGTAATGCTGCAGGTGTTATAAAACTCACGACAAGCCTTTGAAAGTCCCAAACAACCTATGTAGACAATACACGAGAAATATCCCCTGTTGTTTCGCAATGGAGTTTTTGAGTGGCATATTGTCTTAGGTATTTTTAAGTAAAATAGGCTAACAGTTTCTCACGTGTACTAGAAAATTGGATTTCATCTTTTTCAATCTGTTTTCTGCATCTTACCACCTGCAGGAATGTACCTGTTTTTTTGAAGGGCTGCTTAAATATTTTTTTTCTTCAGCTCTTCTATCCAAACATGATGTCTTAGAGCCTTGCCCACCACACACAGGCCTTGGTAGATTGAAAAGTTTAATCCAAGGGCAACTGCTTCTGGACTGCATTTTTTTGTGCCACTATGGAAATTTTGCAGTATTACAGGCTATTGTTACTTGAGCCTGCATGTGGCACTGCCTTAAAAAAACATGAAAAATTTCAGCTTCTGACTACAACTAAATACACAATCTTTTTTCTTCCCTTAATGTAAATAAGTCAGTGTTTCATAAATTATTCTCCTATCTTTCTCTGCTGTTGATTTTTTTTTAATTGGGGCTTTGCCTTTGTAAAGCCTTTTCCTTTTTTCACTGTCTTCTCTTACACTAATTGAAACAATTACATGTTGTTTCCTGAGGACAGTTTCTTCATCCTGTGACACACTCAGCTTTATTTTGATCTTCCTCCCCCAGCTTTTGTGCAGCTCAGATTCCTCTCCCTTTTTCCATTTCTCCCCTTCCTTTGCAAAGACATGCTGGGAACAAAGACCCCAGCATCCTTATCCCAGTGAAAACCTTGGTTTGGTCTCCACCCGACCTTCTTGTGCAGACCGCTTGCCCCACTGGCTGCAGCTGGGCATTTGGTCCTGCCTCAGCAGTGGAGACAAGGACTTCACTGCATGGAGGGGGGGGTTAGAGGCAAGCATCTTAGGCTTCTGAGGAGGAGGTCATGCTTACCCTCTCTAGCCTTGCTATCACACACACACACACGTGCAGAGACCTATATATCTCAGTCACCTCTATATATCTATACCTGAGATCTCTGCTTAAATCTACCCAGGTAGATGCCACTGCGCGCCAGTGCCCTGTGGTTGCCTACCTGCTGCCTTCTGGTCTGATTCAGCTGCCTTGGGGTTTCAAGTTAACATCCTACATGCAGCATTCATATAGACACCACCCAGAGGAAGCCGGGATTTATATTTCAGTCATGTTTCTAGTGCCTTTGGCTCCCTGTAGCTTTCAGCCTTCTCCCCCCACAGGCATTTCTCCTGAAGCACCCACCCACTCTTGCTTTCCTTTCACTGATGTTCACAGTAGTGCAGAGAGAAGGTGGCCAAACCTTTGCTTCTCTTTGCCAGCCAGCCATGCTGACACCTCTGGGACTAGGAGGCATGGCCAGGCCTGGTCCTGCATGGCAGAGTTATAATACCTTTAAAAAAAATAATTGCCTTTGATTAAAATGTAAGGGTCTCATCTTAATTTTGTTGTTGTCATTAATGTAGGCTGCAGGCTGTAGACCTTTGAAGTGTTTCCTTTTGGCTCACCTCCCTGTTCTTTCCTTATTTTTTCCTTATTTTTATTTTTTTTCTCCTTCATTTTAATTCGCTCAATTATCTGCCCTTTCCAGCTCAGAGTGTGATTTGTTAATTTTCACATGTATGCAAAAACCTGGCTGGTACACGCTGCAGCTGCCCAGCAGCCTCTAACCAGGCAGCCAGTCACAGGAGCAAGCAAACAGGCAGCGCATCTCCCTCATTAGCTGCCTTGACCCCTGCCTGGCCGCTCCAGAGGGGAAGAGGAGGGAATTCTACAGTTACCTCACCAGAATGGCTCATCCCCTCTACAGAAACACCGCTCAGCAAGGCAGGAATGAATACACTGCTGTGTTTAATTAAGGATATCCAGAGCTATTTTATTTGTGATCTCAGACCCTTTACGTCACCTAACCTTGATGGTAGGATTTTGTTTCCCAGCCTATGAGCGGAATAACAGGACACCAGGCTGAACCTTAATGGCCCCTCAGGTATTTCCATCTGTATTACCCTCACAGCTGATTGCTAGCTTGGGGCAGTCCAGAAAAGAAATAGTAAGCTTTGAAAATTAATTCTTTCTCCTCTGCCCAGAGCTATGGTCTGGGCAATGGAAACAACTGGGATGTTCATCTCGTGGTTGCAGAGGGCATCCCAAATGTTGAGCAAATGGCTGAGTGACTTGAACAAGGTGATTCTATAAATCAGTTGGAGGCCTAGGACAAAATGCAGCTCCCCTGGATCAAAGCCCAGGGTCCGCTGGGCAATACTGAGTGCTTCCCTGTAGATCCTTCATAGATATCATGCAAAGGCCAAAATTTCATTGCATCCATGGAACCATCTGCCTTGACATTTGTCATCCTTAATGCCTACTTTCTTCTTCCTAAAAGCACATGAAGCAGCTTCTCTTTATATCTCTCATGAAAGGGTGTCTGCAAGAGGCTTCTGTCTGGTCTTTAAGGAGGAAAAGGTTGCTCCAGACACAGAAAACCTCTTAGCTAAGGTGCTTGCCCCAGTTACAGATATGAATCTGACTTGAGCACTGCCGGGCTGAGCCAGCTAAACTGCTCAGGGAGGGAAAACCAAACCAAATAAAAATAAAATTGAGGATTAAAACTAAGGATTAATAGCAGCTTCACTAGTGTTTTGGATTTCAGACTTCAGCTATCCCATGCCTCCAAGTCTCAAGGGATATTTCCCCCTGGTCTGCATTGACTTATGATACTAGACCATCTAAATATTGTGTCTTGCTGGAGTCATGCTTTGGCATGGGGATGTAGAGATAGCGGAGTGTTAAAACCACTTATTCTGCCTTATCCAGGGACTCGCTGTATAACTCCACAATTCTCTTCCATGCTTCCCTTCCCCTTTTCCTCTCAAGCATAGGCACGATCTTCCTTTGCAGCCAGATACTTCCTCTGAAGCATAATTTTAAGTCTCCCCTTTTTGTTGTTCAGGCTGGAAGTTCCTCTCACAATTTTATTATTTTTCCATAGAAAAAATCTACTAATTGTAGGAAGTGATTTTAAAGGGATTGAAATGAACCCACCAGTCTTAGATCTTGTCATGCCTCCAGCAAGAACACATCAGGGAACTCCAAGATTGTCCAGTGATGCATCTCCATCCTCCCTTTCGTAGCATGTTTGTCTTAGAACTGAAAGGTAAAGCTTCACCAGGTACAAATTTGCATGACAATAGCTTAATTGCTGCTGTGTAGTCACAGCAGAGAAGGTCATACTGGTTGCTGCTGCTGCAAATGTTAGAGATCAGCTGGATCTGGTTTCTGGGCCACAGGGAGCAGCAGAGAAAAGTGTGGGACAATGAGACAGTGGCAGCTCAGCAAGTCCAGGAGGGCACTTGATCCACACAAAAGTCTCTGCTGCCTTGGGCAGAGCAACTCCACCTTCAGCCATATTATTAAATTACTACAGTTTAGAAAATCACCATGTGCAACTGAACGAAGATAACTGATAGCGACCATTATACCCTGGTCGTGTCAAATGTAAGATAGGACGGGTGAAGCTGAAACCTCTTCTGCTAACATCTAGTAACTTCTATAGCTGTGGTAATTTGATCATGCGTCCCTAGCTTCAAAGTGACACAAAGCAGATGAGACATGAACTGTATGTATCCGACTGGATGTATTTGAATCCCAGAAAGCCCCCTGCTCCAACTGCTGTGCGTTGCGCTGGGCGCTGCGCCTTCCAGCAGCCCCTGGGGTGAACGGTGCAAGCAATGATGTTAAAAATCTGCCCAGCCTCAGCAAAGCCTTTTGGGACTCCTGGATTTTTCTTCATCGGACCTATATCTTTTTCTTCCAGAAATGAGACGATGATGAACGTGACACTTTGGTTGCCAAGGGAACACAGCCTGAGGTTTGTGTTAGCCACGCTCCTTCCTGCAAGCAGGCGCTGCTGGCTCTAGGGATGGGTGTGAGCAGCACTGGTGGCATCTGTCCAGGTCTTGCCCACATGTTCTCCCTCTCCCAGGGCCTCTGAGTCTGGGAGCAGGGGGTCGGCCCCATTTATGTTATGAGAGGAAGATCCGAAGGGATAAGTCACTGTAAAGTAGGCAGATGTGCCTGACGGTTTGGAGGGAAATTGATGTTTTGGCTGAAACTTCTGCTGCCAAATCTTGCTGAAGATCATAATGGGGGAGGTCCTCAGGGACCCAGACACCAAGGGACTTCCCCCCCTCAAAGGGATTAGCTGAAAGATTCAAGGGACAAGGGAGAATAGAGCCCTGAGTTCCCCTTGTACCTCTGGGGCTGCTCTGGCACCTCAAGGAGAGTGTCAGGGACCATAGCATTTCTATCACACACCTTTTTCCTGCAGGTTTTTATATATTCCTTACTGCTCCATCCCTTTACATGTGTTCATGTCCAATTGCTGACATCCATGCTCTCCCCTCTCCTGTCCACCCTCAGGGTTTTCCTGAGCCTCAGCTTGGAAATAATCAGGAAGCACTTTCATGCTGTTACAAAGCCATTTGGAGCTTTCAGAAAGACAGTTTGGGAGGGACTCCTCATCGTCACTGCTATTTTTCTCTTTTCGCAGCTCTCCCTTTAAATCCCCACCTAATATCATTTTATCAGGGTGAGAAACATATTTGTAAAGATCTTACAGAACTAGGTTTTATTGAAGCAAAGGGAGAGGGGGAGGCTGCAATCCCTTTTTAGGAGACAGGTGAAAGCCGTTGTCAGTCTGTCTCACTAATGTGATGATTTGAATGGGTATCAGAAAGGGTGGGAGCTCTCCAGGAGGAGATAAAAGGCGTCCCAGTTAAGGGCAGCTGAGATGATGCTGGAGGGAAGAAAGGGGTGCCAAAGATGGAGGCTATGGCATAGGCAATATGGATACATATTAGTATCCATAATAATTAGTATTAGGGGGCTACAAGAAAGTGAAAAATACCATCTAGGGAATCTAGCTAGGTGGTTACAAACTATGATAAAATAGGATTTAGAGGAACAGCTTGCAGCATGGTAAGTGTTAGTGTCTAAGACCTGTCAGAAGTTTGGTGGAGAGTAGCAAGAACAGCAGAAATAGATTATGAATGTGAAGCTTGTTGCTAGAAAAGAAAATTTCTTTTCTGTCTGTCATAAATCTTTGCCTCTTCACCACTGTAGCTGCTTCCTGGATTTCCTAAGCAGGCTTAGTGTTCATATGTGGCCAGAGGGTTTCAATTTGAGCTCCAAATAATAATAATAAATTCCATAAAGTGATTCCATGTGAAGAGTGGAGATGATGGTGCCTTATGTTTACACAGTAGGGTCTGTGAAGCTTTGGGTCAGGCAAACTGAAGAACGATTTCCCACCTGCTGCTGAAGCGCAGCTTGCTCTGGGGTGATACGCTGCACCTGCTCTGCAATAACTGCACCAGGAGTGTGGCAGGGGGGAAAACTTCTCTAGCTGAAGCTGTTGAGTGAAAGCTAGGTAAAGAAATTCAATTCTCCATGTTGGATTTTAGCCAGGATGATGAAGTTAAACATCTGGTTAATTAATAAAAAGAGCTGCAACAGCACTATGCTTCCTACAGCCATGCTGGGATGACGGGATCTGTGTTGTTTTGTGAAGACAAGCCTGGCTCTTCCATTACGACTGTATTGCCACAAGTTCAAAGACTTTGCCTGAAAGTGGCTCAGTTGAGTCTCGAACAGTAGCTGCTGCTTTCCTTGATGAGTCAAAAACCAGCCTGCCTCTACAGCGGATTCAACGCCTGTCTCGCTCTGTGCCGCACTCAGACCAAGGTATGTCGTTCTGTTTCATCCTACATAAGGTGAGCAGGAGCTGCATAATAGCTCTGCTGAGATCTCTCGTCCTTTCTGTTAGCAGCGGAATCATGTGTTTAGGAGGAGCAGAGAGAAGAGCATGTCTGTTGTCACCTCTTTCCCTGTGTTTGACTTGGGATGTTTCATGCTTGTTTCCGCCTGTAAAGGTCATCCCAGCTGCTCTGCCCTAGTACTGGCTTGTAAGCAGGGAGCCCTGGGGCTTGGTTCTTACAGGTGATAAGAATCTATTTGTTGAGCAGCCAACACTCTTGGGGTGGGAGGACCTTGTGATAGCTCTCCAGTGTAATTTCTGGTGGGAATGATGTTATTAGGTAATATATTTTGCTTAGACGTTTCGGCTTACTGGAAACAAGGGCTGGCTTTGGGTTTGTCTACAGTACTGGAAATCCTGGAAAAGATCCCCTCTGTTTGTACCACCTGTCCCCCAAAGTTGCTCTCCCTTGCTGTCTGTGCTTTAGCCAGCTGAAACAGGGGTAGTTGCTGTACCGAGGTTTTTTGTGCTGCCGTTCCAAGTGTGAAGGGCCATACTTAGCAATGCCTTAGTCTTCTGCAAGGACAGAGGGAAGTATGTCTTCCCTTTTGGTACTGTTTTGTAGTTGGGCTGATCCACCACACAAACTGCTGTGACCTTGGGCTGCCCCATGTGCATCCCTATTTCCCTGGGTTATTAGAGGAATATGCAATCATCAGCTTGAAATGTCACTTTGGTCGAATATCTTCTCTCTTTGGGCTTTTGTAGGGGGGGAGCAAAATGTTAAGTTATCTCTGTTTGCCAAGCAGAGGAGCATCACACAGTTTACAGGGAGTTCCCTGTCACAGGCGTGGGACTTTATCCTGGTAGCCCTCTGCTAGGGACGTGGAGTATTCTGAAAACACGAGCTGGGGCTGGGGCTTCCATCAAACTTTGAATCAAACCCGGTTTAAAGAGAAGGACCTTGACGTGTTTCCCATATCCAGACTTGTGGGGACTCCTTTTGCCTGGTTTACACAAGATTGCACAAGGGGGAGGTTTAACACTGGAGATGCCTCTCAAGGAAAGGCTCAAAGCATTGGCTTGGGCCCATGCTGCCTTCTCGGGCAGGACAGCTGGGTGCTGTGGGCACGGGGCTGAGCAACACAGTTCGGGGAAGGCAAAAATAAGAGGATTGTCCCTCATGTATTGGCAGGAGGAGGCACTGTTCATCTGTGTCTGTAAAGCAGCTGAGCTCCGTGTCCCAGCTGGAATCCAGCTGAACCCTGTTTAGAATCTAACCTGCGGTTACATGCCCTTGGAGGTTGAGCTCTCGATTGCCTTGTCTTTCCGCTTGATCACAGGTGGATGTTCTGATGTGGAGTGGGATGGGACTTGAAATTATGTACTGGGAGGATGTCTATGCTTAATGGTTGGGGTCCTCCATGTCTGAAAGTGGGATTTTTGTTTTCCTGAATGAGGAGTTGGCTACATTTAGTTCCTGGCTTTTCAATGTACTAAAGGGAGCACCGGTGCGCTTTACATCAGAAACTAAGTCAGGGGGATGAACCACATTCTCCCCTGTCTCCTTTCACTCTGGCTAAGCTGGGGGATGGTTAACCTGAGTTAAGATGGAGGAATATGATGCTTTTGTCTTCCCTCTTGATCTTTCAGGCTATCCACCACCATCTTTTTGAATACTTAACAGACCCAAAGTATTCTGCTTTCCAGGGACCATCTGGCTGGAGATATCTGGGTAGATAAAGTCCTGTAGCTCTACCAAGTCCAGGGTCATTAAATTAATCTAAACAAACTTTCCTCTTGTGATTTCAATTGGATGCAACCACTACCTTCCCTTCCTGTATGAAGCTCTCTAATTGACAGTATTGGTGGGATGCCTGTTGTCCACTGAGACTACTTTTGGTCTCCCAGCATCAAGGCACAATTCTTTCCTTTAGTTCTGCATGCATCAGAGCACTCACGCAGCCCTCCCATATGTCTCGTATACTGAGTTTTCTACCTCTGAGAAAAACTGTGTCCCCAGTGTGGGGAATGTGGATATATATCACTTTCATGGAGGCTTTTGTTTGTCTAGCCCTCAGTTGAATTTTTGCTTTGTGAGGTTTTTTGGGTTTGTTTTCTTCCTTTTCTGATTCCATCCCTTTGCTCCTAATCCTACCACCTGGTATGGCTCACACTACAGAATCTTTCTGCCTCCTCAGTGTATACGCCCTTCAAATATTTGTAGACATTTATCACTCCCCCCTCCCCTGCTTAGTCATCTCCCTGCCAAGCTAGACATATTTAGTTCTTCTAATCTTTCCTTGTGAGCGAGTCCCTCCAGCACTCATAATTCATTTCTCCTTGCTCTTTGAATACTTTCCAGTTTGTCAGCACTTAAAAAAAAAAAAAAACAAACAAAAAAAAAACCCAAAAGCAAAAACATTCAGGGTGTTTTAATATGAGCAGGCACAAAAAGAAAAAGAGGAACTTCCTGAAAAGAGAAGGGATTTTTTGTCCCTAAGCCAGTGGGTAGATCTGGGAATTCCCACTGCAAGTTCTAAGTAGGTGACTGGGACAGAAAAGAGTTTGTCCCATCTTCTCTTCTTCCGAGTTCTATTCTGCTCTATTCCCCACCCCTGAAATCTGTAACAAAGGATATCAGCTAATATTTTTTCTGTGTTTATTTCTGCAGTTCTCCTCTTAACAAGACAGACTCATAAGTGTCACTGGCTCAGCTTCCCATTCCCTGTCTCCCTCTCAGGCTAAAGGCTTTGTCTGTGAGTGATTTTTTCTAGTGGGCTGCGGGGTGCAAGTGCTTCAGAGATAGTGGCTGCATCTTATCAGTGTTGAATCTGTTTCTCAGTTTTGTTCTTCTCAAATACTGGTAGGCATGGTGCCAAAGGATCAGCAGAGAGCAGCTAGCTCCTTTTTATCTTGGGAAGATTTTTCCCTTCTGGACATTTGTTTCTGCTGTGTCCAAGCTGTATGAAAAGAAATATAATTTAAAACGGGTCCTGTTTCTAGGAGCCCAGATAGACTTTTTTCTTTCAAATAACCAGCTCAAATTCTTTAGATAGAACCTTGTTAATTAAAGCTATACCCCAGAGGGATAGCCTAGAGATGCTGTTCAGTCTCCACCTCTTGCACTGAACTCCACAGTGGTTTTTGAGGCATTCCTGGTATCTCATACTGATGGTAATTTGTCTTGTCTGAGATTACATGATGTGAGTGGAATTGAAAGGAATGGCGGGGAGCAGCAAGTGTTCCTTCACTCATTAATTATGGCAAGGTTTGCAGCTTTACTGTCTGTGTTCAGAGCTTCTTAAATATTCCCCATCACCATCTAGTGACCTGCAAGGGAGCAACAGTTTATCTAGCCCAGAGAAGCTGTCAAATTTACTAGAACAAGATAGATATCAGTGTCCAAAATGCTTCCAAAACTAGAACAAAGCTGGTTGTACCTTTGCTTGGTGCAATCCAGATTTCAACTGCAAATGTGAAAACAAGGTGTTTTTCACCTAGGTGGAAAAGTGTTCTATTTTCCTTCCTTGTATATTGCAGTCTTCCCACCTAGCTGAGACACTTACCAAACACCTGTCTTCTGTTTTGGTTGTGTCCTGAGATCTTTGAGTTTAAGCAGAAATGTGAAACTACCTGTGCTGACTGGGCAGGGCATGTTTCTCTGTTGTGTAGGTATGAAAGCTGTTTGGATCTATTGAGCCAAGCTACAGAAAGGGAGGGAAAGAAAGGGCAGACACAGGCAGCCTCGGCTGGATAGGGGAATGCATTTCATTTTTTGCATCCAGCCCGTGTCCGTGTGTGCCACCAGCTGATGCCACTATATCATCATAAAATAGAGACAAGGAGCCCAAAACTTGAGTGAAGAGCAAAAGCTGCTATTGCTTTGACAATGGATTGACTTTCTCAGCTGTCTGTTGAAGCAGCCTTGGAGAATGATGCTGAACAGTGCATTACGGATACACACACTGGATATTAAAAAAGAGAGAGAATGCATTTACTGTCACTTGCAGGTTGCCTTTCACCCTTCTAGCTGTCATAGCATTCAGAAGCATTAAACAATGGGTCTTTGTCTACAGAAAGAAAAATACTGCCTCTATCACAAGCTTAGGCAGGAGCAGCAAAATCATTCTGAAAAATGGCTAGAATGAGAAGCAGTAGGCATTTTCACCAGCCTATCCTCAGATGCCTGCTATGGGGCCTGATTCTTGAAACAACACCGTGTCATCAACTTTAGCACCTTCAAACTGTTTATTAGCATCATCCCAGCAGCAGGCTGGGCTGGCCGTCTGCTGTCTTTGATGCTGTTGCAAACAAGCTTGTCTTTCCCAGAGGAATCGGCAGTCTAGCTGGCTTCAGTTTGTCATGTTTATCTACTACCATTCACATTTGGAAAGGGGGTTGGGGGAGGGGGAGGGAATTCTGTTGGTGTTTCTGCTTTATAAGAATATGCAGTTGCTTAAGACCCATTTGGTTGACAAAGTGTTTTACAAACCGTACATGGGAATCACTTTGTTTGCTGCTGAAATGTAAACCAATAATATTTATTGCAGAATCTCAAGAGACAGATGAGATATGGTTCAGCACAGCATGACTTCAAGTATTCAGATGAATAGAGGTGGGATTACTACCATATTTAAAGCAAAGCATATATTCAAATGCTTTGAACTGAGTTTCTTTCTGTACAAATATTTGACAAGTGGCCTCTCATTTAAGTACAGATAAAAGTATTGAAGCTTGCACCATTTCTAGCTATTGGCACAAGAAAATTGTTTCTAAACAAGTATCCATGAAGTTTAATAGTTTTTTCTCACTCTTTTGAATTCCCTCGCCTGCCCCATTGACTGTTACAAAAAAAGTCTGAGTATTTTATTTACCCAGTCCCTCTTTGAATGCTTTCTCAACTTCTGATCTTTAGTGATTATTAATTTCTATGTCTGTTTGAAATCAACCCTGTATCAGTTAGTTCTCTGAACTGAAACAACTAACACAAGGGAAGATCAGGTTTTTCCCTACTCCTGTTCCCAAGGTGTTCTGAGCAGAGATGTTCAACCCCTGGCCTCATTTCCATTCCTTGTAATGGAGTGATAACAAAATGCGTGGCCGACTTCTCTAATTAGTCTCATATTCCTCAAGGTCTTTTGCTGTTGTCTGTTATTCTGTCTTACAGCTTAGATTTTTTGGCTTTGCTGGTATTTCCCTAAACATCCCTAATAGTTCTTTCCCTCTTCCCAATTATCTCTTTGGGCATGAACTGGTATGTGGCAAACAGAAAGCAATGCAATATTCATCGTTAATTGATCATGATCTTTCCTGGTTTTGTTGTTGCTGTTGGGTTTTATTTTAATTCCCAGTCTGTTTAGGGGAAATTGTTTAATTTTATTTAATACCATAACTTTTAAATTTTTATTAAACTGAAATGCAGATGTATTCCTGAGCTTGTTTACTTATGGATTGTTCATCTCATTTTAATTAAAATAGGACAAGCATAGAAAGGAAATTAGAATGAGAAAAAAGATGAGCAGTTGGTTGTCCCACAGTTCCTACCAGCAGGAAATGGTAGGGGAACAGGGATTTTCTCTTACAATGCAGTATATCATTCTTCTACTCTCCAATAAGCATTAATGAGAGGTGAAGAAGAAAAAGGACCAGTGTCTGTAGATGATGGAAAGCTGGAGCTCTTCTCATACCATGAATTAGCCTCCTAGGAGATACAGTCTCAGACCAGGTTTGTTCAAGGGAAGGCTTATTATGTGGAATTGTGTCAAATGGTGAGGAGTGGTATAAAGAGATAATCAGAGTCTTCCAGCGCTAATTACCTGTGCTCTATAGAAATCCCTAGCTCCAGTCAGATCCCCTTTAAAGGAACATCTTGGAGGAAACAAATGAAGTCTAGTTCTGCAACTGCCAATTGAGATAGATGGTAGAGAACAGGGAAGTCATGGATTAAAGCGATCAGTTTTCTGAGGCCTACCATACTATTTGACTCGATTCTTCCCGCCCTCTCTTCTTTTTGCATTCCTGTATTGAAACATAACAAGAAACCTCTGCGTTTCTCATGCTCCTTTATCCAAAGTCTCTAGGCACTATGCAAATATTAACTGATAAAATTTCACAGCTATCTATCCATATACCTAATCTCAAAGCATTTAAGATCTCCCATCGTGATTCAGAGGGATGGTGATGAACAGAGTATAATAACAAAACAGTTTTCAGCAAAAGGAAATAATTCCATCTATTAGCAAATGACTGAAGGACTCATGACACAGCACGTAGACCCAAGGTTATGCAGCTGCACCACATCCAAGCTGGCTTTGAGCACAAGCAGCCAAACCCCAGGGATGCACTTCAGGACATTGTTTAGTGGTGGACTTGGCAGAGTTTGTTTTACAGCTGGACTTGATGATCTTAAAGGTCTTTTCCAACCTAATTGGTTCTATGATTATATAACTTATCGTTGGTGGGAAGTCAGGACAACAGCTATCAGAGGAAGAGTAGCTGCTATTTGACCAAAGTCCAATGATAAGATTTAGCATCAAGATTGTTAGTATTTTGCAGCCAAAGGTATTTAAGGTTACAACTACTCATGTTTGTAATTTATTCTTGCAACTCTGGAGGAAGAGAATGAGGAAATCTTGGGGGCAAAGTAGTGAGATCCTGAAAGAGAACATTCTGGAACAGTAAATCTGAAGAATATTTTCCTACCCAGCATGAGGGAAGGATAAAAACAATCTGAATCAACATTAACCTTTGCATCAGAAATATCATTCGGTACATGTTTGTACTTGAGACTTCTCTATCACTGATGCCGAATATACTGCTCATCTGTATTAGAGGTACACACACAAAGTACTCAATTTAAGTGAGCACAGATAAGAGGCAGGTCTTGCCACTTCGATTCATGCCACCAATAATTTCAACCAGGATACTTCAGGTGTACAGTACTACTAGCATAGTTAGGGTGGTACAGCTTGTCCCTGTATTTATGGTGAAGTCTTAATGCTCGGTAGAAAATCTCTGTCATCAAGGACTCCTGCCTGGATCTGTCAGTGGTTTTGCCTCTCTGTAGCAGCAATATGAAAAGCAGCACAGGAGGCTGGCAGCCAGGTTTGTCTTATCCTCAATGTCACCCCTTGGTGTAGAGTGAATCAAAGCATTTCCCTCATGGAAAGAACTAGGAGGACAGCAGTTCTCTGTTCCAAGGCTTGACTAGCTCAATTTTCAATTTGTGTCATTGTGTTAAGTGGTGTTTACCACAAAACCTGAATTAGTGCAGTTTTACTTTGCTCCGTGCCTTTCATGACATTGTCAGCCAGGGGACTGATCTAATCCACTGATGTTAGCACATTATTTTGCTTTTCAGTCTGTGACTTCTGTCTTAACTAATGCTGGAAGTTATATTTAAGCATATGACCCTCCCAAGAGGGCCTGGTATAAACAGTATTAATATGTAGTCAGATCCAGCTGTTGAGAAATATATTTACAAAGATTGATCCAGTAGCACTGGTGTAACACCACTGACTGCTACCTTTGCTTCTCAAACTGTGTTCAACACTTGCCAGCCAAAATCCTCATCACCAAGGCAAGTTCAAGCATCTACCAAAGGCCATGAGGTCATGAGGTAAATAAGGAATTATCCCAACAATACCAAGGCAAAGCATTAAAAAGGATCTAGAGTTCATTGAGAAAATCTGCAAAATAATTTGCATTTCAAATTTCAGGCAAGCAGCTGTGCAACTTCTGTCTGTAGATTCACCACTGTGATGTTTATTATCTGATTATCACTATCTACAACCTTCCTAGTGCTAATGCACATTGTCTTCCTGACTCCTGAACTAGTGAGATGTCTGCCACTGAATTTGCAAGTAATTGCTATGGCTCCCCTCAATGAAGCATCTCTCAGGATACTCTTGGAAATTAAACATTCCTTCCTGAGCCGTCATTTGCTTACACCATCCCTATCTTATTAAATAATTATCAACTAAAAATGTGTAATTTGAAGTATGCATGTCGTGTTTAGGAAATTAAGAAACCAGGGATGACAAGATTCTCATTGGATTAATGCCAGCAAAGTATTGCCCTACCTTCTCTCACATAGGCAATCTCCCAGCTTTGTGCTAGGACCTAACCAGAACCGATCAACCCTCTTTGCATATGAACCCATCCAGCAGTGCTTTGAGGTTTCTGTCTTGAGCCTGTTCCAACTCCCACCAAAGAAACAAGGGGCTAAGTGAAACCCTTTGGGTCTTGACTGAAGGAATTGGATTTGCATTACACCAGAAAGTGTTCACAGTGGTAAAGTCCTGTGGATGGAATTTGCAAGTGTAAAACCTACATTTCCAATATAAAAAATATCTCTTTAAAGCTTGGTCACGCCACAACTCTCTAAACGTCTACAATGAACTATAAATATTTATAGCAATGTGATTATAGTGAAGTTACTTGAGATTTACACAGCCATAAGCAGGATCATGCTCTACTCCACTGTCCCTTCACTAAAGGTTTTCATAAGGTAGGAATCAAACCTAAAGATCTTTATTCAGTGTTAACTAAACCAGACAAATTAGAAATCCTTCTACTGCAGTTAGATTTTGGCATAAGGCATATGAAATATATAAATTTTCTGTTTAAAATAAATGCCCTTGGTTTTTGTTCATAATGAGTGGTTTGCTTTAGCTTCAGCTCATTCTCTTTCCTCAGCTCAATGACACTTTGATGGCTCAGCCTTCATTTTAATAGTTGTAGCATGAAAAAGTTGAATATGACTATTGAAGAAATAGGGGTGTCTTTCTCATGTAATCTCTGCTTGGGAAGGGTTATGCATGATGCTGAACATATGCCTCTTAAAGTAGATTTTTTTTTTTTCCTCTGGCAAATGTACTTTGTTCTCTAGAAATAAACACTTATTTGTATAAGCCAAAACAAATCCTACTGGATAGTATCTTGTCAGTGTTTGTAAATGCTAGAAAACATATTTCCAGCTGTCACTTCCATGTTTGCTTTGTTTTCCTTCAACTAAATCCTCCTTTTGGTTGCATATGGAAGTGCTTGTTTCTAGTAAAGAAGTTATTTTGTCTGCTTGGATTCTGTTATGTACAAAGGCAAAGGTTTTTGCAACTGGGAAATGGAAATCCATTCATGTGGTGGCATGGCATGCCTCCGTGGAAAGCACTCAGTCACATTCAACAAGAAAGCATGTTGTCTTCCATGTTTTGATCCTCTTTTGTTGGGGAAAAAAATAGCAAGCCATGGAAAGTGTAAATGAGAAACTTGATCTTTATTCCAACTAGTGTTATTCGTTATAAGAGCAAAGGAAAGGCTTTTTTCTTAGTTTACTGTTGGCTGTTTCTTTAATGTGGCTTTCTTTTCTTTTGCTTTTTTTTTCACACTCATGTTGTAAGAGTTGTTCCTCAGTGGCTGTACTGTTGTAGCATTAAAAGCATTTTTTTAGTCATGTTTTATTTGGTTTTTTCATGTGGTGTAAAAGGTTAGTAAACCAATGCTTCAACTAAATTATTTTGGAATTTCCATGTTTGTATGCAGGCATCTGTTATTTACACCAGCAAGGTAAAGTCCCTCTAGGTCATTAATAGCTTTTGGCAAGGAACCCAAAGGGTGGACGGTGCATGTTGCACTAGCAAAGCAAGTCCAAGATGTAGGATCGTTGGTTAACACAGTGAAAGATTCATATCACTGCAAGGTTTATGTTGGACAAGGTCTGTGTTTGCTGAAGCCTTTCTATCGTTTATGTACGAAGAAAACCGTAACAGGAATAAGTTACTTAAGAGATTACGTGCATACTCATACTTCATACTTCACTGTGGCTGTTTTACAAGTGAAAAGTTTGATTCACCTCTCTTCTAGGAGTATATATATATATATATTTGCATATACTTACTCTCTCTCTGTGTATATATATATATGAAGTGGGAAAAATATAGAAATCAAGGCATATAAACATTTACCTTCTAAATCAAACTGTCACTTCCTCCAGGGGATATGAAGTATATTCATTTAGTGGAATAGTTTGTTTTGAAGTAGTCAGTGGGGAAATCCACAGTGAAAAAAACTAGTCCTCATTAGTGTGAGGGGGAAGGAGAATCCACAATGGAAAGAACGAAGACACTGACTCAAAACTCACATGGTGCTTCAGTGCCAGAGCTGGGAATGATGTCAGGCATCCCATTTCCATCCAGGTGACCTGCCCACTGCAGAACCAGATCTCTCCATGGCCTGTAGTACGGCAGTAAATAAGGAAGCATTTGTCTGAGTTAGTAAATGACAGCAGGAAAATTATTTGTTCTTGTACACCATGGAGTGATCTATTGTTTGTAAGCAGATTGTAACTGAAGGGCTGTAGAGCAGCATTTCTGGCTTTGTGCTTCACTTAATCATGGAACAGAGCAGATCCCAAGGCCCTGTGCAAATTTTAGGAGCTATGAAAACTAAACAGTAAGCGAATATAAATTAACAGGTCCTCACAGGGATTAAAAAGACAGGCTCATTATTTTTTTTATTCTACTAAAAGGGCCAGTTTCCAGCAAGAATTATAATAAAAAAAATTATAGCTCTATCTGAGGCAATTTGCTACCAGTTGCAATACCTGATAGGCCTCCAAATGTTAATTAGTATTGTCCAGTCTTGAGCACAATGAACGCCAGGGATCACACCATCAATCTGTGGTCCTTGGGTCTTTTACTAAGAGCATTAATCTAGCTAGTGTATCCCATAAAGAAGGTGGAGCACAGAAAGGGAGGGGAAGGTTTCCTATATGCTTGATATAGTATATACTTCAGAAGATGTATTGAACATCTGTGTACAATATATGTGGCAGTATAAAAACCTTCTTTTAAAAATATTTCCAAATTGGCCGTTTTCCGTGTTACTTCAAATATATAGTATGTACTTGTATGTTTGACACAACATTCTGAATATGTGCTCCTATATTCAAAGTATAATGAGTAAGATTCATCACAGGGAAAGCAACATTTTCCACGTTAGCAATGCTAATGAATAAAATATATGTCATCCCTGCATTCCTTGCTATTATTTGCTTTTTGCAGTTTAACTAGCAAGCAGAATTACTTCGTACTGAATCTTAGTGTTTGCGGCTAAGGTTCCTGAGCTACCTAATAGCTGTTTAGAGGCCAGACTTGAAAAAGTTAGAATATTGCTCTGTCTCACAATGGGCAGGTGTCTGTGCTAACAGCCCTGCAACAGCAATGCAATCAGCTTGGCTGGTTTGTACAATACCATGCTCGCTGGAGTGAGCTGCAGGTCAGAGGTGTTAGACAGTGGATTGCTCTGCGTTAGCAAATGCTGTGAACTATAGAACAGTTGCTGAGGATTCTGTGTCCAAGCTGTGTATGTTCCAAGGGGTTTCCCTTAGGTAGGTCTACTCTGGCCTTGCAGACTGAATACTCATTAGTGGTCAAAACATTTAAATGCTCCTGGAGCATCTCTTCAGGTTGAGTGTTGTTCAGAAGGAAGCTGGTTAACACACCCAAAAGAAATCCAGCTGCAATCACTCCACAATGTGAGTGGGAATACAGTAAGTGGGAACAATCTGGAGATGTTCTTTAAAGGCACAGTCCTGATGCAAAATAATACATGAACGCAGGTGGATCAAATGGCTAAAAGGAGAGTTGTTTCACTGGTTTGTTGAAGAGGAAAAAACTTACTACCGCTGCTTTAAAAGCAGTCAGCTGCATTGACTGATGGCAGGGAAGTGGAGCGTGCTCACTGTAGATCTATTCTGTTTGATTACTGAGAGCACTTCTGGTTTGCCGCCTGGTATTCCTTGTGTTTTCTTCCTTTCTTGTGTGGACAAGGAGATGTTACCAAAAGCAGGGTGCTCAATTAAATATGCACCAGTTACAGTAAATGCAAACAGGTTCTTTGTTTAATCATTGCCAGCTCAATTTAAATAGTGCGAGCACTTTTTCAACTGGGTGGACACAATAGGAGGTAATGTGTTTTTTTGCAACAGTTGTCTTAATGGATGATGTGTTTAATTCAGGGTAGTAGAATTTGGAGTGGGCATCGGGGTCTCTGCCAGCACATCCTATTACAGGATCAGGACCCTCGACAATAAATGGTTCACATTCTTGGAACTAATGTCTGTAATGAGAATAACAGAAGTGGAGATAATATATTACCTTGACCACAGGAGTGCATTGGAAGATTAATTGAATAATGGACAAAAATCACCTCTGATGCAACTGCGCTGATCTGACTAGCATGATTCTGCCTTCATGTTAATAAAACACATGAAAAAATAATCTTCATAATTTTCATTTTGTTATTATTATTAATGATTGTCTTACAAAACCCGAATGTGATTTGGAAGTCTGGTTTGCTTCAGATAAGTTTGAAGTCTTAGTTGGAAGCTTCCCCAAACTTTTGTCTAAAATGCTGATTAGCAACCTCAAGGGAATGAGCTTCCTTGCAAGATTTCAACACTGCTGCTTGTTTTTGGGCAAGGCAGAAAAAGTGTAAGAACAAGACTTTCCTAGGGATTTTCTCTGTATCTGGTTTCAGCTAAAATGTAATACAGGGAACTTAAAGTGTATTTCCTACAGCAATCATGTAAATGTCCTCTAAGCATATGCTATCGTCTTTACCCCTATTGAATTGTGCTCGAACTCATACAGTTTCTCATTTCACTTTGATTACCCACAGAAACACATTAAGTTTATACCTAATACTAAGATAAATTGTCTTTAGGAATAAGCTAGTCAAGTAATAGGGGATTTGCCATCTCTTTAATGTGTGCCAAAGTCAGGAATAACTGGCTGACATCTGATGACTTGTCTAAGGATATGGAAAGCCAGGAAAAATTTGGCATTTTGAATTCACAAACTCATATTTTGGAGCTGAAGAGCAGTTTAAGCTTGCTTGCTAATTTCTTATTCTTGTTGAGGGTACCTCACTGCTTTCCCACAGATTTCTGCAGAATTGCTTTTCATCTTAGATTGTTATCATTCGAGCCCCACTGACACATTTTTAAATGCACAGGCCTGAGGTGTTAATGCACTACAGTCTGTCCATTTGCAGAAAGAGGAGAATAAAAACACAGGCAGGAATTACAGGGTCTTGTTGCGGGGAATGGATGATGACTGCTGAGAGCCACAGAAAGTTGCACTTGGAAGATTTTTGCAGCAAAGGCTGATAGGAGCTAGAAAAGTGAATGTTGCTGACACAGTCTCCCTATGGTTTCTTATAACACTTACAGGTGAAAGTGCTGAGAAAATTATATAATATCTGTTCCTTAAACATCATCTTAAATGAGAATAAAACCTTATTTCCCCAGTGCTCCAGTGTTTGCTTTAATTGGATAGGCAAAAGAAAGCATGGCCAGCATGCCTTGTGTGAAGCTGGTGACTTGGGAAGCAGCTGCCAACATGCGTGTCTGACAGTGAGGATGGGTATGCTCTGGAGGTGACAAGTTAAAGTGGTTTAATCCAATTTATCAGGAAACTATTTGCTAAGCCAAGGTTGGCAAGGTCACATCTGTTTGCATTGTCTCCATCTTTGCCTGACCTGGAGCTGACCCTCAAGTTTGTAGGAGAAATGAAAGAGAGGAGAGGAGGAGCTGGGGCAGGAGAAAGGGGAATGGTTCTATGATTGGAAATGGTGAACACAGAATGAAGGGAAGGTAAATTCTGTTTCCCCAGCTATGTCTGATTATTAGAGATCTGTAATGGAAACTTTATCAGCTGTCTGTTCAGAACAACTGCAGTAAATAGTCTTGAAGTCTCCATGGGATGTTCAAGGGAAACAAACAGTAATAACCAACAGTTTTCTTTGAGCCTTTCCTAACACAAAGCGGGGGGTAGGAAGGTGCAGTTAAATTCTTATGATGACTGTCTAACAAATAAGGCCACTAAGAAATCGTGTGAAAATGACAATTACAAACTGGGAAGATTGTCTTTGAAGCAGGCTCCTCCTGCAGAGACAACTCAATGTCAAAGCCATGTCTTACACAGCCCTACACACCTTACTAATGGTCACACTTCTCAGCTGCTTGATTTTAAGGTATAGGAATACCTAAATTAAGGCATTATTAGCAAAGCCTTTCTCAAAATAGTTGGACTGAAACTTGGCATGCAAATACCTGTGTGTTAGAGCAGTGATATTTTTTTTTAACCAATTTCCATGACCACTGCAGATTTCCAATGCCTTTTTGCACTCTTCCTGCTGGAAACAACGATATTCCTTAGATCACAGTATTAGTGTTGTGGGCTGTTAGTCCTGCTACATGGGCAAGATTCTTCAGCAATCAGGAAATTGTAAGGAGCTGCTAGATTATTTAAGAGAAAAAGGTTGCTCTGGACTAACTACAGGAAGGGGATCTTGACATAAGCTGCAAGCTGACAGAGGGGTGGGATCCCCGGAGCATCCGGTTTTCAATTTTGAAGGCATTTTTGAAACTAGTGAATGTGAGCCTCGGCTAAACTGGTTCAGTTGAAGTCACGTTCCATGGGTTCTACCCCAGTAACAAAGCTGGGATTGTTACATGAAAGAGTAAATATACTGGTCCAGTCACACTTCCATCATCCAGACTGAAACCCAAGGACACGGTGGAAGCTACTGTTGATTTGAGCGGCTCCCTAATGTAGCAGCAGCCCCTATTTGGTGTCTTGAGTAGGAATGCTTGAAATGCAACTCAGCAACGTATTTTGCCTAGCCCTCCATATCTTTATATTCCATATACTCACAGCCTCGGTGACTCTCTCTAAACCCCAATTTCATGAGGTCTGCCCATCTGCTGTGTCTTCAAGCTGAGGAAATGTGACTTCATGAGGCAATTGTTCCAGCAGCAACCTCACCCTGATGACCCAGGGATTCCTGCTGGAGCATTTCTGCTAGTCACTCTAGGAGGTGGTGGTGCCTGGAGGAAGGACACCGCTCTTAGGCTTATTAGAGCCTCAGGAATTTATAACCAGGCCTTCGTGTAAAAAACAACTGATACAGATGCAAATTCAGAAACGCTGTAATTTATCTACCTGTTACTACACAGCCTGAAAGTCACAGGGTTTCAATGTATTTCAACCTGAAGCGTGCTACAGTGATTTACTGTGTCCTTCTCCCCTGCCTGTGGAGTGAACAGAATGGCTGTGCATGTGTCCTCTGTGTGACTGCTCTCTATAATGCTTAAATCAAATAGGAGCAGGCAGAAATTATATGTATGTACTAATACTACGTTAATATGACTTAAGCCATTATGCATGATCCATAAGCCCCTGGGCATGCTATCCTCATTTAAAATGTCTTCTAACCTTTTAGAAGGACTTATCTAGGACATGAGCTCCTTAGGTTGCATTTTGTCAATCTGTACAGTGTGTATTTACAGAAAACACGGTATTAACAGTTTCTCTAAATACTTTCCTGCTCATTTCAGTGCCCAAGATCAGTCTACCAAGGTACTTTCTCTGTGCCTGCATATATATGTATGCACTTAACAAGTTGACTTGGAGAATTCTGAGCTATTTCAGGCTCAGCAGGTCAAGCAGCTGCCCGGAAAGACCAAATTCCTCTGACTTGGTTAGACATATGTAGCTCAGTTGCTGTACTTGGCTCAACAGCTGTTGCTTGTTGCTTTCAGCCTTGAGCAAAACCAGGCTGGGTTGCCCAGGGTCATTGCTCTGGACAGGAATGAGGTGGATCCCAGTGCCAGCTTGCTGCTGGCAGGCGTCTGGGGACAGCAGGGTCTTGCCTAGTGGTCATCCAGTCCCAAAGCTGGAGAAGGTGGAAACTTTGGCCATGGAGGCCATAATATTGCTCCTATGGTACATGGTGCTTAGAACAGGCATGTTGCAAAAATCATACGTTGTTCCAGATTAAAGGTGAAGCTCATTAGGTTGGTTTTTTTTTTTCTGGAGGTGAAACTTTGGAAGGGGAGAATATCACCAGCAGAGAGAAGCAGAAATTGTTTTCTTGCATTATTACTTTAGCTTTCTAATGGGTCCCAGCCAGAATTTTGCCATTTATGGCTGAGCATTACATTCCCAGCTCACTCTCCTTGTCAGCTCCTGCCAATATAACCAGTGGGTGAATTAACTAGAGCATTTAATTGCCATAGAAGGTGTGCTTTTATTCCTATGTCCGCCACACACTTCCACTGTGACCTCTGGTAAATCACAGAGGTTCTCTAGATTCTATATTTAGGCTAGTAAGTTTTTTTTGACTTATCAAGTGTCTGTTTAATTTGAACATGCTTAGGCCTTAAAATTAAGGGAAGCTCATCTCAAAGAGGGCCTTCAGGCACAACTGTTACATAGCACAATAATAGATATGTATTTTTACAAGCAATCTGGCCATTAAAAGGTTTATTAGATGCCAACAATGTATCAATGACTATAACAGTTTATAAAGCAGCAAAAAGCCCCAGGATATTTTGGATTTGGCTTTGAGCCCTAGTTTGCCTCCTACAAAATAAAGATGGGGAAAACAAGGCAGGGAAGGAAATCAGCCTGCAAATATCTTCTGAGCAGCCTGAGCAAGATGAACCAGACAATTTCATTCTATCCACTGACTGAGCATCAGAAGACGGTGGTGTTGCTGGAGAGCTGTTGCTACCTCTATGATAGCAATTGTTTATGGTATATGGTGGTGTTATTAATTCATTGATGCATTCATGAGGGTTTTAACAGCACAGTAGTGCCAGTGTAGGATGCTGTAAAAGATCTCCAGGGCCCTGTGAAAGAACAGGGGTAGGCAGCAGTATTAGTGTTGTTAGGAAGGATAAAACAATTGTTCTTCCTTGGGTCTCCCTAGAGAGCTCCAGCGGGGACACAGCCAGCCAGTAACACATTTTACAAAGGCTTCTTTAAACACTTGATATATTCATAAGTCCACACACACTAATGCAGTTAGGAAGTCTCATATGATCAATGCAGTGCGTGTGCAGATGGTGACAGTAAATGTACAGGAGAGCTGTGGAATAAGATTAAATAAATGTTATCAATGTGATTCCAGTGGTGATAATGGGAAATGAGAAAAATTATTACAAAGAATGGTGATGTGAAATCATTTTGGGAGGGGAGTGATTACAGTGGAAACAGCACTAATTTAGAGAACTAATTATCAAATAGGCTTCACACCATCCAAAAAGCAACCTGGAAGCCATTAGCAGCACACCCTGTGGTTTTGCTCAAGTAAGGGGATTAATGGCACTAGCTCCATAAAGGCAACAGTGGTAATGAATCTCCAGTTCTTAAATAGTCATGATCTCAATGACAGATTTCAGAGAACTGCATTGTCAACCCTCCTATGACCATCTTTTGTTTCATTTCTAAAATTGCCTTGGAGAAAAAATTGAGGTCTCCTTTGCAGCTCCGTATGTAACTTTTCCCTGTCTGTGGCCAAATGAGGAAATGTTTTATGGATAGTTATGATGAATCCAAGACCTCTTGCCATGGGAATGAGGTAATGCTGCTTAAAAGTCCTTGCAGTTCTGCATGAAGCAATGTTTTGGAGCACAGAACAATCCTTTCCTGATAGGGACTGGGCACAAATGTCCTGTCCCCATTGCAGAATATCTCATAGATTCCAAGGTTTCTCCTTCTCACAGTATCATAGAGGACTGTACAACAACCTGGGTTTAGCTTGTCCACGGCTTGCAAGGCACTGGGTGATCCACAGGGAGCATGTGGAGGTGTACATAGGAGGTTCTGCCTCTCCAAGGCTGGCTGTGGTGAAGAAGCGGACGCTGCTCTGGCCTGGCCGTCCTTCCCTGTGGGTTGAAACGAGCCTTCTGGGCTGTCCATCTCCCACTTTCACCAGCACTTCAATGCACTTAAAAGAAAACTTTACTAAATATACCCTGTGTGGGTGCCACTCACAATAAACAGTCTGTGATTGAATCTGCTTTGAATTATATTCGCTCATGATTACCTGAACAGACCTTGTTTATGCTGGCTTCCTCAGCCTGCTGTTGGCAGACATCTCTGAATATGCAACTTTCCTTTCCAGTTTAATCTGTGTTTAAATTTGACAAATAAACTTTTCAGAGATCTAGTTAGTTTCTGTTCTTGTTCCCGCTATCAGAGCATGTGGCTCTTCCTTTTTAATGTACCCCTCCCTTTGATATCTCCTTCCTGCAGGTTTTAAACCAACCTTTTAAAACCAGGCTGACTTGTGCGGTTGGGAACAGGCTCGTGGGAGCCAAATAGAGTCAGTATATGGTCTAATCCACAATGAAACTTCCAGTCATATTTTTAGGTGATTTAGAGGAATACATTTGGGTTGAAAAAGGCTGTGTTGTTTGTAGCTGTAATAGTCAAAAGATCTAGATAAGACATGCATTAGGCTGATACAGCTGAAGAACAGAGACACAAGTGTCAGACAGGAGAGCTAAGTATAATTTGAGAAATCATCAGAGTTTTGTTAGAGAGATGAGTAATACCATCTCTGTGGGAAAATGCAGTTGGCAGAGCAGAGAGTGTTAGCAGAGGAAGAGAAAGGTGAAGAGGTAATTATCTCCTAGGAGAATGGCAGGGAGAGACATGCTTAGCTTAGGCAGCCTGGAAAGGGAGAGAGAATATCAGGCACTGTGAAACCAATGCAGCTGGTATTTTGGGGTTCTGGAGGATACAAAAAACAGATGTCTCTAAGGAAAACGTGATTTTTAAAAAAAGCCACACCAGAAAGAATTCCTAAACAGGGCTTTTACCTAAAGAGGATGCTCTTCTATTGAAGGGAATTGCATTTTTTTAGAGACACCTGAATGTTGTGAAAAAAATGCTTTGGATTGATGAAGAAAACCTCCTGTGACTATCATGTACTGTGCTACTCTGCAACCCATGTGGAAATTCATTGAGAAATTGCAAGTGAAAGAGATCTTGTCTTGCTTTAAAAAAGCCATTCTTCTTGATCCCAAAATTAAATCAGTTGAGAAGAGGCCAGAAAACTATCTTATACACCCACAGACTGTCCTCAGCTCAGCAGTGCTACTTAATGACATTTTAAGCACTTCAAGCTCTGTTATCCTATGTGGAAGAACAGCTCTGTGCCTCAAATCTCAGTTTAGGACATGAGAACTAGATTTAAATTTTTCTCTTTCCAGGCTTCCTGTCTGGCTTTCAGATGGGATTCGTTCTTCCCTCATTTTAGCTGTCAGATCTGAGCTCTGAGGTGGGTGGGATGAATCTCTCTCTGGAGAGCCTGATCTCTGGCTGTTGACAACAGGAGGAGCTTGCTGAGAAACAATTCAGCCTGGATTTTGAGCTATTATTTGGCTAGATAGATGAGAGCAATCCCAGCCTTCATCAATTGCCTAAATTTATATTTTTTTTTTCTTGATTCCTTTTTGTTCCTTAGAAAGGAAGTGCAATACAGAACTTCCTTATGGTAAAGAAATAAATGCATTGAAGTTTACAGTGTAGCAAGATGCTATCCTAAACTGTGCACCATATGTATCGTGGGGTGATGGTTTTTTGTTTGTGGTGGTTCAGTTTCAGAATAATTTTTCAATGCAATACCTTAAATCCCTTTTGCTGCTGTTGCTGCTAGTCACCAAGCACAAAATCTTACACTGAAAATGATGCAGAGATCACCCCCCCCCTTCCCCCCTGCTCTCACTTTATGTTCACACTTTAGATTAAGTGTCTGAGTGGAGGGTTTAATTTAGATTTAATAGGATAATTATTGCATGACAAATTAATGCCAAACAATTATTAAGCACATCTCTACAGAGGCTTTTGGAGTTTGTAATAGATAGCTATCAACTACCTGGTGGTTCAACTGCAAGAAGCCTGTGCCTAATAATCACAGAATTTGTTTAACATACAAATTAAATACAGATTTAGGAATAGTATGGTCAGAAAATTACTCCATTCTAATACCTAAAAGCTTGTAGTGCCACATTTTTAGCTGGAAGCCCTGGGTTGGCCCTAAGGGAGGGAGATGCAAGTACTGCTGGTGTTATCACTGCTGCCTGCACCACATCTTTGGAAACAATGATTAAAACCCCAGGCCTTCGCTTGTGTATGCCAGATCATCTGCAGTCAATAGCATTACCCCAGCATAGAATTGATTGCACAGACTAAGGAATCAGGTCCTGGTTTGTTAATGTGGTCTTCATCTGACTGGGCATGCAATTAATTTGGGGTGCCGCAAGGTATTTTTTTAAAGCCAAATAGTTGGAGGTGTAAGAAGTTAATATAATGCTGAGGGTCAACTTCTGTCTGTCCTTTTATTTAAATTACTCCCTTTGAGCTTCCCAGCAGAGGCAGGAATGGATGGGATGTCGATGAGTGTCCTGGGCGTTGGAGGCTCAGTGCTCGGCTCTGGTAGGTTGTATTTCCTACAACTACTGCAACCAAATAGTAGTAGTTTCCTCTCCCTTCTGCTGGGGATGAGAAAAGACAAAGATTGTTGTCCTTCCTATGGGCAAAGCCCACCTCCTTCCTGCCTGGACAAAGAAACCCTTGAACCAAATGGGTCATCCTGGGAAGGTCATAGCTGCTCTGATGTACCTAGTACAGATGTTTATAGCACATCAAAGAGTAACGCCTTATAAAATCACTGTCAGAGGAGATGGGGCTGGTGGGGACTGCAGAAATCACAGGTATTGTCTGCTGGTCTCATGCTAAAAATTAATTTAGTGCTTGATCTAAACTGTGCCATAACTTCTTGAGCTTCAAAGCATGCTGCAAAGCTCATGTTTTGGGGGTTGCGGTGTTTTTTTTGGCTTTCTCCAAAGGGGTGGAACAGGGTGAATGACAGGAAGATGGTTTTGTTTATGGGTGTGATGCTAATTTTGTGGCTGGAAAGCGTAGCTGGTTATCTACAGTCTAGATAGTGAAGCTGGCTGCCAGCCTGTCATTACATTTTGATTAGTGTTTTTAAAGACAGCTTAAAAATATAGTGCCCATAGCTGCTATTTATTTATTTTCATTGGACTTATATTTGTAAAGGAGTAAATAACATTCCTTCCCATGCGCTGAGAAAGGGAGCTTATTGCAACACACCCAGAGTGAACACAAGTGCAAGACATTTGGACCAAAATTACCTCTCCCCCTGCAAAGTAAAATGAATATGTTGCTCTGTATCTTTGTATGTGTATGCATGTAAGGGATTTGCAAGGAACCAAAACAAAAGGTTGCCAGGTGGCCTTGCTCCTTTGCCTGCCTGCTGCGGCTGGTTGTTGCTGCAGCTTCATTTAAAAATGGCAAGACAGCATGTCCTCTCCCTGTCACACAGGGCAGCTTGTCCCACCCTGCGAGGCAGCCAGCTTCTGATATGGCACTTGAGACTGACCAGATATTTGGAATAAATATCTTGATAGTAGCTTCTTATCTTGCTTTTGGGGTGGGGGCAGTGTTTGCCTTCCCCAGGGCTTCTTGGAGTACCCGTAGGATGTGAACTAGATTTGAACTTGGCTCTTTGTAGATTAATCAGTGCCTATAAACATTCCTTTTCAGATCCCATTATTTATGAGAGAAGATTCCTTCCCCCCTTCTCCTTCCTCCCCCCCTCTCACGCTTCAAATCTTATTGCTGTGCCATCTAGTTTAATTTAACCCACAGCAATTAATGTCCTTGACTGGCAGTGTTTAAACAGCAAACAATTTCATCCTGTAAATGGTAGCTTGCTGTCTGGAATACGAACAGATCGTTAACAATTACATCAGACTATATTTCCCCATGGCAGCTGTAAATAAAACACTTGCTATATTTTGATGCTACATGTAGCAAAAGCCACCTGTGACATAAACACCATTCACACGGTGTCGTTTGAGGAGCTGACAAAATTGGGTTCTTTACTGTCTGGTGCTTGGCTTTACATTCCTGTGCCTGGTATTGCTTCTTCAGCATAGTGTGGTGATGGAGCCTGACTCTGACCCCTTACTGCCAAGAAGGTGTGGGTCCTGCCAGGGAAAAGCTGAGCTGCTGGGAAGGACGCACGTGTGACACGTGCATCCACACCACGTGGAAGCTATACATGGGCTGCTGCTTCGCTCGCTTCTTTGGGTCCCCACCCTGAGAGGATGAGGAGAAGGGTCTGTGTTAGCTCTCAGTCTCTGGTTTCTCAGCAGAGATCCCCAGTCAGGAGCCAAGAGCATTGCTGCTGCTCAGGGTTTTTGTTTTGAGTACCTGTCTGGTGTTGTGCTTGCTAGCATCACTCGAGTCACAGCAGTAATCGTGCTGTAGATATTATCTTCACCTTCAGATATAATCAGCCATGGCCTGGTTTGAACAAGCAATTTTATGTATTTTATTGTACCTGTGGCTCCCAAGCCTTTTCCCTCCAGAAACTTCCAGGAATGAATCTTTAAAAATGCATAGTACCTGGCTTTCAAATGTTGATCTTCCAGCTAAAGCAAAGATGGAGGAAAGGCTGATTTAGAAGAATGAGGCCTCAGCAGGCTGAGGGGGCTGAGGCGCCCTTATGGAAGGTGCTGTTCTGGGGACAGCTGACAGAAGCACCAGTAGTGGTTCCCCGTTCTCAAAGCATAGGATTCAATCCTGAGATGGTAAATGCGTTTGAGGAATGCTAATTATCAGCCCCAAGCAAATGAACTTATTTACTGTTGGGGCTGCGCTTTCCTCTGAGAAAGTCCTTGAGAAATGCTGAGGCCTTCAGAAGCTTGATCTCAGTGAAAAGTCAAGGCTGAAGCTGTCAGGGAGAGGTTGCCTGAAGTTCACGGGTAGGGGATTTTAGGACATGGAGTTTCCATTATCCAGATTAACAGTTAACATTTTCCTACATCAGATTAAAAAATATAGGCTCATTTATTATTTATTATCTTACTCTTCTGATATTTCAACTGCTGCCACATCTGATAAGCACCAGTGTAGCCTCCCAGGGGGCTTTTATCATAGAAGCAGATGATACCCATATTGCCTTAGATAGATGGGAAGGCGGATAAATAATCTTTCATAGTCTGTCTTTCAGGACGGTGAAACTATGACTGAAATCTCAGGGTAGACTCCTTCAACGGAAAAAGGTGCGTTTTCTATCCTTTGATACCACCTTTTACTACTGCTTGGAACAAAGCAGACATAAAAGGAAAATGTTTTAACACTCCGTAAGGTCTTTAGCATAGTTCTGAACTAACCAGAAATCAGAAAGCAGTCTCAAGAAATGCACAGATGAAGTAAAGGTTCTGTTTTGAAGTCATACCACATGCTTGTAGCATGTTCAAAATACAAGACCATGCTGCAGAATTAAAAAAAAAAAAAATAATAAAAAAATACCCATGTCTTATCAATAGAAGGTTGCTTAAAAAATATTTAGGATACCCTTTCTGTGACACATATGGCCACACATCTTTTTACACTCCTTTATTCACCTCTCTGTATGCATGTCTTCACAGAAACCTGCACTCACCCTTGCGTAGCAATAACAATGGCTGGAAAGCTTTTCTCTTAGGGCACTGAATAGCCAGTAAGTTATAGGGTCTTGTGTACTGCCATTTATTTCTGGACAAATTGTCATATTGAATCATAAAATGGTTTGGGTCGGAAGGGGCCTTAAAGACCACCTAGTCCCAATCCCCCCTGCCATGGGCAGGGACACCTTCCACTGGACCAGGGTGCTCCAAGCACCATCCAGCCTGGCCTTGAAATTTCTAGGCTTTTTTTTTTTTTTAACACACACATAGCGATGAAGGGCAGATAAAACACACATGAGAGTAAAGACGGGGCTTTGGCAAATAAACCTCATGTGCTTAGCCTCATTTTTATATAGTTATAAATAATTAACACTGCAGAACAGTGACAACGCTGCAAAAGCCAGTCAATAGAATTTTCTTTATTAAAAGGTCAGATGGATTAAAAAATAAAAAGGGAGAAAAGCAGCATTGAGGCAACACTTCTGGGTTCTTACAAATATATTGATGAGGGAGGGGCTGAATTTGCATAACATTTCCAGCAGCTCTGCCTAAATTGGGAGGTATGCTTGAATTCCAGTTAAACTACCATAAATCTGCATGTTGAACAGTGAAGCATGTAGCTGCAGGGTTTTCCTGGGCAGGGACAAGGTCTGGGCTGTGCATGTCTCCCTGGGTACGGATGGAGGGGCTGAGCACCAAGGCTGCGCTGCTCCAGCCGTGCTGCAGGTTTTGCTGTGCCTGCGCTTTGTTTTTCCATGGCACAGCCTAGCTCTGCAGAAATGCAATGTACCTCCACTGCCGTGCCACAGCAGGAAGCCAGGGTTTTGCCAGTCCTAAAAGCTGCCGAACTTTGAAACCTGGCAGCACATGCCTGGTCGTGGCGCCAGCAGCTCAACAGCTTAATGCCTCTCCACATCGCTGAACACCATCATTCCCGTCCTAATTATGACCTGGTCATTGTACAGGGAAAGAAAGCACAGTCAGACACAGTCCAGTTGTAATCCCTTAACTGCTGCTCAAATGAGCTGTCCTTGCACTGTTGCCAGATTATGGTAGGCAGGCAAAAACCGGGGAAAATTCTCAATCTTTATGCAACCTATAGAAAAATACTGCATATTTAAATTGCCCCCGTGGGATAACTCAGCGCTCTCAAAATGGATCAGACCCATCACTTTTTTGGAAAGTGGACAGGTCAGTCTTTTGATGTGCTCCTCTCCCGCTATAACCCACAGGTTTATAAACTTGAGCAATATGCATGGGATGGCACGGGGGGGATGGCTGATGCTCAGCTGTCTCGGAGTGTGCTGGTGCAGGAAGGATGCAGCCCAGTACCAGGGCTTTCAGGGACAGCCTGCTGGTATGTTGGCTCCCTGGCACCTGAGGTTTGGGTGTACTCACTGAGGGACAACTTAAATGGTGACCTTTGTAGCAGTGCTGACCTGACAGGCTTTTACAGCCTCCTCAGAGCAAGCAAAAGTAAAGCCTTTTCTTAGAAAAGTGGAACGGGGCATGATTTTTATACCCAAGAATATCATATCTTATAATTTTCTTTGTGAGAGTGAACATTTCTGCCCTTCAGAAAGTACTTTCTCTCTCCCAAACTCCCTCAGCTCACATAATAGTTGGCAAAATGGGTTAAGGATCCTAAATTTCTCTGACAGTTAAAATACAAGAACCTGAATAATTTATGCAGCTCCACCCCAAGCTAAGAGGCAAACATCAGCCAGTGCACAGCAGCCACCAGGTTCCTTGAAATACTGGCTCAGCCTTGGGTGTTGGGTTTATTTTATTCAAGAAATACAGAAAGAGGCACATAAACAAGCATACCTGAAATCTCTTCTAATTGAAGCTGACATAAGCTGAAATAATCATGAATTCCAGCACCTCTGTTAGGTGCATTAGTCCTGTGTACGCCTCGGGAGTTCTGCACACACCCCCAACTCCTGCCAAAGCACTTCAGTCCACACGTCGGTACCAGAAGAATCAAAACCTTGGTTGTACCCTGCAAATCACTCCCTAGTGTGATCTTAAATATTAATCTGCTTCAAGTTATTAATCATCTGGAAGGCAAGGAATCTATTTAGGCCATGCATTAGAATGGGGACTTTCTTTTGTCATCTCTGACGGAGGTTTTGGCCATGGGCCCAAGGTGATCATCTCGCTCTGTATCTTCTTTACACCTTCCTGCCTGCAGCCAGAGCTCTTCTGAAGGGGCTGTGCATGTTGCCTGTTGCCTCAGATGGAATAGCTAGGGGCAGAAACAGGGCCAGGGTGGCAGGTAAGGGCGGATTTCAGACTTTGCTTCTAGGGTACAAGTAAAAAACCCATCAGGCACACAGCGAGGTGAGCATCAGCAACCCTTGTGTGAGCCTGCTTTCCCCTTCCCCTGCTGCAGCAATTTACAAGCCACAGTCATGTCAGACATGGGATATGCTCACATCATATTCTATGCGTAGCATCCCTGGAACTCTTAAAGATTAAAAATGTAGCAAACCATAAATATTTGAAATCCCCTGGAGCTGGCATATGTACTGTCTTTAAGCAGACCTTTTTGATCTGGTAGCTGTTTTTTTCTGTAACAGCAACATGCTTTTCACAAGCTTCTCTCTTTTCTTTTTTTTCTTTTTCTTTTTTTTTTTTCCCCCTCCCCTTTCCCTTCTCTGGCAGCAGAAAGTTGCACAATGCTCTGGCACATCACGAATGCCACTGCCCAGCTGCACAGGCTGGAGCTGAGACTGCAGCCTCTTCTGGCCCCCTTGTCACCTCTTTCTGCTTTTCTTGTGTGGTGATCTGATGGCATGAAGGGCTGCTAAGCAGTGGGGTCACCTTCTGCATCTGAGCAGGAACAGGTCTAAAATGGGGAGACTTCTTTTTGTTAAGCACTCAGGAGATGTGGGACAGCATACGTTACTTGCAGTGCAAGATAAGGACCAGATTCTGCCTGCTGATCTGCTCTGAGCTGCAGGCTGTGACTCCTGGGCTAGTCTGCTCCTAGGTCCTACTGGAGGATATGGGAATCTCCTCCACTGAACAGCATTTAATCTAAGGAAATCTGGTGGGGGTTGTGGTGGGAGAAGCACTGCTTAGATCTGCCATTCATTCGATTACTGGAGACAAACGGTACATGTTGCAGTGTTACTCAAAGCACTGTTTGAGCTTATGTTGTTCTTGAACAGCCTGGGAAGATTGGCAAACGTTTCACTGCAGGGTGGACAGACATCTACTTGAATGTTCTCTGACTAACACTGGGAATGTGATCAGGCTATCTCTTATGTTCTCTGCATCTGCTCTAATAAGCACTCCCCTGTCTGTCGAAGAGAAGAGCCAGGAACAGCACCAAAAGAAATTCCCACTTGCGTCCAAATGAGTGTTGCCTGGGGGAAGAAAGAACATATTTCTTCTCTTGACTTATAACGAGAGGGAAGAAACAAATCAGAGTTTTGCAGTGAAGCAACGCAATTTTTAGCAACACAGGATTCCTTCAGTTACCCTGTATGACTATATCTGACTTTACCCCGGGGTGTCCCAGCATTGTCTTCCCACGGTGATTCTCCCTCTGGAATTGAACTGCACACTTTGCTCTGCAAGGTGTCTCTCTGGAGCTGGAGACTGGCAGCTGCACTAATCCTCATTAGTAGATTCATTAGCCTCGGATATGGATCACCCTGTAGGGGGAGATAGTGGCTCTCCCTGGTACAACATCTTACGTGATCAAAGGCAAGGAGTATCTCACCCGCTTTTCCTTACAGTTAAGCTGAAATGCAATTATGTTCTTCCTGAGGCCAGGGAATAGATAGATAATAGCAAGCACTGACTTTCCCCTGATGAACTCCTTTGCTGAGCAGATTTTCAGAAGGATTTCCCCACCCACCCTTGCTTCAGTGGTGCCGCAGACAGACCTCTTCAGGGCATAATTCAGGGCATCTCATGGTTCCGTGCTTTCTCGGTCTATTGCCATTTTTAGCTTGGTTCCCCAAGACACTAGGATTTCATAACCATATGCTCCCTCACCTTTGGTCTGTAAGCCCCTCAGTATTCCTCTAATGGTCTGTGAATTAATTGACCAATTTCAGCCATTTTGGACAGAAGAAATGATGTCCCTTTGAGTAGAATAGGCAGCAAGAATTTACATTTCTGCTAAATGGGGACTGCCATGAGAGTTACCTGCCCTGGCTCAATCTAGATGGCTGGTCAGCACGTGTGCAGGACTGACACAGCTGCAACATGGGGGGTTTCTTGCCTTATACAAGTGACATGGAAAAGAAATGGAAGTTGGCAGAGAACTTCAGGGCTGAGATAGGATTATGTGTGAGAGAGAATCATGAGTGAGAACTGGGCTTCTTAAGGACAGTAGAGATAGAGGATGCTGATCCACTGGAGCTTGCTTTCTTTCCAAGCTCAACTGCACTGCTGATGGTGGTAGAAAGGATCTCTGTTGTTAAAAGGTGTCCTAAGGACATTGTTCAATGTCACCCTGGGCACCAAAGACACCAGAGTACCTCCCCATTTAACTCTCCTTTGGAAGAACATAGCTAGGAGACAGACCTCCACTTATCGCCATCAGCTCAGCTCTCTCAGAGGCTTATCTAAATTTTATCTCCTATAATTCCCAAACTTTTCTTTCAGACACCTATTGAGCAGGTCTTCAGATACCCCCATTTAGCCATGTACAGCTCTGCACTTTACTTGCATTGCTAACAGGGACAACTCTCATCTGCAGACTAGCAAATTGTGTTGACCCACACACCAATGAGAAATGAATTCTCTTTCTTGTCTGCCCTTGGAAAGCTAGAGGTGTGCCTTCAACTATGTCCTCCCTTCAACTTGCACTTTTTTAACCTTCTAATAGCTTTACAATCAAGATCTAATTTTGGCTCAGGGCTTATTTGAAGTTGCAAACCTCTTTGAGTCTGTTGAGAAGTTATGGTACTTCAAGGAGACAAGTGTTGCTGTTGCTTTGGCCTTTTGAAGTACTGCTAATAGAGGAGTTATCTGACTCCATCACACACAGGGAGTTAATTGAAAACCTGGCTATATGCTATTGGCCATGATGACAGGCTGAATAGCATGTCATTCAGTCAGAGCATCCTGAGCCCTCCCCTGCTGCTTCTTACCCCCATCAGTTTGGATTTCCAAGATAGCAGTTGGAGGGGAGACAAAATTTTCATGTCCTTGGGCAACAAATACAATATTCATTTTGCATAGTTTTATTATGCATCTGGAAAACGTATCGCTCCCACATTCATTGTATAACAAAGCTGGCCAGTACTGATGGTGCCTTGCTGTACTATGCACTGGTGATAGTCACTGGGAGCAGTATCGCCAGATGTACTGGCAGAAAACCAACCACTCTCTTGAAGTGGCCAAATGCTCCGACTTGCACGCTGCATTGCAGTGTGTTGATGTTTTTGAGTAACCGCAAGATGTTCCACTGTAACAGCATCAGCAACCGTTGTGTCCCAGGTGACCAAGAGCTGCTTAAATCAGGGCATTGAAATTCTATATTGTGGTTCATAACAATGAACTTTATCGATCCTGTCTACACTGAGGACCTGATCCAGCAAGGCATCTGAGCATGTATGTACCTTGCTCTGAGGCAGCAAAGTGTGTACTTTCTCTCTGCCTTGCTCTGGTTTGAAATGAAAAGTACATTCTCAGTGCAAATCTCAGTTATTTGTATAGAAGGGGAATGGCGCTCCCCTCAGAGTGCCAACCACAGCGACATCATGTCCGTGTGACACAGCATCCATGTACCCCAAGGGAAGGGACTCGAGCTGGGCAGACTGACTGCACTGAAACAATTGAGGAGTGCCTGCACAATCTGTTGCATTGTTTCAGTCAAAGGGAGGTGGAGGTGGGGGTGAAGCCAGCCTCCCACTGGTGGGTGATGATATTCAGCTATGGGTGATCATTTCTGGTCTTGCAGGGACATGCTGATTGTGCTGGAGGCAGCTCCATGGCCGTCCTGATTCAGATCGTTAGTTGTATCCAACAGGCCTGATCCTTGCCAGGCTCTGAGCGTGATACAGTTGAAAATGGGATTTGCAGCGTCCTGAACCTGTTCCCACCTCCATATGCAGCAGTGTGGGACATCAGAACCCCCTGTTAATTTAGTCTCATTTACAGCCCTCTGGGGGGTAGTTGCAGATGATTTTAGAGCACATGATAAGGCAGGAACCTTTTCGGCAAGTGTGAGGAAATACTCAATTTACAGCTGCGTGGGATATTTATAAGGCTGTGTGTAGCTTTTGAGTGTTACTTCGGTGGACATTTTAATTAGGCTAAATCTGTCTGGGAACCTTGTGCTGAGACACTCCTGTCACTGCAGGTTAGGGTCTCTGCCATTAACTGCAGCTGGGAAAGGAAGAAATACACTGTTAAGAAAACCTGTTCATTTTAGGACAAGAATATTTGACAGTACCTGAGAGGTGAGGCAGTGGGCAGGCACATCCAAACCCTCCTGCATCTCTAGTGGCACAGCCCAACCTAATGCATTGCTGGGCAAGCAGCTTTGGGCTGGCGTTAACTACAGAAGGGGATGTGCTTTGGTGATCTCTAATCTGAAGTGTCACACGACACAGCAACATCTGTAACATTGACAAGTGCATTTTGCTCTGCTTTTATACCAGGCTGCACTTTGCATTGCAATTGTGTTTTATGGGGATCTGTGTGTTGTGTTGTGACTGCTCCACGTGTAGTTTCTGAGCTCTAATTTGAAGCTGTTGCTTTCCCTGGCTCCTATTCTACTCGTTGTCACACCAGTTTTGATGGATTAAGCCATCACTTGTTGCATGCGTGCTTTTTAATCCTTTTAATTCCTTTGATCACTGGATATTTAAAGACAAAAGGAATAAATAACTGGAATAAAGACTGAAATGTGTGCTGGGAGTGAGTTTTCCTCCTCCTGAAGTTGAGGTTGGTTTGCTTTTACTCACAGATTTATTCCAGTCCACTTAATCACCTTTTTCAAATGGGAGATGAGCAAAAGTTGGGATTGTCCTAAGTAAGGTTCAGCAGCTCAGGTGTTCAGGGAACTGGCTAGAATCTTGCCTGCCTTTAAGCTTCTTAATTTACTTTGTAATTAAAAAGATTTCAAAGCACTCCCCTCAAAAATCAAGTCAGAGTTTTTTTTCTTTATATACAGGGGGAAAACTGTTTTTCCTTTGGTGAAAGAAACCAGTCTGGGCAGCTATTGCTTTGAATACTGACTAGAGACACCGTCTCATCCAAATGTCAGACACATTCAAGAGGCAACGTTATTTTAATCAGTCACCTCTGCTTTGCTTCCCCTTCCCTCTCAATCACAGCCCAGCAGGCCCCCGTGATCCCTTTCCTTCCCTGGCTCCCTTTCTCCGTGCTCCTTCCCTTTCTCAATCCTTCATCACCTGCCTCAGCAGCTCACCTCTCTCAGACCCTTGCTGCTGATCTGTTCATATCATCCTGCATCTTTTTCCCAGTCAGGCATACTGGTCTCTATGGGGTATCATAAAGCAGAAGCCTAGGGGACACCTGAAAAATGAGACATATTTGGGATGTTCACGCAGAGTTCATTAGGTTTGTTGTCCCCTTAATCCTTTGTGCAAGGTTGTAATTTATTTCCCTGGGCCCTTTTTGATAATTTCCCAGCCAGGAAAGCAAAGCAGCCTCCTGTCCCTGCCAGCGCTCTCCATACCGGTTCAGACTGATGGTACTGAGGGACCCCAGCTGGGGGGTGACCATGCTCTGCCACTTGCACTCATAGCCATGTGCGGAGAGCTGCTGGCTAGCCCAGGCTGGAACAGCGTGGCGTAATTGAAGTGAATTGTGATGTGCCATACAGACTGAGGGGTCACCAGAACAGGCTCAAAACTCAGAAGATGAGTGAAGAGGAGCTTTCTCATCCCAGGGGCCCTGTTGATCAGCAAGATTTACAGTTTGCTGTTAAGAATCTGAAGTCAACGATCATCAGATAATAATACATTGACAATTACTTACTGCCTGCATGTGGCTTGGGCTGGTTTTGCCCCTTTTCCCATCTGCAAAGCCCTGGGTCCCCTCAGCAGGGTGACGTACACTGCTGCAGCTCCCTGCATTTCTCTCCTGAAAATCGAAAGGGATTATTTTCCTATGCTTTCAAACATTTCTAATTTTCTTGCCTGCTCCTGGGGCCTTAGCTTTGTTAACATTTTGGAAATGAAGCTGTGCCTCATGAAAAAGCTTTTCACACAAAAAAAAAAAAAAAAAAAAAAAAAATTAAAGCAATCATCTCCGATAAACCAAAGTGCTTTAACTTCAGAGTAACTCTGTTGCCTTATTCATTTCTTCCATTTAATGACACTGCCTCCCCTGCTCACCTCACATGTTTACTTCAGTAGGAATAGTCAAGTGGGAGCTCCAAAACTCAGATTATGGATTTGTCCCTTTGTTCCTTTTGGAGAGAAGTATAAAAGGCTAGGCTGTGAAATTTTAAGACTGCATTTTTGTCTTACTTAGGAACGTATTTTTTACCTCATGTCTCAATCAGTTGCTTTACTGAGTGCCCACCTATATCAAGGATCACAGCAATAAGACAAGGGTATCCATTTTCTATCCTGTATTTCGAAATGAGTGTCAGACCATCAACGGAAGAGGAACATTTGTGATCCCGGACCCAGAGGAGCTCAGGACTAGCATGGTCTAGGAGATACTCCCAGCTTCCTGCTCCTTCCAGGAGCAGCAATGACATCCCCCTTTTGCATGTGACTTTCCTGGATCACGGTTTGCAATGAATTCTGGGCTCAGTGGCACCTTTGGGACACTGACAAGGCAGGACATTTCCTTCTTGTGGAACAAAGTCTCTGAGCTGTGCTGGGGTCAGACTTTAAATCAGGCCGTGAGTCCACACCTCCTGCCACAAGGCACTTATGAACAACTGAAACATCAACGCCAGACATCTCCATCAGGCAAACATCAGACTGGCTCTTGCACGTGTACCAACCTGAATCCCTCTGTCTTCTTTTCCTGTCATAAAATTGCCAAAGGGATGTCAGAAGACTCTGTAGATGTGCAACAAAAAGTGCTGCCGTTCTATTCAGCCGTTAAAACTAGTTTGCAGCCAGACACACGACAGCTGCAGCCTGGCTGTGGGGCACTGCCTGCTGGGGTGCAGCACTAAAAAGAGCCTTGTACCTCAGCCCAGCAGCTTAACGTTGCCTTGAATCCTATAAGTGTGCTGGATGCAAATGATGGCAGCCGTGAAATGTCATAAACTTTAGACCTTTAGAGAAATAGAACATCAGCTCTTTCAAAAAGAAGCATGCTGAGTTCAGCTAGGAGAAGGAATTTATCAGCCAGGGAGGACAGGCAAAACCCCTTGCTGGAACGTTGTATTAAAAGCAGCAAACATACACGCATAAACCAGAAGTCCCCTTAATAAAAGACCATTTATTTCTCAACAGTTGAGTCAGCAATGCTTAACATCTCCTGTGAGGGGAAGAGACGGCTGTTTGCTTCAGATATCAGAAGGAGCTGGTTTCATTTCTGCAGGGCTGGGCCATGGAACAAAGAACAGCCTTAGGAATGATATCTTTCTCAGTTCTCTAACAGAGTAGTACTCCACCATTTTTTGATGTAAGTGCTTCCACAGCCTTTGGTCTAAATGCCACATGGGTTAGAAAGTGTTGTGTTTTGTGTGAGACAACTGAGAAACTTCCATTTCCCACAGGAAAGGTGACAGATACTTTTCTGAAGAGCCAGTCATTAGGAAGAAAAGTCATAATAGTTGGTTCCATCCCCAAAGTCATTTCCATCGGTGCCACACATCCTCTTACCCCACCTTGTCACAGCACCGCCACGTGGCTTTGCATAGCAAATATGGGATTGTGTCCAGGAGGTTAAAACTGCAGTCCTTTCAGATGCAACTGCAATCTAGTCTTCCAGCTGGTCCCACAGTCCTGCTTCTGCAGAAGTGTCCCAAACATCCCTCCAACCAAACCTGGTGCAAATAGTGAGAATCAATATTAGTTTTCTAAATTCACACACACACTCAAAAATTATTCTTGCAGTTTACTCTGAATGTGAGCTAGGAACCTTTTCAGGTACATGCTCAACTCAGAATGCTTGCTAGAATCTCCCTGATTCTTGTGGTATTTTTGCTTTTCTCATGTTGGTATTTTCTTCAGGCCGAACGGTACAAGTAATGCAAGATATCAACCTTGTTCCTTCAAGGGAGTCAATAGCCTGCATGCCAGGCACGGAGAGATGGTCCCTGTATGGTTCTGTAGGTTAAGTTTGACTCTAGGGGTAAATATTTAACATTTTGGGTTTGTTCAGCCATAATTTAATAGGCAAATGACAACACAAGAGGAATAACAACATCTTTGATATTAGAAAGAGTTGCGGCACTCTGTTCAGTAAAGACATAAACATTTTTAATTAATAAAGTGTTCTTCAAAAATGCATTATTTACTTGTTTGAATAGTAATGAGAAAACAATTTATCTTCTTTAATGAACCATTTTAAAACATTTTTGACAGAAAGAGCAACAGCTTGTTCCCTTTGGCATTTTTTTCTCCTCCTGTTGCTACTCCATTGCATGTGCAAACAAATACAATAGGATGATGAAAAAGTGTAAGACTACGGCTGTAAAGCTCCTTTCAAGATTTAGGCCATGAAGTCAGGTTTAGCCCACCTCAGTATCAACTGCTGTTGTGAGCTCTTTATTCCTTATGTATCTGGGGAATGCATTAGTACATCCCAGACCAAGCCCTATCGAAGTGTATTACTGCAGAAATAAGAACAGTTGCCATTGTTGAAATGTCACCTCTTGGTCACCTCAGTTTATTCAGGGAACAAAATGATCTCCAAGTACAAATCTGGCCTGATAGTCTCTGGAGAAATCCCTCTGTAAGACTGTTTAAAGGTTATCTGAAATTTGGCTGGAAAATAGACTCAAAGCTGTTAACATGACTCTGTCGTTGTACAATTCCAGAAAGTTCAAGGTGTTTCTGAGTTGTCAAGTGCAGATATTTTGGCCCGCTTAGAGCTACGCCAGAATTTAGAAATGTATTGATCAGGATGAGTAAGAGGAAAAGAATAAAAACACAACATGAAGCATCCTGAAACTGAAATGCAAAAATCAAGCATAAAAATATAATCAAAACTTATCTAACACCTTTTCTGACATTAAAAATATATTAATTAGTGTATGTTAATTCTATCAAGTGGTTTTTTTTCACTCTTAGGAGGAAAAGGTTAGATTGGTGCTGAATTTAGACTCATTATTGATCTTACATGTTTTTTTTTGGTTTTTTTTTTTTTTTGATAAAATATGTGTATGTGAAGTGGAACAAAGCTGAGGCAGCAAAATGGGAAAAATGATGATTTTCTTGGTGTTTGCAAAATAGTCAGCAGCCAGTCTGTCCCAGCTGAGTGTTCAGATGGGTATGAGGAAGCCACAGAGACTATTTCCCTTGTTTGGGCACCTGTGGTGATGTTTTGTTCAGATCTGTCTCATGCATCTTTCCTTCTCATCTCCTCCTTGATAGACTTGCTTAGATGGTCATGCTGGGCTGTGTAGGATGGGTCATTTCAGGCAAAGATAAAGGGAAAAACTGGGAAGAAAATGTGAGTAGGATGAGGTACCTGAGAAGGGGAGAGCAGAGCAGACCCACGTATGTGAGGCTGGGAGATCCTTGCTTCAACAGTGACCAGCTAATAAGTGAATGGACCTTTTAAAGGGAGACTACAGTAAAGACAGAGCCAAACTCTTCTCAGAGGTGCATAATAAATGGACAGGAGCTGGTGGATACAAGTTGTGGCAAAGGAATTTCTGACTGTATATAAGGAAAAAAAAATGTGATATGAGTTTTTTGAAGAACAGAATCAGGAGCCCAGAAAGGTGTGGCTCTCCATCCCTGGGGCTTTCAAGATGTGACTACAAAAGAGCTTCAGCAGCCTGATCTTGCTTTGAAGTTGGCTCTGCAGGCACTTGTACTAGGTGACCTCCAGAAGTCCTTCCTAACCTAGATTATTATGTAATTCTAAGAAAATGAAGCTTATGTTTTATGAATAGGTACTTACTGTATGGTACAGCAAACAAATACAACAAAGGAATGAAAAGTTTTTTTGTTGGTGTTGTATTTTGTTTCTTCTAGGTGTTTTGGTGTTGGTGGTGGGTTTTGTGGTTTTTTTTGTTGTTGTTGTTGTTTTTTAAATTAAGCATTTATTTTCCCTTGCCAAGATTTGGGTACAAGATTTCCTTAGCAACAGCAGAATGTGTTTTTTGGCAGGGAAGGGGTGATGCAAAAGTACTGTTCTAGCACAGTGTAGGTGCTTGGACCATCAGCAGGTGCAGTGTGAAAAGACAGATCTCTGAACCCTAAGTTTGGCAGGTTTAAGTTTAGAAAAAAATAATAAGAAGAAAAAGAAAAGGAAACCGTCTGTACCTTGAGCTCTGCTGAAACAGTATTTGGAGTTAAGCAATGAAAGAAAATTACCTTTGAAACAGTCACCTGAGCTTTTTCTTTTCATTTGAATGTTGCCAAGGACTAAGAATAATGTTATACCAAATGTTCTTGAGGAAATGGTGAAAATAGCTGTGGTCGAGCACCATAAAGCACCTGACCAGCATTTCAAATGCACCTTCTTCCCCTTCCTCCTTTGGTCAGCAGCCTCTAGAAAATGAGAAACAATCACTTTCGTGTTGGTTTCCCCAGTGGGCAGCCTCGCCTGTAAGCAATTTGTCATTTAGCACGGTTAAATGAGAGATCATGTTTTGGTTTTTCTACACACACACACCCCCCGTTAGCCAAGCTGTGATCCCGCTGCTCTGGCAGCAGTAAATGTTCCCCCCTCCCTCTCCCCTCGGTACCTGCCAAGCACGCACAGAAACACTAGATCTGTCTGGCTGTAGCGGTGTGGCGTCCTGCTGGAGCTTACAGCATGAAATAGCCAGGGAATAATCGAGCCCTGGGAATGGCTCCAGCATTGGCTGAGCTGAAGAAAATAACGGGAGACAAGGAAAATGGCGTGCAGCAAAGCCCGGCAGCACTGGAGCTCTGGAGCCCCGTGCTGTCTGTGACTGTCATCTTGGAAATAGCCTCTTCCTCTCTTCCATAGGGTGGGGGTGAATGGCACCAGCCCTTCTCCCTCAGGAAGGGCTGCATAGTGCTGCGAGCTGGTTGCATAAGGAATAATTAGGCCAGATTTGCAATCAAGGGATGGCTTCTTTGAGCCTCTCAGGAGCAGTAAACAAGCCAAAACAGAGTGAGCAGATGCCCTAAATTTAGGATAGTCCCTCCAGTGACGGCTGGGACCAAGAGATAACCGCCCAGCTCTTGCTCGTGGCTTTTGTCTGGGGTGAGAGGAGAAGCTGACTGAGAACTATTCTTCCTTGACGTGTGGTCCAGGCGAGGTGGGGATAAGAGAGCATACCAGGGGCAGTTCCATTTAGCACAGGGGCATGAATTAGTCTTGGAAATCTGTACACATATCTCTAAACCTGTATGGTCTTATTTTCTTGTGCAAAAGGATTATTGTCACTGTGGAGGTCTACCTGAAGACAGATATTACAGCTCTTTACCAGCTACTTTAGACAAATCATAAACCTGTTCTACTTATTTTCCCTTTCTGTCACCATATGCCTGCATATGTACAATAAATAAACAAATAAAAAAAAAGAATATGGCTGTTAGTCAAAAGAAAGCATCAAGGAGGTGAGAACATCTCTCTCTAGAATGACTAGTGCCTGGAAAATGAGCCTTGAGGGGAAAAAAATGAAGGGAAGCCATGGAAATGAACAACAGGAGAGTGCTACAAAACGTTGTTGCTTCTCAGTAGAATTTTACCCATCAGCTTTGACATAAGTACCATATTCCGGCTGTAAAACATAATTAGAGCAGTGAATCAGAAAGGAGCTGTCCATCGAATAGCACAGTGTGTTCTCAGCCAAGGAGAGGGATGTGAAACTCATGCAAATAAGACTGAGTTCCCCTGCCTCCTCCTTGGGAAACTGGGTGTGACACAATCAGCAAAAACATTTGCAGCAAACTGCAAATTTCACATGCTCTTTGGAGCCAGAATTTGCTGTTGAGCTCTGCACTGAGTCGAGTGAGCTGCCTCCCTCCATCAGCTCCTGCTCTCAGAGCTCCCCTTGCAAAGTGCAAGTGTTCCACAGCGCTGCTCCTCGGCTCTTTTGTGGGGGGAAAGCAATGCCCAAACCCAACAGATCTGTATGCGAGCTCAAAGCCTGGGTGGTGTTCTAGGATGTGGCAAAGCAAGTGTTCCAGCTCGCTGGTCTGGGTTCTCCAGATGTTCGCCAGGCTTGATCCAATAATCCATCACTTTATCAACTATGTTTGCTCTATGCATAGAGAACTCACAAGGTGGATCATTTAAAAGCCCCTTTCAGAAAATCAGACTCTTTCTGGTTTTATTCCTTTAGGGGGTTTATTTGTGCATTTTTCACACAAAGGCATGGGTTTACCCCTGGAGTCCCAGGGCATCCTCAGCCTGAGTACAGCACACGATCAGCAGTCTCCCTACCCTTCCATCTGCTGCCTCTTACCATGGCAAGCCCTGAACAGTACTCTCAGATCTGTCTCCTGTTTTCCTACAAGTGCAGTATAAGAAAAGAACGATGACCAGGCAGGCAAGGGTGATCTGTTTGCCAGGAGCTGGTTGTTCAGTCACTCCTCTGAGGGATCTGTGCAACTGTTTTGCAGTGGTCCCAAACCATCGCAACTTTAATAGTGCTGGGGCTTGGTATGAAAACTATATTTAATTATTGTGTCTTCTTCCTTTGGGTGTCCTGTAGCCCCTTCAGATACCGTTTGGCTTTTTCACTCCCTTTTGGGTCAGGGAGTACAAACATGTTCCTTCCTCAGGTAACTTCCCAATCCAAAAGCTGGTGATCACCTTGGAACCACACTGCCAGGACATGTTGTAGTGTTATTCCTACTGCTTTTTCTCTTCTGGGTATGATTTCTTCTTTAGTCATAGTAGGGTTAGTATTAATTTTGCACTTCACAATGCTGCATCTTAAAAGTTGCCCTGCTATTCTACAGCCTTGTAGTCTGTGTCTATGCTATTACGTGCTATAATACTATTTAGTTATTTAGCACTGCCTTCGTATTGCATCACACTCTACTTGTCTGGACCTACTGAATCTGTTCTGCAGGCTGGGAAGTTTCGACACTGGGATACGCATGGCTTATGCCCAAACACTGCCCCTACAGCCAACTTGCACGTAAATGGTTCAAGCCACATTCTTCTGCAAGCAGAACTTTCATTTGATTCTAGTTATTGGGAACAGAGCAGACCTGACCATAAGTCCAAGTGCATTATGCATCCAACTAAACAGACCAAGCCTTATAATGGCTTTTGACTGCTTGATGTTGCATTGCTTCTGGAGGCACAACAGCAACACAAGTAACACAATTGTCTCTGAGTGAGTGGAATTTCACTATTGCACATTTCCTACAAGGACTTTTTCCCTGAGGAGTTCTGGAATCCAACAAAAAATGCTTATCCTGCTTAATATTTAAAATATTTAAAATGAAACACCCTCCCTGCCAGAATCTGTGATGAGAAACATCTCCTGCCCAGTTGCCAAGCTCACAGGGATGTTTGTCCCTGAAGAATCCAACGTCCCTTTCATTCATGCAAGGGGAAATTAATTGCATGCTAAATGCAAAATTCACCTTGGAGAAGTGCAGCTGGTAGCAGTGGCCTTTTCAAATGCATTCAGTTCTCCAAAGACAGCTGATTCAGAGCTACACATGCTGGTTGCTACCTTGTACTGTGAGGATCTGTACTGTAACTCAGCTACAAAGTCTGGTTTTCTCTTAGGTACTTACAGAGTGTGTGGCCACCACTTAGCTGTGGTGTATAACAAGTGGGACTTGTCTATCAGCTTTGTGTCATTTTGGCAGCCCAGAAAGGATCATTCTCTGATATGGAACAGCCAAGGCTCTGCTGACTGGTGATAACCTAGTTAGACTGGACACTTGGGCAAAACTCTTGCACACTTCAGCTGTACCTTATCAAACCCTTTGTCTTCAAGTTTCTTGGCTCAGGGATTAAATTTTCTTTTGAAAGTAAATGTCCCCCTTACGTAACTGATAGAAAGTCACTGAAATTTTGAGACAAGTCCAGATATCTGAACATAGGTGTGACATGCTAGGTGCCCAAGGGCAGCAGAGGCTGGCAGGTATATCTAGGACCCAGTGGACATCAACTTTTTGAAACCATTAGCTGAATGCCAGGCAGCACATCCTATAGGTGTCTTAAGGCATTTTGGACATGATTTTTTTGCAGCTGGATCTTTCCCCTTTCAACCTCATGAGCCTTCCCATCAGGTATCAGGGTCCCTGTGAAAGAACTTCTTGACTTTATCTTCACTACCTTGCTTCACCCAAGAAGGAGCAACAGCAAGGGCAAAACGACAGTAGAAGCAATAAATAGTATCAGATCTTTGTGAAGGACACAAATCTTTGAGTATCTGCGATTACTATTAACACCAAGTGTCAACATGAGTTGGTAAGCACCACAGAGAGGTAAAAAGACCTCACCAGACCGAACAGACGTCTCAGAGATCCCACTGAAAATAACAGGAATCACTGCTGGGCTCCAAGTGCCCAGGAACACCTCCCAGAGTCTCTGTCTTTGCCTGAACTGAGATCATGGTAAAGAACATATTTAAACAATGTTTAAATAAACACAAAATTGTGCTTTGATCAAGAATCTATCTTTGGCTTATGGTGGCTTCTTTCTTTCCATGAAGTTAGAGATCCCACATTGCTCTGTCTTTCCCAAGTCACTTTTACTCTCTGCTCCCGCTCTGTAACTCACAGTGGCTGACCAGTAGCAATACTGGATTGCTGTTGTGTTGCCCTTTCAGGTTCATTTCATAACATCAGACTCCTGGGCTCCAGTTAACAGCCAGCTGTTTAGGAATGCAATGATGGGTTGTTCTTTCTGTCCTCTTTCGATCTAATGAATGCAGGAATGTTGTCCTAACAAAATGGAACATCCCTGAGTCTCACTGGGTGAATGAATTGAAGAAATGAGCACATTGCTAGGTTTTAGCATCAAATGTATCATTTTCAGTGTAACGGCATCCCTGCTATTAACTTAGCAAGAAAAGAAGGACCTGCTGGGAATCACTTTTCCATTTTCATTTTAATCAAGAAATCAGTAAATTAATATTAGCTCTATGAAAGCAGCACAGCCTTTTTGTGTTCCCTGGTGAATATTTATTCAAGCGTTTAAACAAGTTCTCATCATTCACTTCTTATGTTTTCCACAAATTTTGAGTTTTACTGCCAGTAAGTTTCAAATAGAGCTTATAGTAATGTTGCTTGAATACCAGCTCCTGAAAATCTGGTACAGTAGTCAGAAATGTCCTGATCCAATTTATTGTGGGAAGCAAGGAAGCCTCAACTGACTTATCAAAGCAGACTAAATTGAAATGAAGAGATGTAATAAAACAAAATTCAGCCAAAAATAAAGGTAGAATTCATTCTTCAATTTGTTTTTCAGAAGCCAACCCAAAACCTTCAATCGATAGCAAGACATCAAGCACTTTCAAATAATTCATTCTTTTTCTCTTTTCCCTTACCACAATTATTACAGAAAGTCCTTCTCATGCATGCAGCTGTGTCATTCAAGAAACTTTTCCATCCTATGATAACAGAGTCAATATTCAAAGACACCAAGGTTTTATGCTGGCAGAAGTTAGAAAAGAGCAAGAAGGTAAAGCAACTTTTCCAAGGCTGTCCAATAAAGCCAAGAATAATGTGTGCATATCCTGAAGTGTCAGTGGAGAGTTCGAGTCACTGGACGAGTGATGGTCTTTCATTGCAAATGCAATTCTCATTGATAATATTGTTCTGTTTGCAGAGCAAAATACTGTCTCTTCTACTCTCTGTTTTGATTTCTGTAGCTCAGCAGCACTGTTGTACTGAAAAAAACCCACATGGTTTTCTGAGAATAACACTGACTAGGAGAAAAATGTCTGCTGAGGGACCTTCCCAGAAAAGTACCCCTTCCCCTGTGAAATCCAGTTGTTTAATGTTTTGGTTTGGGGTTGTTTTTTTCGGGGTATTTTTGTTTGGTTGGTTTTTGGTTTGGTTTTTTTTTTTGGCTGTGAGTCCAGTAGTAATTATCTTTGCATCTGAAATACTCTTGCTGTGCGGCAATGTCCATGCTGCTCACCACACGGAGCCTCAGTCAGCGTGCTTTCTCTGCTCCCTCTGAACCCTATCTCCATCCCAGTTTCTGGGATTATTATTTCTTCCTGTTTGAGGATTAAACAACAAAAAAAAATATCTCCCTAGAACACAAACGTTTTGGTTGAAACCTGGATCATGCATCTTCTCTGCTCACCTGAAAAGAGGGAAAAAAAAAGGAGGTAAAGAGAGAGAAGTGCTCTTAATGCTTGTGATAAATGAATCACATATGGTTTACACTGCTCAGGATCAATTCAGCACTACCAAATACATCCCCCACCCTGTCCCCCAGCCAGAAGTGCTAAACTCTTGGCTTAGATGAAGCAGTTTGTGTAGCAAAGGAGTGGCTCAGTTCCCCTTCCAGCAAGGCAATAAGGATTCAGTGCCATGTTACTGCTTCTTTATTTTCCCTTTCAATTATGACAGCATAAACTGACTGCTGTGATTGAGCTGAAGAATGGATCCCCCCATCCCTGTGCCCTCTTCCCACTCCCTGAGTGTCCTGCTTCTCTGTTCCAAGATACATAAGTAATAGGTAATGACCATTCCTAGGAGACCATCCATAAAGCCGAGACATAATCTTTGCAGGTGGCCAGCATCAGCCAACGAGTAGGTCATGCATGACATACGTGTGAGGTCTGATCCATCTCCTCCTTCAAGATCTTACAGACCACATGCTTGAAGGTACATGGATTACAACATGTGCTGAGAAACACAATTACATAGAATTGAGGCCAGAAAGACATTGCAGTTGAACGCAGACGTAATAAACTGAGCTCTCTGTCCCATTTTTTGTCCATTTGGCCATTCATCAATGTAGATATACTCTGCTGATACCTGTGGTGCTGATTAGGTTGCCCAGCCAGCCCTTCCGATGCACCATGTCTGCATCAGTGGTTTCTCCCCCTCAGAGCAGGAGCATCTTCTTGCAGGATATTTATGTGCATGTCTGGGCGATTTTCTAGTCTGTCACAAAAATCTCTATTATTTGTAAATATAATTAATAACTATGATGATCCAGCTGAAGAGCACCAGTCAAGCTCTGTCATGGTGAAGGGAGAGGGAAGACAAACACCTGAGAGTGTGGTTAGGTCAGGCAGAATACTGCTGGGGAAAAAGGGCTCTCGCAGAAGCTTGAAGACCGGCAGAGTTTTGAACAGAGCAGGAAGATGGTTCAGATCTTTTGATTTCAAAATTAAAATTAGGAGCACGGGAATTGAGCTGGGCTCGCAGCAGGCATTTCACAGTTTGCTGGCAATCTCTGCCTTTGCCTGTGATGTGAAAATACAGATAGTGAGTGAATCTTGATGATTCCCAACTCACCTAATCAGATTGTTTCATCACCTGAGTGAGAAGTGACAAGTGAAATGTAGAACAGGAAGGCTTGAACTGTCTTGACCATGACTCTTTAACTTTTCAAAAGCTCTGGGAGTGGTGATGGGGATATCCTGGATTTGTAGAGTTTGTGGTGTATCCCAATGGGCAGGGAATTCACCTGGGAGACAGGAAACAACTGTTTTATTCCTAGTTTTTCCTCATCTGCTGGATGACTGTGCGATGAGAGGTTAGGCTTCCTTGTCTCCGTCCTTGAGGATCCTTTGCACAACATTAGAAGAAAAAGAGGAGCATAGATGAAACAAGCTTTACCACTGCAGGTGCTGAGGCCACAGGCTCTTCTGGTCACTGTGATGAGCCAGGCTTTTGGCATATTGCTTAGGGAGAACAAATTCACTGCAATGAGCTCTAGAGATAGCACCAAGTAACAGTGCTGTCTTCGCAACCTCTGGCAATGCTGCCAGCAGAGCTGGGATTGTTCTTTTCCCTTTTTCTTTCCCCTTATTTCTTCTCCAACCCATCCCTATCTTTGCTTTGCCTTGTTTAATAAATAAAAAAAATATAAAAAAAAAAGGAAACGAAAAAAGCTTAAACCAAGATTGCATCTGTGCGAGAACACCACGAAACAATGAATAAAAAGGCAGCCAAACCCAGTATCTTAAAAATCCAGCAGCGGTAGGATTTTGCCCAGTTTCTGAGAGGTTAAGGTGACCAAGAATTCAGCTGCCCTTTTCCAGCACTGAGGGCTCATTATTTGCTATCTTTCTTGCTCTTTTCTCTTGCATCACATTTCCTCATCTGGCTGATCTCGTTTTGTTTTTAAGGAAAAAATCTTGGCTCTAAAAACAAGGCATGTTTCACAATGCTTTATTCCTTTCCCCATAAATGCTACCTTTAAATCTATCTAAAAGACTGACTAAAGGGGTCATCTTACACAACTGAAGCTGTTGCTAAAGAAACTGGGAATCAGAGATGTTGTAAAATGAAAGTTTTGCATCATTTTCTACACTACAAAGACTTTTTGTGGAGATTTCTTCACTGTTTTGCATATTTAATGAAAGTATTAAATGATTTTTAATAGTGATTGCTTGCCACTAGAGCTTGTCATTGGTTACTAAACTCTAACAAACAAAAAAAAAGAAAGCCTCTGAAGTTCATTTAGGAATTTTTAGTGTTTTGCTTGCTTTGGATATGTTACTATCTTTGATCTTTTGTGCCCATTTATTCCATCAAAATTAGCATAGCCATTTCTTACCAATAAAGTAAAATAAAATAATGATTGTCCCTTTCTACTATTTTTGTAACTAAAGAAGTGCAGTACAGGGCTCTGTTTTCATCTTTTACTTTCCAGGGCTTTTGTAGTACCAATATAAAATTAGGTTTTTGTCCCACAAAATAATTCAAGTCCCTCAAAAGTATTTCTGTCCCACATTTTTGGAGGAAAAATCACACCTCAATGTGTTTTTTGAAACAAAATCTGAAAGAAATCTTTTGTAGTTATTTTTGAAATTTTGTTGCAAGAGCCTGAAACATCTTGTCTTATACACAGTGATCTATTTTTTACCTTTACTAACTCACTCACTAAGTAATGAAAACCAGAGCTTTTTGGCAAAAAATAATAAAACCCACAAACAGATAAACAAAAAAGCCAACTCAAAAAAATCATGTGCAAAAGGTCTTCTGGAATATATTGAACAAAGAAATTCATCAAAACTAATCCTTTTCCTGATGATTTCTTTTTTTCCTTATATAGCTCTTTTTTTAAGAGGACACAGTAAATGATCTTTGAAAAAAATATTTGCCACCTCTAAATCTAAGTCTAGAGCATACAAAAACAGGGATGAAGGATGAGCTTCCAGTCTGGTGCCTGCTATAACAGACTCAATTAAAAATAAAAACTAGAAAAAGATGCAAATATGAGCCTCAAATCCAACCTAATTCTTTGCCTGGCAGGGAAATGAACCAGGTGGCTTAATTGGTCTTTCCTGGTTTGACTGTATTTTCTAGCACTGCCTTTGAATTGCCAGGTTGTGGCGGGTGTTTTGTACTCATCTGGGGTGAGAAGTTGCAAGGATTTAATACACCATATGACTGCAGCCTGCAGCACTCCGAGGTGTGCCTTTTCTATGGCAACTGAGGGAGCAAATTTGCAGTGAAGCATGTTGTGCCAGTTGTGGGATACTGATGCCACATTTACGTATCACAGTAACTTGCCTGAAATGGTGAAGGATGCTCTGTGTGCTCCTTTGTGAAGAAGGATGGACACCCACCTGCAAAATTCAAAGCCTCTCAGTTAATATAAGTACCTGAAAAACTGAGGAAGGCAGTGCTGCTTTTAGCTCTGGAAAAAACTCCTGGATGTATGGTGATGCGTTTACAAAGTTCAGGTACCCTCTCCAGTCTGAGGGTGGGCCCTGGGGGCCGCCCGCTGGTGTTCGTGTGCCTGCTGTGCACATGCTTGGCTTGTTTTACTTGCAAGAGGCAAATGGCTTGGGTACATACAGCAAATCCAGTACCCTGGGCAGAGTGTGCATGAGCAGAGACCCTCTGACATCTGTGCCGTCAGCCCTGGGCTTGTCGCACGTGTCCTCCAGCGTTCCCCAGCGCAGGCCGGTCCCTGCGGCAGTAAGCTTCAGCAGTGTGTACCAGACATTCAGTCTCAAGGCCTCAGAAACAGACCCATCTTCAAAATCTATAACGCAATTCACAGAGCCAATTTTTCATCTGGTCTTCCATATCTGGAGTGAGCCGAGTTTTTAAGAGTTGCAGTCTGGGTTGGGTTTTTTTTATTTTGCCTTCCTGTTTTGTTTGGTTTGGTTTGGTTCTTTTCCCATTGCGCTCTCAGACAACTGATGTGAGTCATTGACTGGCTTTTCTGCTTCTCTGCTGATTTGATTGGCTTTGTAAGGCCAAAATGAAGCCAGTCCCTTGTGGAACTATTTGAAGGCCTTTGCTGTTTCAATTAACTCTAAACTACATTGTTCTTTGTGGGAGGAAGTTAGTGAAAACTTGCTGGTGGGGAAGGAATTCCACATGCTTAAGCTTCAGTGTGCTGTGGCACTGCACTGGCCCATTTCACAAACATCCCTGAGAATGGGAGAGCCCAGGAGCGGTGCAGGGTTTACCTCTGAGACCAGTAAGGGACTATTTAGCTGTTTGAGGCATAGGACTGGAAGGGACCATTTCAAGTGAGCGAATCCTGTCCTTTCCATCAGAGGCAGCCATACAGGAGATACATATCTGAGAAATATGTGCAGAACAGCTGCTGTACCTGCCATCAAAGAACATGTCCCACTGCCCTCTGCCCCATGTCAGTGATCTGGCATGAAAAGTGAAAAGTGAAAAAAAAACCCCAACCCCAAACTCACAGCTAATCTTCACAAGAGAAGGCAGCAGGAGAGACAGAGGGTGTCTCTCATGTCCTAGATTTTCCAGTAGTGGTGTGGCTGTTACATCAAACTTCTAGGTGAGCAAATCAGGCAGACCATGCAGCACACCAGAAGGGACAAGAAAGCTCAGCTGACATCAGAGAAAAATTCCACCTGATCTCACACAAAGAGAAATAACCACAACCAAAACTATGTGTCTGGCAAAATAACCAGTCTCTCTCCAGACCAGAGAAAGCCTCAGCCCTCCCGGCGGAGCTCTGTACTTGCCTGCACAGAAGTACATGACTGGTCTAGTATGTTACTCAGTTTAGTGGTGGATGAAGAAGCTGAGCAGAGAGATCTGGATGTCATCACTTGTTCTGCAGAAGGAAAACCTGCATTTCAAATGTCTGCTCCCTCTCTGGCTGAGGCGAGATGCGGGGCTCCACAGCAGCCCTGGCTGGGGCACTGCTTGCCGTTTTCATGATGTTTGCTGAACCGAGGAAATGGGCAGCACAGGGAAATGTTCCCAGATCAGATGACCCATTTTACTTGAATTAAATTGAAACAATTTGCATTTCTTTTTTTAACTTTGGTTTAACCTTTAAAGGAAAAATCTGTTCAGCTTCCAAAACGGGACCTCAAAAGGTTTTGTTTAAAAGAAAAACAGAAATGAAGCGCTGAGAATCTCCTAGATTTCTTCATACCACCTCTCCAGAAAAAGCAATTTGGGTGCTGACACACTGCTCACAGCATCCTTTTTTGCCCACCTTTGAGCAATGTTATTATGAGCATCAAACACTGAAGAGTCACCTGCCTAGCAATGTAGTGAGCTCCTGTCCCTCCTCTCCAGCTGAACCTGTCACATCTACCAATGCAGGGAGTTCAAAGAAGTATCTCTGTGGTTTAAGTAGCTCCCTTCAAGCTGATGCATCCTGTCTTAGTCACTGGGAAGCCTTTGCTATCCCAGTTCTTTGTCTATTTTCTTCCCATGTGGTTCTTCCATCAGTCAATCCAGAGAGGTTTGAGTTTCAAGCAGAATCATTCATGAAGGGACAGTAAAAGCACTAGTGGATTAGATGATGCTGTGCTGTTGTTACTGTTTTAAATCTGATGTCTTTACTAAGGGAAAACATTTCCAGGTTTGCGCTGTTAATGAAGATCTAAGACAAGCTAACAGAAGAAGGAAGGTGGGAGGAAGGTTTTGAAAACACTTGGGGTGAGGTGGGGGCTGGGAGGGAAGTCAGCATGAAATGGAAGTTAAAATGAGAGTGCAATGATTTTAGAAAAGATGCTAGCTGCTTTCTTCTCTCCCTTGCCTTGCCTTTCTTCTCTGGTAAACATATGGATGGTAGAGCTGAAAAAGATTTAGAGTAGAAATGCTAATGAGGTTTACATGAAGCAGCATCTTGTCTGTTCTTGCAGGGACCTGGATCCCTCCCAGGTTCCCAGGCAGCGGTTTGCTAAGGTACAGCAGGAGCAGCAGGTGCCTCCAGGCTTCACAGGCATGGACCATCCGCTCACGCAGCGAGGGTTTTGTTCTGCCAGGTGGAGTGGATTAGGAGGTAAAAAATGGGCCTGATCCAAACTTGTGCTCGATGTGCTTTCAGTTCTCAATGGCTTTGTGGCCCTTGGGGTATCTGGCTGCTCAGACGTTGTGCTGAGCATCTCATAGGAAAAGACTAAAGTTGGCTAAAGCATTGACATTGCTCCATTACTCTGTGCCTTGCCTTTACTTGGGCTGTCTGCCACGCAAGCCAGGCATCCAAAATGTATGTCAAAGAGGCTTCTTGCTATGTCACCCACACCTAAAAACTTCTCCTGCATAAATTTCAGTAGAATGACTGTAGTGTCTGAGGATTTTTTATAGTCTGAATGGCATCTTCCTCAAATCTGTGTGAAAGCTTAAATTGCCCTCGCTTAGTGTTTAATGTCTAACTGGGGCAGATGGTAGCAAACTAAATTGCTCCCTGGAGATCTTTCCACTAACTATAGAGGAGGTTACAGTTAGAGGCTAGGGTAATTTTATTGACTTGGATAAATTTGGATTAATCTTCCCTCACAACCTGCTCTGGGCAACATCCTTTCCTTTCCAGGATGCCATACACCCCTTCTGATGGTCCTGTGTCCATGCTTTTGAGTGAAGAGACCAAAACATGGGTGGGGAAGAAGTAGGACTTGACAACAGAAACTTTTTGATTTAGGGGCTTGAAAGTGGTCACATAAGCCTGACTTCATTCCCCAGGTTGGAAACGTTGTGAGCTGGTATTTGGCACAATGCTTTCTTCTCAGTGACTAAATCTCTCATTAGTTTGGGGTGTGGGATGTGAGGGGGATGGCTGTTGTCAAAATGAAATGTTATGAAACAGGTAGATCTCAGGATGAGTTTAAAACTTCCATGTAACTTCTTGGCATTTCTTCTTAACTCTTAGAAGGACCAAATTTAATGATACATCCATCTATCCATTGTGTGCTTGACCTCATGTCTGGTCTCCCCAGGATGGCTCAAAAAAAAAATCAATTATAAGATTTTAATCAGCTGTAATAAGTTCATGGAAGAGAATCTTTACCAAGGCCCCTCTGTTGTATGCATTTGCGCTGTGGTTCCAATTGATTATTTGTGCCAATTATTAACTATGAATCAGGATTGGAGGGAAAATAATCTGTGCTTGGTCGACTTCATTCTGTCTGAGATTTTCAGATAATATCAGCAGCCCCCTCTGCCCCTTATCTTTCTTTTGCACCATTTAATTGCTGTGTTTCCCTCCTAAATTATCTGTGGTGAGCTTTTTTCTCTAGTTTTCATAAAGTAAAGCAAAAACATGCAGTGGTTGGAGGAAACAAAAGGTCTTTTATTAATTGGGACTCCAAGGAACTTCAACCCAGACTCAGGGGATAGAAAGTACCTTGAATGATTTGTGCATAGATTAGAGGCAGCTTTCATACATTTCTGAAGTAAACAATTCAAAAATGAAAGCGAAAAATACCATGGGGTATTTTTCCTGGCTCTTGCAAATCTTTTGCCTGCAAGAACCTCTGGGACCTAGCAGCAGACTGTGTCCTGTGCAGGTCTCCTAAAAAGCCATAGTTTAGGTAGAAGATAATAATAACAAATGATGCTAATAATAAGCCTTAGCTCTGCTGCTCCTGGGAGTACTGGGGAGGCAGCAAAGCGTGCTCAGCCCATGGAAGAATTACTGATACTCTGTGAAGTGAAAGTCATACATTAATCTCAGTCCTCCTAAAGTTGTTATGGCAAATGTGAAAAAGGGGCTTTTGTATGTTGCCATTCTGCAGAAGAAACTCATCTTTTGCTGAAATGAAAAAAAAAAAAAAGTACTGCTTGGGCAAGGGATTAGGCCACTTCCAATTTTCCTAGGCTGATAGCACTGTTGAAACAAAGAAAAAAACCCACTCCTCATACCCCTGCAGTTTCCTACTTCCTTGCAGTTTCCTGCAGTTTCTTGCTTTAGAGCTTTCTCTAGCAGTCCCACCACAGGCAAAGTTTCTCCTTCCCCTCTCTCCTTTGGTCACTTAGCTAAACACACTTCACCAAATGACAAGCAGACTGTGCGAAAAAGGCAGCTGGACCTTACAGTTTCTTGGTAAGCTGAAGATTTCCAGCTAGCTCAAAAATAGGAGCTTCTTTGCCAGAGTTCAGACCCTGATGATGCTTAGAAACACAGGTTGTACCTCTGAGAGCCTCCAGGTACCAGCAGTGACATGACCATCTGGAGCCACAAGCTATGATGGTGATTCCAGATCAGCAGAGAAAGCTCGATGTACGTGGACAGCCAATGACATTGTGAAAGCCCATCACAACCATTTCCATGGCAACTGCCTTTGATGGACCACAGGGCCGTAGGAAACCAAGGAATAAGTTGACTTAGGGCAGGGGAAGAAAAACTGGTTATAAATATCATGTCAGTGCAAGCGGGCCATTTATCTGTGCTGGGGGTGTGTGTGGAGGTATTCACACATGCAAGGGCAGTAAGGTGGAACTTACTGAAGCCATTGCCCAGGGTATTTGTCCCAGTCAGGACCCAGCTTTCGCCTGCTGCCAAGCATGTGAGGCTTTATTTTCATTGGTGGCTGCTGCTTCACCACTTCTATCACTTTAGGAAAACAAACGATAAAAATTGATAAAAAAAGACTGTATGCCAAGGGGTTCCCACCTTATCATGGCCTTGGAGTCTTCTATGAATATTGGACCTTGGGAGGTCAACAGGACAATTCTTCATAGCAATGAGCTTTGGAGTATACAGATCAGGGATGTACTGTCAATGGGCTTGCGAAAAAACAAGCCCCAAATAAAACATCTTTGTGAATCTTTGACAAAACCTATGTACCGGCAGTGCATATTCATGCAAAGTGAGCAGGTCAGGTGCTGGGAGAGGATTGTACTGATTTATTTTCCTGTGAACGTCACATTCAAGAGGGAGAAGCAGTGCTACATGGCACACAAGCATGGATTAAGCACAGCTTCTATTCTGTTCCTGAAAACAGCTCTTGGTGTACTGGTGATTTAAGGCTAATTGGAGAGGGCTTGTAGTGGTCCCATTAGAGGCAGAAAAATGATTCAGTCACTCCTGCTGAGCGGAGTCAAATGCTTCCAGCTTTTGGGTTACGCTCCAAGAGACAGGATGCTTGGCCAGGATTAGTAGTCGTAGTGTGAGCATCAGGGAGCAAAGACAAACAGGGAAGCTTATTCCTCAAAGAAAGTAAGTTTCTCACATGCAGCTTTTGAAAAACAGCTGTTCAGGATGGAGCAGAGCCCAGACAAGCTTTGTTCTTGCCTTGTCTTCTCCATCGAGATCAGCCTAAACCCCAAAGCTCAAGCATGAACACGCTGAGCCCTGTGCCGCAGTGAGCCAAATCTGGATGCGTGCACTGACTTGGAGGCTTGGGCTTATTCTCTGATGTGAAGGAAGAGGTGCCCTTGTAACTAATAGTTCAGAAATGAAAAAAAGGGTCAGAGCCACAACACCTGTGAACCCATACAGTACCTTGAATACCTGGTTTTCATCAGACAGGACCTGTGCAACCAACATGGGCTTGTTGGAGGCTCTTTCTGGCAGGGCTCGTTAGTGCCACTAAATCACAGCTGCTGCCCTGCCGCTCGCCTTCTCATGCGGTCGCCTCTGGCTCAGGGTTTATCATTCCCATCCCCACCCCTTTCTGTTTGGCATTCTGGAGTTATTTATTTATACCAGGAGAGACAATTGCAGCGTTTCACCGGTGGCCGCAGTGGAATGCTAAACAGGCAGGACCAGGTCCCGCAGGTACCGCGGGATATGGAGTTGATTTGGCCGTTTCTACGTGACTAATATTAAATATCACCATATGGAGCTGAAGTCTTCCCCGGGAGTTTATCACTAATTCATCTAAGGGTGACTTTTGTTGTCAGTGGTAAAGTAATGCTGGGCTTTTCTTTCTTTCTTCTGTGTTGCTACACTGTCTTTCCCCACCCCCACCCCCCCGCCCAGTTTCTGTGAACTACTCAAGGCAAACAGAAATATTAATTAAACTCTTAAAAAAATAATGTCTGCAGAAAGGTTATGCTTGCACCTAGATGTGTGAATGGAAAGCATGTAATTTGGTCACAGGGGGAAAAAGAGCTCGCTTCCCACCCTTCTCTTGCGAAATCAGTTGCTTAGCTATGAGCCCTTATTCTTAGCAGAGGTGGAGAATTTATTCCATGTAAACAGTATCATCTATCAACGGATTTTTTTTCTTGTTTGCAAAAGTGTTTCATGAGTTTATATTTGCCAGCTGGATGATTTAGCTGGCAGTTTTATGGGAATCAATTCAAGCCTTCAATACATGGTGAAAGTTGTTCACCTTGACCCTTCGCTTCTTATAAACAATTACTGGATTCCTGAAGTTGTGTACACACACTTCAGCTCCCTGATTGAATGAATGGCGTGCCTGACCAGTTATAATTAACCAGATCTCTTTCTCAAGTCAGGGTCCCCAGGCGAGCATGGAAATAAAGGCTACCCACCCTGCTCTTCCCAATGAGCTCCTTATCTTGCTCCCTCCTCAAACCAACCACTTTTAGTCCTATTTATTTCCACAATCCCATTGTGCTGGAGACTGTGAAAACACAGAGGCAGATCTGATCCTTGACTGCTTACAGCCAAAGCATGTCTCTAATGCATCAGATCAGCCTTCCAAATCAAGAGGTGCCTCCTGCCTGAAAACTTGCAGATCCCTCTGCTTTCTCTGTTGCCCTCCCATAGACATTTTTGTTTTCTGTTGCCCAGCCCAGAATCCCTTCTTCCCTCTTGCCCATTCCCAAAGTTTTTCTCCACTGTGGGAAATGCCTTTCGCCAAAATACCCTCCCTCTTTGAGGAAATCCCTCTCTGAGCATTGGAGCAGCAGCTCAGGGTCAGGAATTACAGCCAGGGCAAACGGCTCCACTCGATGCTTGTTCCTCTCAATTGCTGCTTGTTCCTCTCAATTGCTGCATAGCGTGAGAGTGACGAGGGGAAGATTGATGTAGTTGCAAGCACAGTTCAGGTTGCACGCCACTTGCTCCCTGAGAGCCCATTAAAGGGAAGATTTAGATGCAGCAGTAGTAGTTGGGATGAGTGGAGAGTTAATTCCATGTGGAGGACAATTAACAGTTCCTAGTGAAGCAGAACCTTCTGTGTGGTGCACGCTGTCATGCACGATGTTTCTTTGCCTGCCCTTCGGAGGCTTTTACTTCACTCGAACCACTTTCTCCCTCACTGCCTGATGCCGTGCAGCCCGTTAGATCCAAGTGCCTGCTCCAGCCCTGCGTGCAAGATTGCTAATGCTTTGCTCTGAAAAGAACAGGTTATTTTTAGGTGGGGGCTGCTTCTCTACCATGTAGGCATACGTAGAGAAAAGGTACAAGGGGAAAGGGATTCAATGGGCCAAGGCAAAAAAAGAAAGGGAAAAAAAAAAAAGAAAAAAGTAAAGGAAAATTAAAACCACAGCAGCCCAAAGCAGATCTTGTTTAGCTGTGTTCTTTTTCACTGTCATGGACAAAGCTCTTTTGCTCCAGTGCTCAGATGTCACATGAAGAAGCACTGAGCCATCCCAGCCTGGCCACCTTCATGCCATGAAATAAGAAGGTGGTTACACTTAACAGATACTCAATATCATCACCTTCTAAGTGTTGGTCTTTAAAACCTCATTCAATTATGTTTCACACATTCTCACCCCAGTATAAGCACTGCAGAGAGCGTTGAGATCCCTTATCACCTTTACTTTTCCTACTTGAATGTAATTTTATTTTTTTTTTCTTTTCAGTGTAATAAATCTGATCCAGGTTTTGCAAGATTCGGTTTGGGGGCTAATTGCAGTCTCTTTCAAAAAGTTTTCACCTGTACATTACACACATGATGCAATTTAAACTCCACTTTAACTTCATTTTTGTCTAGGAAAGCTTTTCAATTTTATCTCTGTTTTCCCTTAACTATCAGAAATGTCATACAAGACTGGGAAAGAAACCCAAGGAGACTGTTATTAGATAATAGTGCTACAGATTAGCTGTTATATAGAATCTGCCTTAAATTGTATTTTTTAAAATTCATTTTAAGGGCAGATTTTCATATTGAATTTCAGTCTTTGTAAGTCTACACATATATAGAGAAACTAAAACCCTCTTTTAATATATCACATTGTAAGAACTTGCTTGATTTGGTTGTCTTTCATGGGCACAACTAGTCCATAGACTTTGCAGGTTGCCAACCGCTGCTCTGAGATAGCTGGCAGCAAACACCAACAACTGCATTTACTGCCTGATTTGCATTGGCAGAGCTGCCAAAACATACCAGTGTCCCAACATTCACACTTTCCCCATTTGCTCTGAACTAGATTTCCCTTGGTTGTCAACCAGAAGAATGTTGGTCACCTCCATAAAATTACACAAGCTCAGATACAGTCATTAACTTAATTTATTATTTAAATATAACTAGGCTGCAAGTTCTTGATTTATATGAGTTGGTGTTTCCAGTCTTCTCAAACCATTTGGAACAAAGCAGAAATTGTCTTAGATGCTGCTCTTCTTTGAAGGGACTGAATTTATGATTAATTTTATTTCATAAACAAATGAATTTACTTGTACATCCTTAGAAACTTTACTGCATACTCAAAGGGTAAAAGTTATAATTTTAAGGATAGAAAGCTTTGTCCTTTGTATATCTTTAAGAAATAAAATCCTGCTTAGGCACAGAAGAAAAGCTGGAGTTTTGATTTTTTCTGGGAATATGATAACGTGATTGAAAAAATCTGAACTTCCATGGCCTAATGATTTCTTCCCCTTAGTCAGCTGCTTGGTTACTACTTGACACCTGTGATAACCTATTTTCCAGTATGCAATCCCACTTTTTGTACCGAGTAATGTTTTGTACACGTCTAACTACACACTACCTGGCCAAATAGCTACATAATCTTCCCGTTGGTACTCTCATCTCTCAAAACCCAACTTCTATACCACTAATTTGCAATGTTCATCTCTTTTGAACTTGAAGAGACACTGTGGCTTGTCTATACTCATGGATGGTACACTCATGGGAGTGTATTTCTACAAAATTTTATGTTACAGGATTTATGTCTTTCCATGGTGATTTACCTCATCTTCTAAGATTCTTTATTATAAACAGTCGTAATTATGATTAATACTAAAGCAGAAAATGAATCCCAAGAAGTCTGGAAATTAAACTGTCAGCCACCAGTTTGTTCAAACATTACCCAAACCATGCTTGCCGTAAGATGTCCAAAAACAGTTCTGCAGAGAAAGGACATTGACTTAATTCACTGACATTTAGGTTATTCTTGAGACTATTTTTTTCTCTCCTTGTGACTAGGGTTAATATTCAGCTGAAATGTTCTGTTGCTTAGGAACCATCTCATAATGTTGAATTCATTAATGCTTTTTCCAGTTTGCTCCCAGGAACCTTGTTAGATAGTGTTTTCCACTTTTATCCTAACTAACAGGTACCTAGCAAAAAAATGAAAATAAAACATACTTCAGTAGAGAGCATTTCTGCTTATCTTTTGCCAGTCGTTTTCCTTCAGCCTGTAATGGAACTGTAGCATTTGTGACATCAAGCTTCTAATTCTTTCTCACTAAATTACAACATGTTTTGAGCAAAGCAAATATAATTCTTCTACCGTTCCTGACTTTGCTGACTGCCAAGACGATGGGTGGGCTCTTCCCCCAGGCACTGGTAAGTTTAGCAGCTGATTTCAATCCAGGCTGGTGTTTCACCCAGTGTCCAGGATTTTTTGCCAGTGTTGCACAAAGTGAATGGGATGGCAGGCTGGGGCTTGTGCCACTGAGTGTGGCACAGAGATGTGCCAGAAAGGCTGAGCAGTGGCAGGCACAGAGCTCGCAGGCTGTAGAAACCAAGCACTTCCCCACGGTTCATACCCACGGGAGAAGAGACATGTCTGAAAGTTGGCCAAATGGTCCCATCCTTTCCTCTGCTTAGCAGAGCTCCTCCTGAACACCTCCGAAGTTATCCCTAAGGGACTCATCTCCTGCCACATAGACATCTTGTAGCTGTTTCACACTGCAGTGTGCTCACCACGTGGTTCCAGTTTTCCTCTGCTTACGGGTGCCAGAAAGCCAAAGGGGAGCACGGTCAGGTGCTTGTGTTAAGAAATTGGGTATTTGTGAACTGAGCAGCAGTCTCAATTGCACCAGTAGGTACAACAGGACAAACCTGATACCAGTAAACTGTCTGCATATTGTAAGCAAAGAATGAGAGCTCTGAAGTCTGTGATGACGTGGAGGCTCTGCTTTCAATAGGTTTATTTAAGTATTGCTTATCAAGATTTTTTTTTTTTTTTTTTTTTGCCTGTGCTGATGCTGCAGCAGTATTTGCCCCAGTGGTATACTGAAATTCAATGGCTGGGAAAGGACAAACTATGAATCTCCTTAATTTTTTTTCCCCCCAATCTTTTTACTAAACTTCTGAAGCAAGACTCTTTTCTGATTCAAAAAGGGGGGTGGAGGGGAGTGTGGTTAACTTAAAATATACGTGTTGATTGCTGCTGCTCCTCCCACTCCCATTCCGCATGCAGAGTGCAGAAATGCCAAGGCAAAGGTGTCTCCATGGTGTTTACCACTCAGACCTCCACAGTCAATATCCTGCCCCGGTAATAGCAAAGGGCATGTTAGCATGTGATTTTCAGCCAAGATCTGCAGACTCAAAAGTGCTGAGAATATTAGCCAAGGATTGAATAAAGAACTGTATTCTTGGATGCTTGTGCAAGCCTCCCATGTTCCCAAGATACCGGTGTCTCCACTGCTGATAAAGAGCCTTGCTTTTTCCATGTTGAGTGTTCAGGCAGAACTGCTGATATCACAAACATTTTATTTATTGCCAGCTCTGATTAGGTTTACCAATATTTATCAGCCAGACAGGGAATTAAGTGGTCAGATCCTATTAAAAATTTGTCTTTGATGTTGCCCTATTAATTGCTTTATTCTGCTTTAAGAAGCTGATTCAAATTCTTTTAAAATTCTGTTAAATAAGGAAGATGGTATGCTGCCTGGTTTGTGAAAGCTGACAGCAATGTTCAGGCAACATAAAAATTCAAAGAAGTTATTTATGTCCCAAACCAAACTAGAGCAAATTTTGGAAAATCATTCAGCTTAGTTATTTTAATGACAACCTGAATAAAGCAGTGAGACAGTGATGGCATCAGAAAGTTTTTTCTGATAGGGTTGGATCTCTGTATGAAAGGTGTTTTGTGGTTTGGGTTTGGTTTTGGGTTTGGTTTTTTTTTTTTGTAGGTTGGTTTGTTTATTTGTTTCTTAAACAGTAAATACAGTTTGGTCAATTTAGTCCAGACATTTCATTAATGTTGGTCAATTCAATCAGTTATTTTAACTCAAGAAAGTGAAGGTTTTGGAAGAGAAAAAAAAGGCACAAGTGTTTTGGGATATTATTCCCCAAAAAATATCAAAAGCTGAAAGAAACTTCGTTTTTAGTTCACCATAAATCTTCCAATTGAACCACTGCAATTTACAAGTTTACCTTTCTTTTGTTGAGAATGTTTTTTTAAAATGTGTATTTGGGATGACCCTGAAATCAATGTCCTTTCTGATCATCCAGCACTGGAAAAAAGAATCCCTTACACATGCACCTCTGCTTGTGAGGCAGTCTGTCTCTGACAGCACGCTTTCACGGATGCTAGAACTTCAGATTGCTCGATAAGATTCAGAGAGATGTCCAGGCAGATGGATCTTTACCGGTACTTTTTGAGGTTCACTATCAGTAACATTTATCACTAGATATTATTTTCACTGTGTTAGCATGCTCAAAGCTATGAGTAGTAAAATCACACACACACCCCCAAAAAAAAAGCTGACAGGTGAGATATGTCAAATATTTTGCTTCATGCCTCTTTCCATGTCCCCCAAACATGGTTTGCAAATGAGAGAGAGAGGAAAGGCAGGAGGAAGTGGCAGCTGTACGAATTTGTATCTGCTCAAAGGACCACTTACATCCCCAGTTTCAAAAAATGGCCAGCAGGTAAGACAATGGGTGACCCTGTTCTAATTTTGCTTGGATGGCAGGAGACAGCTCAGATCCATCAGGCACCAGGCTCTAAAGACAACCTCCATCTCATTGCAACCAGAAAATAAAACACGCCCTGTCCTTATGCTGCTTTTCTCGTCTAAAGGAAATGAGAAGATGGAAAAAAGTGTGACAGCAAAGATGGACAGCAAGAATAAGAGCAAATCCACTCCTTGGCATGGAGGGAGGGGATACGAGCACATCTGATAAAGCCGTCTCTAGTGGATGGAGGTTAGAAAACACTGGCACGGAGCTACTTCCATGTGTGACTCTCATTAAAAGTCATCATTAAATGAAGTGTGGCTGACTTGTGTGGTTCGTGTGGAAAGTCACTATTTAGGTGAAGTGGAAGATGGAACCTGAGGGATTAATTGCCAGTTTTTCCAAGGGCCTTCCCTGATCCTCTAGCTTGCTGAAGGTATTTCCGAGTGAGCAGCACTGGGAGCCTCATGAGAAAGGCTGGTCCTGTGAGTTGGCCAGCCCTGTTTTGCAGAACAGCTGAACACCGGTTGAGCATTTGTACAGGGAAGGAAGATAGTCTACAGGGAAAGAAACTGATTTTGTGGCTAAGTGTTGCAATAGGCCCCAGGAGATGCAGATTTAAGACCAATTTCTATTGCAGGCTCACTAAAGAGGTGTGAGTTAGTTGCTTGCCTCAGCTGCCTCTCTGTTACACTGGAAGAATAATACTTCCTATTACTCCTTTCCTGTCTTATTCAGATCATAATCCCTCCTGGGGAGGAAATATATCTCAGTTGGTAGTGACAGAATGCCAAAACCAAGGAGCCCCAGCCACAAGTGATGCCTCTACATGTTCATATTGCATTCCTCTGTGTCAACCTCTACTTCATTCACATTACCCTTGCCAGTATGAGGGGCTCACAGTGCCCAGGGCAGAGCTAGAGAAGTCAGGAGATGGCCCATTTTGCATCCCACCTTTCCTTCCTTTTTTCAGGATTGCCACCTGATTTACTTCTGGATCCTGGTCTGATCTGGATTTACTGTCTGGAAATAAGTCCCTAGGACACTCTGCTGGTCTGATGAAAGGTACATAAACCCCAGTTATTGCCAGGTTGCTACCTTTGAGGTTCTGCTGCTTTTCCTGGGATTGTAATAAAAAAGTCTGAATTATTTGTCATACAATGTCAGGCTTCTTTTTTAACAGAATATGTCAGAAAAAAGAAAGTAACACTTTTCTTCACTGTGGCAAGATCAGCGTTCCATTGCTCAGATGATTACCTATGATCATTCATACTTACTCCTGGTACACAACTTTATGCAGCCTCAGTGGCATCCCAAGATAATGGGCATCAGTGCTGAAGGGTTCTGAGGTCCTGTGGAAAAGTTGGAGATGATCTCTCCTGATGAGGGGATGCACACCATGCTCCCCAGGTGACTGAACTCTTCCATACCCACCCCAAAGAGAGAATTATGCTCTCCCTTGCACAGATAACTAATAGATTCTTCCTGACTTTTATTTCATAAATAAAAACACAAGCCCATATAAACTCTCCTTGAAAAAGTGAGCAGTGCTTCATTTGACATCGCTGGCAGGTATTTGGATTGCTGCAGCAGCACAGCTCCAGCCAAGAGACTATGGATTGATTCATGCCTGTCCCTCTACCTATGGCATTGGGGGATCTGCTGATCCAGCTGATGTATGAGCTGCAGAGCTCAGGAAACAGCCTTACACCTTCCAAGCACAAGCTGTTGTTGGCAAGAGCAAAAAGGTAGTGGCAGAAGATCCGAGGAACCCCAGAGGTGCTGTGTTTGGATGGGCCCCTTTTCCCCCTGTACAATCAATCTTCAGGTTCTTGCTTTGATTGATATCTGCACTAGGGAGGAACACGCAGCTGGAAGAGAGACTGCAGAGCCAGATCTGCGTCCAGGGGACAGAAGAGAGCCGCCTCCCTGCAATGCAAATGTTTGATTTCTGGCAACATTGCACAGGGTACAGAGCTCATGGCCCCATAAATCCATAGCAAGCAAGTCCTTCAGTGAATTCCCATCTTGGGCTCCTTCTCAATCCTTCTGCTCCACCTTCTCCCCCTCCAGCCCAGGTAGGTCTTGCCCTGGCTGAAGGGATGGTTTCTCCAAAGGCAGACATATGGCCAGGCAGATCCATAACTGATCAGAGACAGATAGAAGGTGACTGGCAACCTACCCTGAAAAACTAGAGAAGCACAATCAACAAGTGCTTGCTGGAGCTGCTATGTAACGAGGGGACTGAATGCATGCAGCACATGCAATACTTGTCTGCGAGCTGCTACACAGACCTGTCCAGCCATCTGCAGATCAAAAGGAAAGTGGTCTGCAGTGTTTTCACAACCCTGTGACCTGAGCCCTGTGCTAAACCTGCAGCTTGTTGCATTTCATCTATTTTGAAGCCTAGCAGCAGATTTGACCAGAAAAGTGGTTTTCTTGTTTAAATCAGACATGCAGTTCGCTACTGTTACAGACGAGTCATATTTTCAGGTCCTGACAGAGCCCCTTACTTTGCCGTTGACTCTCTCTGCTAACAGGGACATTCAGGGAAGGGCCGTGGCTGTACTGCTGAGGGCTGGGCACCCAGGCAGAACGGGGTTGAGGAAATTGCTTTTTTTCTTCTAAGCCCTGCTCATTGCTGAGCCAGACAATGTAAATTGTCCCATGCCAGGCTCCAAGCTCCACCTCAGGACACCTCCACTTTAGTCATTCTCTAGTGAGGATGCCTGGTTTGTGTCTGGTGTTCGTGGCCCCGTGGTGACAGGTGAAACAAGAGGAAGATGTAGTATGCACACTGTGCTTTGTACACACAAGTGATTTATTTGGCCACCCACACCTCAGAACAACAACCCTGTCCCAAACACAGCAATCAAAAAATAAGCTATCAAAAAAATAGGCAACCGGAACTGCACTGTGCAAATACATCAATGAAGGGAGCATTTGGATCCAGGGCTTCTGTTCCATAATACAAATACTTATGGAATTTTTATATTATTTTTTTTTTTCATAAATAGGGTGAGGAATTTTTAATTACTGCTTGATTTATTTTTGTTCTTCTATTAGAGAAAACATAAAGGCACACTCACACACAGACCCACACACTGGGTCTGTCACACATGCTTCCTTGCATGTCCATTAGCAGCTCCCAGCCAGTCCTCTTTGTGCCACTTGCACAGCACATTGCCTCACCCAGACCCATACGGTAAGTCCCTGTGATTAAATATTCCCCAGGCTTTCCATTTATACCTTGTGCTGTAGATCTGCTGGACATCAGTGTGTGTATACAGACATATATATTCGATTTATGGAAACTATAATGGCCCTCAACGAGATAATGTCACCTGGCTCCAGAGTGTTAATCTTCATTTCCCACAGCCACTTTCTCTTAAATCTGACTAAAGGCTATTGGGTCTGGCAAGAGAACAACAGTAGCCTTCTCCTGCTCTGAGATAACAAGAGTGGAGCCCAGAAAGCGAGAACGATGCTGACAAGCTAAAGAACCCTGTATAAATTACACCGCCGTTGTCCAGATCTCATGGAAGCTAATCCTATTTGTGTTTTGCTCTGTGTTTCTCAGTAGCCAGGTTCCTGCTGTAATTACACCTGGACCCTTTTCTTTCTTCAGCTGCTTTTTTAGCATTCAGGTCCAAGGTCATGCTGCAGAGCTCCAGGTTAGCCAAGCAGTGACTTGAGATTTTAAGTGCAACAGGTCTCATGTTTTTCTGTACGTGAGTGCACTGGAACTATTATTTGAATGGATTTGCAAGCAATACAGTGTCACGGCTGAGTGTTCTGATAAGACTGAAAGGAAACGTTTTCAGAAGATTTTGGTTCATGGAAATAGAAATGAAATGTTTTAACTTGTTGTCCTGGTTCGTGATTAAAACAACCAGAGAAATCTTGTCCTTCCCCATAAGATGGAAATTCCATTTTCTGATGAGCCACGGGAATATTTCCCCATTCCCAGAATGCTGGGTGGACAAGAGCAGTACTCCTGGCACACTGCAGCCCTGTGTCTTTCTGAGATGAACACACGCTCATTAAAGCACAGATCAGGGCACCCAGAGTCTGTTCCCAGATGCACTTCTGGCTTATTAAATCCCTTCTGCACCTTAGTGACACCAGATGGACAGTGCCTTGGCGAAAGCTTGTCTTAGGCTAATAACAGCCTTGACATATTTATGGAATAATGTGTGTAACGTGTTTTTAATTCCTGGCTGGAAAGGTGCTATTTAAGCACATTAATTTGTGCATATTTTTATATATGTTAAGTAGGGGCCAGTAAAAGGGAATCTCATTGATCCCAGAAATAATTTATCATCATGAATAAGAGAACTCGAGAGGTTCTTGTGTTAGAACTGTTGATTATAAAATAAACAGCACTTTTTATTGAGTAGCCTTGCCTATTCCCCAGTGTCTGAAGACACATTGCTTACACCGCTCCAAGCTCACCATGAAGCCAGTCAGTCAGCAGTGTAAATCTTTCTTCTCCTCAGGTCATCACAGAACACTTCAGCTGCATTTTTTTTTTCCTTCTGTTTCCTTTGCATTGTTTATAAACCTGCCAACATCTGAAGAAGGTACTTGTGTTTGTCCCAGAGGTCACGTATTATATAACTCATTTGCTGGTTCAGTTACAGGCACCGTAAGCTGTCTTGCCTTCAGTTTGCAAGCTGGAATCACTTTCCTTTTGTAATTGAACCAGGCTCGTTCCCACATGTGCGGTGAAACTTGTTAAGCACTGTGTCTTTGTCTGATCATGCTCAAGTGTTACAGAAACAAATTGAGATATCTGGAAAAGAAGTTTGGGTCATAAGGAACTGGATAGATCCCAGGATACCATTTTGTTCTGGGATTTCCACACTCAGCAAGTGTTGCAGGGGTGATGTTCAGTAGAAAAAAAGGGAGCTTGGGAACACCTTCTTTGTCTTTCACAAAAATTGTTGTGGACAGAATGAGATAATGGACCGTGCCAAGTTTCCTAAAGAGGAAAGAGCTGATTTAAAAAAAAAAAAAAAAGAAAGAAAGAAAGAAAGAAAGAAAGAAAGAAAGAAAGAAAGAAAGAAAGAAAGAAAGAAAGAAAG
>JAVJGJ010000060.1:11332428-11349738 GCA_035590215.1 Microhierax caerulescens
AAGGGTTTCTGGCCTTTATGCTACCTCAGGGACAAGTGTTAAACCTAAGGCGGACTGAGAAAAGAAAGAAAGAAAGAAAGAAAGAAAGAAAGAAAGAAAGAAAGAAAGAAAGAAAGAAAGAAAGAAAATCCCCCATGGAGCTTCTGAATCAGAGCAAGGAGCACAGCCATTGAAACATTTAGTTGTGGTTAGTCTCTTCAGCCTTGTGCACAGCAATGCACACGGGGACAACTGTCATGAAACACCAGAATGGGTTGCTGATGGATACAGGATGAAAAACCCAGAGTGGATAAGGAGCTTAACACAAACGTGGGAAGGGTTTCTGGCCTTTATGCTACCTCAGGGACAAGTGTTAAACCTAAGGAGGACTGAGAAAAGAAAAGAGAAAAGAGGGAAGGTGGTGTACAACAGCTTCAAAGTGCAAGAAAAGATGAGACTGGCCCTTTCTCAAGAGCTTAGAAGCAAAATTGGCGTCCTGGAGAGACAACATAAGAAATCTGGCAACCTAAATATATTTAAAGGGCTTACAGCTCCCCAGGGAAAATTTTGAGGCTATTGAAGTGGAAAAAAACCATTTGCTAAGATTAAACAGGCTTTTTTTCCCCAGAAAAAAAGAAAAAAGAAAAAAAAACAACCAAAAAACTGACAAAGCAGACAAATGTTTGGCAGGAGACCCAGAAAAAAAAACAAAAACAAAACCAAAAAAAACCCAAACCACAACCTGGCAATAACAACAGCACGATGTGGGAAATCTGGGTAGGGGAGAGGTCCAGCCCACTTCTCCTTTGTCTTCCACAAAGGCTGTAATGGGAAAGTGAGATATTAGTCCGTGTAGAATTTCCTAAAGAGCCAACTTTGCAAAAAAGAAAAAAAAAAATCTTGAAATCCAGAAGAGAGCCTTTCCAAGCAGAAATTTAAAAATTTAAGGTCTATGAGATCCCTTAAAGTGTAAATGTTAAACAGGCCTTAAGACCTGGTGCGTGATAAGGAATGACGATTGCTGCTTGACCTTGGGCTTGAGCCTAATGTCGAGAACAGGCATGGTCACAGTGAGTGGCTCATGTGATGAAATGTCAGGTGCTGAATGATTCTGGTTAATTTGATTGCTCATTTTGAAGAAGTTAGATGTGACAATATTAGTGTGAAACAGTGCCCATTCAGGGCCTTTGTCCCTCCATCCTTGAAGCAAGGGACATGCTGTTGAGATGTATCTACTCATCTTGGTTTCTCATCATCTCCAACCTTGCAGCCCACAGAAGGCTGGACAGCACATGTGTGGCACCTCAGCTCTTACCGTGGCAGCAAGTTGTTGACCTGGGATTGGAGCTTTGCCCTGGGTAGAAGCGGAATCAGGGAGGGAGCAAAGTCCCTATTGAAACTGTCCATAAATCTTGGCGATATTTGTGAAGTGGATGGCAGGTCACGCAGACCATGCATGCACTTATGGTGAGGTAAAGGTGAAAACACTCCAATCGTGTCAGTACAATTATACTCCAGAATCCAAAGGAATAATCAGGCTTATGGGAGAAATACCTTTCCACTTCCACGGCCAGCTAGGTGTGAAGTGCCCTAGCAGAAGGGCAACATTAACCTGCCTTGTTAATACTGTGAGCTGAGATGTCAAGCTTATCAGCCTTTCCCTCCCACAAGTATGCAAGATGGATGTAGGTTCTCAGCAAGTATATTCCCCTAAGATCAATGACCTGGTTAAGGCTAATTATCACACACTCTCACTCTAAATTAAAAAGGACCTTAGTAACTGAAAGCCCTGTATGATTAAGTGGCTCCAAAGATTAACTGTGATAAGAGTAGTATGGTGCTTCCACGTTTCCTCAGTGCTACATATTTGTCACTCTCTGGACCCACCACACGGACCTTGGAGCTCTGTTTCAAAAGGTGAATTAGTGGTCATTTATCAGTTGGGAGTGGACAAACCAAAGAATGCTTTTGAGCACCAGCTTTGTCTAAGCAAAGGAAGCGTGATGCCTGGAGTGTTAGCTGAGCTAGTCAGCCTGGTGCACTTCCATCAGCATCCACCTTGTGCCTATTGCCCGGGCTGTCACCCATGAGCTGATCCCAGGGCAGCTTTTAGGAGATTTCCCCCCAGACCCTGAATTTATGTGAATGCTGACGTCACAGATGGCTCCTGGTTTATACACTGAGCAGGTGCAGAATGCAGCACCAGCGAGACACCCCACTGCCTACCTTTGTGCTTTGGTCCTGGCTTATACAGGAGGTTTCCCGTAAAGGCAGCAGCTTTGCACCCCTACAGCTGCTCCCATGTCACGGGTGAAAGGAAGTGGCCTTGGAGAAACAACAATAAATTGGAAATTATTCCTGCACAGTCCTACAAGAGGGAAGATAATAGCCGAAGAACAACCCTCCAGTCTCAGAGCGAACGTCCAGCTGGAGCAGAATAGTCTCTCTGCCCATGGCTAGTAGTGGGTACTTAGAAATGAATATAAGAAAGAGAAAAAGCAGAGAAAGAAAATTCCCTGCCAACACCCCTCCTCATTTTTCAGTAATCTGCAGTTTAAAGAGTCCCAGATTGGAGCTTGGATCCACTTCACTGTGTTTAATAAGCCCTTGATGTACTTTTCTTCCATGAATTTGTCTAATTGCTTTTTGAACCCGTTTATACTTTGGGCAATGAGCTCTACGGTTTGATTATGCTTTGTGTGTAGAAAAGGACTTCCTTTTGTTTGTTTAAGTCCGTGGCCTGATCGCTTTATTTCGTGCCACTTATTTCTGCCTTATAAGAAACAGTGAATAATTGTTTGCAGTCGCTTCCTCCACGCCATTTATGATTCTGTATAACCATACATACACCCCTCGCTCATTTATTTGCCATTTTGATGAACCCTAGCCTTTTGATTTCTGTGCACAGGACCTGCTCCATACCCATCTGGTTGTACTTGCCAGCCATCTCTGGGCTCCTTCTATTTCTACAGCAATGTTGTCTAAGATGGCACCCCCAGAACAACCAGGATGTAAGGCATTTGAAGCATAATGACATTTTTTCTTTTGCAGTCTAGATCTTCCCGAATTACTACTAACATACTCTGTGTGCCTCTTTGACCTCTGCTGAACATTGAGCTGACTTTTTCAGAGAAATTTATGATTCCAAGGTAACTCCAGAGAGACACTAGCTAATTTGGAACCCATTTCTATGTATTTACAATTGAAATTGATTTTCCTCATGTGCATCACTTTACATTTATCAGCACAGAATATCTTCTGGTCTGGAAGGGCTGTTACCATTTACTTTGTAAAAAACTGTTCTGAAAGTTTTTCTACTCGCATTTCAAATAGAGAATGCTTCAGATTCATTTCTCTTAAACTACTGACCACCTCCCTGGTGAACTCCGATAAAAGAATTTATTAGGCTTTTCCACTGTAGCCTTTTCTTCCTTGAGCACCCATTACACCCTAATCATGAACTGCCAGTGTAAAATATCTGACAAGTTTCTTGTTTCTAATGTGCTTGACTTGTTACTTCAATTGCCTCTTAAGAGTTGTTTCTGAAAATCTTTTTTGCCCTGCCATATGACAAATTTTATATTGAACTTGGCCAAGTTTTCTCCTTTTTGTTTTCCTCTTTTTGGCCCATCCACTGCTCTTCAGTGGATGTCTTCTACCTGAAGCATCTTTTCTTAAATCTGCAGCTGAAGCAAACAGCCCTTTTCCCTGTACTCATTCCTTCTGCAATTTTTGATGCTATAAATTTTAGTGAGCATCTGATGTGATCTTTTCAATAATTTTCATGCCACAGAAAAAGTTTTTACCCTCCTGGATGTTGATATTCTGCCTCATTTTTTATGAAGTCGGCTTTCCTCAAGATAGATGCTAATGCCACTGAAGCGAAGGTTTTGTTTGTTTCCCAGTCCTACAAGACTGTTGAATTGAATTAGATTGTACTCATTATTACAGACTGATTCTTGAATAGCTGTCTCTCAAATCCAGCCCTGGTCAGAACTGGATAAGGAGTTGTTTCTCCTCCTGCAGGATCTCAGAACTCTGTATCCAGACTTTCCATATTCAGCGGGCTCCTGCATCAAGAGGACTGCAGAGCTATGCCTAGCTGGGACATGGCTTCTTTTCAGGATAAAACAGCTCAAATGTTGAATAACTGCGTTAGCATATAGGCAGTCTGAGATCTTCCTTGGGGTGTTTTGGTTTGATTTTTTGTTCCGCAATTTTGTTTATTTGTTTATAAATAATTCACAGGACTAGGTTTCCAGAAGAAGATGCATATATTGCAAATCTCCATGCTGTGTTCTTGCCACAGCTTACATCAAAGAGATGGATTCTCAGTGTGCTGGTGTCCAGGTTTTTTTCCAAAATTAGATGTAGCAGCATTTCTTAAGACACTCAGAAAATCACTGACTACTTCTGAGTGTCTGTAGTTAAGTTGTCTATGTCTTTTCTTTCTGCTTTCCTCAAGATCTTCCCACAATTCTGCCACTCTATAGATGGTATGTTTTAAATCACCAAATGTACGAGGCTTGTGTTGTCTATACCAGTGTTCCCTTAAAGTTGGCTCTACTATCTGATGCAACAAATATTTCTCAGAACTACCAAGACTATAAATCACTAGGAGAATAGCCTGAACCCAGTAACAAATTATCACAAGCAAACTTATAAATCTGCAAAGACTTACATATTGTACTTGAGCTCAAATTCAAACCTTTAATATGTGGGCCCCTGTACATGGCATCAGCTGGAAAGCAGAACCTTTCTCTCTAACCCTTTAATAAATCAATTCCTTTATTTTTAGTAGCAGCTTTAACTGCCAACAGTTATCTGTCATGCATGGCCTGTCTGGTCTTCTTCACTGTCATACCAGAGCACTCATATTAAATAATATACTGGCATCATGTTTTTGTAAGAGGATCTTGATAAGAAATAAGGGGAGAGTCTGATAGCACCACCATGAAACTCCTATAAGGACAGCTGCATTTACCCATCATGTACCAGAATTGGCTTTGCCAGCGTGTTTCCAAGAACAGCTGCTATTTGTGGCTATGGCAGCCCTACATCCCTGGAGCATTCAGCAGCTGCCCCTTCTCTCTGCACGGTAGCACTGTCTGCTATTCAGGTGATGAGTCCTCACACAGGCATCCAGCAGCACTTTCCGCTGTTGTATTCCTGCTATCTCCTTCTTTGCGCAGTGCTGGGCAAGAAAAATGGTGGGATGTTTCATGCCATTGACAAATGGTGCCGGGATTCAGCTGGCTGAGCTCATTTCCACTCTAGCCTTGAGCAGGTTTGAACCTCCGTCTCCGGTATGGAGAGTTTTAGCGTATCTGCTGCCCTTTGCTACCTGCTCCAAGGTCAGACCTACTAAAGAAAGGATCTGCATTAATTGCCATGGGAAAAAAGGGGATTTCAAGGTAACTGTCAAGAAATAAAAAGGCTGGAAACACAAAGCAGATAAGTTAGACTACTTTCAGCTACCCACTTCATGTTTCTATACTGCCCGTGTGCCAGGGAAGGGCTCCTGGGCTGTACTTGCCAGTCCCCGGGCCCTGAAAGGCCAGAGGGAGTGGCATACAGAAGCACAACAAAAAAAGTAATTGTTTTCAATTTTCTCTTTTCAAGTGGAATTTTATGATCAGGGTGCAGGGTGATCTGCAAGGCAAGTTGGCAGAGGTTCTGGGCCAAACATAATTTGGGATGGCTGCCCCAGAAGCAGACGGAGACATAAAAACACTCTGCATGCAGGTTGAAAACGAAGCACAACGTTTTGTTATTCTGTCTGTCGTACTCTGGCAAGATGCTGGGATAATAAGAGGTGGGAAAGCATTGTTTCTGCTATTGATACAGCATGATTACTTTTTCTTAGAATGCTTCCCTTTAGAAAAGATGTATAAAATTGACAAAGGCAATCTGTGCATTCCCAGCAAAGGTCTGCAAAATTACAGGCTGTGACCTAAAAGGTGGCGTAGCAGAAATGCAGTGGGATCGGCTCTAGCAGTGACATATAATTTCCCACCAGCTGAATTCTGATGGTAGCGAGTGAGTAGGACAGGAGGAGGGATACACTGCCTAGGAGGAGAGAGCTGCTATTTATGCACAAATACATTAATAATCAACAATGATGAGAAATGAAACAGAAAACTCACGTGGCAGTTTAATAGGATTTTGCTAACATCTGATGTACTTATGAAGTTTTGCATGAATCCGACAAGGACTCCAACAAATTCCTTTTCCTGTTTTAATGGAGGTTAAACAGATTTAAGCAAATCTTAGGGCAGATTTATTAAATATTATGTAGATTTTTACAAACCCACTGGAGATTCAATAACAGTTATTTTTGAGTTAGCAAATCTTTCCTTGTGCTTGTTAGAGATCTTGGTAGATTAAACAAGGAGCCAGGTCTAGCAAATGTTGAAATTTAATATTTAGAGTCAGACTGAATAAACCATGGGTGGATTTTGCAATGACGTGTTCAAGATTTAACAAATATTGTCTCATCTCAAGAAAATAAATGTTAAATAAGGATGAAGCTAATAAGGTTCAGCAAGACAAGAGCTCCATTTACAAATCTTTTATGTATTTAATAAATACATTTATTAAATGAAGTGCAGTGCTCATTGGAGATCATATCGATGTAAGAAATTCATCCCCAGTACAACTTAGTCAGACTAATTCCCCATTTATTAAATGTTCTTGAGATTTAGAGAGTCCACATCAAGCTTAATGTGCATCTGGGAGGTTTCGTAAAGCATTTGTAAGAAATGGCAGACAGTGGCAGCCTTCAGGTTAGGAAGCATCTTTACCTTTTTTACTTATGCAACATCTCAGGAAAGGGACATCTGAAGGAAGGAAGAGTCCTTTTGAAATGAAGGGGTTTCTAATATTAATTTTGTGTAGAAGAGAAGCTTCTGGAGAAGCTTCATGGGAGAAGGGGAAGCTCACATCCAAAAGCAGGAGGACAATGAAGTAACTGGAGCTGTGGTAGCTGTGAGATTATATGAACTTGGCACACTGGGACAGACACCAGCAAGTATCTGGGACACTGAATATTCAGCATTTTTACCATCAGGGAAAAGATATATCCTGCAGGTTGCAGTGGACTGATCCCTTAGCCGTAGGGCAGGTGGAATGGCAGGGCAAACATCTGCTAGTCATTTGTCTTCCTCTTGCTTTACCTGTGATTTCTATTCCTGGTCACTCAGCTCTTGGCCGCCTGGCTGAGGCCAACAGAGAGGTGATGAGCTCTTCTGGCCATTTTACTTGTGGACATCTATCCCCTGGGACCTGGGGTGAGGCTCTCAGGTCATGCCTGGGGTCCCTGGAGAGCTGATAGATGGTGTCAGGGCTCAGCTGCTGTCGCTCTGCTGTGTATGCTCCCTGGAGGACATGCATAAATTAGAGCTACATTCCCACTGACGACCCCAAGCATGTTTTGGTGTCTTAAAATTCACACTGCTCAATGTCACCGTGCTCTTCTCGATGGCATTGGAGCAGCACGCTCACAGTTCCCAGAGCACTAACACTTCCATGGTGCTTTCGAAGCTTGTCTACATGAACACATATATTTGTGGTGTGATTTGATTGGCTTGGGACAAATGTATTTGACCTATTTTCACATCTAGCAAACGTCCTTTGGAGTAAAAATTTTAGCGGTGATGTTTGTGAAGTGGAAATCTTGAATTCCGCGTGGCATAGGTAGTTGAAAAGGTAGTGTAAATTAAATGTGGAACAGAACAAAACCGCCTCATTTGCAGTCAGCAACCTGCACTGGGACATGCCAGGTTTCTTCGAGACTAGAGGGGATCACTTCATAGCTTGACAGCGGCATCATCCTTTTTACAAATGGCTTAAATGGAGCAGCAATGCATGGTCCGTTTCGCCTGGGTTCCCCTTGCCGCTGCCGGTACCGGGTCTCAGCACAGACACAGCTGGTCCCACCACTTCCCAGCCTTGCAGTGTCCGTCTCACAGAGGAGGTGCTGTTCCTGACTGTTTCACAAGAGAGTGTTTTTGGCAGAGCGTGTGGAGTGTGGAATCCTTGCTGCCTGCAGCCCATCTTGAGAGAGTCTCACCATCTCTCATAGAGGGGGACAAAGCCAGGAGACCTCAGTAAAACAGGGGGAGTCCAGCAGGAATGCACGCTTAATACGAGCAGGACTGCTGTTTCAGAGCAGATCAGCTAAAGAGATTTCCCAACAGCCAAAAATATATCTCTCCGAGAAGATAATAATCATAATTGAAATCAGAAAACCCTCAAGTATCTTTGTGCATACAGTAATAACACAACATTTAGAATCAGAGTGGGATTAATGGGGGAGCACCGTTCTGCCACTTGTGGTCTGTTTTGTTCAGGGGGGGACCGGGGGGGTGAGTTGCACTGCCATTGCAGCAGTCCCCAGGGATGGCTCCTGCCAGGCTTCACTCCCAGACCCTTTGCTGAGGTGAAGGTGGGGTGGCAACTGGTTTGCCATTCAGTGGAAGAATGACTAGAGATCATGCTGCAACCCCGGCATGATGGAAACAAAACTATTTAGCATTCTGTCACTCCACACGGGAAGAAAAGAAAAAGTACAAGAAATCTGAGCTGGGACTCAGCTCACACTAACCTTTGCAGGTACAATTATAAAATGCAAATACTATGGACACTTCCTTAACTCAGCAAATCTATCCATTATCTGCCTCTTGTTCTTTTATGAAGCATCTATTTAAAGGGAAAATTCATCTCTATTTCTTTTTTTCTTTCCCCTCCCACACTCTATGATGTTAATACAAGTTGTCCATCAGGTTCCTCATCAGGTTCCACCATGGCAAAGCAATATGACTCCTAAACGCTTACTGTGTCACGGCTGATAACTACGGTGACACTGCTGGGCATCTCCTTGTTTTGAGCAGCTTTTTACAACATGAGGGTTTGTGGCAGGTGAGGACTCCTCATTTTACAGCAGGAACAGAGAGAAACCCACACATTTTGCCAGAGCAACTCCCACGTGTTGGCAGGGAGCCACCAACTCGATTAACCCATACCCATTCAACAAGCAAACAAGATGTGCTAAAGAAGCAAATGTCGCTTGAGACGGTCACTTTTATTTCTAAACCAACCTTGCCCTGGGTTTACATCAGCTCTGACTACAGCATCACCTGCTGCCGATCCCTTCGCTCTTGGCCAAAGTCCAAGGGAAGCTCAGTCCTGTCCAGTTCAGAGCCTGCAATAGTGAAAAAAAGCTCAGGTTACCAAGATGCCAAACAAATATGAAAAAACAGGCAAAAGCCCTCAATACCAGGGGAAAAAAGGTATACAGCTGGGAAAAGCATCTCCTCCCAAACGCAGAGAGCTGGGGTTTTTGCTTGCTGTTAAACCTGCTTCGTTCGTCACAGTGCAGACAAACTTGAGCTGCCACCCTCCTGCTAGAAAAGCTGGGACTCCCTTTACCAAGCCGGAGGAGCCAGTTCTTCCAGGTTTTTCAGGAAGATGGCTGGGCCAGGCAGTTACGCAGCAGGTGTCAGCAGTGACGCGTAAAAGCAGACAAGCGTGTCTCAGTATTCCCTGCCTGCCGGCCCCTCTTCCTCTGCCATTTACATCATGTGTGAATTATCAGAGTATTTTGCTGCCTTCAACAGCATTTTGAAAATAGATCACCCAAAATTAAGGTCACTTTTCTCCCTTTCTGATTAGCCTTGGGCTGCTACCATATCTCAGGGGTGGGAAATAAAATTTAAATGAGTTTCAACAATTAATAGGAAATTTTCTTTAAGATGCTGTTACGTTTTTGCTTCTAAGATCTATTTCCTTGCAGCAATCACCTTTAAGAGCCTCTATTTAATTCAGGTGACAGGTCCAGTGGAGTGAGACATGGGTAAATCTGAGGCTTAAAGTTAGAATAAAAGAGAAATCGAATGAAATTGGGTTTTACACTCCGCCTTTCACACTGGGCGCATTGTTATTCACATTTATCACCATCTATAAAAGATGCAAGAAGAGTAAAAAAGCAGGAAATGAAATGCCAAAAAAATAACTGTCTTTAAATGATGAGCAGCTGAAGAAAACCAGAGAATTCACACTATAAAGGACACCCTGAGATAAGGCCCTGAATGCTGGATTTGTTAAAGGGAGAGAGGAGCTGGTAGAGATAGTGGGATGTGGGAATTTACAAAATTATTCACAGTGAGAACTCAGCTAATTCCTAACTCACTTAATCTGCAGACCCAATTATCTTCACCCCATCAAAAAGTCCTCCACAACAAGCAAAAAAAAAAAAACCAAAACAGAAAACAACCCACCATAACATTTCCTTCCCATTTTTTTGCCAGTGTTTAATAGCAGAGTGCTCTGCTGAGATTTCCCAGCGCTAAGAATCTATTACTTTTAACTCAATATGCCACAGTACTTTTATGAGTATGCTAACTAGCGCTGTAAATAATTGAAAATAAGTGATACTTGTTAAAATAAATGAACAAAGTGTATTATGTAATGCAGTATCTTTGATTTTTTTATTGTGTTTGATTGCTAATTTGCAAAATTCTGCACTTCCAAATACATCTCTTAGTCATTAGGGGAACTTGTTCTGACCTGCTTCATGAATAGAAATGACTGTACTGGTTTCAATATCAATAAAATAGGGTATTGCATGGCTATGGAGTATGTCAGTTAAAGAAGAGGAAAGGACAGGAGTTGTTGTTGTTATGTAGTTTAGAAATATATCCCTTTTTCCTCGTCCTCCTGAAACAGGAATGCTTTGCAAGTGAGGGCAATGGGAGAAAGGGCTTTGCAAAAACTTAGTCAGAGATATTTCTTCTACACGGGGCACAAATCTGGTTTAAACTCGAACCTCTCTGCTTTTATTTTTGGTGGTGGTGATGGAATGGAAGAACAATGTCATGAGTTATTTTTTTCTGAAGAAGGAGTTTTTTGAAATAAGTAACAGGCAGAGCTGTTCCTTCCCCGTGTCAGCAAACAACAGAGACACCAGGGTGAATGCCTTCAGCCTGGTCTCGTGATCTGTGCTGGCCAGGAGATAACAATATCAAGTCAAGTGTACCAGAAACCAGTTTATGGCTGCATCAGCAGCCAACCCCCAACCACTGGGACCCTGCCCCAGCAGTGCACTGCACAAGCAGGCACCACGCTGCAACGGCAGCTCCTGGCTGGGGTAAAGGATCTGTATGCACTGACTCAGTTCCTTAACCAGGGTCCTTTTTTGTGTGCCCACATTTACATCCAGCGTCCGTCGCTACTCACGTTGCATTTGCTCATGTCTTCTCTTTCAAAACCTGCTCGTTATTTTAGATTCTTACTGCTGATATCAAACGGGAAGGTTTTCTCTCCTGTGCAATTACGGACATCACATTTCTAAGAGACTTCAGCAGCGCAGCAGATCCATCCCATTGCCCCAGGGCAAGATGAACTCTCCTTATGTCATCCCTGACAGATGTCTGTCCCATTTAAAGACTACTGGGGACAGGAACTCTACTGTATTCCTGGTGCTCTGCTCTCTTCATCACTTGAAAGCTTTTCCTGATATCTGTTCTGAGTCTTTCCTGTTGCAATTGATTCCTATTTCTACTTACCCTACTAACTCTGAAAGCGGAGAACAGATTATAGCCTTCCTAAGTGCCTTTTTAATGTTATTCAAAACTTAAGTTCCCCACTGAATTTTCTCTTCTTTCCGCTGAACCATCCCAGGCTGTTCAGTCTTTGCTTGCAGGTCATGTTCCGGAGACTTTTGATCTTCCTGCTTTCCTTTGGTCTCTCTCCAGTCACTCTGCCCATCCCTTGAAGTATGCATTAAAACCTTACGCCAATTGCCTAGGAAAGCCTCCAATACACCAGGTTTTGCTGCTGCTTAAAAGAGAGCAAAGTCATATCTCGTAGCCTAAGATTTCTATTCCAGGCTTCCACATTTCGAGCAAGCAGGTACAATGAAACAGTCTCTACAGCATCCAGCCTGGCCACCTTCAGTTGCTCACTTTAGTCAATAAAAGTTGGCTATACTCAGTCAAGCCCAACCAGCTTGAGCAGACGATGTTATTAAGGACTCCAAGATTTGACCCTGTGTCCTAGATCATGTGAGTGACCTCAAGATGTACCAGAAAACAGCCTATGAGCTAAACTGCCTCATTTGCATTTTTTAATAAAGGAGTGTTTCAAAGTGAAAGAATTCTAGCATTGTGTCAAAATTTTTTTTTCCCTATATATGAATTTCTATGAGCCGTATGGAAAGGAAGAGGGGGAGTGCACCAAATCTCCATACAAAGCCTCTTTGCTGTGATAACAAGGATTCAAAATTCCCTTTGCAGACAGAATCTAAAAGGTTAAATGTGCCAGTGGAGCTGCCGCTGTCACCCCCCCAGTTTCCCCCCAAAACAGCTCATTTTTTCGACAAAGCCAATTATCTGAAAATGACAGGAAATGATTAGTCATGTTAATTAAAAATAATTTTCTTCCCCACTCCTAAAAAGGTCAGATCGTCAGCTGTATGGAAAATTGAGCCTTCATGCAGTTTCATTTGATTTCCCATTCAAAGTCTAATTAGTTACAATTTGTTGTTAAAAGAGATATTTATTTTTTTTTATAAAGACCACATTTTTTGTCCTCTCCCTAGTCATTATGAGGCTGATATTATTGTACTGGATGTGTATATGATTTCATTGTGGCTAGCCCAGAAAATAATGAAAAAAAACCCAAAAAGCTCACCCAGAGAGGTGTATTTGAGACCGTTTCTGTGCCTCTGTGGTGTCCTCCAGCCTGAGAGCATTCCCCAGCTGGATCTGTGACTGTGAGAAATCAGGCAGCCCCCTGGGACACTCGGCAGCTTGTCCCTGTTGTGAACTTCTGGAGAAGTTAAAAGATAGAGATGATACTACAAAACAGAGGCCATCCCGCAGGAAAACGAATGGGGAGAGCAACATCTGAGTGGGGGAAATATGGTTCTTGTCCTAGTCCTGACTTGGTTTCCCATGTGTCACTGTTGGTGAAGAATAAGCAGTATTGGGTAGAGTTCAGCCAGTTTTTGAGGTTATTGCCCTGCAGCTGCCTGCTGCCTTGAGTCGATGCTTCCAGCCCCTCCTGTTATTTCTCCGTGTCTTGTCTGGGTGACAAGAGCCACGTGGCTCCAACAGGCTTTTGCTAGCACATTTGCTCAGTCGGGAGGAGTCAAAGTGCATCATCCACAGGCAGTTTCCTCATCATTAGATTTTCTTACTCCTCTAGCACTAACGATCTCACTGTCAAACACCGGTGCCGGTTATTTTAACTAAGTGATGCAGAAGATGCAGCCCTCAGGCGAGGCAAATTGGCAGTCCCATCCCCATCCTAATCATTACTGGCCACTGTGGCTGTGCCTGAGGACACTAGACCAGGAGCCCCATGCCTCATCATGCTATCGCTGTATAGACATAAAAAAACAGCTTTATACTATGGGCACAGAGGGAAAAGACAGGGTGGAACTGGTAAATGAGTAGGGGAGGAGAGAAAGTGCAAAGACTTGTAGTCATCTCCAACCAACAAGAACTTGAACAACACGAGGCACTTGCACCAAAAGCCCCACAGTCGGAGGGTTTCCTGACTGTGCTTACTTCCAAAAAAAAAGGTTTGGAATTCCCATTAGGGCTACACCTGCTGTTGTGTTCCAAGGCTGCTGAATGCAGAGCTGAGGCAAGAGACCAACTGGATAAAGCAGCAGCGGAGAATGGTGGAGAAGGTTCATTTTCATTTCTCCGGTAGAGGGGACAGGGAATTTCCTGGGCTGACTGACTGGCTCTGCCATTTGCTCATTCAGCCTGTAACTGTGCTCCCCCCACACCGGGTGAGCTAACTGGTGCCTCCAGCTCCTGTGTGCAAGACACACTGCTGGCTGCTCCCAACCTTTCTGGATAAAGAGATGCACCCAGTGAAAAATGCATGTTCTTCTGACTTCCATGGACAGTTTCCTTCAGATCATTATTGCTTTTTTCCCCCTCCCCATTCCTTTTAAGAAAATAAATCACATGACTGGTGACGTTTATGGAAAATAACACTGAAAAATAAGCACTCAGTGTTTGTTTTTGTACAAACTCTACACAGACAACGCTGATAGGAGTGAACATTTACAACATTCAGCTGTAAAACATTGAGGCACTCACTCTCTAGTCTCATAGGGATTACCCGACAGGCTGTGAGTGATAAATACCATTTTGGGAAACTCCTCAACAGGTGACTTGATTTATTTAAAGATTTCCAGTCTCAACTTGTTTTATACTGGAACCAGTGCTCTGTCCCTTTCCAGTTGCCTTGAAGTAGCTTACTTCCAAAGAAAACTGCTTTTCCTTTTAATGAGGATTTGTGCCTCTACATCTCCTCCCTCCTCCTGTGGGTGCGGCGAACCTGGGGAACAAAAAGGAGTGTTATTACTGAAAATAACAGCTTAGAAGAGTTTCAGACTAACTCCCAGTGTCTTAATAGAGCCCGTCAACATGGAAAGACCATTGAGTAGCACAAGTCAAATGCGAAACCACTTAGCAGCGCAGCAGTGTGGGAGATTAAAATGCCTCTTTGCAGAATATAAAGGTCAGTGAGGCAGTAAACTCCTTAAAGGGGAAGACAATACATTTCATGCATGAAGGACCAAGCCTGGAAAGATATGTGTCAGCCACGTGTGTCAATAATCCGTTCTAAAGGAAAATATATTTATAGATGCTATTTAGGGACTTAATGGCAGGCAAAGGCAACGGCAGTCCTATGGCCAACCACAGGCTCCCCAGCTGGGAAGACAAAGCTCAGAGGCAGAGAGCTATACCTGTTTTTCTGTGCCCTGCTATAAACCCACTGCCGACACCTGAGAAAGCAGCTCCTGCTGTGAGACACCAACCCATCCTGCCCCACTCCCATCCCCACTGCCCTCAGCCATCCAGGCTTAGCCACCTAATTGGATTGCTCATCTAACGGGCACATAACCATGCGTGTATGTGCTAACATCCATCCTAAAGACTTTTAAATTGCACTTGTCCACCAGATATTTGAATAAATCTGTGCAGCCAGCAAGTGGCAATGGCCTCGTCATGCTGTGTGAGTCCACCTTGCTTAGCTAATTGGAGTGCTGTCGAGCTCACCTCAGTCCAGACACCTCCCTCTCCTGCACATTGGTGCTACCTTTATATCCTACCCAACTGGGAAAAAGCAAAACAGGAGCATTAAGGAGTTAGTTTTGATGTTGCACCAAGCAGTGGTAGCATGTAAGCAAGTTCACCAAGGAGCTGAGGAACGCGCTAAGCACACCTAGTGTACTCACGAACAGAAACATGGAGGCACAGAAAGGTGCAGCGTAGTTTGTAGAGGTGAATTCTCCTCTCCTTTGTGACCCTGTGAATCCAAAATGACATTACTAGTGAACGTAGAAAGTTGTAGCAGAATCTGTCCTTCTGCCTCTGTTTTCCAGCTCCATTTCCTCTGCATATTATTGATGATAATAATAACAATAATAATACCCGGCTTTTAAAGCTTTTCCAGAAAAAGCTGATGTCTCTAAGCCTGCTGCCAGCAGGGGATATGGAACAGCTTACTATGAGAAAATGCTGATTCTGAAAATCTGAACGTTTCAGGGGACAGTATCAATTTCATCTGACTTTTATTTAACATTCTGCTTGGGTAAGGTTGAAGTAGTTTGTTTCAGCCTCATCATGTTGGCTCTCATATGAATTATATTATACACCAACAAATGTTGCAATGAGGCAATTTTCAAAAGCAGTTTGGGGAAGGGAAACTTCATTTCATGAGAAATTTAAAAATGCCAGGGTCCTTTTTCAGAATTTGCTCAGTCTTTTCTGAAATTTCTCTGGGATGGAAAGAACAGAAACTGCAATGTTTGGGGAGCACTAGGTGGAAGCCAGCAGCTTGATAAAGACAGTGATTTTGAGAGAACTAGCCTATTCTAAATGCTACAAGGCAAAAAAAAAAAAAAAAGAAAAAAAAAAAAAGGCGGCTGAGGCTCCTGTGAAATACAGGCATCAGCTTTCCTGAGGACAGTTATGATATGACTGTGTCTTTCACCATCTTTTTAAAGAACAAACCAGCCTTTTAGAAGTGGCTCAATGTCTCTCAGCAGAGTGGGCAGGACTGGGCACTGCCATCCCATGGACAGGGCACTGGAATAGCAGAAGGATCACAGAGGAGGCAGCGAGCTTGGAAAGGATGCCCAGAGCAGGGCTCAGGATCTCTCCCAGCATGGGAGGCAGAGTCATCCAAGCTTCCTGGACCTGTGCAGCTGGGAAAGGCACTTTGCTGCCTGAAAAATGCTATGTCAACACCTAGCATCACCCCTGAAGGTACTGCCGTCAGGACACTATTACCAGCTCAATGCATGCAGGCTGACTTCTATACCACTGGCCTGCTCTGCATCCCTTAACAAATTGTTTCATCTCTGCCTTCTAACCCACCTTCCTCTGGTTTTGTCCAATTTAGTTCTCCCTGAGGGCAAGAACTCCAGGTGGCTTTTTAGTGTCTAACACAACCTTGGTTAGCACTTCTAGGCAGGAATGTGTTACAGATAATAAACTTTAGCGCTTGGATGATGAAAATAGCCTGGAGTCTTCATTCAACATTGCACTCAACATGAGCATATACGAGATCAGATCTTGCATTAGCTTGATCTTTGAAGTGGGTTTTGTGGCACTAAGAACTCAATGAAAACCATAAAACTAAGACATGAAATGCGCTGCCTGCCCTCCATCCAGTCTTTCATTTGGATGTGAAACCACATGGAGACTGCACACTCGTAAATACATTAGAGAGGCAAAACAGAAAACCTCTCGAGGAAATGGTAAATGGGAAAAGGCTTCTGAATTTTTTTAATAACGCATGCTCTGTTTGAAGGATTTGCTGAGGATCTTGTTTATAATCCTGCTGCAAATAAAGTACTCTGAAATAAAAGCTGTTTGGTCCTTTCAAGCTAACAGCCCTTTGTTCGCAACACATTAGTGGAACAATTTTAAAATAATGACTTAATTTCTTTTTTCTCTTGAAAGATGCCTTTTTGCAGTCAGAGGCTGGTTCTTTATTTTCTCAGTCTGCACTCTGATTCATTAGTACTAGTTGCATCTAACTTGTAGAGGTTTATTTGTTCAGCTAGAAATGGGACATTAACATTTTAAGAGAATGATGCATAGCTTTTAGAGATAATATTCTCTCTTCCTATTCTGCTGATGCTCTCCTAGAAAGTGCAGAATGCCACATTCTCTCATTCCGAAATGATGAGTTTATTATAAACAGTTTAGCACTTGGGGCATACTTTTCTATTTTTTCCTTGGGGGGGGGGGGGGGGGGGGGGGGGGGGGGGGGGGGGGGGGGGGGGGGGGGGGGGGG
>JAVJGJ010000060.1:11349838-11388524 GCA_035590215.1 Microhierax caerulescens
TTTTCTATTTTTTCCGGCCCCCCCCCCCCCCCCCCCGTACTTTTTTTCTAATAAAAACACTTAACATTTTCTGCATGCCTTTACTGGGCTGAAAAGTTGGAGACTGACAGTATTATTCAGACTCCAGAAAAAGGCAGGCAGATCATGAGCTTTATCATCCATCCCACCCCTGGAGCCTTTCTAAAGGCAAGCCAGGGTCTCCTGCCACTCCTGCCTGTGCACATTGACCACGGTCGGGAGCAGTCACTTATGAGCACGTCTGATATCCCATACCTGTGTCAGCAGTCACTGTGGCTCTGGAACACCTGAGTAGGAGTTAAGCATCTAAATCACTCTAAGATACTGTCCCACTGAGGGAAGAGTGGAGTCCTCCAGTATGTGCAAAACATGGCACTGAAAGGGTGCTAAGGTTGAAGAAGCAAGTGTTTGTAAATTGAGCCATGCCATAAGGACAACCTCTACCCAGCCTGGAACTACAAGTGCTGAGACAGTCCATGTGCTTCGTGTTGTCTCTTTAACAGTTTGTAACTTGGCTAAAGAAGGTAGGTGAGATACAGGCAAAACCTTATGCTTCTGATATAGGATGATCCCCTCACCAGCAGACTACATCCCTGCCTCTGTCGCAGAGTATGTGGACTGTAGAATTTTCCATAAAATTGCTGCTAGAATTTCTTAACATCAGTAAAGCAAAAAAATTCTACCATTTCAGATACTAATAAATGACTGAACATTGTGAAAACTAAAAGTTAAAAAACACTCAAACAACCCACATTCCAAAAAGGAGAAGGCAAAATAATCTGGCATATGATCAGGCACCAAAACAGTTTGCATTAAGCTATGCCATAAGCCAATAGCTTATGCGACCATCTCATGACCTACCTGTGCCTTTTTAACTTAAATATTTACCAAAATACAAGTATTTCTAACTCCTGTCGTCCTCTTGCAGGAATACATTTTAATTTTGCCTCTGGCTGCAGCCCAGACAGCACTCAAACCTCGGAAATCTGCCAGCAGGGGCAAATGCACAGCTCCTCGCCCCTACCCGCGCTGCATCGTGTGCACCCAAGGTGAGCTGCACCATCCAGGCTGCTTGCTTCCATCTCCCAGGCACTGGCTTTCCCCCCTCCAGCTTCCCAATCTCAAATACACAGTTGCATCTGCCAGGGTGAATTTTTGCAGCACCTTGAACCATCTGATTTCAAGAGGGGAAGCAGGGGCCTATGACCAAATAGTCAGAGTTGGTAAAGCATGGGGTGATTTAGGTCTGAGAATTGAGCCTGTGGTCGGGGTCGAGAGACACCAGCTCCATTCCCTGAGCTGCCAGAATGAGTTACATGTCCCAGGTAAACCACATCTTTCTGTAGAATCTCTCTCTTAGCACTGTGGTCATGGGGTAGTGTCCACCTGGCTTTGAAATCCACTGGAAAAAATATTTCCATATTACCGTAATGTCCATAGGCACTTATCGACTAATCTGTGACTGCGCTTCATGTCCAGAAGTCACAGCTGACCATACCTTAAAATAAAAGGACATGAGACTTGTACTCTAGGTTTGAGAATGATCTGGTGGAGGAGGAGGAACACAGCATTATTGCTGTGAGTTAATGTAGTATTTAAATGCATGTTTATTCAGAGTGGTTCAACAGCAAACGAAACTGAACACACTGGCTCCCTGGCAGCAGAGGGACATTGAAGGTGCACAGAGACTGGATTTGTCAGACTGGATAGATTCAGGCAGAGTAACAAGAATAAAAATGTGATTCTCATTAATTTTCTGGCTTTTATCAGTTTGTGTCATGCATAGTGCTGGTATTAACTAAATCTACATTTTTATCTGTTATTATCTATTTGGATGACCGAGACTAGCAATTAATAACAACAGCAACGGGAATAATGCTGCTTTCTGAGATGAAAAATATCTGACACTGATTAAACTGCAAATCTAAATAATTGATATTAATTACATGAAGTTTTTAGCAATAATCTGCACAAAAGAACTCTGAAATTAGAGGATTAGAAACCAGAGATAATGCTCAGCAGCTGGTCCAGCAGCATTATGCAGACATGTAGGTGACATAAAACCAAGGACTGTTATTCATAGAGCTCTTCATATTCCTTTACCCATGTTAAAATGGCATTTTCTGAAGTAAGATGTCCAGGCTGACAGAGAAGGGATTACTTGGTCCCTGACATATTAAAAATAAAATAATTTTAACTTTCTGTCTTTGAACAAGCCAGCATTCCCAGATTTGCAGTAAAAAGGTCTTACTTTACTATTTCGAACCCTTCTTTTCACTCCCAATTTGCAATCTCAGGGCAATGTATACACAATCAAAAATCACATCCACAGAGATGGGACAGGACAGTGAATCCAGATGTCATGGACATAGCTCAGATCTCAAAATCCATAACATATTTTTTATATATTTATCTTCCCTGGAAATACAGTGATTTATGCTAAAGCTGCAGCAGTGGGAACCTGGTGGATAGATGTCAGACACCATCTGAGCATCTGGCCCCTTATTGTATTTTAAATGATACACATTTATAACTGTAAAGCAGACCGACAAGCGATACTGTCTAACATCACCATCACTAATAGCTCTAATAGCTCATGTATCTGCAGGCTGCTTCATCCTGTCCCATCTCAGAGCAATTTTGAGACAATGGGCCCATCTCTTCCCAGATAGATATAAATGAGATGTATAGAAAAGGCACAATTCCCTCCATAACAATTAAATGATGCTGATCCCCTTTCCAGTCTGAGCCACCAGCCACCTAGTTGTACCCCAGAGAGGCAAATGCCATGTAGAGATCCAGGGGAAATTTTCCATTTTTTTTTAACTCATTACTCTCGCCCTAGCAAATGGTTTAACATTTTTTCTTTTTTTTTTTTTAGGGGTGCAGTCTTTTTAAGGAAAAAATGCTGAAATGCGCAAATGTGCAGAACAAGCCTATGCAGATCCATCATCTGCTAAGCCTTCCTGGTGAGGGTGCTGTTCGCCTTGAAGTCAGCACCAAGAACCATCTTTCTCGTAGGGAAAAATCCTGGGGTGCAGGCAGTATTAGCATGTCTTTACCAAATACCTGCTAAGGCAGCCTTAGCACTTACAATTTTGAAAGCTACATTATAGCTTCTAAAGAGAGCTGTGCAGACTTTGGGTTTGACAGCTCCTAAAAAGCCTGTGCTCTCCCAGCATCCAGATCCGTACCTATATGCTCCAGAAGGAGATGTACCAGTATATCCCTTTCTTTTTGGGCTGTGAGTGATGGGATGCTGGAATTGGCCTCCTCCCAGCAAAGCAGAGGCCTAGAAATGCTCCTCTGGAAGGGAAAGGAAGGAAAGAGAAATGGGGCCAAACTAATAAGCATTGGGAACCCATGATATGACATGTTTTGGCTCTTTCCAAACTTAATGCAGTTTTTATATGTAGACATAAAAGCGAACATTTTCTGACTCCCCCCAAATAATCACCTGATAAACCCCCACTTTTGGAATTGGTCCGAGCCATCCATTACACCACTGCCATGAACTTTATTTCATACCACACCAGGGAGGAGACAGAGCAGTTGGAGTGCTCAGACATTACATGTAATAACTGGTCATAAAAATCAATGTAAAATTTAATGCAAAAGGTCTGTGGGCACCCAACCATTGGAATCCAGTGATAAGGCAGATGGAGAGCAGCACTGTGCTTTCCAGCAAGTAGTATATTTTCTTTAATGTTCCTGAATTATATGTATTACCGTTGCTGTTTTGTCCATCTACATACTAGTTAAATGTGTTGCAGCCATGATATTTATGTCTCTGGGTGGTTTTCAGTTGCAGTTTCCCGGACACAGGGTTTTGTATTCTGGATGGATCACATGGCAGGACCTGGGAGGGAGAGAAGAAATATCTTTCTGCTGTTTTCTCTGGTGCTCCCTGATTGATATGCAGCTAATAGTCCTCTGTGTCCTACTCTCCATGGAGGGGCTGGGAACAAAGTTGTCATCAACCATGTGTGCCTGACCTAGACTGTCCTAAAGAGCAAAGGTTGCATTTACATGCAAGCTCAGTGCCGTGTATCACTCAGGTGGTCTTCAATGGAGTTTTGGTGCTCAGATGAATAATTTTATTTTAAATAACATTTCTTGTCAGCCAGAGGATCCTTCCTAACACACTGGCTGCTTCACAATGTGCAGGGGATAAGGGAGGGAAATGCAGCCTTGAACCTATCTGAAATAAATATTAGAAAAGAAAATATAATAGACAAGACTAGAGGGTCGTTGACCTTTGCTTCCAGCCTCACATGAACAGGCAACGGATGCTGAAGTCGAAGCAAAGGGCCATGTCTCTTCAGTTCCTATCTGTCCTTGCCACTCAACACACAACTTTTCACATGCATTCCCACAGGAATGAAGAAAATAAGGAGGAGATTGTTTGGTTATATCTATTTTAGCATGCACAAGTGTTCAGATATTAAGAACTGAGAGATAGCTGTGCTCAGATGTATCCGTAAAGTCAAAGAAATGGGAGTCCTACTTTGATTGTAATACTAAAGAATGACATTGTTCCTAAGTGTTTGAGCAACAGGCTCATTTCAAACCACAGTAACCTGTAGAATGAGTCATTCTACCACATTCCTCTTAGATATACAGCTACAGTGGCTGTGCATGAAGTGTATTAAGTCTGGGGCATTTTCTCTTTGTTCTGGGAGCTGCTATTGATTTTACCCTGATAGATACTTGGCTCCAACACACAATGAAAAATCATTTAAAAGAGAAAAAGAATAGAATTCTTAACTCCTCACATTTGTGATTCAAAATGCTCCTGTTTGGATGACACAGCAAAATTCCAAGGGGAAAAAAAAAAAAAAAAAAAAGTGGTCAAAAGGGTGGGGGTCATTGCAGACAGACTGGGAGAAGCTGAAACAAAATTTTGTGAAGCCATTTTACAGTGCAGCTAAAGTGCTCTGAAGTATTTATTAAAGCAAACAATTACGCTATTCTGTACTGTTTAAGGTTATTATAAAACTTGTATTAGAAGAGTAATTGCCTCTGGATGAGCATATGGCTTCGTCTGCTGGTAAAAAAGGGAGTATTTTCATAGGCTAATGATTTCTGTGTAAGAACTGGACTGCAGTGATTCAGTGAATGCAATAGCTGAATTTTCAGGCGTAATCAGAAAGTCATTAGGTAAAAGTCTGCCTCATATGGAAATGTGACTGTGAGATATACAACAGCATTTGCTTTTGGATGCAGCACATGGGGGTGTGTCACACATATTAATACATAAGTATGTCAACGCCACCTGTGCATATAAGCATTAATGGAGAGGGCCTGTCCTGCAGGTGCAGATGTCTTACCAGGCTTTGCCCACAGTACCCAAGCAAAATGGTAAGTTCTGCATCTTGGAAAATGTGCCCCCTTCAGCATATCCTGCTGGTGCTGCTTGTAAAAAAGAGCAGTTCAGTAAGTTCCACCCTGCCGTAATAACACTTTGCACTCTGAGATGAATTGAGGCCTCTTTGAAGATAGCCCTGGAATCATGAGATCCATTCAGACCACCTCATCTGACTGACGTAGGGCTCAGCAGAGATATCAAATACTCTCACAAACAATCATTCCATCAACCTGGACATGTTTGGGACTTTGGGGTGCCAGGGTTGTTTATGGTGGATCAAGCTGCCATGGTTCTGTATAAAGGGTGCCATGGTTCCCTTCCATTGCTTCACGATTCACAACAGGCAAGGAATCAGTGAAGCTGGTGGGAAATCAGCGGAGTGGTGATGGAGAAGTGGATGAAGACACGCATCTGGTGCAAGTGGTATTGAAACTCCCTTCTGAGGTGTTTTAAACATGACTTAACAACTGGAGACATTAAGCCTGGAGCTGTCTAGCAGAATAAGCAAATGATATCCCCATTTCACAGCAAGGTAAACTCACACTTGAAGGAGCTGACTGGGCTGCTGGTTATTGCACAGCAAGATAGCAGTAGAACTAGAAAAGTATGTGGAGAGCAACCTACAAACTCCCCCAAGACCTCCCTGGTGAGGGAGGAAGCGAGCAGCGAGGAGGAGGAGGGCAGAAGGATAATAAAGAAAGCAAAGCACCATCTAACTTCCTAAAGTTAGTGCTTGGCACTCAGGCATGTTGCTAAATGTCATGGCTATCTCAAGAACACTGTGTGACAAGTACGTCAGGGTCACTGCCTCGGAAGAGGCTGAAGTGATGAAAACTCACTGGAGGGCTGCAGATAGAGGGAAGCGTTGGGAAGGAAGCCAGCACCTCAGGCGCTGGAAAGCTGGAGGCTGTCCAAGTGACGTGTACAGTGAGAGCCAGCGGGTGTCCTGTTCATGGGGCTATTTGTCACACTAAACTAGATTATCAGAAAATTAAAGTCCAGCCTGCATGTTTATAAAGCCTTCCACATCCCAGCCGCAGGGCTCTGCATGTGATGTGCAGGTAGCTGCCAGTGAGGTTTCTGATTCGTGACAGAGGACTCTGGTCTTTCCCCATTCAAAGAAGGGAAAGTATTTTGGGGGCTGAAGGCTCCTCGTCGTGGCTGAACTCTCCCTTACACATCCGTGCCCTTCTCTTCTCAGCCAAGAGCTGTTCACCTCGTTGGCTGCAGTGTTTCACATACATGAGCTGGCAACCTGCAGAAGTCAGGGCTGTTCATCTCTGCCACTGAGCCTCCCTCCCACTGCAGGTACTGCCACACACACGGGCAAATCCTCATCACTATTATCGGCTACCGTTATTAGTGTTAAGGACAGTTAAACAGGCTGCACAGCATATAATCATTTCAATTGATGCTGAATTTGAAGTTTCCAATGTCAAACCAGCATGGAATCATTTGATTCTGTTTTAGAATCTGTTTTCATTTGCACAGCAAAGAACCGAAGTTGGTATGGAGAGAGCCAGGTAATTCTGGGTTCCATGCTCTGGAGTTATTTCTGTGAACCTAAGACCCTCAGCTGAGGGTGTCCTTCCACGGATATCTCTGGGGAGCACTCTAACGACCCAAAGCAGAGACAACAGTGCAAGGCCAAAACATCCTTGTGGTTGTGGTTCTGCTTCTCAGATAACACCAAAACCAGGAGAAAAAATAGAGTAATGGCCAGGAAACAGTAGAAAAAATACCATAAGTCAGGCCAAACCACTGGTTGCTACTGGGTGGTGGCTCTGCTCTTGCTCCTATGTTCCACCAACTGCCTTCTGCACCCACTGAAAACTAACTAAAACTTAGATTTTGCATAACATCCAACTTATTTCCACCGGATCTCTCTGAATGGGAAGTGACGGGCTGGTGTGAGCAGAGGGACCGCACATCTTGCGTACCAAACTCAATTCATTACTCTGCAATACAGCCACCGGAGGAGTCACACGGGGATAGAAAACACAGCGATGAATCAGGCCCAGCATTTGCTGCAAATTTAAACTGCTGTCTGGTTGGCAAATAGCTCTGAAACCAGTCCCAGTGCTGTGTAAGTAGCTTCATTACTCTTAAGTGCTATATTTACTCAATAATTTGGACTGATCATTTTCAGGTTCGTTAGTCCCAATTGTTCACTTTTCACGTGGCTTGATTGGTTTTTCAGACCACGTGGTTTTGGTTTTTCTCCAAAACTGAGAGTAATGGGTACAAAAATGCTAATAAAAAAAAATACACCTTCTGGAAAGTTGGTTTGTTTGTTCTTTTTTAACTGAATAATGACCTGAACAAAAGCTCATTAAGCTCTAGGGGTTTGGGAACACTGTCGGGATACATTGGAGCTCTCTGGGTATTTGGGGAAAGCTAAACTAGAAACCCAAGTTAAAGAGAATTAAATCTTTCAGGACCACTTCAGATCATATTTAGCAGTCTTGAACCTTGACCATCAGCTGTGCTTGAAGAACATGGATGCAAATGACTTCGGAGGATGCAAATGCTCTTGTTCTGAAGAAGAATGACCTTCTTCTGTGGATAGCCTGGAGAAGAGTTCTGAAGAAGAGTGGCCCTCTTCTGTGGATAGCCTGATTCCAGGATAGCTATATCCTACACAGATACCGTAAATGGCTGGGGTTGTCCTGGGCATCAGAATCAGTTGCTGATCTCCCTGTTACGCACCCTTGTACTTCAAATCTAGCCAAGAACAAAACCATGCCAAGACTTGCCATTTTACAATATGAGGTTAAAACCTCCATTCTCAACCACAGTTTCTCCAACTAGCTCCTTAATCAGTCACCCAATCTGCTTCTTAGTTTACTCCTCTGTCTGTTCTCCTCCTTACCCCTTTGCCTCATTCATTTGCTTCTCTCCACTGGGATTGTTCTTCCATTCTATTTTTGCTTTAGGTCTAGCCACTAAATGATAAAAAATGGCACACAGCAAATAAGTGCTTTATCCAGAGGCTAGAGGATGGTTAAAGACTAAATGAAAACAATTTGTAATAAAAGCTCCAAATCTACTGCCATTTAACAAGAAGTTGAAACAAATGATCTCCATAAATCATGCTAAGATTTATTAAGGATTTTCAAGCTACATGTATTGCTTAATTACAGAACAATAATATGCAAGGAAAATGCTGATGATAACTTTTCAAAATATATCCTTGAATGTCACACCAGGCTTCTTGGGGGTAGTTTCAATCACCTGTGTGTTTTTGTACAATGAAGAGGAGATAAAAATCAGCCATGTGGTTAAGAGAAATAGTTCTCAGTACAAACTGCAGGTTAAAATAACGTATTGAACCAATAACACAATATCATGAGCGTACCAATAGCAGAACCATTAGCTTTGCAGACTAAGCACTGGCAAGTCAGGGATTTTAAAGCTTTGAAAGGGGCTATAGAGCTGATTGCCCATATAATCCTGACCAGAGATACTACACAGGCATCTGTGTATGAAGTCCATCTAACTCATACCCTGCAGCAGGAGATATCTAACGGTCTCTGAGGAGGACAAGTGGCTCAGAGTAGAGGAAGCAGAGACAGGACTCAAAGTGAGCTCCCAATGAAGGTACAAAATGTTTAGGGCCTTCTGTCTTAAAAGCCAGAGCCTGGTTTGTAAAGGATGGCAAAGTCCACCAGTAACAAGGAAGCCCTCATATCCCTACCACGAGCAGCAATGACTGAGGATGCTGTGGCATCTTGTACGAGTTTTATCTGAGCAGAGGTTGTGCATTCGTACCGAGCCCCGCAGAGGTGAGTCAAGCAGGCTTGTTCTCACAAAGCAACAGTACACCTTTGTCCTCAGTGCAGATGGATTTCAAAGGGAAGTTTCATTGCTTGGACTTTAGGGTTTGTTTGGGGTGTTTTCTCTTAGGTTGTTCTTCTTTCCATCTGCTATATCTGGGTTTGGAGCTTGGGAAAGGCTCATAGTAAAACCAGACTCATTTTCTTTAAGACAGCAGCACAAGACTTTTACCCAACATTAGGGCAAGTGGTAGCATTGGACAAAGACTGTTGAAAGCCTGCATCACAAAAGACTGTATTATGCCTGAGCCAGAAAAAAGATTTCCATTTTCAGGAGTGCTAGACTAAACCAAACTTCTCCCAACTCCAAGTCCTCCTGAAATGAGTAAAGAAATAAACAAATTAGCTAATGTGATGATTTATCTTGTACCATTTGGAATTTTCCCCCTTGAGTAAGCAAATTCACCAGCCAAACTTCAGGGTTGCTACAAACCTTGTGCTTCAGCACACCCAGAATGAACTTTCAGGCTTCCAGCTCTCTGAGAAATAATTCCATAAAAGCCAGTTGACCTGTCAGAGGCTGTGCAGGTAACACTGAAATTCATGATATTAATGAAGCAGTGGAACTGTCACAAATAATAGGAATCACTGTAAAATAAGCAGGGAGGAACTGATCCATTGCATTACAGTTGCTGTGAAAGTAGCTGGATTTCACTCCTACCCTTTAATTCCTCCATCTTAATCAGAGCTTGTCAAGGTTTCCATCCCAGATATAAAGCAGAGGAAGTCTGGAGAGCCACCTCCACTACCTGATGTAGTGGTGTAACACAGCCCTGAAGTGGCAGCTGTGAAAACCAGAACCGCCAGACAATACAGCAACGCAAGTTTGTACAGCTGGGGGTGTCTGCAGGAATTGGCTTCACAGATCAGACAAAAAGGCAGAGAAGTGAAGTTTTAGGTTCTCACTTTGGCTTGCAACATTGCAAAGCAAACTGTCCTCAAGTCCTCTGGAAGGACTTTCTGTGCTACAATTATGCAGCTCTTCAAGTCTGAATCAGGATTAGTACCTGTAAACTTGGAAAGGTTCAGAGAAACATCCAAAAGTTCTGTCATTCAAGACTTCAGAATATGATCTCACGATTAGCAGAGTCCACCTAACACCTTCCTCCAGAAGCAGGGCAAACTAACCTCCATATTCTGCTTAACTTGTGTGTTGGGTGAATTTGCTCCATCCAGCATCCCTTCCCACTCCCTTTCCAGCTGCAGAAAACACGCTTTGTAATCCCACTCCAGCCCCAGGGACCTGGAATCCATTGCACTGGTTCACCTCAGAAGACAGCCTAATTCAGGTGTATTTCATTGTCACAGAGGTATGCCAAGGCACTTAATCTCAATTAGTCGTTAGCACAAACAAGTTTTCACAGGAAACACTGGCTAGTGGCACATGCTGTGCTCAAGGCTGCAGCCCTGAAGATGACCTCTCTCGTATGTCCTTCAAAACAATATCAAAACAAACAAAAAAACCCCAACCCATTCCTCCTCCCAATTCCAGAGCACCATGAGCCCATGAAGAACTCTCAAGTGGCTGGTGGTCCCTGGGCAGTCAGAGGGCACTGCTCTCCCAGGCGGGCACACCTGAGGTGGTACCCGGTGCCACTGGAGTGATGCACTCACAGCACAGACCTTGTAGGGGCTGGGGTGGCTCCTGACAACACTAGCCCAGTAAAAGGTACTCTTTCCCACACCTTGAGGTCTTCTGCTTGGCCTCTGAGCCAAAAGTGAAGTCAGCTCCTCTCACGACCTCCACAAAACTACCTCCCAGTACAACCCTGACACCGTTTTCCCATGTTTCATTCCACTAAGTTCACTTCCACACCCATGCTTGTGGCATCACAGATAGTTTGATGAAGGCAAGGGAGAGCCAAGATGGAATGGTACCTGGTTCAGAGTGGTAAAATGGGTAGAAAATGATCAGAAGGAAGAAAAGATTAAAATGAAGCTTCCAATGATGCAGTTCCCATGGCAACTACCCTTCCACCTACAGTTTTAATCCACTTTTTCAGACAGCCATGCCAGGAAGTGCAGGGAACCACACAACAGCTGCACATATCCTATTTCTAACACAACTCCTGATTAAAATAATTATTCCATATATAGCGATTGTCCTGAGTGGCAGTGGCTGAAGGGTTTGGGTAGCCTGGGGGATGTGTTTTCTCACAGCACTAGATGTTTTCTGAAATAGCGCAAGTGGATGCAAATCCTCACATTTGCTGGAGATAGAGTGAAGGAAGCACATCTCAAAAGTATTGAAATGGGAAAAGTCCCATTGTCCCTACAGGACATATGCCACTACGTCCTGTGTATGGCAACCTGTTGTGGATGTGTTCAAAACTAGTCTTGTCTGTGCCACAGCCTCTAAGATGCAGTTGCTGAGACCTTATTTTACCAGAAGTAGCAGGGACCAAGTTTAAAACCAGGGCACATGACTTGCTGTCACACATCATGTTCAGCCTTCATAAAGTTCTATGACAACCCCAAAGCCACCCTTAGATTCAAATTGTCATTTTAAGAGTGCTAACTGATTAAATATTTTGTAGGTGAATCGTTTCTGTAATCCTAATGGGACTACATGGTGATTGCAACACTGTGATCCTCTGTGGGAATTATGTGGACTGAAATCAGAGCACTGGAAATCACCTTTGTAGTCCTGAGGATGTTCTTTCCCATTGTTGTTGTTATTGTTATCTCTTCCCTAGTTGCTAAAGACTCCTGCAAAGATTCATGTTCCCTTCGGCTAAATAACAGGACAGGATGAGATGGAGGCTATATCTAAGAGCTTGTAACTTACACCAACATGGTAGAAAAGGAGTTGAAGGAAAGCAAAATTCTTGACAGGTAGAGAGCTAAGGAATAGGGAAATTAAATGGTTTTCTTAAGGTCACACACTGAGTTTGTGGCCAGAGCTGAGTGCAGATCCCTGGATTGCCACCCAGCTCTTTTATCAGTGTGATGGCTCTTCCCTTCCTGCTCCTTCAGGCTGTCAGTCTCATTTGTCCCAGAGAAATATCGAGATAGTTCTGGCAAATGCATTACCTAAAGAAGAAAATGTCTGAAATTATCCTTTCTTCACTCCAAGGAGTGCCAGGGGAAATCTGCATTTCTGCAGAGCAACGATGTTAACCACTTAATTCCAAAGCAAGCAGATAGCAGGAAGATATTATTGTGGGAATGAGCAAGTAAATAAAAGAATATTTCTCCCCAATAAGCCTCGATACTCTGGGAATTATTTTTAAAGTCTACAATGTTAGATTACAACAGAGTCTGCCAGAACAGGTAATGAATATACTTAAGAGAGAGGCAATTCTCCTAGAAAACTTACGTACTATGGTTACAGTGCTGGAAACAAGAATTTAGTCTGCATGGGGGGATTTCTGGGTAATAGCATCTCCACTGAGGGCTTCAGGATGAACTTTGGTACTTCTTAGCATTGAATATTTAAACGGTAAGGGCTAATTTATGAGTTCTTGACTTTTTTGGCTTAGCACCTATTCACACAAACAGTTCCTGTGCCTTGAAGAGGCCAGGAAAGGCTGAAAAAATTGCTCTAAAATCCAGTTGAATGATGTTAAAATTTAATGTTAACTAAGATAAAACATCTCCCTTTCTCCAAAACCACTTAGGTTGATGCTGGGTATTTAGCAATAGTGAAAATTAGAACAACACTGTTTTCAGCAGAGCTGGTCCATGTTTATGAGACTTCCTGACTTCACAGGGATGGGCAAGGCTGTAGTGTCAGATTTGAATGAGATGGGCAATGACCAAGAAGATGCTGGTGGGTAGGGAATAGAAGTGATGGGATGGTAGCTGTTGTAGGGTGATAAATAAAGGAAAAATTGGGTGCATTTTTGTTTAGCAGCAGTTCAGCTGTGTGTGAGACAGAGGTGTGGAGGATGGCTGCTGGCTGAACGTGACTCCACAGAGTTATTTGTCAAGTACAATGCTTAGAGAAGGAAAACTTATCTTGTGCTTTCCAGTGTCCCTATTTTATAAATATAACACATTAATATTCATTATACCACATGCATTATCGTTTTGGAAGGAGATTACTGGGGATTCACTATTTTCTTTCCATCATATTTTCCAATTAGGATCTCCTCTTTTGCAAATAATAAGCTTTTTGTTGCCAGAGGCTTTGCAGCAAAGTTCCAGTCGGGTCTTCGGAGTTCTGCTCAGGCTCCGTTTAAGAAAGAAGTGCAAACTGAAGAACAATTATATTTTTAATGACAGGTTAATCTTGCTGTATTAAATATGATTAGAGAATAGTCTGGCTAGTGTCAAGGAATATAAGAGCGTTAGGAGTTGTTTCCAAAAAAAATCCAGGGGGATGGGTAAGGATGATTCCTTACAAATGCACTGCTGAGTCAACAGGGGTTGATGAGATGAACTTGACAGACTTTGGGGTTCTTGGAGGACAGACAAGAGGATAAGAGTGGAGCAGCAAAGAAAAAGGGGAAACCCAAGTCCTTGTTCCCCACAACATGAACAACTTGAACAAGTCTTTTGGCTCTGTGGTTTGCACACATGAGCAGAAGCATTCAAGGACTGAAAAGAAAAGTGTTTGGGGATGGGTTTGATGTACACTGCTGACCTGTGCCAGTCAGGGGAAGACCAGGACATAAGTTTTTGGCAATAGCCCCAGGGTCCTCTGTACCAAAGTCCTTCCCTTAGTCTCCTTTGTGCAGAAGAGGCTGACCCAAACACTTCAAAGGGGGAAGAAGCGGTGAGGAAAGATACAATAAAGACTCTTGGATGCTTAAATGTCAGAAGCCTGGACACTAGACAATGCTTGAGATAAACACTGAGATCCCACCTAAGGCCACGGTGTGGCTACCTATGCAGCCAGCAGTGCATCACGCTTCTGGAGAGTGCGTTACAAGCAAAGGGAAAAAGGAAAGAATGGCAACACTCCTTAAAGTGTACAGGAATGCCAGCAAACCCTTTCCCTTCCTGGTCCTCCACTGCCTCTCCTCTCTGTTCAGTCATTGCAAGATTTTCTGCCTCATTCATGTGCTGTAGAAAGAGGTGTCTCCATGTGAACCTGCCCTAAAGCTTTGAGGGTAAGCAAGCACGTAATGCCTACAGTCCTTCATGCCCATGCAGACCAGAACCAAAGTGCTCCAACCTCATTGACTCTAATTAGCTGGGCTCTAGATTTCACCTTCAATTATCACACATTTTTAAAGGAGGAAAAAAACCCAAGAAAACCACAACAAAACCTACAAAGAAACCCCAATCAAAACCACAAGTACAAATTTACAGTCAGCCCTTTGAGAAGCTAACTATTCCCCACGCACACATACACATGCTAGTAAAACAGCCCTTTAAAGTTGTTGGTGTTGTCAGTTACAAGAGCAGCATTTAACATTTAATGGTTGTTTTTGGTCAGAGCTGTTACTTTTCATTGTTTGCTAGATTTGTTCCTTAAATTTGCTTGGCTCTGTGCCATACACTTCCTCTAGTTTTGCTTTGTATTGTACTTGGGGTTGAAGGTTTTTTGGTGGGATTTTTTTTTTCCCGTTTGAAGACATACTATGAAATTATTTTCATTTTTCTTGCCCAGTGCATTGTCTTGTCACGTCTGATATTTATCCAGAGGGCACAGATGTCCCCTTACAAGCCCTCTAAAAGTGCCAGCTTGTTTTCAGTCTCCTCCTAGTATAAAGTCACCAATTGTAGCAGCCACAAGGATCCCTAAGAAAACTGTTGGGTTAATTAGATTGGGCAGAAGACTTCAGAAAAAATGGTACCTGGTCTATCAGTGCTGTAGCTCTTACAAAGGTCTGGGGAAAAAGCAGAGTAAAGAGATACAAAGAAGATGACTGGAATAAGTGTTTTGCCTCTACTTATTTTCCATGATAATAGGCTGGATTAGCTGTTCAATTACAACAAAAGCAAAGCAAGGAAGTCTTGCTGTGCATCTTGACCTTTTTTATAAACTGGCATTCATTTCTGTGAATTGACCCATTGTTTGCCTGGTCTGTTTTAACCAAAAATTCAGACAGTGAGGTGAGGTTTTCACACCTGTTTGCCGGAGACCCTTCTGCACTTTGGAAATTGGGACCAGTCATCAAAGCCGCATGGTCCTGTTGTCCCCTGATGTGGGTGATCGAAAACTTTACAGCAAGATTTTAAAGTCGTGACAAGAGGGTCTAGTCATTAGGGTTCATTTCCAGCCGAGAAGGTGCACAATACGTTTCCACAACCCGCAGCAGATTGCAGCGGGCACCCTGCAGCAAACTGACCCTGCAGACACCGAGGCCATAATCTTTACCTTCCTGTACATTGAGTGTCTTCCCTCTCCCTAGCCAGATATTTCCTCAGCTAAACAATATTGATCTATAGGGTTTTGAGTTCAATTTCCACTCCTATTCCTTGTTTCCTGGAATGTTTATAGTGTTTCTAATTAATTATTTGTAATTGCCTGTGTTTTTTGTCCCTTTTTTGTGTGTTTGTTTCTTGTTTCCCTCCCAGCCTTTGGAACAAGATGTTGCATCTCTTGAGGCTACAAGGGTAAAAGCCTATTAATAAATAATTAAGTGGTTAGGCTCCAGCTTTGTGGAGTCATGACTTGCCATCACATGGTTGTAGTCACCATGGCGACTCACCAGCCTGTGGACTGAGATGATCTCTATGGCAAAAAAAAGGTTAAACAGGGCAAAAATGTGTAAGGTTAAACTATATCTGAAAAAATTAAAGGCATCGTTACACTGGCTAGTTCCCTAAATAATCTGGAAAGATGGAAACCTCTTATTAGCTCCATTCCATCAGCATCTCTCACTTCTGTCTGCCACTGTCCTGTGTTTTTATTCTGGTTCAGAGCCTTCAGAATTGAGGCTTTTCCATCCTGTGGAGGCTTCTCTCTGCCAAGCAGCATTTTCCCTGTACCCAGTGCCCCTCCAACCTTCCCGTCCTGCAGCAATCCTGCCACCAAACTCCACAGCCTCAGTCCTGATGATGAGAGTGACTGATGTCTGAGAACAGCGAGCACTGGATAGTTGGTCATTTGTCACCAAATTGAATCTTAAGGCCTGGATTCCAGAGGTTCCTGCTTCTCTGTTCCTCTGTGTTCTCATTCCGTACCACAATAATATGTCGCCTTTCCCCTGGAGCCACCCTGCAACCTACATTTGTGCAAAATTCACACCTGCTCCTCATTAGAGCCAGATTTTGAGAAGCTTTTGCTGTGCTTTTCTCCTTTTCTGGCAATACTCGAGGCAGTTTCATGTGCTGGCACATGAAGTAGCCCTTCTATTTTTTCCCATCGCATAATCCACCTCTAAGTATAGCAAAGACATTTCTTGCCCATTCAAAGCAGTAGTTTTCAAATGAAAAGCAGTGAAGTCAGCAGTTCCAGCATCTGTAAAAGCATGTCCTTGTGCAGCAGCGTGATCTGAAACCCCCTTAGCCTGTTACCAGCTTTCCATCTGTGTTAGCAGCTACACTATTCACAAGCATCCTGATCCATGTATTTCAGCCAATACAACTTCCCCCCCCCCCCCCCTCTCCAATAACATTTCACGGGAACACGAGAAATGTTAAGCTCCTTGTAATGCCAAGGATGTAAATCACACTAATTGTCTCCCAGATTTCAGAAACAACCTGGGCTTTCATTTCCTCTGCAAACTCCTGGAGCATTTACATTAACTTTTGGCAGGTGAATGATAGGGGGCCCAAACCGTCCATCATGTAAAACTGCATTGAAAACACATCAAGTTAGGAGTCATGACAGGTAGGTAGGTCTCCGCTCTGAGGGAAGGAAGGTTTTGATATCACAGCTCTCTTCTTGCAGCAGGACACGATGCACAAGCTCAGGAGCCTCGCTTTTCCCACCCGTTGCCAGGGACCACCATTTGCTGGCTGCCTGGTGTTCACAGCCCCACAGGGAAGAAGCACCCAGTGGCAAGACCATCAGCCTCATGTCACTGACAGTTCTCTTTAAGCTTCTAGGACAGGATCTGCTGGGCAAAGGGTGGTTCTGGCCTTGCAGAACTGAAACCTGCTGCAAACTGGGTCTTCGTTAAGTGTACAGCCCAAAGATCAGCCTGCAAATGGGTCCGTTCCTTTTTGAGACCACCAAACTTCTGGGAAAGACTGTGAGATAGAAAAACCTCTTCCCATCCCTCTTCATTGGCCTGTTTTTCCCTTTTCTTTTGTGGCAGAATCTAATAAGGAGGTGAAAGATGGTCTGAGTGAGGTTATCACAGGGATAAAACAATACTTCAAGGAGTTTCAGAATTGTTTTCATGCTGTTCTCCTGCAGCCACCACACAGGTTTTCAGAAATTGTTTCCCTGCCCTTTTCACCTTCACACTCCTCTCCTCCCAACAGACTGAGGCCAGAGCATAAGAGGAAAATGGATTTATAATTTTTCTCTTCAGGAATCTGGCATCCTGTCTTTGCTTCCACACTTTTGATACTCACCAGCACCAGTGGAAAAAAAGCAAGCAATATAAAATTCTGGGCTTGTTAGGTAAAACAAAGAACAACTATGTCAATTATGCTGATTCTGAGGATAAATATTTCCTTTTTTTTTTTTTGAAGACTGCCTATGGATTCTAACACTGACGAGGGATTTAAAATAGTTCATCTATTTTTAAATGGTGTTGGCAACCTAATTTTGACTCAATAGTTCCATGATGCTGAAGGAAAAAGAGAAAAAGAATAATTGCAAAACACAAAATAAGCAGAAATGGTTGCAGTGAGGTGTTTTGATCACCCCCGTGAGCTGTTTTCTTGCTGTGTTGTGCGTGACTGAAAATCAAAAAGTGAATCTGCCTACTAACAAATGGGAAGCTGACCAAACCAGTTTCATCAGACTGCAGTAAAAATAGAGAGCAAGGGGAAAATAAACTTAGGTGATTAGAATTATTTCCATGCTGACAAAAGGACTTCATGAATTATACAGGAAAGGCTTCCTGATAAAGAAATCCAAAATTCAAATTCAAATCCTTCGAATGGGGGAAAGTTAAACAGATTCCTACAGGGGTGTGATGGACTGCCAGTGAAGGAATGGCCTTTGGATCTGTTCCCAGGGCGTCCCCCAGAAGGGACCCCGTCTCTACCCTGAACCATAATCTGGTCTCTGTATGCCGCTGCTTGCTTTTGGAGTAAATTGCAAACCTGCACAAGGAGTTGAATAAACACATTACTGCCTGCGCATGTGTGTTCATTAGAAAAAAAAACATGCTGATTACTTGGCAGCCTGGTACTTCATAATATCACAAAGGGTTCTGAGGTATGAACAGCTACAGCAAAGCCTCCGTGGAAACCAGTATCTCCACCTGTGGGAAATGCAAAGATAACAGGCAATTGTGACTAAAAATGCAATTACTACAAGAGAAAAAGATTCACTTTCCTCCATGTGCATAGAAATCATGAAAAGATGTTTTCATCCTAAGCCAAGAAGGCCTGAAGCTGGGTTTTATTCTGCACTTAGAACCAGTAATCATCGCTTTCACCTATTATGTATCTTACCGAAAAAAATTATTCCCCATCTCACCTAGAACAGTCTCCACCTCTAGGCAATTATTTTATCAGATGCAGAGAAATAAGATAGAGAAAGTAAATAGTTGACTTTGAGCTTTTAAAAGTCCTGTTCTCTGTTTTTTTCTTTCTTTCTTTCTTTCCAGATCAGATTTCTATTGCAACGTGAATGTGGACAAGACAGAGCTTTACAAGTTTTAAAACAAATCATCATACATTTTAACTACTAAAAGCAAAATGTAAGAGAAGCACATGACCACACAGTGCAGAAAACAAGGCACGTACATCCTGCGCATCGTGGGATGGTTGGAGCTGGCAAAACCCTACAAAAACAACAGCAAAATGTCTCTGTAACACTGCATTTGCTGTTTCATCCCTTGACCTAGCAGCTGATTGCTCTTACTTTAGGTAAAGAAGCTCAACCTCCTCTAAGGGTGTAAATTTTCTGATTTTCCCAACCAGACACCAAAATATTCACACACAGGACCCACACACCTGAGTAAGCTGGATGCAGGGGAGCTTCAGGAGCGGTATGTGATGGTTGGTGTTCTGCTGGGCAACTCTGCTACAGGACGAGGGACTGTCTTTCAAAAAGCAGCCATGGAAAACAGACCTGCTTATGATCCACATGCAACTGAAGAGCCACAGCATGGACAATTGTCACTTTTTCCAGCCATTTACTCCTGTGTGTTACCCATTCAACTTCAGCCTTTCACTAGTAGCTCCAAACCCATAGACTGCATTTAGGTTTATTTGCAGCAGATGCAAATTAACTTCTGCTTCACCCAGCTTCCATTTGCACCCAGCAATTGGAATTGCAAAGGTGTCCTTTGGAAACAAGCCCAGACCGTAAAGATGACTCAAAGAAGCAGGGGGAAGAGGAATCAAATTTCTATTCCCTAATTTTGGGTTTGTGACCATGCAAAACATGAATATAAATCCCAGAGTTTTGCAGTCAGACCTTTGTAGATAGATCCTCTGCACCATGCACATTTCCAATGGCTTAGGGGGAAATTGCCCAGGAACGAGGAGCTATGTTCATGGCCCTAGGTCTAGCATGGAAGCCTGAGGTCTCTTTTGCATTATCATTTTGCTGCAGTTCCTCCAAATTCAACATGCTGACCTCCAAACACAGCACAGCCTTCTGTTTGCAAGCCAAAGTACAATGTTGACCACCTATGGCTGTCCTGTGAGCGGGGTCAGCTAAGGAACACCTCCTCAAGGTTAAGTGGAGAGAGGCCCACATTTGGCAGAAGGGACAAGGACTTTGTGCAGCACACACATTCTTGTCACACAGAGCATTGCTCCTGCACAAGAGATAGGGAGTGCTTCAGGGTTCCTGAAAAGCCTTTTTGTTAAGAAGAAAATGGCTTAAGAATTGAAACTGTTGCCCAAATCCATCCCTGACTGAAATACAGAGAATTAAACTATTGAAAAATAAGCTATTTCTTCCACCTGAGTCTTTTAGCGTGAAGCTGATCTCCACCAGAGGTGAGGAGCATCACCAGTGTGTGAATCAGCTGGCAGCTGGGATCAGCTCCCTCAGGTTTCCTAGGATGCTGTCAGGGTCAGCAATGGGCCAAGCAGGGAGGACAGAGCAATCGGGGCATGGTAGGTGGATTAAAAGAAGAACCGATCTTCCAGTCTAGTTTTAAGGTATTATATTAGCTGGAGTAGCAGGTACAGCTCAGCAAAACCCCGTGACCACACCTCTGGTGGGTTGTGAATAACAGATTATCATCATTTTACAACAGCTACAAATCACGGCTGTGCCATTACATTTAGTGGGAAAACACAGCTGCTTTCTGAACAAATAACGGCCCATTGATAGGCAACGCTCTGACTTAGGAGAGGTTTGACAGTGTATAAAGCCTTTCAGCAAGGAAACTGCTGTAAATCTTGCCCAGGCAGGCTGAAGTATCTGAAGAAATACTTATACCTCACTGATCACCAAGCCTTAGATTTGTAATAAGACAGAAATCATTGCTGTCTGACCTGCTAGCCTGTGAGATATGAATCAGAGAGTCTATGCCCTGTCCAGAATTGACAAGATCTATCAATATACCAAAAAATACCATCGGTCCAGCACCTCTGTTGGCAGCTTCAGAGGAAAAAATTAGAGTGACACAGTCTGGGCTGCCCTCTGGTTCCTCCGGGGCAAAGCTGAACCTGGCTGGCAAGGTGAGGAAACCCCCGCTACTGATACCCTGCTGAACCAGAGGTCTTTAATTCCAATGAAAAAAAAATAAAAAATTATACACCTATCTGAATTCAGTAGCATCATTCCCATCAGGTAAGTGCTTTGCACACAAATCAGGCAGACTGCTTCTGCCTTTGGCACCATCAGCCCCAGCTAGTGGGGTTGTAAAGTTTGAGTGAAGAAACCCCAATTTTATGCTCTCGATAAAAATTCCAAACCAACCTTCCCAGGATATGATCTTTGAGTACACAGTAGCTTTCGGTTTACCTTTCACACTGAAAACAGTGCATGCAACTATACAAAGCAAACACAGCCCTTTCTGGTGTGTTTTGAAATAAGTTGCCATTCACACTCAAACATATTGCACCATACTACATGTCCCTGGGGCCCCTGATGTCGTTACTATCCTGACAGACACAGCCGCCTCCCAAATTACACTTATTCTGACCTTACACACACTGACACTGAAATGCCTTTAAGACAATGTTTTATCTGAGAGGTGCTGCACATTCACACATACACACAAAATTATGTCAGCCATTTAAGTAATCCTTGCTCCGCTGTCTTTTAAAATGCCTCTTTCGTCTTTCTGTAACCAAGGGCTTTAATATTCAAATGTTCATGAGCACCAGCTTTATTAAAATTAGGGCTTGGGGAAATGGTTTCAAAAAGGAGAAACGAATATTACCCAACCACTTAAAAGATGCTAATTAATGGAGTTCTAAAGCCCAGGGAGGCCATTTGATGAAGCAGAGATTCTTCTACTAGACAGATTTGTAACTTAGCGATTCGAGTGGCAGAGGTGGAAATAAGACGAATAAAATAAAATGCAAGTAGGTTAAGAAGAACAATCCTCCAGGTATTATGAAGGCTCCAGAGTTTAGTTCTGTGCCAGTGATTTGAGTTGTCTGCCTACAAGCTCTATGCATGAAGATTTTTTTTCCCAGCCCTGACACAAAATCTCTTCCCGGCTGGAGCTGCCCCGTGCTGGGACCGAGGAAGCACAATGCAGGCGCATCCAGCCGGGAGCGTGCCCGTGAGCTGCAGGGGTCACCGGGGGATTCATCCTGAGATAAATCTGATCTCGAGGGTACATGGGCATACTCATACATGAGTGCACAAGGGAAGAACTTTGCACTGGGAGTAGCAGAGACACACCAGAGGGGTCAGAGACTTCCATGGAGGCTTTTTTATGGCTGTTTCACCTGTGTGTGTAAAATCAGGGGAACCTCAGCTTCCCCCACTGTCATACTCCCCTAAATCAATGAATTCATATTTATAATCATATTTATAACTGTACCACTAAGCATAGGTACTAGCATCCTAATTTTTTTCTATGTCTCCTGCTCCCCACTCCTCTCCTGTTCTTCTGTATGCAGATGTAACCCTGGGTCAAGAACTGAAAATACTCCACGGACTAGATGAATAGATTCTTTTGGTGAGACATATACACACACATGTCTACTCCAGCTCCCTAGTAGAAAAGACATCTTTGAAGTGTGACAGTGATTTGTAGCTGGAATTTCAGTCAAAGGATCTTTTTTACTGATGCAATTCTTGCCAGGTCACTTGTTGTATAAAAGCAAGGGTGGACTGGTGATTCGAAACCCATGATCCAAGAAAGAAACTGTGAAAGGAAAGGTAGCAATAGGCACAGATGCCAGGCAAAACTTCCTCTCCAGCTACCTCAGCACGCAGGTGTCATGGGAGGAAGGAACACTGCATCCTAGAAGCACAACTGCCTTCCACAGCTGTTGCTGATCTGAGCAATAACTTTTACAGGAAGAGTTTGCTGACCCTGTTCTGCTGTATTTGATCCATCATTAGGACCTCAGAGCTCCAAGATATGCCAATTCAGCAAGTAGATGAAAGAAGATACCTGCATTCTTCCAGGTGGGAGCTTTGTCCTTGTCCTCCTTACCTACTTTTTTTCTCCCATGAACTCACTTGCTGAGCCAGGCAGGTCACACTGGATGTGGCTGTCTCCCACATCCAGGTAATTGTGTTACAGTAGTGCCAGGAGGTGCTGCGGAGAGCAAAACATTTTTACGCCATTCACCAGGAAACTTTAGAGGAAAAAGACAATTTCTTATCCAGATATAATCCCAGCCAGGAGAAAATAATAGGAAGGAATGGGACAAATGAGAGAATCAATAGGGAGCTAACCATAACCTCAACCAACTAGACATTCATATGCTGTGGTCACCTTTTACTTTCATTTGCTATTCTATAAATAACACAGAGAGCAAATATCAGCCCTCGCACTTCCAGTTCCATCATCTTTCCATGGATGGAAGTTAAAGTGTTCTTCCCTATTTCCCCAACCCACCTGTTTTCCAGGCCTGGGGCTGAAGGTAGACAACTTCACCCCTGGCTGGCCCCAGATTTCAGCAGGGACAAGAAAGGGAAGCTTTGAAAAGAGTCCTGGAGGTTACAACTTCCAGAAGGCTGGTTGGGATATAACTCTCAGAAACATTCCCATCATTAATTCCATCCCTGGCGACCGCTGAGTGCTGTTGGCATGATGCCAAAGCAGAAGGCAATCCAAAGTGGGAGCACAGAGATAGGCGGCTTTCCAGATATACAATAAATTAAGCCCTCCTTGTCTCTCTCTACTCAACCAATGCTCAGGTTCTCTTCTCACGTAGCTTAGCTCTCCAAGGGAAGCACAAATCCCACCATCCTGCCCTGTCTACAGGAAGACTCCAGCCTCTGAGGTTCAACCTGGCTTTCTGGAGGAAATTAGGGCAACCACCACCACAGCGCAGCAATCTATAGCAATGTGCAACTGGAGCTTAGAGGGGCTCAGCCCTCTCAGCTGAGACTGTTGCTGCCTAATGAACTCATTCATGATTGATTTTCCATTTTCAAGCTCTCCTTTTCTCTTTCTGTTTAATTCCCAAACTAAATACACCAGGTTCAAAGTAAATTCCCTACATTTTCCTAGTTCTTTGAAAGCCTCCAGAGTGCCATTCGCTGGAGAGGGTTCCCCGAACAAGCACAGAGCAAAGGCCATTTAAGTCTGTAAAAATCCCTTGATGTTTGGGAGGAGGCTGAAATCTAGGCTTTTCAATTGTGCAGCTGAGGCCTCTTTCTGACCCGACTGTGAATTAAGGTTTAGGTGTTTGGCCTCTGCTTGAAGATTTGAGTCTGTCCTGTGGCACATTGTCTTATGTCGGTAGTATTGAGCCTGCAGACCCCATATTAGCTCAGTGCAATCTGTTTCCATTACATTAATCTGCACTGGGGGTGGAGTGCCACTACTGCCTTTCCCTGATGAACATTGGCTGAAGAATCTCCTTTGGCTGATGTGGTAAAAGCTTCAGATATTTGAAGCAAGAAGATCTGAGGGCTTGGATAAAACATCGGGTCATGTAGACTTAATGCGTTATTGCACATCAGCAGACCAGCTGTACCTGTCCATACATATGCCTTTTGCCTGGAGTTAATGCAAAATAATATGATGTAGCTTCACTTTGTTTCACTGTCAGCTAAGTTAAATTGCATTATTATATCTTTGTCACAAGCCAAGAATGTATGCCCAGACTGCTACCTCAGCTCTTCTGATGTTTGGTAACTTGTTAAGTTGCTCTCACTTGATCATATGTCAGAGCCTGGAGTCCTTCACAGCTGTCACAAAGTCCTTGGGAGTCCTGGTTTTGTTACCCTGGGATGTATTCTTATTTGCAAGGACTTGTGGCTGCACGTAGTACAGATGGTTTTTACCTAGAATTTTTTACATGGACTATGACAGATTGCTTTTTATTGATCAGGAAAACCAGTGTACACCTCCCAAGAGACCAGCACTTTCTGATTCAAGCTCTTCCAATTCCTTTTACAAAAATTTTTTTTTAAAAAAAATGAAAACTGAAAAGGGATTTTAAAGAAGAAAAAGGTTCTGTCAAATCTCTGATATCTGCAAAGCTATAAATAGATACTTATTAAGTTCATAGAACTTCATCGCTTTCAGAAAGCTATTGGGAGGAACAGCATGAAAAAATGGTGTTTGTTTCTCTAGTAGAATATAGATTGACCCTCCTAAATGAAGACAGTTGGCAAGAATGATATGATCTGAGACAGAAAAACAGCAAAAATTCAGAGTTTATATAAATTTATCTTTTTAACTTATGTCTCAACTCCAGCAGCCTGCCATAAAGAAAATGAAATGCAAACTGGAAGTACAGGCTTGTTCTAATAAATGCAGGGGGAAGAATAAAACTAACAAATATATTTGTTTCCCTACTAATCCCTCTTCATTATAGGACATAGCTGTTTTGCTTAATGGTCACAAATGAATCCAATATGAACTCAAACAAAAGGAGGTTTCTCTTCTGTTTGTAGATTAAATCATTTGTAAAAAATATTTCAAGTGGAGTCATAATCGACAAAGTCAAATAAAAACTCTGTCTCACAGAAGCAAAAATTTACCATAGCGGGTATCTTTCTATGGCAACTGGTAAGAGGTAATTTTTCCCTGGAGCCTACTTCCATTGGATCAGTAATGCTCCAGTCTACAGCAGAGTTTGCGTTAGGATCCATGTACCAGCACGCATAATAATGAATCACACCCTACATTGATTTAGTAAACCAATAGGTTTTATTAACTCAACAATGAGATTAAAATGGATTAAAACAGGAGAGGGGCTCTATCATTGCACTGGTAATTTACCCCTGATTCTACAGCAATTGCAATTCACTTTGGTTTTAATACCCGATTAGACTCCTCTCAGCCCTGCTGAAATGTTTTCTCCGGTGGGGAGAGCGCAGCGGATACAGGCGAACCTCGTACCCACGAGTAACTGCAGAGAGGGCGAGCGAACAAGCCACCTGTAACCAGAGTCGGGACTTGTCAGCATTACCCCAGACAAAGAAGTCAATGATTTTTCTTGGCAGGGACTTCCGAAGCCTCCTGAGCTAAAGCACATAGAAAAGACCCCCAGGACTGCCAGGGAAACAGGGGCTCAGCCCTGATGCTCGCTGCACCTTCCCTGCCCGGACAGGCAGCGCCCGGGTCACAAACCGGCTTTAAACCGTGTGGTTCTGGCCGTGCCCCGGTACCGAGCAGCACCACTGAGCTGTAAGATCTGCCTGAGAATAGCGCCAGTTACGCCAAGCAGAGCTGCTTTAAAGCCATGAATCCTCCACTCGGTTATCTCTAGCCCAGATCTGTGCCTGTCCCTTCGCTCCCAGCCCCCTCAGGGTGCTACACCACCCTTCTGCAGGACTTCTTCGGGAGTCCTTTGGTGCAAACCAGTGGTTTTCGACCCGCTGACCCAAGGATGCCTGGGGGTCTCTGGCCTAAAGGACCTGCAGTGGGCAGCTATAAATCTTGCAGAGCTGTAAAGCTGCTGGCAGTAGGTTCAGAACTGCTGTATGGGGCTTACACATAGGAAGCAAGTAGGTTTTAGAGGCCAGCAAACTGGAAAAGGTTGAAAAACACTTGCATATAACTGGTTCTAGAGCCTAGGGAGAGTGTAAGGAGAGCCTCCCATTTTTCCTGGCCAAACCATCTACCCAAATGCTTTTTGGACTTAAAATGGAACTTAATGGAAATTCCTGTTGCTGCCCAGGTGGCTCTGAGCCCAGCCCAGTAAAGGTCCATTTTGTCTGGGCTGGCCTGTGGGTATGGAAGCACAGAAGACAGGGCTGGAGGAGACCCTGAGGAAGTATCTAGTCCTCCTGAGCCAGGAAAACTAACATAACGAGTATTTAAATGCTTTCGTATGGTGGGGTTTATGTGGGGTTTTTTATAAATTGTGTGTAATCATCAAGTCATGCCATACATATGCAAAAAAATTAAGCAAATATTCAATGTCTCCTCACAGAAAAAGCTAAAATAAATCTAAATCTCCCTTCCCGAGTTAATCCACCATGAACAACCCGATCAATAACCATACTTCTAAGTTATCATCCACCCACCTCACTCCTTCCCACCTCCTCCTGTTTTCTGGGAGAGGTTTGAATCAAATTGCCAATAACTATCCTCACAATCACTGTAATTATGACATTCAATATTATTGCTATTTGTTATTAGATCAGTGAAGTAAATGTTTTTTCTATCTGTGGGAATTTGCGAGATTTTGAAATGGTTTTCCCTGTTCTGGATTCATCAGCATGAATCTGAAAAAAAAGTACAGATCAGATCAATGCACAATTCATTTAGATACCTTGAAAATATTTCATTTAGATGGTGTTGAGCTTTCTGAAATAAAAACATAATTAACTTAGCTGCTGAAAATGAGGAAATGGGATGGTTTTGCCATTTTAAAAAGTTAAGGTTTCTTCAAATGGGGAAATTCATTTAAACTAAACTTCTCTAGAAACAGTTTGTATTGACCTACTGACACTACCAAGTGAAAAAAAAACCCACCAAAACAAAACTGAAAATTGTCAGCTTGCCATTTACTATTAAAAGTTTATATAATACATACAAAATTGCATTAAAATTTATTGCTGGTGTTCTCAAAAAGGAAAAAATAACAGCCTACAGGAGTTAGGCACAATCAGGGATTTAGAGTCTGAAACTTCTCAGATATTTTTGATACCATCTCAACCTACAGGTCACATGGAAATAACCACTAATTCTGCAGCTTTAGGAGAGCTTCCCAGGGCTCTCAGAATTTTATTCCGGGTTATATGCTTATTTTTTCTACAAATATAAAATAATTACCAAACCATTATCCTTCCTTTTAACTTTTTGAAGGTGCTTATTTAGAATAAATCTGATCTTATTACATCTAACCTAGTTTAGTCAGTTTTAGGTAAGTGCTGTTCATCTCAGATATTTCAAACCCAGCCTCTCAAGTATGGGCAGCTGATACAGGCTTGACTTGTCACAGAGTTCAGCCTGGGAACTTGGCAACTGCCTGAGCAAGTGACTCATGCCCCAGTTCGTGCTTCTCTCTTAGCTCAGACACATTTGTCTTGAGAAGAGCTGAGGAAATAATTGTTTTTTGGGGGTTGGTGGCAATTCTGATTTTATAAGTATACTATAAATCACAGTCAAAACCTGATGCCAGCTTGCTTTACCATCGTGCTTTAAAAAGGTTACATCTAAAGAGGTTTTCTGCTCATTTCCAGCATCTTGAACTTCTCTGACCCTTTGTCTTTGTCTTTTTACCCTAAAACCTTTGGGCATGTAAAGCTTTTACAGCATTAACTGTCATTCCTCCACGAATGCCCCAACTGCATTACCTGTGCCTGGTCTAGCTCCAGCCAGATGATTTTGTCTGTACAAAGCAGTGATGCTGAGGCTCAGCAGGTCCTTACTACGAGCCTCAGAAACAGTAGCAGCTCTGGGAGGAGAGCGTACAGACCACTTGTTTAACCACCCGTAGAGGTATGTAGTGATGGCTGCACCAACAGCTCCAAGAAGCAGCAAAAACTCGATTGTCTCGAAGAGTATTTATGAGCCCTGGAGATTCAAGGATGCCTGTGGCAAATTGCCTCAGTTCCTGCCCTTGTAGAAAGGGGGTGACCCAAAAAACACCACTAGAGAAAGAGGGTGGCAATCAGCAGATATCTTCTTCTGGAGGCACTGGGAACAGTCTCTATGACATTACTGGCTCTAGCCTGTCATGGAGTTGGGCAGAGGGGAACAAGCTCCTTGTGACTGTGTGAGAAAGTCAGTAGCATGTAAGACATCTCCCTGTCACATAAAGGAAGGACTGTGGCTGAAAAAATAATATAATGCAAGGAAAAGCCATGTAACTTAAAGTGAGACATAAAGAAGCTCATAAAATATGGTTCCCAAAGAAATTAAGTAAGTAAAAAAAAAACCCAAAAAACTACATGAAACTCCAGCCTGACCATTTCCTTATCCTGGTACCCTGCTATAATGTTAACATGGCATTCAACATAGGACTCTGTGGGAGCATTTGCCCCAAGTGAAGAACAGCAATTAGAGTATTTCCAACGTACCATCTATTTCTCCTTAAGCTATCTGAATTGTCCCCTGTTGAATATAAAAAGACCAATCACATAAAAAGGTCTTTCACCCTGCCCCAAGCGAGAGGAGGGAAGGGGAACGTTTCTGAACATACCCACAAAGTTAGTGGGAACAGCCTGGGGAAAATCATTCCAACAAATATCTGGTTCATAGCTGGGTTCTCCAGATGGCATCAATATATCATAGAGAGTCAAAGAGAGCCTTTCTGAATGCAAATTGCTATTCACATTTTACCTAATTTATGCAAATTAGCTCATTCAGTCTTCCACCTAATCCTCTCTGGAGTTACTCCAAGGTTTGAAAGGAAAGATATTCTTCTTGCAAAATATATATAATCCATATTAATTGCTTTTGATTGAGATGAGTGGGATGGACAGCTATTCCAGCAGTTAATACTTTAATCACTTCACCTCAGCAGCAACCCTGCCTCAAATGAGCAGACCCTGACTATCTGTCCCCATTGCTAACATAAACCATAGATGGTTGCGTACTGGGATGCTCCCGAGGGGAAACTATCATGCAGGCAGACTTTGGGAAGGAACTGAGCATCACTGAGCAGGGTTGAGGAGAGCACTGGTGTGGGGGCAGATCCAACAGGCAGCAGCCCAAACCAGCTTGGCTACTCAAGTTGGGAAGAGGGTTGCAGGAGCTGAGTGAGGCTTAGTGATGGAGCTGCACAGATTGCCCCGGGGGTAGAATCATAGAATCATTTAGGATGGAAAGGACCTTTGAGATCAACAAGTCCAACTGTTAACCGAGGACTGCAGACGCTGGGCATTGCACAGGGATGCGGTGGCAGAGCTGGAGGCAGGACCAGATGGAACCATGATGAGAAGTGCAGAAATGCACCTTTTCAACCCTCTGAGGAAGGTGGAGAGACAACAATGGCAGAGGAGAAAGGAAGGGCTCAGCATCTCTACTGGGCTATGCCAGAGGCGTGGGAATACACTGGGACCCCTCTCGTCAATGGACTCCAATGCATCCCGAGTCCAGCCAGCGTAAGCAAGAGGCACTAGTGTGCTCCAGCATCTTTTCCCATCCTGTCCTGAACTAGGAACAGAGGATTTGTAGAAAAAGTAGAAGATAATTGAGTTATGAAGTCTTTCAAAAATTTCTACTTATTAAGAAGCAATTAAAATATGCTTGGGCATATTGACTCTACTCTGTCCTTGTTTTAATGATGTGTGTTATCTTGAATAGCTGTTCCTTAACCACACACTGATACTTATAGATTTCTTATACCTGTCACTTGTATCTGGATGACTGTGATCAGGTACAGAGATAAAATAGAAGACTAATTCTGAAATCAATGAATTAGAGATTTAATACATTGATATTTCATCACTTATCTCTGTAGAGAGAAGAGATTAATATGCATGCAGTAAAATGTACTGTGCCTCTTTGTTGTACCTGACAGATCTCAGATTAACTCACAGATTGGGATTTTTCAGGATCTGACAGATCATGGCAACCTATTACAGCTGTACCAAAACCCACCCAAATCTGAGTGCCTGAAGTATATGTTAGGTTCAACAGGTGAAAATTGGGCCTGGCTTAGATGTATCTTACTGATATTGCACAAACCTGTAATTCACTTGGCCCAACAGTGGACTTATGTCAAATCACACAATCCTTTTGCATTATCTGCTTCCCAGACCAAGGCAAAGCATTGGCCAATGATTTTCAGCAGATATTTTTTTCCTGTAGCACTGTCAGTAAGGAGTCTGCTTTTGCCGGTCAGGAAAACTTGTCTCTGAAGCATTTTGAACTGACATTTCAAATACATAATAAAAAAAAATAATAAAAAAAGAAAAGGTAAAGTCTGGAGGAAAACACTGAAGCAATTGATTGGTGACTTTCAAGAAATGTATTTTTTTCCCTCCTCTGTAGGAAAGACATGGTATTTTCTGACAAGCCCTAGGAACAAAGATAACACGGCACTGCACTGCACAGCTGTATTTATATAACCTGAGTGATGTTGCCTGCTACATTTCAGAGGGATCCATAAGATCACAAAGTGCAAGAAGATGGGAAGAACTTTCTTTGCCCTCCAACTACCTGTAATGGTGGGTGGTTGCTTGTTTTTTTAATGTTACTAATAGTAGCACAGAGTACATTACAGTAATGTAATTTTTAGGTTATAGCACCTAAAATGGAGCTTTGACCACAATAGGTTGATCGCTTTGATGTAAAAAAAAATGGCTTTAAAGTATATCATTTGTATAAAACCTCAGAAAGTTGACTTTTCTTGTTCAGACCTCCTCTTCAGCAAGGTGATTACTGATGTGTGTCCAGGGACAAATCTCACATTTTTTAGCACAATCTGTTACTCATTGCAGATGCCTAGAGGAGCTCAGCAAATCATTCACCAACTGATCTCGGTCAGTCAGAGCAAGCCTCACGTTTAAACTGCTTGGAGAGCACCTCTCATCAAATTAGCTTTAAGGAGACTTAGAAAGGAGCCTTGAAAGTAAAATGCTTAAGTGGATCTTCATCAATTTCTAAACTGATTTACTTGAATCAATACGACTTTTGACTGCCGCCAAGCCACACTTCTTTAAAAGCTGTGGACACTTGCACAGAACAGACCTCAGCACCTCCCCTTTCCAGGGCTTAAGGCTCTGTCCAACAAATCACTTAAGCTTGGACTTAACTTTAAGTACATGAATATCTCATTAACATCAAGGAAACTATGTTAACTAAAGAATATGTGTAAAGTGCTTTGCTGGACCGGCGCTGTAGATAATGCAGTCATCGCTGTTGGGTAAAAATATAAGCCAGACAAAATGCTTCAGTGAGAGGATAGTATGATCTTGAGAATTACTCAACAACAGCAAACTGAGAGCAGGAAGATGATTGACTGATTATTTTTCCAATTCATGGGAACCCACGGGAGAATCTAAATCAACTCCTGAATGCTGCAGGGTGACTTCAGACCAGCGATTAGAGTTGAGTGAAGTGTTTTGATTGAGAATAAATTAATTCAAAAGTACTGTTTTGGCTAAATGGAAATCTTTTCCTGACCTATTTTGATTTCATCTAATTTTCCATTTCCAAAGAGAAATCCCAAATGGAATTTTTTTAAGCTTTATGGATGTTTTTAGTCTAATGTGTACTTCCTTTTTTTTTTTTTTTTTTTTTTTGGTGGTGGGGTGGTGGTGGGGTGGGGAGCGGGCAGCAGGGATAATTTTACTTAAATGAAAACACTGTGGCAAAAAATCCAAACAAAAGAACACATGCTTTCAATTTTAGTAATATCCCAGCAGGAAAAAAAAGATTTTAAAACTTGTGGGTTTTAACTGAAAGATTGTGTATTATTTCTTTTCTCTTGGGAAATACAATGAATAATTTTATTATTTTTTAATAAACAAAGACTGGTTTAGATCTGGGAAGTTTTCATCAAGAAAAGAAAAAGAAATTGAGTCAAATGAAGGACAAAGTGCCTCTGTTCTACATCTACACAAAATAAACTTTTTTATTCCCTATTAGCTCTTGCAGTTCTGTAAAGCTACTGAACTAGGAACCCTCACCTTCAAAGAACTGCAAGGAGACAACAATTTGCAAATGAAGGGTTTCTTTCTGTCCCATATTGAAAGGGAGAGTTTTTTGCATAGATTCAAATCACTTTATGATCAAACTTTTTTTTTTCTTCAAAATCATAGAATAACCCGCTTCTGTTATCAGAGCATGATTATATTTTATGCCTCAAAGAGATAAGAAAATAACATCTAGGCTGACATCACTACAAGCATATCTTAGAGAGACTTTTTCCCTTTCAAGCACTATTTCCCCAGAAAGTCAGTGAACCAAGGAACAGTCTTACCCCACAGTATTCCTGTCTGAAGATGGACCACAGCTATATTCCCCTCACTTGCCTTATGCTCACATCCATGTAAGAAGCTGCTGCTCACGGTGACACCTTCATTTCCTAAAGACAGAGCTCATCCTCATCTCTGCTCAGCTCCAGGTACCCCAGCACTATTCAATCAACCAGGATTGCATCTTGTTGCTTCTAATTGAATTATATTGATTTTTAATGAGTTTAATTGATTGTGATTGTCTCAGGGGCTGCACTGGCAGCTTTTTGTGAGAACCTTGATTATATTGTAGAGTTGGAGGGCATATAAGTGGTTAATGAAAGGCCACACAAGTTAATGGGGAACTGGAAAACCAAAGGGAGACCTAAAATGAATACCTATGGAAGGAGCCAATGATGAATAAAGACAAACAATTTATTTGACTTGAAACAGGTTATAAAGGACAATAATTGTCTTAAATAGAAAGCTGTTGAATTATAATTGGAAGTAATTGAAACTCACTGAAATATTGAATAAAACATTAGATATTTTAAATGGTGTTATCTTTACAATTATCATTGGAAATAATTGCAGTGAAGCCCATGAACTGTTGTGAGAGGGAGGGAGTCACCCAGGGCCCATTGTTTTCCACAGTCATTACACAGAGTGTTTAATCAGGAGGTGTTTATTAATAAGTGGCAGCATTTTTTTCCAATCTGGTATTTCACAAGTGAATGGCAGTCCTACTAAGGGTGAGAAGGGAGGGAAATAAGGAGCAAGAAGGAAGTTCCTGCTATTTTCAGAGCCATTGCTTTAGGAATTAGCCAAGAAGATGCACCTCCCTGGAAGCCTTCCTGCCTTGTTTATTGGATTTGGAGGTTTAAAGACACATTTTCATGGCTGTGCATTGTCATTCTGAAATGCTTTTCATGAATACTTTCAGGACAACATGTACACGTTGTCCTTTTTCAGCTAGCAGAACTGCTTAAAAACAAGGAACAAGTTTTCAGAAAAAAAAAATCGTTCATTTGTCACAGCATTCAAAGGTTGTCACGTCAACATATCTATTTTTGGTTCCATGTCAAAAGTTTTAACTGCCTTAACTTGTTGGCTTCAAATACAGTTGTTTCACAGCAGAATTCATCGAAGGTGCATTACACAGGGTCTCAGCTCTGACCTGGGTGTCTACCTAGGGATGGCCATGTACTGCTCTCTCCGGAGGGGGAAGGTTTGAATAACTGCTCTGTAGCAGGCTATGGCTTCATGACACATGACATCCTGGCAGAGTTGCAGGGTGATTAATATAATTATTACACTGGGCTTGATGAATTTTGAGACAGCAATCATGGTAGGAGCAAAGGAGCATTTCACCCACAGAAACATCTCCACAGATTCTGATCAAATCATGCACAAAAATTACCTTCCTAATTGTCATGGGCCAAATTTTCGAAGGCAGGCAAGCAGCAGGCAAGGAATTGAATTACAATGTTTTCAGGCTATTTTTGGTCCCATGGAAGTTAACCATTTTCCATCCCCTTGGTACAGAACTGGATGTTAGATGTTAGCCTATTAATGCTACATTTACTATGGACTCCAATAAACTAAGAAAAGTGGAGGAATATCATTGAAAGGTCGGTTGGGGAAAATTGCTGAAATGGAGTGGCAGATGAAGAGGATCTGAATGATGGCTTTATCTATAAGGAGAGAAAGAGAAGGGTGAATATGGAACATGCACAGAAAAAAAAGCAGCTGAGCTTCAAGAGACTAACATAAGCTATAGCAATCTGCTGATATTCCTGAAGGATCTATTAACAACGGGATGATTTCTTCCCAGATGATCATCTGTTCTGCCTTAGACTGATATCTACTAAAGTCATATGCTGGGCATCTGGCTTGTTTGTGCTTCTTCTCTTGAAGGACAGAGTAGAAGGGAGATTTTGCTTTCTAATACAGCTTACAAAACCTTTCATGTTCCAGGCACACAGAGGGAGCAAATGAGATGCAGCTGAAGGGAAAAGGCCTGATTGTGCAATACCCTGGGCCAGGCCTGTGCTCCACTGCATGGCGTAAGAGGACCTGAGCAGACTGCTGAGGAAGGTTCAGCATAGATGTGCAGCTCCTGGTGTTCTTTCAGGATGCAGTGACACGTCAGATGTACTGGTCATAAGCTCGAACCCTGTGCTCTGTGTAACACCCAAATGTAATACATCTGAGGGGGGTCAAATGCTGAGGTGAAGCCAACAGGTCCCCTTTTTGCCACAAGCTCTTCCACTGATGTGCCTGTGCAATTTCACAGCTCTATATCTAGAGGTGTCTCTCTTCCCACAATCCCACCTTGACCATTTAGTCTAGGGTAGCTGGCCCCTCTCATTCCTAGTAACACACACCTACATTCACATGATGTGACGGCTTCTCTAAAAGATGACATATTCTTTCCTCATCACTGGAGCTTTTTCACTGTGACAGAAACATAACAGCAAGCGGGTGAGGAGCTGATACCATTTGTTTGGATCTGCAGCAGTTCTGCAGCGAAAGGTCTGATTTATCTTCCTTGGGAGACTGGGAGGCAAGGACCAGGATCTGATGCAAGAAGCCCTTGCTGATGCAAGTGATGCAAAACTGATGCAAGGATCCGTCAGCAAGTGAAGAATCTTCGACATCACAGCTGATTATCATGGTGCAATTTCCAGGCTCCTCTGAGCTTGTCTTCATTCTTTTTTTCGATTGTAAAGTGCTGTGTGATGTATCTGTTTGGAGGTTGTGCAAGGCAAATGGGGTGGAGCATGCAAATATAAATTATAAGAACTAGTAGGAAAGGAAAGAGGCACTTACTAAAGATGTCTAGACACCACAAAGAGCAATTAGCCAGGTCTAAAATTCTGCCAGCCAAGTATACATGGCAGGAGACACAAACATAAGGAGAGCAAGAGCCACCAGGCTTCACTTGGCTCCTGCCACTTCATCAGGGCTAATTCATGTGTTCTTCTGTGAGTCCTTAAAGAAATTGACTATGACAGCAAATAATTTCAAGTGAGATGCACTAGTCTAAAGTGTGTGTGTGTGTGTGTGAAGCAACAGGAAGGTAGAAGTCTGCATTGTCAACTCCCGTCCTGATATGCTCAGCAGAGAACATTCAAAGCTGAGCGAAGCAAGGCCAAGGCCAAGGTGAATGGGTGCTCCCGAGTTAATTGGTGTTGCCATACTGCTTGCCACAGCTGGGGTGGAAAAGTCTCAACTGTCTGCAAGGTCCTAGCTGCGCTCATGTCACTGCCTACATACTGGTGTTTTACAGCCAGCCGCACGATGCAATCACAAATCGTATTTGCCACATGTTCCTCAGCATATCTGGATGTAAGAAGATGCATTGTGGCCAGGCAAGCAGAGTGGCAGTAACACTTTTAATCGAGCACATCCACATCTGTACAGGCACTGAAGGTGGAAGCTTCTTCTCCAGTAGTTTTCATTGCCTTGTCCATCTTTCCATCGTTTCCATAATGACATTACCCTGTCTCCTAGCACTCTGGGAGAAGGATCACAGGGCACTGGTGATTTGAAAGCTACAGTCGCACTCACGTCATGAAATATGATAAGTAATTCCAGGTGCATGAATGAGGCAAATGAAGTTTGAACAGACTATCCTACACTTTCTGAAGTTTCCACTTTGCAGCCAAAAAAATGCAAATATGCATGTGTATAATATAGATACATCAAAACTAAAGTCACATCTTGGGCCAAAATCAGGTTGGCAGCTTCCCTTTGAACAGTTTTATGGATCATTAAGTACCCCACAGGAGGATGACTACACCAACTACATTTTATTGATAGTCAAGAGTTCTGAGCCTGAAACAAAACAATTATTCATGTTAACTAGAGGCTGGAATAACCTGCCCCAGACCAATGTCCACTCAGAACACACGCGCACTCAAAATCCAGTGTCAGATTTGTTTCTTGATGTATTTTTCTGTTCACCCAGGATTAAAATATCATGGTGGATGCTTTCTTTAAACAGGTTATCACAACTGTTTTCCTGGGAAGGTCTTTGGCAGGCAAATAGACGGGATTTTTTACATGTGCTCCAATAAAATGTCAGCATATTCATATAAGTAATACATACTCCTCTAATAAAATCAATGAAAATGAACTTATCTTACCAGCAGAGCCAGCCTTCACAGTCCTGTGTGTCACACTTTCACATGAAGTTCTGTGTTCAGGGGCAAGGGGAATCGTGTGGTATTTCTATTTACTGCCTTCCATCTCAAATAACGAATACATCAGTGAAATTTTGGCAATTCAGTGTTACAAATTCCCAAGAAGCCCTTTAACTATGGCAAATGCAAATGTGAGCTAGTGCACATAAAAAGTGTTAATTCACTCAGTACTTAGCTCATCATTGAACACTTCACCATCTCCACAAGACCCACCTCCCTCAGGCTGCTGGGCAATCCTATTCTTCCCTAGTCCACAGGTGATGTACAATATGATGAAGGATCCATGGCTTTCCAAAGACCCCAATACCCTCAGTCAGTACAAGCTTCCCAAAAAACTCCAGCCTTTTAGATGGTGAAACAAACTGGAAAATCTGCCTTTAAGTGCTGCAGTGGGAGCTTAAGCAACTCTGAATGTGGTTTTCATATGCAGGACCTCTCACAGTCCTGCAAGACTTGACCAGTATTGCAGAGGAAAGCGAGGTCGCTGCACAGCGGAGACAGCTGAACCTGGGTCTGCCAAAATCATGACCTGATCATTAGACCAGCAGATGACCAAACAATTTAATGCTCACTGCATTAGCAGCTCATTTTAAAAACCTGGTCTTGTCATTCAGCCAATGCTAATCTGCTACCGAAACATAAAATAGTCATCCAGCCCCAAAATTCTCATATTACTTGCAGTTTGTTGTTCCAGTGGAATATATGTGGGTTTTATTACACCACTACCACATTCCTTCACTAACCCAGGGCAAAATCAGAAAAAAATCCTGGACAGGTAAGTTAAATGTACACAAAGCTCCCCTCAACTCAGCCAAATATTCATGTTTTTCTCTTGGTATGGAAGTCTTCATGTAAGGAAGCTAAATCTGGGAACCTTGTGAAGTGATAAATCAGTTACGAAATGGGAACCTCCATTACAGGCTGTCTACTTAATTATTTGACAAGTTAATTAACCTCCTAACTGTAGAACTGCTGTTTCTTTGGTATGTGATGGAAACAAACTTTGGCAGATCCCATAGGTCTTGGCATAATAGTGTCAATAAGGCTCTAGAAAGTTATGTATTATAGACACTAAGTGAGGTCAAACTGCCTCCATAGGGGTAACTGGAGTTGCTTATTGCCTGAAGGTGTTTATGTTGCTAATTATTTTGCTGCAGCTAATTATGGTTTACCTGTTTAGTTACAGCAAGTTTTCAAGAGATGCCTTTATACCCTTCAGAAAGATATCGGATCATGATAGGAAAGGACAGAGCCTCCTGCCTCGTTAGAACAATGGCATCGTCTGCCTCTCCTCAACAGACAACACAATTACAGCTGACACAATAATTGATGCTGAAGTTTTCCAGTGAGAAAGATAGACACACATTATTATCCCATCAATCTTGTTCCACATGGTGTCTTGTATCTTTGGTTTTTCCTACCGTGGCGGCAAATTGACTGAGGCACGCTGAACAGTCTGTCTGTGTTCCCAAGGGTACGCTGTGATGGAGTGAGGGCATCTTACAGGGCACGAGGAAAAAGGTGAGCCCAGAGAAAAGATCACTCAGTGTGCACTGAAGCCAGACTTACTTCCACCACCTTCTTTACCTGTTTATTTCTCCATTACACAGAATTCATTTCAAAGGAACGTAAGAAGGTCCAATGCCCACTTACTACATGTGTGCTGCATTACACTGAGCAACTGTTCGACCATTAAGAGCAACTGTCCCTTGTTCATACCCAATTCTATCTGAGTTTAAACACAGACACTGATAGGATATCTGCCAGGTCTGTAAGACATGGAAACCCCAATGTAAATGAGTTATGTATCTATTTGACAACTTTCCAG
>JAVJGJ010000060.1:11388560-11419231 GCA_035590215.1 Microhierax caerulescens
ATAGCATTTGGCACTTATGTATATTTACTACCTTTCATGTGCTTCATAATCTCTACATCCAAATCATGGAGTTGAGCTTAGTCCAAACCCCATATCTACTGTTTTCCATCACTTGTTGAAAACAATTTCTGTTCATATCTGACAGATGCCTGACTTCTACCTGTCCACTATTTTTCCCAGTAGCTGAACAGAAAATTATTTTCTTCAGCTAATGACAGTAATACCATTAGTCTACAAATATAATTGCATATTCTGTTTAAAAAAAAAAAGCCACTAAAATACAGTGTTTGGCACAGCAGTATTATTCCTGTAATGAATAATCACTAAAGATATTATTGTGGATGCAGTTACCATGCAGCAATGTGAATAAAATGCTTTTGATGGAAAATTGTACTTCAAGAAAATGTATGCAATAGTACAAATGTATTACTGCCCATTAATATGTATTAATTCAATGAAAAATGCCTGACTGAGCTGGTTTACATAGATTAGGGTGGCAGGCAGTGAAAGGAAACACTTGGACTTGGTTAAATGGGCTGTGAAGATAGGAGGAACTCTAATCCGAAGCATAGAAGCGAACCACCAGGATAGGCTGTCCAGTTATGCTGGTATGGTTTGTTCCTTCTCTTATTCGTATCAGTGGTTTTATTACGGTGAAGAATCAGCATTCAGCACTCCTGGTGCATTAGCTCTACTCAGTCCTCTGGAATCTCTAAAAGCTTTTTATTTAAAAATAATAAAAACAAGACATTTCTTCCCAAGGTAGCTACTTAGCAGGGATCATCTCATTTGCTTTAGTGTCTCCAGGATGCAGAATCTGAACTCTTGACATGCTTGTCATTGTCAAGACAAGCTTATCTGTGCCTAAAATACTCAAGTAATTCAGTCATTACTTTCACTTTGTGCGCATCACGCAGGGTTTGTTCCAACTCCCCAGACTGCACCAAGTAGGGTATTCCCATAGCCTTCAGGGGGAACTTTCACTGAGACACATCAGTGTTCCGAATTATTCCAAAAGCATCCTTCTGTCCGGGCATCGTTAGTTACACACAGAAAAACCAACAATTTCACTCTCCCTTCTGGCTAACAATCTTGTTATGAGACAAACTGTTATGGTAGTCATATGCTCAGAGTAAGATGTAGCTTTTCCCAAGTTTATTTAAAAAGCACACAGTACAAGTCAAAAAAATAATCCATCACTTGGTGGCTCTCTCAGCCCCACTGCCTGCACAAAGCCCTGCTTTTGGTGTGGGGCTGGTTGACACCCTCACTCCCCTCTGCCTGTGCAAGAGGGGAGGTAATGTTGGAGAAGGTTTAAGTGAGGAAAGATGGAATAATGACTCCAGAGGCAGCCTGTCTGGAAGGACAAGGTAGCCTAGTGTGGATCAAGTCACCAGGGATGGTGTATGAGGAAGGAAGAAGAACCAAAAGAATCTGGGGGTCTCTAGACTCAGGATTATGGGAATATCAACAAACAACAGAAGTCTGGAGGCAAAATATGCACATGATGGGGTTTGAGGACACAGAGATGCATCCTGCAATGTACATGGATTTTTTTCATACTGCTCAGTATCAGGGTACAGGTTAGTTACTACCAGGAATGACCCTTGGAGATTTTTACTAGCAAAGTTAGAAACATCCCAAGCAAAACCAAAACTCTTCTGTGAAATGCCCATGTTCAAAGCAAGATCAGATCAGGATGGGGCAAGAACCTAGAAGCAAAAACTCTAGTGCACCAGTCCTTTAAGGGACACAGTTACAGCAGCTCTAGGCTTAGTTTATAGACCCCTGTTTACAGTGATAATAATATTTGTCCCAAGAGACACCTATTGCTCTTCCCTGCACTGGGTAAAGCTTTAGGATGGGAGATACGTTGTTGACCTACAGACTGGAGATAAGCACATTGAAGCTGGCCTGCTATTCTCATGTAATACTTGTGAGGTTCCAGCAACTTTAGTGGAGTCCCTTCCTCCAAAAGAAGAGGATTTATATCAGTTTGAGGCCAGAGTCAGCTTTTGTGAAAGCAGCAAGAAGGGGTCTATCTCTTCTATACGTGATGGCTACTAATTCTGCACAGAAAAGGCAGATGAAGTTAAAAAATATGAAACAGCTCAGCCTTGGAACAGCACCATGTGTGACCTTCATTTAATCCATTTTGTATGTGAAGTCCTCCAGATACGACCTGTAAAAGAACTGATATGACAGCTGCTTTTATTTGCATAAACCAACTTAATTTTGACACTCAGAACTTGTTCCACAGTGCTTTCATATTGGGGCACCAGGATATAAGCATACCTGAAAGACAGAAAGACAAAAAAGGAGGAACTTTTGTTTAGAAAAAGATCTTTATATATGACCTTGCTAGGACACAAAGGTTATCCAAACCAGTGAAAAATTAGATTATAAATTACTAGAAAAGATGTACTACCTTCTTAACCCAAACAGCCTGATAAATTGTATGTCCAATCCCCAGTCTTGCCCACATCCTCATCCAATTTCATCTGCCTTGTATAAAACTTAGTAACCTCTCAATAAACACAGCTGACCAACATGAGAGCAAAGAGTAGGGTCCCTGTAATACTTTAAATCCCTTCCCTCCAATAAAATCTGATGGGATCTTTAATGACCACTTCTTATCTAAGAATTTTTGAAATGACGGAACTTGGATCATTCTTTCCACCTCTGTTTTTATGCACATTGTTCCCAGGGCTCTAGTGACATTCTAATAAGTGTATTGAATTTTGAACTATTAAAGGGATTTGGTATATTATTTATGAGAATGGATTGATTTGGCTCTTATGTGGGGGAATATACATAAAATTGAGTTTTGTTGTGGTTGTTTCTTTGCTGAATGTCTCTGATATGATCATGGCTTCATAACAATTTCAATATATTATTGCCAGAGGTACTATAAAATAGGGAGACATTATCCTTCATGTCATAATTCTCTCTCTGCTGAATAAACTCAAAAGCTTTCTTTTGTTTGTTTGTTTATTGACCCTTTCTTTGGAACATAGTAAATTAAGTGAATGCAGTTAAACAAGAGGCCAAATTACCTTGTAGTTTCACCAAAATGGACTTCAATTAGCTATGTTTCTATGACTATGCTATGATGCTATTCATAGGCAGGTTATGACATTGTCAACAAATCAGTGAAACTTAAGTCCTATTATTAATGTCTCGAGGTAAAAAATACCAATTTATTGTGCATATGCCTTGTTCCCTTATAATGGGAGCTTCAGCCAATATGGTCAGAAATAGCACTGATGTGAAACGGCTGCAAGTTACATTGTGTTGTAAAGCAGATCATTCTCAGAGTAAGTGTGGGAAATGGAAGGAGGGAAAAGAAAACAGCAAATACAGGGTCTTTGGGCTGTCCTAATTTCTGCCATCTCACTGTTCCAGCTGTGCAGAAAGGGATATTTGTGATCCAGTGTCTGGCATACCCTCAAAGTCTGACATGCCAGAGGCTGTTGTGGTCGAAATTAGATACTTTCGGACACACCAGAAGATTGTTTCCTTCTGCTGTTACTTCACTGTAGAAAATATAAACAGGAAATTGTCATGCACTGGCTCTTTCAATAAGAGAATGACAGGTTATCAAATAAATTTAGTTGATGGCAAGTTCAAAAAATACAACAGGAGATTGCTCTGCACACAATGCAGTTTTGAACCCCTTGTATTGGGATGTTTGGGATGCTAAATTTTTGTATGGGTTTAAAAAGTGGTTGGATAAATATGGAGAGAAAATTATGTAAGGGACTATTAAATATAAGGCTATCACCTCTAGTGCAGGAAGTCCCTCATCTGTAAACTGTCTTTCAGAATGAAAGGTCCTCTGACACTGTTCACAGCCAATTTGCTGCTAATGATCAAGCTTAAAGAGCACTTGATAGAAATAACATCTCAGCTAATCTTTAAATGACTTCTAGAGTTCCTAATAGCAGGGACTGTGAGGAGAGAAGTTTACACCTTCCTGATGAAAGGCTGAAGTTGCTCCAGAATGCAGCTGTGTTGACGTTATGGTGATGTCTTGATCTGTTCATGCACTGAGCAGGGACAGAGCCCCACAGGGCTGTGCAGTGTGTAATCCCTGTCACAGCCCTGCTGTTTGCAAACTCGCAGGGAACCATGCTGCTTTAACTCTACTTGCTTTTACTCTATTTTTTCATTTACACTGCTTGCTCTGTATTATCCTCATGCCTACTAAATGGATTCCCAGTCCAGGGTGTCGAATTGGTGTTTTATGGGTAGCACAGAGTGTGAATTCTGAGTATACTCTATATAGTCATCCCTTTTTATCTTGCTGATGCCAACCTCACCTCTTGTCCCCTACCACTCAAAAAAGATGTCCTTTAAAGTTTTATCCTACTCCGAAATATTTTGTTGCAATTCAAAGGTTATTCCCTTGTCTTGCCTTTTTTTAATTTTCTTCAACTAATAGCTAAACAGCTGCAGCAGCATGCAACTTCAGAGCACCCTGCTGCTGTTCTCAAAAACGAAACAATCTGTACTTAAACCAATTTGCTTGTAAACCCCTGCTTTCCTGCCTCCAGACTGCTAAACTGTTCATGCCCATCATGTCAATCTGTTTTTCCATTGCAGAGATCACTCTATCAGTGCCAACTAACCCAGTACAAACTAAGCCTGCAGGCTTTGCCTAGGGAAGAAAAAATAATGTCTCTGACCTCATCACCTAACTACGTTTTATAGGAGCAATACAATTTAGATTGACCACCGAGGTCTGGATGAAAGGCAAGGTCATTTTAAAAGGTGAATAATATGTCCCTGTCATTGGGATGCAGGATTTACCTCTGGAATCCATATTAAAGGGAATCTCACAGCTATCAGGGAGTTGTGAATATTGTCTCTCAGTCTGAGCTCAATGCACCTAACTGCAATGCAAAAATATGTGCTAGAAATCAACTTGAACTGTTAAGATATGAGACACTGAGAATGAACACAAATAATTCTAAGCCAAGGCACCAGCAGGGGACTGATAGAACGTATAACCAGGAGACTGGCTGTTTGTTTCTTTATTCATACTGTTTTATGATTTCATTTCTCTGTGCTGATTAAAAAGGGACTAAAAAACAGTGTTGGAGACTGAATATTTTGGGCATGTGCTGTTAAGTCTCCCCAAAACAGCTCTGCCACAATCAATCCCTTTCCATCTTTAAATTAGCAGGCTTTCTTAAAAAGCATTTCTCCTAACTGGCATTCAGTATTCTGGTGGAAGGAGATTGTCTTCTGAAATCTAAGCTAAACGTGTTTGTTAATACCTTTTACCAACAGGTATCTTGTCCTTTAGGTTGAAGTGCTTTTGCCCTCTCCTGGTGTTTACAGCACTGCGTAGTTATCTCAGTGTTCAAAATTTTAGGCTGTACAAGCCAAGTTTTCCCAGCTCTTCTGGTAGGACTACTTCTTCATTCTCGGTCACATTGTCCTGTCCCACAACTGCTCCATTTCAAATCCACCCTTCTGGACTGTCAATCCCCAGGTCAGGAGGTCTGATCTTGCACAATACAATCAACGCTTTTCTATTTCAAGTACTATACCAACTGCTATACTTAACCCCCACGCTGACTTTTTAATGGTGACATCATATTGGTGGCTGATAGATACCTTGTTATCAACTGTTACACCTGTGTTTTTCTCCTTTTATGTCATTGCCAACTGACAGATCCACAGATCATAGTAAAAAAATATTGCTACTTTAACCTAAATACATGATCTAGTGGTCTACACTAGTAGATCCCATCCTGCTTCTGTTATTGCAACTCTAAAAATCTTCTAACTCTTCTTACAATATTCCAACACTTCTTCCCATTTACCATGTTTTCCAGATTGATATCCACAGGTACAAATGTAATACAGACCTTTTATACACCAAGTATTCATGGATGAGACTCCAGGCAGCTCCTCTAGGACTGCCATTTCTACCCTTCTTTCCACCTGATGCTTCTCCCTTTAAAAAAAAAAAACAACAAACTATTGCTGTTTCCCCTTCAGCCATTTCCTTGTTTGCCTTACAGTTCCTGTGTTAAACCCCATATTCACCAACAAAACTAATAATTTCTCATGCAGCACCATATCGAATGCTTTACTGAAATCCAGATAGATTATATCTACTGCATTTCCTTTGTCTAGAAAATCAATTATTTTATCAAAGAAGGATATCAAGTTAGTCTGGCACTCTCTGTGTCTTTGGTAAATCTATCTAAATTTTATCCTGGTTTACATTTAATTCCATGTCTCCAATTATTCTTTCCTTAAGAATTTAGCTAAAGCCTTTGTGTAGTCATCTCTATTTGTGATCCAAGTGGCTTTGGCCTTGGTTTGCAGGGACCCTACACAATGTGGTTCATTGTTCGGATTCAAGATTTAGATGCAAATGCCTGTACAGTATCATGATGTGCACTCAGGAGTATCTGTGCACGGGGAGTGCAACAGGAGAACTAGAGCAATGAAGAGCTAAAGCCATCAGACATTCAGGAAGATGTAAGAAAAGCATCATAAATTCTTGCCCTATTTTTAAGCTCTTTTTTAGACCCCTGCCAAGGCAGCTGCCCCTGTGCAGCTATTTTTTCTGATGAGGATGTTCTGAGTCTACTGCTTCCACCAGTGTACATTGCACTAACAGAAAAGGGTCTCAGAGGGTGAAGGTTCTGGCACGAATCAGCACCTGCAAATCTACTGAGACAGACTGAATTACGTCCTTTCATCTGTTCTGGTTTTGGTGTCCTATCCAAGTCTCAAAGAGAAATCCAAGTGTAATAAAAGCATCTTCTGCATCATTGTTTGATATTTTGCTCACCGTTTCACATCCTTCAGAAGAACAGAACCAGTAATTGGTTTTTCTGGGGGAACACTTCAGAGATAAATATTGTTCTTTTCTTTTTCTCTTTTCTCTTCTTGCTCTCTCCTGTCCTATGAAATATACTATCCTCGTCCTACTGAAGCTGCTATAAACGAAAGGCTGTCAGTGCTGCCATTATAAGCCTCATTTTTAAACACTTCATCATTCAAAGGCAAAGATTCCTTTTCTTTCCTTGCCACATTTGATGCTGGGTGAAAAAGGTCAGGCACAGGCTACTGTCTAAAATACAGTTCCTCCGGATTTTTAAACACAACCATAAGTGTTGTTGAGCAGAGATGGGCTAGCAAGACTCCAGTATAAAGAGACGCCAGCATTTTGCCCTATGAAGCCAGGTACAACGCTGGAGTGGAAAATTGAGTCTAAAATAATGAATATTGTAATTATCCTTTATCCTGCAAACAGTCTTAGCTGGATTCCCACAGTCAGGCTCCTTCAAAGTTTGGGAGAGATGTGAACCAGATCTGGTTTTGTAATCTGTACTCACAATAAAAAAAAAAACAAACAAATCTCAGCTCTTTCTAAAGCAGGCAGAAATTGCAGAATTTCCAGGAACCACAGGAAGACAAAGAGCAGAACAGAGTGTCAATAACTCCACATAAATTTAAACCTTTGCATAAGCTTTGGGATTCTATTAAGATGTACAGGCAAGAGAGAACGATCCAGGAATGAAAGAGAGAAATTTGACCTGCATCGTAAATGAATGGTCTGTTGGTACAAGAGTAAATGTAGGATAGTCCAATGGCATTTAACCTCCCTGTGTCCAGATTTCTCATCCGTAAAATGATAATAATGATACTTGCCTTTGTGAAGTACTTTGATATCTGTGGTTGAAAAGTGAGGTATAAAAGCAGACATTGTTATTTTAAAGGGACTGAGAATAGCAGGTGTCGTAGATCTGGAATTACTCAATAGACAAATATTGCAGGGAGAGCAGAGAGCGCCAGCAATACCCCATAGTTTGTTGTAGCTTTAATAACGTTGGTGGCTTACCTGTTCAAGTGCAGTATTTCAGGTAATTCTTCCGTTGCTCACTTATCAGGTAGGGGATAAGGAATAATTTATTTTGCTGGGAGGACATAACTGGAGCCAAAACGATCTGGTGTGGAACAATTAGCAAATTCACTTTTTGTATGCAGTTTTCCTAAATAAATTCCCAAACACTCCTGTTCATGTGGAGGATTTACTTATTTTCTCATCCATCAATGACTCTCTGTAACACAAACACAAGTTGCCCTTTGGGGGAACCACTTCTCCTTCTTTTCCTTCTCCAAAAAATCTACATATTTCCTGATGAGGGTGGCAACTTTGATGTGATTCCTCATCAAGCTAGTGTTTGTACCCATATCTCTCTCACACATGTCACTAGCACACAGTCTTGGGGGAGCCACAGCCCTATCCTTGCTGAACCCCTGCTGCTGCCAGGGGTCATGCCTGACCTTGCACGATGCCTCCTTCCAGCTTCTCCTGTACTCCAGTCCAGCGCTTACTGAAGGAAATCAGTGTGAAATAAAGCTGAGCAGATTAATATCCATCATGAAAGGATGTGGGGAATATGCAGTCATACAACCTGCATGCTTGGCAGTTCCATGTGCAACAGGAGAGGAAAATCAAAGTGAAAAATGCATCCATCGGAGGGATGGCAGCTCTGGACATTTGATTTGTCTATACGGAGTATGCCTGGAAAAAATCAGGAGGGATTCTTGTCCAAACAGTGGCCACAGCTCACACCAGCACCAACCCCAAGCAAAAGTCATCACTCATGCATCAGCTGAGCAAAGCTCATGGAAGCTGCCAGGCTGATGGCTCCCTGTACAAACACACCTCCCTGCAGGCTGCATGGGGGAGGAAAAGCCAGTGCAGTGTATTCAGTGCAGTGATCTAAGTCCAGAATAACTTGACCAGTGGTAACACGCAGTCTTCTTTATATCCCTGACCTCATGGCTCAAAAAATATTTCAGATGTTTAGGCAACTAAAACTAGGCAGATTCCAACCTCTGAAGTGAAGCTCATGAGTTCATCCACAAGGAGATGAATCATCTTCTCTGCCAAATGTGTTCAGAGATGCCTAGAGGAAAGAGTTTAGCAACGCTGCTTTGCCACAGGTTGCTCTCCAGAGCAGAAAGGAGGAACCGAGGGAACAACAGTGGGAAGGCAAAGAAGGAGCATGCACACAGGCACACCCCTCGCCTGCCCGAGGGGAGCTGCCATCTCCGCCAGTCACCTGCTGTCCTGCCGACTGCAATGCAGGGCTCCAGCTGGCAAATTGCCACCTAATGCGTGCACAATCACGGGCATTTCAAGTAGCTTTCGAAATCCCCATCTAGATAATGATGGAGCAGGTGCGTCAGGCCAGGCAGTCCAGCTGAGCTAAGTACACGTCTGAAGAATGGTGTTGAGGGTGATGAGGCATCTGAGAAAAGCAGTTCTGCTGGCGTTGTTCGATCGCCTGCAGATCAGCCAGCTCATATCAGGCAGTGGCTTCTTCCCTCCATGTGCTCTCGAATCCTAACCCAGGAAAGGCAACGTGAGGTGTCCATGATATTGCATGAGTTGGAGAACACTGGCAGCTTGGCTTCTTTCTGTGTATGCCCATAGGGCAGTTGAAGTCTCCATTTCCAGTCTTTTCTTGGCCGTACCCACTGCCCGTGTGTTACACACCCAGAAAAGGGCTGGCTGCTGACTGATGACCAGTGGTACTCCCTCTACCCTGCAGACTGGGAGACCAACATCTGCCTGTCCTCCTTTGCAAAACCCATGTGGCTCTTCCATTGGCACAATTGCACTAGTCTGGGAAACCAGTATTTCCCCCCACCCCCTTCTTTCCCTTATGTTTTGCATAAGAAAGAAAGAAACGCTTGGGGTGAAATACAAAACATTGCCTTAAAATTTGTTTCACGCCCTTCAGCCCTTCTCCCCAGAATGAAACTAAACAGCAAAAGCCAGTCTGCTGGCTGGAACAAATACAAATAGAGGAAGGTATGATAAATCAAGCCCAGGTTGCTCTCACACTGCAGTCTGAATGAGGTGACTATCTTCTGTCTATGATAGCAGTAGCAGGGCATTTTTATGTTCCAAATTACAAGGGATTCGTGATCACTGAACAGAGACATTATTGTAAAGCCTAGGGGTGACTTTCTGAAACTTTAGCTAAAACAGCTCTGCACTGTGTCCAAGAAACAGCTGCCTGATCTCTTGCATTTGTAGAATCATTTTTAGATCAGTAAGACAGTCTGGGATTATTTTCTTCCAGTGGGCAATGCAGATTCGGTAACAGCAACTTTTTGTGAATTTATATTTGCTTCACTGAATCCTTCTCAGAAGCTGGAGGGGAAATTTAGAAACTTCATTTTGACATTGAATTTGTTATTCGAATCTAAATGCTTCATTTTGCTACTTTCAAAGAAAATATTTTTCTTTCCTTTGTGAATTTAGTTTGGTTAGAAATTGCCTTCCCTTTGATTTTGAAAGGTGTGCTCAAACCCCAGCTGTTACCTCTTATAAAGAGACAAAAGAAATGTTTTTGCTCAAACCGAGATTTTTTTTTCCTTTACTTTTAGCTTTAAAATAACTGGTCAAAAACAACACAGAAAAGAAGCATTCTTGCTACTGAACCGAAAAGTCAATTACCTGAAAAGCTCTTATTCTCATTTCAGTGTAAAGTCTCGTCTGCAGAGGGAGGTGAGTGTGCAGCACACTCCAGCACACACATAACCCAACCTGTTGCATAATACCTCCCCCGTATGGATGCCCTCCCTTGAGGACAAACTTAGACCATTAGAAAATATTTTTCCTGATCAAAGGAAGAATGAAGCTTAAATTCAACCCACTTTCCTTAGCTTACCTAAGGCCTGAATTGCCATCTGGACATGATTGTTTCTCTGCAGCGGGTACCCAGGGATTCTGGGCTGACCTTATACCAACTCAGACACCTTGGTGAAGAAGCTAGAAAGGAGGAATCCCTTCCTTTGGTGCCCATGAAAAATGTCTTCCCAGGACTGGCTGATTACATAAATATACTTTGGCCTAATTGTTCAAGCATCAGTGACCCTAACCCCCCCACCCCCAAACCCAGCAGATATTTGCACAACACCCTTCCTAGGGGGTAGGCTGCCTCAGGAAGGATATGGAATAGTTTCTCATGAGCTCCTCCAGAGGCTCAAATAATGTTCCTAGACTTGCCATTGGGGTCTGAGTAGCATCTTCTGCCGCAGGAAAAATGTAATATTGCACTTCAGAATTAAAGAGTCCCAGAAAACAAGGGGGGTTACAATTTCTTCATCCATTTAATGGCCAAAAAAATTCCTGTTTGTGTCTGAAACCTTCCTGCTTCTGACTCATCTCCTTTCATGTTCCACCTTGTCCATGGGAGGAAACTTTAGATCCATCAACTCCTGTCATCCAGAATGTAGTCTGACAGTGATGACAAAACCTCCCTGGGGAGGCTGTGAGTGCAAGCAGCTGCTAACGCCACACAAATGGGACTGTGCGGCAGTCCACAGATCTGGCTTGCATACTGTCAACATTATCACCCTTTAAAACGCACAAGCCATGTGCTTTTGCTGCCCTGATTGATGCACCACTACTGCCTCCCTCTAGCAGAGCTCAGTGCGTAGGGGAATGCAGGGAGGCAAATGTGGAGCTGCTGTCCTCCTTGTTCCCCGCCCTATCCAGATCCTGGTTTCCCATCAACAGCAGCGTCTGCAGAAGGCAAGGCTGGAGGCTCTCTTCTGTGGGGTGTTATGCTGCTGCATCATCCCCATCAGGCTCAGATGTCAGCAAGGCACAAGGGATTGGCATTTTTGCTGCTGTGATAGGAGTGTGACTTTTGTTGCTCCAGTAGCTCGATCTGCTTTATCCAGGGAAATCACAGCAAGTGCATTGTGCCAAGTCCTGATCCCACTGAAGTCAGTGACACAGCTCCAGCTGACCTCAGTGGGACCAGGATTTAGGTAGCACCATGTAATTCCTATAGGCTTCTTGTGTAGTTTATGAAACATGTGTTCTCTCTCTCTGCATGCTTATTTGACTTTCACACTCTTGATGGAAATGTGTCTTTATAAATTTACAAATAGCGCAGCAGCTGTGTGTTTATATAACCTCATTTGAGGGCCACATGTATTCTCACCCTTGCGCTATTAATATTTATACTGTCACAACCGCATACACACAAATACCTCACACAAATACACACGTGTGCTGTGGAACAATAAGGAAAACAGATCCGAAATCCCTCGGGGTTGGTCATGCCTTTAAAAAAATCCAAAGGCAGATTTCTTGAAAGACATTATGAAGGAACTTTTCACTAGATCTTGGTATCTTTGTGCAAACTCCTATGCTTTTGCGCCCTTAGTTTCTGCACAGCAACACCTTTCCCTGAAGTGAAGTGGCCTGAGTCTAAAAGGTTTTGCAGAGCCAAGTCAGACACTTCAGCCAGTCAGGAGACAGACAATTTATAGGGCAACCAGGACTTCAAGCACTGCAAACTAGTGATGGCAGGGCAAGCAACTCCAGCTGCTGCTGCAGCTTCCCAGCCGATGTAATGACCATTGTTCAGAAGGCCACAATGCAGCTGGGTAAGAGCTCTTGATGAAAATTACTTTTTTTTTTTTTTTTTTAGGCAAAAATGCAGAATCAGACTGCTTTAGTCAATCTGCAAATTACTCAATCTGCTTCAAATGCAAACAGGAAAAAAACCCTGCAAAACATACAGCTTAGATGTTTTATTTTGACAACTCAGATGAAACATTTTGATTTCCTCATGCTGAAAAGCTTAGCATTCTTGAATTTCCCTCCATTTTATTCTGTCTGTTCCAAAAGATGAAAACTATTTGTCCTATCCTAAATATTAATTATTTTTTAACTTCCTGCTTTGCTAGAGAAATTAGTTTAAATGATGATTTAAGGTTGGCCAAGTGTAATTTCTTCTTTTCCTTCCCTCCACACCGATTTTCCAGCTTAGTGAACCAGCTCCCTGTAAGGAGCCCAGTCCAGCCTTTCTTCCAAGGTCCTGAGACCAAAGAACAAATATGTGGAGGTGTGAGCAGGACAGACTTTGTGTACCCATTTGCACAGTATGCACGAGGCAGAGACCAAGCAGCCTTGCTAAGTCTCCTCCTTTCCTTTTACAAGGAAACTTTGCTGTGAGACCACATGGCTGTTCTGATGCCAGCAAGTTCCCTGCAGATGGAGAGAGCAAATAAAAATGTGCATATTTACATTATACATGCAGATTAGATAGTGTGCATTCCTCACAGCCTGTCCCTGAAACACCCTCCAAAAGGAGCGTGGGGGAGAATGCAAAGAAGTTTAGTCCAACTCTGGTTCTCTTATTGTCTCACTCCCACACTCCTGCTCTTAAATATGTCCCCCTGGCTGATTAACCCTTTCTAGTAACCTGCATCACAAATAAAACTCTTAGTGCCTGGCAGTCTCTACCTTAGTGAAAAAGTGGAAATATTTGCTTTCAGAGTACTCTAAATTCAAAAGCCAGCAGAAGTATCTTCAGGATGGCAGTGGTAATGATGGGGAAATAAATTACTGCATTTCTTCACCTTTGCATTACCTGATGGAAGAAGAGAACCAGGGGCTGTTTACTTGTGTGTGAGCATAAGGAGTGTCCCTGTCATGGAGCCAAAGCATCAAAATGGTGAACTTAAGCCCTGTTGTATTTGCAAAGAGCTTTTGCAACCAGGCTAACTTTCACAGACCATCTAATTTCTGAAGCTCTCTCTCCAAACATCCCTCCTCAGCACCCACAGGCCTGCTCCCTCTCAAAGCCAGTTTCAGCCTCTCCTTGTTCACCTCTCCCCATACCTCCTTCAGCCTCACCTCCCTATGCCATTGTGGGGATCTCCTAATGCCCTCCTGAGCACGAGCGTCCCTTCCCATGGAAGTCCTCCTGTGAGCTCTGTTTTGGGAGAAGTGGACTCATGGGGGGGAGTAAAGAGCAAGCCTGTGATGGGCCACGCAGTCTGCTCCTGGAGGGAGTCAAATATAGCTTTTTTGAAAGCAGTAGGAGTAAAATGGGAGAGCAGTATCAGATCCATCTCTCTCCGTACTGCACTGGATGATCTTTAGACTCAAAGCTCTCGCCTTCTGGTGAGTTAGGTCCTGGATACCTGCCTGTGGACTGGGCTGCTCAGCTCCATCTGCAATAAGACCACCAAGACAAGAGCTTTGACTCATAGTGAAGCCATCAGCTTGCTTCAGGTGTCCCCTTCTTAAAAGACTTGGAGCTAGACCCCTGCACATACAAAAAAAAATCTGATAGGAAAGAAGTCTGGGATCATGCTTCACTGGCAGAGCCAGGGTAGCCTGAGAGCCTGTGGGCAGCCAGAGACCTTTCCCTGGGCTATGAGGAATCACCCCGCTGAGCACACATACCCCCCCAGCCAGCCCTATCTCCTCTCTCACACTGCAGCACTCACGTCTGCCCTCCCAAATGAGGTTCCTCAGGGTGCTTGTTCTTCTGGCTCTTCATCGAGCAACAACCCCATTCACACATGCTCCCCTCGCCCTCCCACGCAGCTCCGCACCGCAGCTCAATTAGGAAGCTATGCCCCATTTCTCTCCAGAAAATCCTTGGCAGGCTCTGCCAGCTGCCACCTCACTGACAGATGTTCTGCTTAGGCACATTCTATCATTTTAACATAGTCGCAGTCTGGTTAAGTATTTCATGCCTCGTGTTAAACTTCTAGTACTCCCAGTCAGAGGGAATGGCATGGCCAAGTCCAGCCTGGCCCATGCATGACTTTGGATCACTGATCCCTGCACTCTTTGTGGTCTTCTCTGCAAGTGGGTCACAATGCGGCACTGGGGAAGAAGTTTTCCTTTGAAGTGAGGCTGATCCCAGCCTTTTGAGCTGCAAGAACTGCATGCATAGTAGCTGCAGCAGGAAAGAGCTTGGCCAAACGTAAGGTATGGAAGAATCCATGGCATGTCCCAGGCAGACAAAGAAATCATACTTTTGGATATATTTTTAAAGGTGCACTTTCCAATTTATATCCATAAGGTAACAATGCCTTTGACTTCTTTCATATAGAGAAATCAACAAGAAAGCAAGAGGTTATTAAGCACTGCAGAGTGGGATAGGCAAGGTGAATGGCAAAAACCTGAGTAGTGGATTCTGGGGTGGAGTACAAAGGGGGTGGTGGGATTTCTTGGGGTACTGTGGGTTTCAGGGATTATGAAAAGTAAATCTTCAGGTGTTGTGGTGTAAGAAGCCTTCTCAACTCCTCCTCACAGATTTTATAATATCCTTACGGCTGTGATAGCAATGATCACATAGCAAATGAAATATGGCTTAAAATCATAAGGAAGCTAAAACAATTTCCCTGTTTCATGTTGTACATTTTCAATCTCTTCTTCAAAGACCTTGCACATTGCTACTTTTTTCTGTTCTAAATTGGCTTTCACACCACTTTCACCAGCATTATAGCTGGGTGCTTCCAGTATTACACCAACACCAAGGAATGTGATTAATATCTCTTACAGGTAGTTTGTGATGGTTCTTCTTTCTCATGAAGGATATTACAGGCTGGACCAATGCAGCTGTTTCTGGCACTGATTAGCTCATATGGTTGTGTGAGATTAAAGCTGTAGCTAAAAAAAAAAAAAAAAAAGGTTCCTGTTTAAGGTCCCAGATCAACCCCTAAATATATATGGAGACTTACACTTAGGAAATTGCTTTTGCATTTTTAAAGCAGCTGTTTGAACATCTAGCCTTCATTCACTTAGCATATACAATATTGCCCATTCAGAGCCTTGGAGCCCAGTTTATTTTAGTGTTACATCAATTCTACTTTAGGTGCTGTAATTCTCTGGTAGGTCAATGCAGATGCTGTTGTGTTCCTTTAAGGTGCAGTGTATCAGTTCACAGAATGGCAGGTGGAGACTCAAACAATTAGTCCATTGCATATCCTAGAGCATAGGAAAATGTAATGATGACCCAAGATTTTACTGCAGACAGGGGGCCCCTGATGCACCACATGAATGGGGCTGACCAGTCACCACATTTACAGCATCTTCAGTGCAGTTCTGGAGTCATTTTGTTTAAAACTGTAGGAAAATAGTAAAGTCAATGTCGCACAAAGTACCACACAAGTGTTATGAATAAAAACTTCAAAGGGTACTAAAGTGCCATTGATTACCTTTGAGAGGATCTTTAAGATCTCAAGTCCAAGATAAAGAACTTACACTTACATCTTAATGTTAAACCATCTTCTCTGCGTTTCTAGTAATCACCTTTTCTCCAGTAGATGAATCCAGCCATTAGCATCCTGTCAGGGGGTTCTCACTAAACAAAAGGAAATCACAGCAAGTTACTTTACTGCTGAGTTCAACAGTATTATGCCCTTCAAAAGCCACCAGTGGTCACCTCTGCTCTGGCAGCTACGATTTTAGGAGGGATTAACATGCTTATTATTGATGATGGCGTACTACCTTGCATATCTGGAAAGCCAGTCAGAATTCAGAGGTGGCAAAAAGACAACAAGATGCCTCACTACATTTCTTTATATTTTTGTTGTACTTCATAAGATGGCTTATTTTATAGAAATAGAATCTAATAACCTAAGATCATATACTTTTGAGGAATGGACAGGAGGAGGAAATTACATGTCTGGTTGATAATTATAAGATTGCCATATGAAGCATTTGAATAGATACTGACTGTTATTTTGAGGAGGCATTTAGAACAATGCAGGATGAGCATGACATGGGTGAAGTGGATTTAAAACTGACAGAGTGCAAAATGGAGGTGGGAAATGAAAAGGGAAATAGCTTAGAGCGATTTTCATGTGCAACCTCCCAGACTGGTATTTCTCTTTCTCTCGGGAAGCAGTGACACCCAGAAACACATGTCCATGAGTGATTTCAGGCTGGAACATGTGTTCAGTGTCCTCTAAGTTAATGGGCTGAAGACAAAGAGAAAGGAGGGTAGGAAAAGCAAGCTGGTATTAACTACAGGCAGGTATCCACACTGGAAAGCTATGCCATGTGCTGGTTTTCACAGTTCAGGCAAGCTGTTGCCAAATGAAAGGTGCTTTCAGAAAAAAAAAACAAACCCAAAAAACAAAAAACCTATCAGTAATTATTTCAAAGTCCAAAGATTCAATCTCTTCCCAAGTACCAAAGACCAGCTGATGGGCTTACTTTGGAAACTCTGACACGAGGAACATTGTTGCAATAAACTCAGCCTGGAAGACAGAAACAGCTAAGTGACTTGAAGTAAGAGCTAGACACTGTGTTTTGGTGCATGTAGCATAAAGAATCTTTCCATTATTACTGCTTATGTCACCCTTCTTCACTAGTACCTTTGTTGCTGTTTCAATCCTTCAGCGGTTTCTCTCATTTGCTTTTGACACTTCGGGCTTGTCTTAAGCCAGCTGAGTGATGACTTCCCCGAGTTGCTTTTCAGGGAGGTGGAGTGAGAGGGAATGACAGCAAGACATCTGGGAGCACCATCCTCTGACTACAAGACACATGAGCATTTTTAGGGTCAGACTACCTTCCAAGGAAGGAAGGCAGCACCAGAGCCCCACTCCCTCCACCTGTGTGGCCAGTACCTCTGCTGTTAACACATAGGCTGCATGCACTGGGACAGGGAGCAGCTTGTATTTGCAGGGACCTCCAAGGAGAACAGCCTGGAAATGTCAGAACTCCTTTCCTTTACAGGCCCGCTCTTGGGAAGCGCGGGAAGACGCTCAGTCCGGCCAACAGACTGCGGTAAGGAGGGTGCTGTCATGCAGAAAATCTTGGCAGAAGCCTTAGACTGCTGAACCCTCTCCCAGCACCACACAACCAACCCAGCCAAGCGAGCGACAGCTACTAACAGGCCATCTCCCAGCCTGGCCCAGATCCGACTCACTGTCTGAGCCAACGCTTGCTATTGCTGGGTTGCTTTACCTAGACGGAGCCGGACAGGTGGCATTGGCAAGAAACCAAAAAAACCCAGTTCATTCCTGGGGAGTAGTCTTCCATCCAAGACGGCACGTGACAGGAGATGTGCTGTGTATTGGCAGCAAGATCAGATGTGCCTTACAACAGTTCCTGAAGCTTTGGAACTAGTTCAGGTTTGGAATTCAGAGGAATTTGGTTAACTTGTTCTGTTTTGTCTGAATAGCACCTTTTTTTTTTTTTTTTTTTTTTTTTTTCCGTGTGGCTTCTGGCTTCAGCTTCTGTTGGGAGTGCTGAAATTCCATCACAAAAGCTGCATCATCACTTAGCTTTATATTATAGACTTTCAGCACTACATGTCTGCTAGTGAATCCACAGCCATGCTGAAATGAGAAGGAACAACCAACAGCTCTTTAGATAATGCAAAAAGACGTGTCTTTCTGCCAACAGCCCCCATTTGCATTTCCCTTCTCCTCCAGCAACTGATGCTACCACAAGATGGGATTAACTGGAGGTGCCCTTTACCTTCAGGAAGATTATTTGCAGTGGGAGGTATATTTCAGACTGAGTGACAGTAACAGCACTGTGGTGGGAGGGAGAGAGATCCCTTGAGGGGTCTCTAATACCCCTCCTTGCATTTCCCATTCCTTGGTAATCTCTTCTCTGCAGGCTTGTCCTACCCAACCTTGCTTGGCTAGTAATTGCTGAAGGAATCAAAATACAAGGTATGGCATTTGCAGGCATCCAGTGGAAAAAAAAAAAAAATACCACATGCACATGCACAAGTCTAAAAGAGAGAGAGGATAGAAAGCACATTAAAGAAAAGACAACATTTGCAGCAGGCTGGTGTGTCCTTGACCAAAGGAGACATCAAAGACAGCTTCAGTGATTTACTCTTTGACAGGCTGGCATCTCAGTGATTCAGGGAGCTAATCAATTAGGTGATACATTCCCCCTCCCTGCCACCCCCTTTAGTTTTAACAGCTTCTTGCCAAGAGTGAAAATGTTCCAGAACTGAATGGGTACTAACATCCAGCAGGTTGCAAAAGCCAACAAATAGCATCCCGGTGGGTCTGAAAGGGGGTCACACCACTGCTAAAGGGGATTTGCCACAGGGGCAAGGGCAATTTAGCCCCATGGACAGTGGATGCCACATAGTCATACACCACAGCTGATGTCACACAGTTGCACAGCCCCTCCATTTAACTGGGTGTAGCCCTATCTCTGCCTCACCCCTTCTGTGCCACATGCCAGCTTTACAAGCTGCCCAGCACCTCAGTCCTTCAGCCACGTGCACAGAGCCTTGGCCTTCAGAAGCGCACTTCCCTCCGAACATACATATGTGCTCCCACAAGCATCAATAGTTACCCTTTCTTAGCCCCAAAGTGGATCTTCATAATTCCTCCCTGCTACATTCAGGTGCACAGACATACACATGCACACAAAAAAGTAGAGGCACTTCAGGCACCCACATGCATACAGATACATCCCTTGATTATGTATACATTGATGTTCAGTTGCCTGATCCACACTTTATGCATTTCACACATGCAAGCACTCACCCTTATTTCACACTCTTTGTGGCACATATGCACCAACTTTCTGCCAGTGGCTGCTCTGATGACTGTTAATGGGGAAGAAATTAGTAAAAAGCATCATTTGCATTGTCTGCTTCCTCTAACTCATTCTGGGTGGGATGCAGGAAAACAGAGCATGGTTTTACAACGCAAACCAACAGCATCTGCAATAACAAAACCCTTCAGAACTGCTCAGTTTTGAATCCTTGACATCTAACAGCAACCCTGCATTTTCCAAAGGCTGCATCAGGGGACAGCACACTCCTCTTCATGTGAAAACATCATGTTGGCTGTCCTATTGCAAAATGAGAGACACCGTCACAGCAGAGCAATTCTTAGTGAGGAGTGAGTCCCGGGAGGCACAGAGGCTGGGAAATACACCACAACAGGCTTCTGGGACTGAGAGCTGCAGCTGGCCAAGCACTGCAGAAAGCAGCTTGCATTTAATGTTCGTGCTTCCTCTCTCCTAATGAGAAGCCACAGAAATCTGGTCACAGTTTAGTATAGTCAGGGAGATGAGAGCAGTTTTGGGGGTTCAGGGAGTAAACCCCTCCATGCATGGGATTTTCTGAAGCCCACAGTCATCCCAGAACAGAAATCTTTTCAGGGACACACATGGGGACTAAATAATTTTAACTCATAGCCAGAGTCTGAATGAGCCAGTCAGCACTGGGATGCTGAGCCAGCCATATCATTATTTGCAGTGTTTAAAATTTCATTGAAGACAATATCACAAGTCTCTAGTCTTTATGGCTGCAAGACTTATCTTCTGAATGTGGCCATTATAGTACTCCGCAGATGAATATGCTTATGCACAGCTCAAAGAAGCACGAGTCTGAGCAGGTACAAAGCACAAGCAGAAAGTAATAGTGCTGCTCTGGTGTAAATGCAGGTTCAGAAAAGAGCCCCCAGTTACTCCTGAAAGTAAGGGGGGGTTCCCCTACTTTTCTCAAGACCTATGACCTGTCCTGGTGCTTGACAGGAATGATGTCAGGGTTATTTTCACTACTGATCTTTCTAGGAGAAACAGGATGCTACCAGAGATGAGAGGGCAGTGTTGTGCACCTGCAGAGCACCATCAGACAGAGATTTGTTGAGAAGGTGGGAACTCACACAGGTTTTACCCCTGCTTCTTAGCATCATGAGACATAATGTAGCTGCATGGTGAGGAAATCCTCCCCTCTGGGTTCAGACTGGAGATCTCTCACCCTGGCACATCGGGTTCAGAGAATGCAGACAAAAAAATGACAGTCTCACCCCGTTCTCTCCCCCTCATAGCACAGACTGTCTTGAGCATCCTGGGGTGCACTCAGCTGAGCTCTGGCTCCTGGCTCCCTCTTGCTGCTCCGAAGAGTCTCCTGTGAAAACAGAGACATTGTTAAATATTCTCTGATTTGATCTGGATGAAATCTCTCATCAGATCTTGCTGCTCTTCATGGCAAAATACCCACAGGCAACAGAGTCCAATTTTTACCCGTTCAGCTTCAGGCATAAATTTGCTGTTTTCAAAGTGGAGACAGCATCAGATGGCAGAGCGAAGGGAAAAAAAAAGTCCTTCACCAGCTGTGAAAACTGCCCTTTTAATTTTCATGAAAAGATATGAGACAAGAACAAAAGAAATGTTCTGCTGGCTGTTTCATTCCTCACTGGTGTTGTCGACAGCGAGCATTTCCTCTCACCATTCAACTCTTAGATGTCATTAGCTGCTGGATCTCTTTTTAGCTTCCCTCCTTTCCTCTTGGTGAATTAAGTCCTTTTAGATATCGCCTCTTGAATTCACATTCAATTTTGAGGCCAAGTTTTATCTGTTCTGCCTGTGACATAAAAATGGTTGTTTCCTCTTCTCCTACCCAGGTTGCTCTGTTGAGGTAATTCCTCTACCTGTTTCTGTCACTCCACTTTGAGGTCTTGCTTCAGATGTTGGTCTTTCTGCTTTATGTCTACACTGTATCTCATTAAAACTGTGCACCAGTCCAGACTTCTCCTCATTACAACAGGCAGAGCGTATGGGAACACAGTTATAATGAGGGCAAAGAGTGTGGCTCAAAAACAACTTCTAATAGCTCATTAACAAAAAAAAAAAAAAAAAAAAAAAGAAGATAAATCAGGCACTGTTGTGGTTTCCTCGATCCTTTTAAAGATCTGAAAGCCATCCCCTTCCCAGCCCATGGAGGTCAGCAATGTTTAATCTTCAAACTCAAGGCAAAGCTGTTGTCTTCAAGAATTGTCTCACAGCCTTAGGAATGTCCTGGACTCCATATCCTGTGATAATATCTGCAGATGTTCGTGAGTCACTTAATGTGGTTCTGCAGTGCTCATTTATCACCTTCTCAGTGCTCCTACTACACCTGGGAAACAGCAAAGGGAGCGGCACTGCGTGCTGGCAACCCAACTGCTGATGCTGTTTCCTCCTTTACATCAAAGTGGATCCAGTCCTGCCTGATGTTGTCTTTCTGCTATTTTGCTCCTGCTCACTCATAGTTGCTTAGGTTTGCATATCAGCCTGACCCAGATTTGGAGTACAGGTACAATTCCAAATATTTCCCAGAATTTTGGGATCCTAGTCTGGCCTGGTGCTGTATTGTACACATGGAGAATGTCAGAGTTCTTTTTTTTATGCAAATAGACAAAATCAGAGGGAGGTGTTCAAGCTTGCAAATAAACTTTAAAAGACCACCACCTTGTATTTTGTCTTCTTCCCCTTCTGGGTAACATCCAGCAGGAGCTGCTATGTACTTGGAAGTGTTACCAAGAGCTAGCAGCTCTTTCAACTGTAAAGGAGCAGAGCTAAAGGAGGCTTTACCCTGCCCTTACTCAGCACGGTGGCTAAACACTATGTAAAAGCTGTGACAACCAAGCAAGGGCCTTAGAATTTATGTGCTCGTATTGTTACACTGCCAGGACATCTCTCGGGATGAAGCAATTTACATTGTAAAATATCAGTGCACTAAAGAGCTGAGGAGGAGCTTCATTGCATTGACAGCCTGGCTCACATATTCTTATTAGCTAATCCCGGCACCTGTCAGAGAAAAAAGACTATCATTGGTGATATTTAATGCTGAACTTCTGGCTCCATTCAGCGCAGGCTCAAAACGTAACATTTTGATAGTCTTACAAGATGTTCTGTCTCCTTTTAAGGGACAGCTGACGAGAAGGTGTCTCTTCTGAATGGGTGATGTCTGGCCTTCAGAGGAGCGAAAAGTGATGATGCCACAACTAGAGAGTGCCCCATCTTCTGGAACAGTGTGGCTGGTGACATCTAGCAGGCTCAAATTCCTGCAGGGCAGCTGCAGGGCAGTTAGAGATCTGCTTGTTTTGGGGTTCTTCCTGTGGCTGACAGTGCTGCCCAGTTGAGATAGGAAGGTATCATCTGCCCTGGAGGAATGTGCTCCTCAGAAGTAGGAACACAACTATATTTGAAAGCATTTTATTTTTAGCTTATCATTCATAATTTCACTTGTGTACGTCACAATGACTCATGCTTTGTTCCTCCTTCCTCGAGCAGGTGCTGGCAGAGACATGATTCTTTGTTTAATGCATGGTCTCTCTGTTTGAGGGCTTGTTGTTGCAGTGTGGCTTGGCAGTAACAAGGGCTTCTTCTCAACGAAACACTACTAGCTGTGAAATTTTGGATATATGTCTTTTTTTCCCCCCTAAGAAATATGTTTGTGGTAAAATGCAGATGTGGTAAATGCATATGCATCGGCCATATCCGTCTGAAACAGAAAAGCCCTCCAAATGGAAAAGGAGCTATTAACACAATGGAGAAGAGATTGTCCCATGCATCAAATCATGTTCCTCACATCACTGCCAACCCCCTAGCAGATGTTCAGTCCAGATGATTCCCCAGAACATCTGTGCCATATCCTCTACCTGCTGCAAGCCGCAAAACACCTCCCTGCAAGACCTCACAATAAACTTCAGACCCTGTGTAGAAAAGACAAAACCTGCAAAACTGCAGTGTATTACAGAGAAAAATGGGAGACATCAAAGGCAAAGAAAGGAGCAAACAGTTCCTAATAGTTACCTCATGCTTTCCACATGCACTGGTACTGACTTTTCCTAATGTAAAGCCATGGCACTGTGCTAACAACTAGCATTTTTTGTTACCCTGCAGTTCACAGCTCACCTAAGCTTTCTCTGATCCCTCCAGTGAGCCATTAGTGCACCAACTGTTGTGAGGTTGTTTTAGCAACAGTTTGAAAAGTGATTTTTTATGAGCTGTTTATTACCTTCTCAGATTTATTATGTTCCATTCAGACCGATTATGTGAAATAAAAAAAACAACAACCACCAACTCTAACAAGAACATGAACTAAACCAAACCAAAACAAAAAAGTTATTTATCCTTTATTCCTTTTTGTATCCCCCTATACTTTTGGAATAAATGTCAGGATGAATTTAAGTCAACACTGTCAAAGGCAATCATTGCTTTTGAGATTTTAAAACCTTGAGTATCTAAATGAGGGTTCTTGTGAGTGAATTTAGCTGCAGAAGGAGATTTGTGGATCCATTCCCAGTGATGGCAAGGTGATTATCTGCTTCTTCCCCTCTTAGGAAGCTGGATGCCTTTGGTTGGACACGTACAAGAGGATATACCTTAGAAAGCAAAACATATTCAAACTTTCAAACATTTTCTGAGTTTGATGGTGCTGATAAGAACCTCTTCACAGTCCAAACCTGAAGGACCACTGGGTGTTACACCAAGCAGAGGTTGTGGGAAGGATTTCCTCTCCAAGAATTGGGGCTACACAAAATAATGTCAAACCAGTCAGAAGAATCTCAGCTAGATGGCAAAAGAGAGTTCTGCTGCCAACAGCACTAACCTCTGTGCACTTTGGTTAAAAGCTGGTCTATTGACAAATTAGGGTTTTCTCCCCATTTACCCTGTATTTTCCTTTAATGGTCCCAGCTGGAGAGCAAAGCCACAAATTTCAGTCAATTTCCAGTTTTTGTCATACTTTGGGAGTGATTGTTCAAGCAACTACATGTGCAAAGTAGGTACCTGGCCAGCCAATCCCCCAGCAGGGCTGCAACAAGTCCAGCACTCCTCCATCCCAGCCTCAGGGAGTAACCAGGGAGTTACGCTACTCCCCTTGACACCAGTGGGAGCCGGTCTACTGATCGTAAAAAAAGCTCTGGGAATTGCAAGATGAGGCCCTAGAAAATCCAGTGAGACTGAAAGTTGGACACCTGGCTGAACATTTTCACTTTCCCCTGACAGTTAATGAATGAAAGCCCAGGAGGATTCTCTGACAATTACAGCATATGATGAGAATGTGGTTCCTGTGCAGCCATGAACAGAGCTCAGACAAGCAGCCTCCTGCAATGAGGAGTTAGTGAGTCCTCATAGGAGTAAACGTATCCCCTGGTTCTCTGTGAGGCACCAATGTGTCCCTGACACATCACTCCTTGTGGGTTTTTCTCTTTCTTTTTTCTGGTCTGTCCATTGACTGAAGAGGCCACAGAGAATAAACTCCCTTTCAGCCCTAAAAATGGGCTATCTCAGGTCTAGCTGAGGCATCAAGATAGAAATAAAGATCTTCAGCCTCCACAGTAATTAATACCCATCCATCAGCTTTAAAATCACCTGTGTATAATAAATGCAAGAAGCTAAACATCTTGCTGCTGAGCTTCCGCTAGCTGTCATCCAGGCAAGACAATTTATGACACCTTTGCTGAGCATCCTGTCGAGGGCTCATTCACGTAGTTCCTCTGAAGGCCAGATGCAGCCTTGAGAACATGAGAATTCAGAGATTTGCCCTGCTGCCTTGTTACCCTGCGTGATCAGTTCTGGTAAGTGTTCTTCTTTAATCATTTCCCTGCACAAAGCTCAGGGTTCTCTTGTGTTTGTCTATGTCATATTAATAAGGGTCCATTTGGGAGGACGCTGGGGGTGGAAATGATTTGACTGAGGTTAAGTAACAATTGTACAAAATTGTTTTGACATTATGTTAATATCTGCTCCTGTATTATCCCCAATTTAAAGTTAATCACCAAAATTACCATTGCAGTTCCCAAAATCTAATGAAATAAGATTTGTTGAGGTGTGAATAATGCAGAAATTGATAAGTGCAGTCACTATAAAAAAAATATGGAATAAACTGCTAGTTTTAACTCTCTGAGTGCTCATATAAACTGAGGTGGGTTCACAAATTATATCAGAACTTTAACACTTTGAAATCCTGCCAGTGACTGAGCGAGGTCTGGAACAAAGTGTCCTGCTCATGTGCCTGCATGTGCACACAGGGCTCAGCACATCAGAGTCCTAGTCCGTGTCCCAGCTGCCAAGGCATGGTCAGACATTTCAAGATAATAAATCTGAATTGGTGCTTTAATGTGGGTTTGATCATGACTTGGCTGTGCCAGGATGAACATATATAATTTGGGAAAATAAAGACAGACCACTGCTATTACGAAAAATAATTTGAAAAGACTGATTACCATAAATTCAAATCAAAAAGCTGTGGGGAAATGCTAAGGAAAAAGGAACAAAAAGAGATGGAGGAGTCTGCTTGCCTTTTGTGTTACCCAGAATGAATATGAAGAAAATAGAGGATGAAACATTAGTGTTACATTCAACCCAACAGCCTGGTCCACAGCTAGCTGATTTAAAAAAATAAAATAAACAAAAGATTTTTTTTCCCCAAAAAATCACCTAAATCCTTTCCCACATGGAAGTTTGGTGCAGGAAGAATTCAAAGCAAATGATGTGCTGCTGGGAAGAGTATTTTAATAGCTGTTTCCGTAAAAACTGGGAAATGGGAAATGACGGTGGATTTGAACCAGTACTTCAACCACAACGAGAAAACATATAGTAGTTAGGCCTGGGAAAGGCCATCCAAACAGCACACCTACAGGCTTGTTGTCTTGGATATGTGAGTGGAGTATAACCAGAAGGGTGGGAGAGCTGCTGGGCTATAGGCTTGGCTGAGAAGGAAGTCAGAGACACAGCTGTGATGAGTGTTGGGTGGCTCAGGGTGAGTTTGCAGGGAGAGTGATGCTCTCTGCTTCATCTGTGCCATTTCAGGTCTGGGAAGCACACACAGAAAGTAAGAAACAAATACATGTGGCGGTGGTAATGCTGCACAGAACAAAGCACATGGAGCCAGCTGCCCCCAGAAAGAAGAAGAGAAAGAGAAATGAAAAGGACAAAAAAAAAAAAAAAAAAGAAAGGAGAAATCAAACTCAAAATTGCAGCAGCTTTCGTTCAGAGTTGCCCTGGGCATAACTAGAGGTTCCCATGAATTACAGAGCTAGTAATGTATTCTTATGTCCAGACTGAAATACAAAAAAGACAAAGAATGACTCACTTAAGGTGCTTATACAATCAATACTAGAAAGCAGCCATAGATGATCCATTTTTTGATCCTCACTTCACACCTCAAACTGGCTGATTTACTAGGTGAGGCAGTAAGGATCACAGGTTTTGATAGAAAATTCCAATTTTCGTGTGCAAAATGAAACATTCTGCATTTGCATCTAGTTTTCCTGAGGCTGGGTGTGCAGAGATACAGTCCGTCACAACCCAACTTGTTCCAGCACAGTAATTGCAGCCAGTTTTGTGGATAACAATTGCAATTTCAAGTGCGGAAACAAGCTTGAAAGAGGCTGAAGACCTGATCCTCTGTATGCCTCAAAAAGCTACAGAAGAGCTGCATTGTTGGCTTTAATAAATTCCCCATGGAGATTTCATATCCCCTCTAAAGTGGTTCCTCAAAATCTTGTTTTCAGCTACTTCACCTACCAATATCTGTAAAATGACCTTTGTTCTGGCCACTTCCGTGTTGAGTCTTTTGGTATGACATCGAAATGAGGATGTTTTGATTCACAAAGGTGAAGAATTAAAGATGCTTGAATTTTTCAGTGATTTTTTATAGTACAATGGAGCCAAATATCTATCAGGACAAAAATGATAGCAGCTCACAGAAATAAGGGAAAATGTCCCAGGCATAACATACTTTGTGTTATTTCATTTTCTAGTTGTATGTCAGAAACAAAACTAATAGACTGAATTATTCTAGAAGTTATTGGAGTTTGAAATAAACCCATTGTTACAATGGTTAGGAAGTAAGTAAGTTTTAGAAGTAAAACAGGGATCCTTCCTCCATGAACTTTCAAGCTCAGGCTCAAAAATCTGTGGCCTTTGTAGACTCTGGCCAATCTTTCTTGCCTTATAAGTACCATGAGAAAATTGAGATAGGGAACATGGCTTCATCTGGTTAAAATGTCATTAATGCCAAGCTATGTGTGACAATGTCACCCTCTTGTAGCCAGGAAAATAACTGCAAGTGTAAGCTTTGGAGTAGCACAACCACCTGTGGTCAAATCAGGCTGCCTGCAGTCAGTCCAGATCTTGGAATCCAATTAATCCCAGGCTGGGCTAATACTGGACTGGGAGCGCAAGAGGGGATTGCAGGCTCCAAAGGCACAAGCTGTGGTCACAAACACAAAGTAAATATTAAACCACAATCCAATTTAAAAATAAAAATAAAAATCTTTGGATCCCATTGCTGTCACTGCTGTGGCAATAGGCAGGGATCAGAAGGAAAGAATCGCATAGTGCTTAGTAAATATTGTGAATTAGCTAAAGGACTGGGTATGTTAGAGGGAGCAGCTTCAGCATAATAAAGGTCAAAACTGTTCTTGTGACCTTAATCCAAAGACCACAAACAGACATCAGGAATAGTCTAGTAGATTTATTATTTAAACTGCCCTCATTTTCTGTGTCACACCAGAACTTTCCCAATGTAACCAAATACGTTTCATGGGCTGATACCTAAGTTCACTGGGGAAGAGCTAGGCTCTTCCAAAATGAGCTACTAGTCTAGTTAAATCTTTCTATTGCATGATCTCTTGGAATAGTTTCCATTTCTAATATGGTTTTGTTAACACAGAGTTTTCCAAACTCATCTAAATCCAAATGTTCACTGGTTCTTAGCAATTGCTAATTAGACAAAATTTAGTATCTTGAGAAGCCTTTGCTTTACCCTTGCCATGACAACTTTGCTTTTAATTGGAGAAGTCTTTGTGGACAGACTGGTGCCTGCTCAGCCATAATTTTTTTGTCCTCTGATTAACAATCTCAGCACCATCTGCAGGAACAAGAGCTCAAAGTTCACTGACACTTTTACTTTCTTGCAGAGGCTTCTGGAAGGTTACTGAGAAGCAGCATTTCTGTAAGGCTGTGTTATGATAGTATCCAACATACACAAGATGATTTAATTAATTAGATTTATTTAGTATGTTTATAACTAAAATTAAAAGCTCTACCTTCTATGTACAGCTGATTGCTTTTAAAGATTGTCAACAGCCAGTTACAGCATTTGTCTGAGCAATGCCAAACTTCTCACGACTTGGAAATTATAAGCAAGTTCTGAGGCTTGTTTCAGACCCATTTTTCAGAGATGCAGGCTTAGCAAAGTGGGAGCCTGAAATTCTCATGTAGACCCCTAAGAACTGAAATTACAGCTCACGCTGCTTTTCCCTCTGGGAGCTGGCTGTTAGCTGGGGCCCATTTGCACATAACCTCAGGTTTGCAGATACCTCCTCGACTTTTGAGACAGAAGTAATTTCATTTCAGCTTGTGATGATGATCCTTTAGAAACCACAAGGAGAAACTTCTTCTCACAGGTCTTAGCCATCTCTCCAAGTTACTTTCCAAGCTTTATGGTTTCTTCAGAGACACTGAGCTGCTTTACTAACAGTTTCCATCAGCAGCCAGCCTGAGAGCTGCCCAAACCACTGTCCAGTCCCCTGCACACAAGGATTAAATAGTGCATTTGCTCTGCCCTAGTGCTGCGATGCTCTCTTGGACTCTGTGCTCTCTTTTCCACCCTGCCTGGGGCCCTCCTTGAAACTGTGTTTTGTCTGCTGGATCAAGGTCCTTCTGAATCTGCAATCATAAGGCATTGAGCACCTTAAAACCATGGGAACACACCAGCCAGGGGAATTTACAGATTTAGCCCCTACACAATGAGCCAGAGATGTTGTGGCAGAGACAGGCAAGTTGGATGGAAGAAGGGAGCTCGGAAACATCATTAGGTTTTAAGGTGAGTCCTGCTTTGTGTTGTTGGCCTAGCACTCTGCTCAGGGACAAAGCCAAATTATTCCTGATATAAATCTACAATCAACAGTGAAAGACTCTTCATGTTTGATTTATTAATCCATTTTCCCTTGGTCGTTCTACTCCAGGCTTTCTAAACAAGAGAGCTGTGTGGCTTGGCTGGCTGTGAAGGAGAGTCTTCAGGAAACTGGACTACACAAGGTTCTGCAATTAGACAATTTCTTTGTAGCATAACGTAGGCGCCAAGATGACCTCAGAGGCCTTTTTTTTTGTGTTGTAGAAACATATTGGACAAGTTTTCTGAGCAGCTGTGCATTAGTGTTCTGTATTAAATGGGCTGATTATAAATTACAACAGCTATACTAAGATCTTCCCATCACTTTGGAGTTCTTCATGGCAACTTTCTTTCTTTCCTTCTTTTCCCTTGCCTCCAAGGGCTGCTTTGCAAATACATGCCATCTGGTGGGAAAGCAGATGGGGGGATAAGAAAAGTTACGGTTTATGGATTCATACAAAGATTGCTCTGTTCCTTTTGCACCAAAAAAAGTACTTGCCTCATACTTCTTTTCAGGAAAAGAAGTTTCAGGCTAGCAGTGCAGGACATATAGCCATGGAAAAGATGGAGGTGTGTGTACACCACAGTGTCTGAAGAGATATATTTTTTATTTAGAGCTCATGATAAAGGTGGATTTCTATTGTCATTGTATTCACCTTAGGCTTTTTATTTATATTCTGGTTAATCCCTCCCACCTGTACTATCTGCCTTTACACAGTAGCAAGTTCAATATATGGTATATTTCTTCTTGCTGGAGTGAAGAGCTCATGGAAGAAATGTGGGGGGAAAAGGCTAATCACAGTCCTCTTGGCTGCCTGGGAGAGGGCACACAGCTGCTCAGCTGAGTGCAGGGGCTTCCAGACTTGCAAAGTGGCCCAGCTGCTGGGCATCTGTTCGTCACTCACCTCAATTTCCTCTGCAAACTGAAAAGACCCATGCAGGAGGACCTGTGTTTTAGAGTTAGTGGGGTCAGGAGAAGGGACTTTGTTAACTGGGGAATTTTGGTATCTTCCCTGTCCCCCCAACTTTAGCTGGAAGATGTGTTGCTAGCTTTGATCCTCTTTAAAAAAAGTTCCTTCTGTGTTGTCTGTGATGTTTTCCTTTGTCTCTAGTGTTGTTTTGGGGGAAGTTATGCTAGAGAGTCGTTGGTCTGGTGTGGGCAACTAACAAAAACTATGTTCTGTTTAGATACATTTA
>JAVJGJ010000060.1:11424222-11444829 GCA_035590215.1 Microhierax caerulescens
AGGCCGTGCCCAGTGCTCCCGGTGGTACCAGCAGCAGCAGCCAGTGCTCCTGGGGGTGCGCTGGGGAGAGATAGATCACCAGGGAGGAGCGTAGGTTGAGGAGGATCAGGGAGAGCAAAAGCCAGACTACTGGACTCGCACCCTGCTTTCCCTGAGACAGGCCCAATGGGCAACAGATGCATGATCCAGAGGATTCCCTACCCTGTTTCCACATGGCTGAACACAGGGACTGAAGGGACAAGGAGGAATGGTGACAGGTTCCTGCCTGGTATGGTAGCCATGTCTCCTCCATGACTGCCCCACGTGCCCGTGAGTGGCAGGTGCGAGGCTCTGCAAGTGGAACTGAATGATAACAAGGACAATGGTTCATCTGTTGTGGGGGGATTGCCAAGGTTAAGCTGGCCTATGGGCTGCATCAAAACTGCTCCGTAAAGGAAAAAGGATGGGTCGCCATAGAACGCTCCTGTCTGAAGGGAACAGAAGGGCCAATATGCAGGCCAGACCTGCTTCTTAGGGAAGTCTGCTGTCTCCCTGGGGTCCAGGTTAAAGATGCAAAGAGAAAGCTTCCTGCTCTGGTCCATCCACCGGATTATTATCCATTATTGGTTTTTCAGGTAGGTAGCAATGAAGCAACAAGAAACTCAAAGGCAATGAAGAGAGACTTCAGGGCCTTGGGACGACTGGTGATCAGGAGCACAAGTAGTGTTCTCCTCTGTCCCTCCAGTTGCAGAGAATGATAAGAGAAGAAATAGAAAGAGCCAGCAGATCAATATCTGACTCCAAATCTGGTGTCACTGGCAGAATTTTGGATTTTTTAATCATAGGTCTGTTTACATGACAGCAGGCCTGCTGTCAGCAGACAGGGCACACCTGTCTCAAAGGGTGAAAAGGTTCTTTGCACAGGAGTTAGCAGGGCTCATTGAAAGAGCTTTAAACTAGATTTGAAGCAGTAAAGGGATAAAACCAGACCCACTAGAGATAAGCTTAGGGGTAGCATGCCAGTATTTAAGGGACAGTGTGCTAGCAAGGTCCTTTGGTCCACTGTCTCAATGGAGGTAGGGGATGGAGATCCATGCTGAAGATGCTTATTTAAAACTGCAGTTGCTCTGAATTAAGTAGGGGACAGATGACCCTGGTGAAGGGTGCTGTTGCCCATAAATATGTCCCCTGAGGTGACCTGTGCTGTTTTGGTGTTATTCTAAAGCCCCAATCTCTTGGCTTATGTGGGTAGTGCCTCCTGACCACTTTCTTCTCCACACTGCCCATTTTTCCAGACATACAGAAATGAGGATATTAGCTGGCTTTTTGGTGAAACACAGCCATTTCTCAGCAACAGCCAGCCTGAATTACATGTCAGAGCAGCCCTTGTCATGTTCCCACCTGTGCATCATCAGAATGGGCCCAATAAAAAGCCTCGTTTCTCTTTATTTCCTTGTGATTTTACCTCCCCTGTCTATTTGACCTGCTATTGTCATCCTCTATTTCTTTCTGGCCCTATGTCTGCTCTGAGACTGATGGTTCCAGCATAGCTCTCAACACAGAGAGTAGGATATCCAGAAGAGTCTCTGTGTCAGTGTTCAGAACTGTGGAGCTTGCAGGGGCTGCTCCAGCCCTCCTTTCCCATGCAAGATATGCACAGTACTCGCTCTGTGTCTGTCTCATCCGCTTCCAGTCTCAGGCTTCCTGGACCTAGGCTAGGATGCCTCAGTTTTTTTTCTACAGCCCTTTTGGTGTTCTCAGCTTGGATTTGGGGCACAGCTCAACAATGTTTACTTGTCACATCCCCACTAGGCTAGGGACAGCAATGCTAATATTGCAACAAATTTAGCAGAGCTCAGTGGTAGGATTTGACCCAAATTGCAGAGGGGAAAAAGAAGCAGCTCTGTAAAAACTGAAATTCCTCTGGATGATAAATTCTATTAGAAGCAAATAAATAAAAAATCCAGGTATGAAAGGGGCACATTCTGTTTTTTCCTCTCATCTTAGTACGATTTGAACATAATTTGTTTTGGCTCAGCTAAGCAAGCAATGCAGAGACCCTGAGGAATGGGGCTATATTTGCTGAGAAGTCAACACCATGCTTCCACAGCAGTAGGAGAAGAGGTGTGAATGAGATTGCATAGAATCAGATCCTTCTCTCCCTGTTGGAAGCTTAAAGTGATTAGAAATGCACTTGAAACCAAATAAACATAGCTGAACTTGCAGATTGTGTCAGAATTTTGATTTTCCTTCCCCAGGACAGAGTTTAATAAAGAGAGCAATGAAGATGCCCTAGGACAGACTTTTGAAAATAGGACTGGGCTCTAAACTGTCTCAGCACTCTCAATAGCTGGTTGCAACAAGGTCTTTTACCATCTCATACTGGCACACTCTTCATCCCAGTCCCTCTACTGCCTTCTCCTCATCTCTCCCCCTCAATCAGGGCATGCTCTCTCTGCTTCTTCCTCAACTGCTCCCTCTTCACTGGCTCTCAGCCCCTTAACAGAACCAGCCACAGCTGCACCTTATCTACATCGACCAACCCTCTGCCCCTGAAGCCGGCCCACAGTTGTATATTATCAATGATAATTAACTCAGCTTCATTCTTCTACACTACAGCAATGTACAGAGCTGTCAGAAGGAGATGATTTGGGGCAAAATGAAGGTAAAAAATAGTGGACAAACTCAGTTAAAGTTACCAAGAGTTTCTTGGGTGAAGATATGCAGCTGCTCATTATCAATACTTGGCATATAATCTATCAATATTTATGGACATATGCCTGCTTGATGTAGGGTCTATGCATTCCCTTCAGTCTAGTTATTTTGTTTCCCTGCAACTAGAAAGCAAGGTTTCTTTGAAATGATGTTTTTCAGACAGCTGAAGGGACTCCCTTGCTGCCCAGCCCTCAGGGTGACAGTGAAATATTTACAATTTAACTGGACATGCTTTTAGGGCTGCATTAAGGAGCAGCAACGACTGCCGAAATGTGGAACAATTATAAAGATGTCATTTTATGCTTGAAGAGCCTGAACTTGCATTTGTAGGCTAGACAGAGATAGGGCTTGGCCTGAGCAGTGATGGCAAAAGATGCATTTCTGAGTTGCACCAGAGCATGGTTCAAAGGACATAGAAGGATGTGACCCTTTAGAATTGTAAAATGAGAATATTAGAATTGGAGGTGAATTGTCCTGAGGTCTTATGATGGTGACTCCTCCTTGCACTTGTTCTGTGGAGGCAATATAAATATATTTCCTTAAGTGTTTGTGTGGGGTTTTTTCTGTTGAAGTGAGGTGATAGTCTTCATACACAGTTGTGGTGGATATGCCTGAGGCAATGCTGAAACATAAGTTCTCCAGCTCATCTGTCTCCATTGCTTCTGTACAAGGCTTGGGCTGGGGGATGAGCAGCTACCAGTAGTGTATCCAAGCCACAGGAGAATGGCTGCTGAAACAGGAGGGACACCTTTATAGAAGAGCCATTTGCAGGAATATTAATTATCAGGCAGCTAGTTCTGGACAATTGAACCTCAACTCCAGATGTTCCCACTCTAAGTGCTTTAGCAAAATGCTTAATTGATTACTATCTCGTGAGCTCTGTGTGTGTCTGATAAAATCCAAGACTGTTGAGCTTGAGGGATTGTCTATTGATAGCAATACAGTGCAGTGAGTGTTTCTTCACCTTTTTCAATTTATCCTTTTTTATCACAGGGAAACCAGGCCAGGTTTCAAAAATTTTCTTTAATTTATAATCTTTATTGTAGTGTCATGGTATTGATTAAAGTCACTGAAGACCCCACTATATATGAATGAATTGAAATAATCACATTTGTGTTTGGTCTGAAAGGCTTCTGAGCCTTGTTTAATGAGGGACTGCTGATTTAAGGCTTGCTTTATTTCTATATGTTTATATGACAGGTGCAAGTATAGGGGGCAGATTAAAGAAGAAATAGGCCATTGGGATAAAATTAAATCAAACTGAGGTTTTACTCCAGGCTGTAATTGAACCAGAGCTTAAGTTCAAATAAGAAATTATTTTCCTTCTTTTTTTTTCCCCTAGTCTTTGACCTCTAACCAAGCTCAGAAATGTCAAACAAGTGCAAGGCTGTTCTAGCTGATATCTTTGGTAGGGGTGGACTTATAAGCACCATGAGGTAGGGGAAGATGTATAACAGGTAAAGTGGTACTTTGCAATGACATTGTAAGGTCCCAGAGATTTGACTTGTATTCCTGCAGCTGGATGGAAAGAAGTTTTTGTTGCAGAACAGATTCAGCTTCTGGTGAAATCCCAGATACTTTTCATATAAGTTCAGTGGAAGCTGGCATGAACCTAATGGAGGTGGTTGCCACAAAAAGGTTCTTTCCATGATGATTAGTAGACTATGTGGTTTCTCACTGCGGGTAAACCCACTGATTTCAATGGAAACCTCCCTGGCTTTTAGGTCTCATTCCTTTTCCACACTACAAATGCAAAACTGTAAGTAGTAGAAGAACAAAATTAGTTTCATGCTTCTGAAAATATGAATGCTTTTGCTAAAAGTATAAAAGATACTTAATGGACAAGACTTCTGTACAAAACAGCCATATCACTACACAATACTAATGTGTTGTGCTGAGAGAGGAATTTTATATTTTATTTTTGCCTTTCCTCTCCACAGTTCCAGGCATGGAATTCTGCTGTGTTAAAAACTTCTATGAAGACCTCAGTGCTGTCCATGACCATTAAAAAGGATAGATTTAACAAGGGGAAGGAATCTGAATTTGATTTGCTGAAATACCGAACTACTAATTTCTTGGCATTTGGCTATGCTGAATGCTTTTATTCCAGTCGGGGTTGCTCATCTGTGAGCAATAAACTGATGGCACAAGTCTCTGCACACAAACTTCATGCCTCTCCATCTGTGGCTTAAGAAGGTTCACAGACCACTTAATTTGCAGGCACTGTCTGGATATGTCAGTTTCTGTCATTGATGTGCGTGGAAACAGGTAAATGAAGGTGAAAAGCCAGTTTTGGGGCAGCTGTAAAGTAGAGATTTAATAGCTCTAGTATGCAGAATTTTAGGAATAATTAGTTTGTTTTTAAAAAAATAGCCTCTATTTTTAGCTCACAAAGGGGGTTGTTTTCTAGGGATTAGTGACAGGCTGTGCTGCCAAGGTGTGTAGGCTGATTTCGGAGAAGCATCCAGCCAGCTTGCATGGAGGATGATGTCTTGCAGATTCCTGAGAGCACACTGGCAACAGGAGACTTCCTATTAGACTTGGGCTATAAAAATTATAGCTGAACTGTTTCTTGTTACGTACAATCCTAATCCAGCCAGCTCAAAGGGAACAGCAAATCTGAAGGAATCCAAGATGCCTTGGCTTCCCTTCTCAATGACAAACCGAGTTTGTGTCCTTCCGAGAACCCTGCTGCAGACAAGGCAGGGCATCCTGGCAGCAGGACTTATGGAACAGTGGCTGTTTACGTACAAAACATAAGAAAGGAATGTGAGGGGTTTTTTTGTCTGCATACAGTTACCTGATCCCATTTCAAATGCCTTGTATCCTCAGCAGAAATTGTAACCTTCTAGGACATGAACCAACTGGCAAGAGGCATAGTCTGTCATGGCTCACATGGGGATGGAATTCAAATACCCAGAATGTACGTACTCAGATGCGGGCATCAAAGTCAAGCCTCTGGCAAGGAGATAACAAATCCTGGGCTGAACCTCTTCTAGTTTGATAGTTCCCAAGCTCAAAATTACAGACGGTTCCTGCAGCTAACAAACTGCTGCTCCAAGAGAAGAGATCAGTGGGAGCAGTTGAACATTGATGAGCAAAGGCAAAGAGTCTGCTCCACGATGTTTAGAGCTTTGTGATAATAATTAGATCTTAAAATGTGTCAGTTCTGCATGAGACAAATCTTTAGCATAGGCCATGAGCATGTTTCCATGGAGTGTAAGCGTATGTGTGTCTGTGTGATTTGCGCAAGAGCTAGCTAATGCAGCTGTGACCCTGCATATCCATATCCCAGTTTGTAGACTGTAGGAGTGGGATGGAAATGATGAGGCAGGGAGAGACTCTTGCTACCCTGATTTCCACTGCCTTCATGACTTCTGGGTTTCATAAAATCTTCCCCCACAGAGCTGCAGCCAGTGTTGCTGCTGTAAAGGCAGTAAGGAGCACAGACAGGGTACAAGGTTATTTAAATAACAGCTTTCCTTTCCCATCAGAAAAGCTGTGGGCTATAAATTGCCATTTGAGTGTTTTGAGAGAACAAAAGTGTTATGTCTGTATTGTTTCAGTTTCTGCTTCTTCTTTTATTTCAAAGGTTTTCATGCTCTGAGAATGGAGGATGTTCCTCCTAGGGAAGAGGAGGTGGCCAGGGATGACTGCAGAAGCGGGAAAAGAAGGGATGGTCACATGAAGTGGATTCACTGTTCTGAACCATTGCAGTGTTGTGAAGTCATGCTCTCTCCCTATATCCATGGCATGTATTCGTGTCATTCAGGGGCACCATGGACAGCAACCTCACCTGGTCACCTCTGCCTTCTGCAGACCAGTAATTTCTTCTGCCCATCATCTCCACCTTCTCAGGACTGAATCAATCTTCTATATTCAATAGGCTGAAAAGGATTTGCCGACATCTTTGGGTCTTCCCAAGGTCTATGACACAAAATTGCATCTTGCTTTCAAGACAACTGTAATTTTTTACCTTCTAGAGTCTTTTCTCCCCTCTGGTCTTCTCCGTGTTGCCTACGTGGAGTATCCACAAACCTTTCTTTTCATTTATGCTTGGTGAGATCCAGCTCAGGATCCTTTTTCTGTCCCCTTGGGTTTAGATCTAGGGCAGGTGCAAAATCCAACTCACTCATCCTATTTGGAAATGTTTTCCTTTAGGATCTGGTATAGCAGCTTTATAGATCTGGGCATGGATTCTGCAGTCTGCTTTTCTGAACATGACCACTGCCATCTGCCACATGGGTAGGGTCATGCAGGGTCTATTGCTGTTGGTTGTCATACCAACATTGCCATGCTTGGACCTGTCTCTTTTGAAGGGGTTGATGTGGCTACAAATCTTTACCTCTCTTTTCTAAGCCCTTAACTTTGGGCTATCTTTTCAAATGGAGGAGCAGTATAGCTGCTCTTGCACAACCCTTGATGCACCAGCATGACCTCACTAAGAATTAGGTCAAAGCTAACGCAAAATAGGTGAAACCTTGCAGAGCAGAAAGTAGCCGGAGGGGCTCCAGACTCAAAGTGTTTTGTCACCATATTAAATCAAATCCACATCACAGCTAGTTTATGGTAGCGTGCAGGCTGCAGAGGCTTTGGAAAGCAGGAGAACAAGGTGAGAAGGGATCTAAGGAGATACTTACTTTATTTTTGTGCAGTATTTTTTCCCCATGCCTGTAGAGAAAGACCAAATGCTTATAGCTTATGGAGCCAGAGGTTGCTGAATTTCACATGGATTTGAATGCCAGCCTCATAACTTTGTCTTGGGAACTCATCAGGCCTCATAACACAAGAAAATGTGTTGATTCTCAGTGCTGTAAAAGTGAACTGAACAAATAAGCATCCCCTAGAAACAATAGTTATAACTTACCTGACCACTGCCACAGCAGTGCCAGAACTACTACTTCCACTTTGGAGTCAATGATGTGTGGAGGGAACCTACCAAGCCAGAAAGGGGAAGATGCATTTTCTTTCAGTATCTTGGCTGGATTGCAAAGCAGAAAATCTTGTTCGGTCATGCAAAATTCCCTCTTCATTTCTTTTATCTGTGAGAGATACTGTCTTCTCTTCTGTCATGCCAACTGCTTTGGGGGCTGTACTGGTCTCTACTGACCACCAATTTCTAATATTGGAGAGGGATGTGCTTCAAGGATGAAACCAAGTAATTCCTCTGTCAGCTCATTGTGAGATATCTCTGGTTAAAAGCCTGGGAAACAACTTTCTTATGACCTACTGTTTGATGATAGCGGACTGCATTGTGCTGCTGTGGTCTCCCCCACATGCTTGGCGTTGAGTAATAAAACTCAGCTGAGAGAGAAAAAAACTGATAATCTACATTGCTGCTGCTAGCAAAGGCCAGAGCACTGCATGGGGCCCCTGAAGAGGGACAAGAATGTATCTGTTGATTGAGCCTGATTTAATTCATCTTATAAAGCATCTTGGCAGCTGACTAGATCTGACAGGTTGATAATAAGACTTCCCCTCAATGTAAAAAGGAAAGTAATTTACATTGGCTTCACACCTCTGGCAAGCAGGAAGATCCTGCCCTACCTTAGCGTGAATGGAGAGCAGACGTGAGAATGAGAGCAGGCAGCATCAGGGGGAAAAGGCTTGCTCTGTGCTTGAGCACGCAAAAGAAAATGCCTTTTGGAAAATGCCAGTGGGTGAGAGAGCTGTGCTTGGAATCAGAATTCTGTCCATGACAGCAGTTTGGAGCAGCTTTCCATACAAATCCTGAAGGATCACTTTCTTACAAGGAACAGCAGCACCACCTGATTTCATTTTACTCCATTTAGCCCAGCACTTCTGCTGATACACTGCTCACTTTACCTTATAACAGGAACACGAGCACCAGCACCAAGCTGCCCTAAGATCTTTTTTTGTTTGTTTATCATTTGTTGATTTCAAGCATTGGAACAGGCTGCCCAGCTACGTGGTGGGATCACCACACCTGGAACTGTTTAAAAAAACATGCAGATGTGGTTCTTAGGGGTATGGTTTAGTGGTGGACTTGTCAGTCCTGGGTTAATAGTTGGACTTGATGGTCTTAAAGGTCTTTTCCAACCTAAATGGTACTATGATTCTATAAGCAGCTGATAGCCTCTAGGGACAGACCATGGCACTCACTGAGTAGAAAAGGTCTTTCCAAGTGGTGCAAGAATGCAATTACTCAGTCTCTAGCTCCCCCACTACCAACACAGCTATCCCCGGGAGGACTGACATGACAACTCTTAACCTGTATTATGCTCCACTTTAAAACTGCTGTCACACCAGTTCTGGTTCTAAGTTTACTGCCCCTTGTAAGCTGGGCTCTCAGCAGCTTTCTGCTGGTGTTGTCACTTCCAAAAGGATCAAGCTGAGGCAACCTCTCCATGCTTAACACACAGGCCGTACTGCCCTCACACCTCAGTGCACTGCCAAGGGAGGTAACAGTCCTGGGATGTGCTTTGAAATCCTCAGGTGAAAGCATGCCAGGACAGTGTCATGTCCCTCAGGGAAAGGTAATTTAGAAAGCTTTGCTCTTCACAACCCACCAGCTTTAAAGACCCCTGCCCTTACTGCCAAAATTGAGCTGTGAGGAGGGGAGAGAAGTGAAATTATGTCAAAACAAACAAAAGTGTGTGGGTGGAGAAAGCATTTAATTAGCTTGTTCCCCACACGCTGGGTTCATGCTCTGCTAAAGGGCATTGGTTGAGCTTTCTCCTGGAGAACCCTCTGTTGCAGAGATGTCTTTTTGAGACCTTGATCTTGAACATACTCAGACTGGGGCAGTGCCAGCTGGGAGACTCCTGAGAACTTTGCAATGCCCCTGGCCAGCCTTTATGGAGGTGGGAAGGAGGACACCCAGATGCAGAGAGCTACTGAAGTCTGCTAGGAAGCGGAGCAAAAGAGGACTTTGTGCTGTAGGGACACAATAACCAGAAGGTAAGTTTGTTTTCTGACTCCTTATTTAACCTGTCCTTAGAGAAACCTGTGTTAAAGTTTGAATTAGTGTATTCCAGCTTTGGACAGTGTCATGTGGCTGCGTCAAGGAAAGTGGAGGTCCCGCCTCAAGGCTGTGCCTGATTTAGAGTGTTGGCAGGAATGAGTAAGGCCATAGAGTAGGGAAAAGTGTCATGTGGTAGATGGCAAGGTTTAGGTGGTTGGAAAAGAGGTCTGAAAGGCAGATCTTGTGGAATATCATTGAATGATGTTGTGGTAGACGGTTGCTCAAGAGAAGTTATGTGATCTCTTTTGGGGGAAGTAGTCTTTAAAATCAGGGCTATGAGAACTTTACCTGAATAGTAGTTGGAAGAGAAATGTAACTAGTTGTAGAGATTGCATCCATTTCCTGGCTAAGCTGTGCTGGAGGGCAGTGTACTTATGCAGTGGGTACATCGTACCGTAGTCTTGTTGTCTGCAGGTCTTAAACACTGCTTGTCATTGTGGCAGGTAAATATGGGACCCTGTTAGAAAAGCTCAGCACTTACAACAGTCTTTACAAATGAGAGATCTTGCTTGAAAGCAAAAAAGATGAAATTAAGACAAGTGCAGAGCACTCCTCTTAGGCACGCAAAGCAGAATACACAAACACAAAACAGGGAATACACAATGAGGCAGCAGCATGGCAGGAGAGGACTGGGGTTGCACTGGTTCACAAGTAGAATATGAATCAACCCTGCACTGCTGCTGCAAAACAACTCATTGTATCCAGTACTCTATTAACAAGAATGCTCTTTGTCAGATACGCAAGACAATTATTACAACCTGGTTGGGGCTGGCAGAGCTTCAGCCAAGTGTGGGTGTCTAGAACTGATGTGAAATTTTGTCTACACCCATTAAGAAATTTGGAGAGTCAGTCCAGGATGAAAAAAACCAAAAACCAACAAATAACAAAAGGGAATGACAAGAAGTTAGGCAAACAAGTCCTACAAACAAAGATTGAAGGCATCGCATTTGTTCATTTTAGAAGAGAAATGATGGAAATGAGATGCAGTCAATCTTCCTACACATAAATAGTACTTATAAAAATGCTGATGATTAACTGTTTTCCATGTAAGTTGGTAAGGTGTAAGAAAGTGCTTGAATTCTAGTGAACATGATTTAAGATGTTTATTAGGAAAACTATTCTAAAACCTAGAAGGGTAAAACACTGAAGTGTGCTGTCTAGGAAAGATGTGGCATCCCCTTTCTTAGTGAATTTTGGAAATGGGCTAGACAAAAAGCTATTAGGACAAATAGTTATTTAAGTATATTTGATCCTGCCTCTGATGATCCCATGAAATGCCTTTCTGGCATACGTACCCGTAATTAAGCACAATATAAAAACACAGCCTCTTCCTTGAGGAGTTAAAAACCCATCTATAATTAGATAAAGTCTTTATCTTTCAATGATAAAACTAGGTAAAACGTGCCTTATGTGATAGCTCTGTTAATACTTTATTGTGGAGCAGACATCAGGAAGAAAGGGAGCTCTTTAAACCAAAGAACATCACTGGTGTAACAACATGGGTGTAAGACTGGCCAGGCATGAATTAGGCAGGAAATTGAAATAAAGTTTCAAACTGTCAGAACAGCAATATTCTGAAACAGCCTTTCATAATGGGAATGCTGGGGGCAAAAGTCAGAACTTGTTTTTAAAATAATGCTTGCAAAATTAATTTAAACCATTATAGAGAACTACTGCCTGTCACGGCAGAGTCCAGGACTAGAAGATCCCTTTTGCTGGATTTTAGGAGCTGAGAAGAGGAGAAGTATTTTTATGCCAGTGGGACTGTTTTCTGCTCTTTATTAACACAAATGTGTCTCTTTCAACTATGTGTTTTTTCATGTATGAGGCAGTTACTGATATTCCTTTGAGGATCCAAAGGTCAGATCTCTGTTTAAAATTGCATAATGGCACAGAGGTAAAGCAGGTAACTCCAAATCCGGCAAGACCTTGAGGGGGACTGCAAATCCTCAGGTGCTGGGTGTCCTCTTGACTTTTGTGAGGCTGCAAACACTTTGTGCTGATTGGAGTAAGTGTCATTTGGGGTTAACATGAGCAGCTGGGAGAACTGCCTTGAGGAAGAGCTGAGCCACCTTAGTCTCCTAAACTGGAGCTGAACCTCATGTCCCAGCTGGTCACTACTTGGCAGTTCTGGTGGGGCAGGTGAGGTGTCAAAGTGTGTCAAGAAACTGCTGCAATGCAACACAGTGTGCCAAACGTCGCTAATAGGACAGCACAGGCTCTGTGCCAGGAGAAATTTCTTTGCTGACAAATGAAACAAAGATGTGATTGGAAGTGCCATGCTTTGGAGGTATGAGCAATTTCCCTATAATCAGTCATCCAAACCAAATTGTTTTCATTTCTTTGCATTATTTAGCAGCCATTTGATGGCAGACAGTATTAGCTGGATTTTTTTTTTCCCACCTGCTCCTTACATTGATGTGATTTGTGGGCTTTGGCAGTGGGATGCTTGGGTGAAGGAAGGCTGAACTGGGCTTCTGTGTTCAAAAAACTTGGCAACGACCATGTCTGTGCTTATCAGCTAATCATTTGGACATAGACATTGTTTGCCTACTCTTATTAGGTCTGCAAAGTATCTGGCTGTGCAAAGCTGGCAGTGAAACACCTACAAGAGAGTATGTCAGAAGCAAGAGGGAAGAAGTGAGAAGGTGATAAGGTAGAGCAGAGTTTGATAAGAGCCCCTGGCTCCTCCAGTAATTGCAAGAAAGGTGAGGCTGATTATTAGACTTATCAGCTTTCCTGGCTATTCCTAGTTACATAAAGCTATTGATGTGGTTAGAGATCATGGAAAGAAGGCTATGTAGAACAGAAGGGCTGGTTCCTATATCCTGGGCTGAACTGTATGTCATAATTCCCTTTCTTTTCCTAGTGGGAAGTGTGTTTCTGAGTTTTCAAGGGATCCATTTTACTTTCCCTTGCACAATGTGTGTGGTGTGATATAAGAGAAAGAAGGAGTTAGCAGGAAGTATACGTGAAGATGACTTCAGTGACTGGTTTGTTTTCTAACATGGATTTTGCAGCTACGACTTTTTCCCAGCATTTCCTGGTGCTGGGTCAGGCTGAGGGAGAACTGCTTGGTGTAAATATAATAAAAGGGAAGGTTGTGGGGACATATAGCAAGAATAATGTCTACTACCGAGGATATGCTTTTCATCCCTTGTAAGTCTGATGACTTTGGCCCCTTTTCAAGTCATGGCCAAAATGCCTTTTTGCACCACACAACTCAACTAGAGCCTGATTTATAGAAGGACATCTTACAAGTGCCAAATAACACCCCGTGTCCTTAGATGAGGCAGGAGGGGCTTTTCTTTCAGGCAGATTGAGCAGGACATTATCATGTGTTCAATTCAAAACTGCCCTGAAGTTGCTTTGTATCAGGGTATAGCTCTGCAGGCACTAGCCCACTTCACAGAAAAGATTCAGAGCTCCACGTGTGAGACCTCTGATGCAGCAAATGTCCTGAGACCTTCCACTAATGGAGCTTTCCCCACTCTGTGGTGCTCCCCAAGGGATGTTTAGACTGGGATCATGTGACCCTGTGGCAGGGATATGGTAGGTGACACGTGCTAGAAAATCCTCTCTCAACATATCCCAGAACTGCTCGGTTTGGTTGTTCACCAGGGCAGGATGCAAGAGTTGTCTTTCAGGGAGGGCTTTAGGATGGACAGAATTGAAGACAAGTTTAAGGATTCATTTCTGCTCTGACTATAAGGGCTTCAATATCTGTTTAAATATCATTGGTGTGTTTCAGTTTTCATTTAGCTGGCTTTCTAACAGTTGCCAGTGGTGTGGGAGCGGAGGGCTTGTGTTTGCTGCTTGTTATCAAATCTGAACAAATACAAACCTGGGAGCTTATGCAGTTAACACTGGGACTCACAGAGGCATCAGGACCTCCTAGCGTGTACAGGTAAACAAGAAAGGCATGTTGATTATATCACTGGCACAGCAGATGAGCTCTAAGTACACACTCACCTCTCTATGGCTCAGCTTCTTGTACAAAAAATAGGGATCATGATACTTTTCCTCCTGCCTTTGTGAGTCTTGCCTGTTTGGCTGGTTGCTTGTGGAACAAGGAGTATTTCTTGTTGAGTATTTGTACAGTGCTTTGTACGACAGAGCCCTGATCACAGCAGGGGGCTTTCAAGTGCCTCTGTTAGAGCAAGCGCAGAGATGTCTGAACCCTGGTGGAAGCAGCAGCTTGTATAGCGCTAACGAAGGTTATAGATGAGGCATGTGCTTGTCAGACTGTAATGTAGTCAAATTTCACAGAAGCAAATGCTGCTTCTAACAAACCACTATTTATAGACATCCCAATAGTAAGAAACATTATCTTTCCATTGCTAATTAGTTCTTGATAGGGCAAATGCTTAAAAAGATCTTTGTTTTCCTGCTTTTCCTGAGGCCTGCTGTATTTACCCCTAAGGGTACCATCTTCCCTTCTTCTTCATGTAATTTTCTTTTTAAAGTGCCATTTAAATGTTGAGCAGTGCAAAGCCTCAAAGTACAAGGTATTTATGGACAATTCAAATTGAGTGTTTTCCCTCATTATTCTGAGGTGGTGAATTGACCTCTCCTTTTATACTTTTATCAGGAAATAATGAAAATTTAGTTGGGCCTCTTGATGGCCACTTTGTGCAATACCAAAGGCCTTTATCTCTTTTTTAACTTCCTCCATCCTCTTTCTCCTGATCTTTTAGAAATGAATAAATCCACTTCCTGATCATGACGGTTGATATTTCTAAGTTAATTAAATTAACTCCCTTCTCCTCAACCCCAACTTAACACTTATCTCTGAGGTCAGATTTGGTGGAAGCAGAAGAAGCTTCAAACTTTAGAATTTATTCAGGTGGAAACAACAGAAGATACTGGCTCTTCAGAAAACAGCTTGTTTGCTTGGCTGGGAGTTGGAAGGCAGGAGGAAGAGCAAAAGGCCTTTAATTCAGTTAAGCAGAAGAAAAAGTCAATCTTCCACAGGCAGACAAGGGATGAAACTAGCTAAATACTTAAATAATGGTTGAGGTAAGACAATGTGTTTGCCCACTGTTTAAACGCTGAGTACTACTCTATTTGAGGAGTTAAATAAAATATGTTTCCCTGAACACTGTCCTTTTCCTCAAACTGTACTCCGTGTTTCGTTACTTAATGGCTCCAACCCAGAATCTGTCTCAGCTGGAATCACAGAATCATAGAATTGTTTAAGTTGGAAAGACCTTCAAGATCAAGTCCAACTGTTAACCCAGCACTGCCAAGTCCACCACTAACCCATGTCCCTGAGCACCTCATCTATGTGTTTTTTAAACACAGCCAGGGATGGCGATTCCAGCACCTCCCTGAGCAGCCTGTTCCAATGCTTGACCACCCTTTCAATGAAGATTTTTTTTCCTAATACCCAACCTAAACCTCCCCTGGTGCAACTTAAAACCGTTTCCTCTTGTGCTATCACTTGTTACTTGGGAGAAGAGATTGACCCTCACCTGCTTACAGCCTCCTTGCATGCAGCTGTAGGGACTGATCAGGTCCCCCCTGAGCCCCCTCCTCTCCAGGATGAACAACCCCAGGTCTCTCAGCCGCTCCCCATGAGACTTGTGCTCCAGACCTTTCCTCAGCTCCATTGCCCATGTCTGGACACACTCCAGTACCTCAATGTCCCTCCTGAAGTGACAGGCCAAAAACCAAACCCAGGATTTGAGATGCAGCAGCATCAGTGCAGGGGGACGGTCACTGCCTTAATCCTGCTGGCCACACTGTGTCTGGTACGAGCTGGGATGCTGTTGGTCTCCTTGGCCACCTGGGCACGCTGCTAGCTCATGCCCAGCCAGCTGTCAACCAGCACCCCCAGGTCCTTTACTCCAAGCATCTTTCCAACCACTTTTCCCCAAGCTTGTAGTGTTGTGTAGGGATGTTGTGACCCAAGTGCAGGACCCAGTACTTCTTCTTGAACCAGTTCCTGCCCTCAAATCCATGGCTGCCTTAGTGATGAGGGCCAGCTTGGGGGATGCTCTGCAGCAATCACAAAAGAAGCCTTTCACTTGCCTGAGCTATTGGTAAAGGTTGGCATTTGGGTCTAGGTAACAAACCAAGAAACAGCTTGTTTTGCTTTGCTGGGCTGGTGGAACAAGTCATGTTTGTTGAAAGTTTGGCTATCAAACCTTATGTAGTATTACACAGTCAACAGGTCTTTAGCGTCACTGGGATTTGGAGAGGTTCTTTAGCTCAGATTTCACTGATGTCTTGTTGCCTCAGATCAGTTTACTTTCTTTTATTGGGAAGCATTTCTGGGGACTAGGAACGGGATTTTTTTGCTGTGTCTCATTGTTGTTGGTGATACATACCAGCAGCTTCATGAGGATTATTAGCATCCAGAATGAAACCCTCCATGCTGCAGTAACTGTTGATCCAGAAGAAGAAATGTGGTAGCAAAATAATCTGTATTGTGGCTTTTGCTCTCTCTTCTCTCATATTGTCCCCCGTGCTTGGCTGCTTTTTGCTGGCAAAGGTACAGCAGTACTTAAACACTGTACTCAGGTCATCCTAATGGCCTCAGACTTCACTTGAATAGGATATGCTGGCAAGAAGTAGAATCAGGATGTGCCATACACTTATCTGCAGGTTTGCGTCTGCTCAGAGAGGCTTGGTGTGCATGTGAGCAGTCTGAAATAACCAGCTGTGCTCTTTTCCATCTCCTCTGCTTTTCCAGTGATCAAACATTAGTAACCACTAGAGCCAACACACAAATACAGGTCCTTGAGATTCACCTCCCTTAGATAAAGGGGCAAAAAATTCCACCAGCTCCTGCTGGCAGAGTCATTAAAAGCTGCTTTCCTGAGATTTCAGCAGCTAGAGAAACTCATCCTAAGATGCTCTGTGAGGAAAGTTCAAGTTACAATGGCTGCCAGAGTCTGAGCAGCTTTACCTCCTAGTGTGAGCTCGTGATTACACGGCAGTAATGGAAAGCTTAGTCATAGCAGCAGGTCTCCAGGAAACCTTGTGTGTGGGAATGTTGCCTTGAGGCAGCAGACAGCGTTATCAAAAGCCTACCAGGGACATATGCAAAAAATGGGAGTTAATTGCCAAATTTCCTCTTTATCTTAGTATAATTAACAAGCTGGTGTCTCTGCAGCTCTGGTTGAAGAGAATGCTCAGAAATGTGTTATGGATGTGTTAAGGAGCATGGGAGTTGTCTTACTGTGGTAGTGTTTATGGAGTCCTAGTGGCTCCTTTCATAAAATCATCAGATATCTAAATTATTATTGAAGAATGATCCTTTCTTATAAAGCATGCCAACAAAATATGAGCTTTGCTATCAACCTTCATGGCTTATACTTCTGTCTCCTCCAATCCTTGGCATGCAAAGCAGCTTAGTTGACCACTCATTCACTTGTAGCAAGAAATAGGCACTAACTTTTCAGATGGGAGGTGGACCAATATTCCTTTGTAGTTGAAGCTAGCAGCTATATGTCAATGGTGACTCACAAATTAATCGAACGTACATCAACACAAGTAATTTCAGGAGACTGGTCGCAGTGTGATACANNNTGAATGAGGATGACTCAACACTGCTGTCTTGCAGTGTTGCATGCAAACTACCCAGGAGGTGACACCTGGCAGTACCAAAAGGTGAAGACTTGAGTTAAGATTTCCTTTATGACTCAGCTAAGTATCATGTAAAAACCTACTGGGTCTGACAACTTGTCCCTTTCATCTAGTAATCCAAGAGTCTGCTTGGTTTGTGACTAAAGAGGCATTTTACTGGAAGAGCTGGGTTCAACCCCTTTCCTGTTCATACATCCTTGCTTTGCAGACAAGATGACATATTTAGTCACAGCAATGAGAAGCAGAGCTCTGGAGTGTGAAAGTGAGCTTGACTGAGCTTGGGTGCAAGTCAAGTTTGAGTGGGACTTATCTCAGAAAGGGACTGGCAATGTTCTTGAAGGCCTTTTGAAGCCTTATCAAGGATCTGGCTGTTTTATCTATAATGGCTTTTCATAAGGGATGCAGAACGCTCCAGTATGTTACTCATGCATTGAGTATGCACAAATCATCCTGGTTCATAAAGCGATAGGTGGAATTGCAAAACTGCACTTAATGACTGAGTGACAGCCATCTGCAGTACGTGCTTTCAATGTGATATTATGAAGGATAATTTTTCTTTTGCCTGTGAAGCTGAAAGAAATGCAGGGGAGAGAATCTCTTGGGTTTATTTGCTTTGCTTTTAATTGATTTTGGAGATTAAAGCCTGAGTGAAAGTACTGGCTTGAAAGCCCTGGGTACTGAGAGCATCTGTTTTTGTCAGAGGATGTGCATGGGAAACGTATTGTCAGCCTGTCTGGGCCCTGACCAGAGGCTGTCAGGATGGTGTTGGTTACTCCAAGTGATGTTATGGTGGATGTGACGTTGTTTTTACAAGCTCAGTGGACTATAGAAGCTAAGTGCTTGAGCTGTAAAACACTGAAGACCAGAAAGACTTCATAGATTTTTGAATTTGTCCTTCACAGCCAGATGCAGACAGAAGGGGTACCCTGCTGTCCTAGAGCTAGTTGTAACTTAGGCTGCAACCTAGTCTCTGCTGTGTTAGAGAGGATCTGGTTTTGGAGGGAAACAGAAACGATTCTTCTGTCAGGTGCACCCCTGGTGTGTCTGTCCCTTTAGTGTTCACCCATCTGAATGCTAGGGTGAACGCACTGATGGCTTTAAAAAACACATGTGGTGGCTGGGTAAGCCATCTCTCCTCTTGCTTTTCAAAAAAACTGAAGAATTTGCTGTCCCCTCTGCCCCAGCAAACAGTACCTGCCCAGTTATCTAACAGCCCTGTTCTGGAGGTGATGGGACCTTAGCAACACTGGTGTACATTTGTCTATGAAATACAGGCACAGAGATAAAGCCCCATCCTGACACCAGCCCTTATTCTGGCTGTCAGGGCACAATTATATTTTGGAAGAGCTTCATCCCTAACCTGAATCCCAGCCTCAGCTGCAGCAGCAGTCTGCTGATGGAGGCAGAGGGGAATTACCCACATCATATCTCAAGATATTTTGGGCAAGGTATCACAACTGAGGCTTAGCAAATTGGTCTCTGTATTTTATTGTTATTATGGATGTTTTTTCTTAAATTACTTTGAAAGCTGGCTAGTTGTTTAGACTTTCAACTTACTTGATATCTTGTGTCATAAATCCTACCTCAACTACCAGGTATTTAATAATAAATAATGCAGCTATCCTGTTAGAGGACTTCTTACACCCCCTGCCCCCTGCAAACACACATATGCAAAATGTTTTTTTCCTGCTCTGTTGATGATTTTTAAAGCAGGAGGTTAGACAACAACAAAACCAAAGTGTTTGCCCTTTGCAAACTGTTCCTAAAACTTCCCTCTCACCTGCCTTGACCCCATTCCTAATCTGCCTGGCTTTCTACCAGCTTCTTTGGGCACTTAAAAAGTTATTGCCACCAAGTATAGCACCTTTGAAGGACTTTATCATAACCATTAAAGTGTTGCCTGGAATAGCATGCATGAAGACTTCCTGGTGAGAGGATGAATTGGCTGTTGGGCTCTTTTCCTGGGCAGACTGGACCCTGGCTCTGCTTTCGGTTTAATGACATTCCTGCTCGTGCCTGAACTCCATGTTTCTGTACCTTCTTCCAGTTGCAGCTTGCAAAAGCCAATGTCCTCATCTGCACACCCTGAGCTCTGTTTAGGCACTGAAATAAAGCACCTTGAAGATCAGAGAGGGGCTGTGTCTTTGTAGCTCTGATTACGATGTATCACATGGCAGGCAGCTTTCCTGGGCATCGAGGAAGGAGGGGGTGGGAATCCTTGGTGGACCAGCATTTAGAGATACCATGGAAATATCAAGCCAGAGGGCTATGAGCGAACCAGTCTGTCACGATAATAGGACAATTTCCCCAGCAATGGTGTTTCCTCTGTATTGTGTTATGGCCTGGAGCTGGGCTGGAAAGGATGCAGGATCACAGCAGCCAGCAGGTGAGACCGGAGTCTGCTAACTGGTGTGTGCTGTTCAGAGTTGCTTAGAAGAGTAAGATCAGGGTCTGGCATGGGAGTGAGAGGGGAATCTTCTGTTACTGGGGTGAGATTTGTGGTAGGCTTTATGGCAATTTTATCCAGGCCCGAGAAAAGTCAACAGTCTGTTTCACTCAGGTCTTTATTCTGTACTCTCCTGTGCAAGGAAGGTAAGGACACAGCTGCAGAGTATGTCCTGCAAATGACTGTCAAACTCATGACCTATATGAACAGGTCACTCCTTGTGAGGACAATGATTCATGCTCTCTCATTCTGTTCTTGCTCAGTTGTGCTTGGTGACCTCCTAAGACACACCAGAGCTAGGTCTCGGTGAAAGTGGCATGGATATACCCAGGTTTGTCAAGCACTTTGCAGCATGCAGCAGTTTTGCAGAGCTGGACTGTGCCAAGTAGAAAGCCTTAGTGCCTGCACCAGCCTGCAGCCAGCTGTGCTGCCTTGATTGTTCCTTCCCTCTGCATTCCCTGCTCTACATCTCCTTGGGGTAATCATGATCCATGTGGCTTTCCCTCCTAGCCATTCACTCCAAATCTCTCTCCCACATATACCTCCTTGAGCACATGCCTAGTGGGTCACACAAAGTGAGCAGGGTAATTTTCTGGGATAAGCAACACACCAGGGTGACTCAAGGGCAGAGGAAATGCCTTAAATTATATTGCAGCTAGAGGCTTACCACTGGCTTGGCTGTAATGACCTTCATTCTATCTCAGAAGGGTTGTGTGATGCTCCCCCTCAAGAATTTGCTGAGTCAAAGAGAAAAAAAAAAAAAAAAAGAAGATAATTTTGTTTCAGTGGCATGCAACCCTTGTTCTACAGGCAAGAAAGCATGTCGTCTCACCGTTGTGTACTCCTGCCATACTAGGTACAGGCTCAATACAAGATCCCAGTTTAGCAT
>JAVJGJ010000060.1:11444929-11468583 GCA_035590215.1 Microhierax caerulescens
TGCTCTGTGTGCTTCCACAAGGCTTTAAAAAAAACAGAGGTCCCTTCCCTGAGCTGCTGACAGGTCAAGCATTCAGTCTGATGGTTGTGCTGTTCATCTGAGATGTCAAGGGGCATGAAAGCACAATCCTTTCTTGATGTATGACAGTTTCAGCCTGGGTAGCTGTCAGGGATTTTGATTAAGCTAATTTCTTCAGGAATCTGGAAAAATCTCTGTGTGCTTCTGTGTTTTTCTGAAGGTTCTCTGGAAATCCATTTGCATAATTAGCAAAAGTGCACATGTGGATGCAAATGAAAATCTTGTGTGCTTGCAAGCAGACATGCTCACCAGTGCTGTAAACACAATCTAGCAACATGTAGCCTTTTCCACACTGAATTCATTCTTAACTGCTCCCATGTAATGCATTTCTCTTCTCTGCATATCTCTCAGCTGTGACACTGCTGCTGTTCTGGTGGATTGCTTCTTGTAATCTTTCTTCTTTTTTCAAACAGTAAACTTGTTCCTGATGTAACTACTGTGATAAAGTTCTGTGGCATGACAGATCATCCTTAACGGCCCTGTTGCTCTTGACTTCCAACAAGAGGATATTTTATTTCAGACTTTTTTGGAAAGAGTGGTAAACAGTAAACAGGTTTGTTTTCCCCAACACACTCTTCCTCTGTGTTATGTCCAGTGGAGAAGATGGTGCCTGCATCCATCTTCCACAGCACTGAGGTTCCCTTGGGACTTGTCTGCAACCTAGAATAATACTAATGAAGTACTGAAAGGTGGACAGCATCTTCTGTAGGAGATGAGTTAGGTCCTCTGAGGCATGTGCCTGTCATGCTAATGACTGTCCCTCCCATCAGTGCTCCTGCTGAGGGTGTCTGTGTGTTGTGCTCTGCAGGGCAGCCACAAATTGCAATCAAAACACACTTGTTGATCAGAATGCAGGAGAGTCTTGTATGTACTCGTCTGAATCCTGTTTGTCCAAGTGTGGAGAGGCCCAGTAACTGTATGATTCAATGAATTTCTGAATAAAGGGTGGTAGAAAAACAGGTTTTGGGCCATTCTGGCAGCTTCTCCCTTTTTACAATAGTCCGTGACCTAGCTTGTTTTGCTATTCAAAAAACCCCTCAAACAACTACTTACCCTCTGAAACTCATTTTTTTTGTTTTCACAGTCTCGACAACTAAAAGCTGCAGCAACTGCAGCTTTCCAGGCTCCATTGTAAGTGTGCTGTATGTCGTGGTGCCTCAGAACAATATACAATAAGTAGAAGGATCCATGGGAAAGAGGGTCAAAGAGATGAGTTGTCAGCATGACATAGGAGCAGGGAATCTGCTAGGTTTCTGAAGGAACTTCATTGCAGTGTATTCCAGAGCAAAGGGGAAAGACAGAATGAATAAACAGCAAATAGTGACAACCTCATGATGCATTAGGAATTTGCCCAGCTGAAGGAAGCGCTTGGAGGATAGGATGTCAGGTTGTTTGGGGAGTGAGTGGGGTCTGCAGGATTATGCCACTTTGCATCTGCCTGGCATGGTGTAAGAGAGGTTTGGGTACATGTGTGTGAGATATAGGACTGCAGATCATTTGGGGGTCAGGAGAAGAATTTTCAGTGCCTTTCCCTGCAACTCGGCAAGCTGCACAAATTGCTTTTCTTTTTCATGCCATGTCCTTTCCTGGCCTACAAAATGGGTTTTTCTCAGGTATATATATCTTCTGCCTGGGGAGAGGTCGATTCCTGCTCAGCAAATGTAACTATACACTCTCCTCCACCACCACTTTGCGGGAGTGTTCATGTCACCCTACTGTGGATATTTAGGAGCCTGGACTGCCTGTGAAGCCCAGGGAGACTCCAGAGGACAATTTCCATTAATTTGGTCCTTTGTGGTCCGAAGGACTGACCTTAATGACTCCTACAAACCCACCTGCAGCAGGAGTCAGGGGAGCCTTCTGGTTGTATTTCTTCAGTGACACGGCTCTTCAGTGCTCAAGGGCAGTAATTGAATGTAATGTCCAAACCCCAAACGAGTCTACAAATCCCAGTGCTGTGAACAGGAAGCTTCAGGAGAGCTGCTTCCCTCATCTTATCTCTCACAGACAGTTACTGTGTTCTTGATGTAATTATAGTGATAAAACAATGTGACATAACTGCTGGCTTCTATCATGGTATCACTGCTGTTGACTTAAGTGACAGGGTAATAAATTTATAAGAGACCTCTTATTTTTCTTTCCCTGGCAGCCACTAGCAGTGTTTAAGCACAGGAGCTGATATCTCTGATAAAGCACATTGTGCATGTTCCATGAGTCCTAAAACTTTTTATTGGTTTTATTTATGCAGTTTTCTTCCAGGTGAAATGTCCATTTGTTCCTGCAGCATCCAGGCAGTGGTTCTCCCCGGCTAGCACAGGGATGGGTGTTTGCATAGCTGGACTGGAGCCGCAGTGGCAGCAGCCAGTCATGTTCAATATTGGGGACAGGAGAGAGAAAACAGTCTTTTTCTGCAGAATACCCTCACTGAGGATGTGCCAGTCCCCCTACTCAGCTGGAGGAGGTGTCCTTGGGATGGCTCCTATGAGAAAGCCTGGTTAAAAATGAGCCACACGAAAATGATTACAGTGGACTCAGACACCTCCTTTTTTTTAATATATCTAAGCCCTGATGGAGTATATATCTGTTGCTTCAACTTAGCTGGCAAGATGCAGCCCAGAGGCAGACTGTGTGAGGAAACATTGAAGCCAATGGGAATCTAATCATCATAATATATTTATGTCCCTTCAATCCCTTGTCTTGGCTGTACATTTACTGATGTAGTTTCACAGGAGTGCAGAGTCTTACTGATCTATGCTGTTGTCTAACCCTGTCAACCAAATCCCACTGTGAAGCTTGGGCCATTGGGTAAGGAGGGACATGTGGTACTTCTGGTCCCTCTTGCAGCCATCCACAACACCTAAAAATACTCACAAGTGCAAAGCATAGATCTTCACAGTGCCTCACAGCATATGGAAAAAGTGCTGTTCTTATCCATAAATATTTCCAGGTGATATAACAGGGATGTGCACAAAGTGGGGTCCATAGGGTCCTTCCAGGAGCATTCATGGGATCAGATTAGCTGGTAGGACTTGCTGGATGTTGCTGATATTTCCTTACCCAGCCAGCCTGAGTGTGAAGATCCCTGTGGGGTACCCTTGTGACTATGCTGCACAGATATAGTTCCCTGTCCATTTTGTTGGACAAGCCTAGGTGTGTAGGTTGGAAGCTGGAGAGGGAGATGCCCTCATAAGCTCGGTTTCACTGTGTGAAAAATTGGTTGTACAAAACAGAGTAAAAATACATTTTGTTTACCTGTACAGAGTTGTCAAGAAGGATGGTGAACTCAGGCAATCTAGTTATAGGTAGACTGAGTGCTCATTTGCAAGATCTTGGATATTCAGATTATTTTTCTGACTTGTTTACTTTTTTGTTCATTGCAAGACATAAGAATGTCTGGAAGAACTGATGTTTGCATTTGGTGACAATCAAATAGAGGAAGGAACCATCTGAGAATATTAATGGGCAGTGAACCTTACAGGGTTTATGGTGTGAGCTTGTCAAAATGTGAGGAGTTTTGACAATCTGCAGGTTTTGAACAGGAAGAATTTTTCATTGCTTTAAACCATCCCAGAGTGTTCACGAGTAATATGTTTTTTATTTGGATGGTTCAGAATTTTCTGGGGTTTGCCTCTCAATCCAAGCAGTAGAGGAGGAGTGAAAAACCTGAAACTTAGTGCAAAATAATTTTTCTGTCTTTGGTTTCTCTCGGAAAATAATACCAACAAGTTGGGGTGTGGTGGGTGGACAGCTCTCTGGAGAGACAGGATGGCCTTTAAAAATTCTACCAGCTTTAAAAGCTGTAGTTGGAAGCAAGCCCATAGAAGGTGAGACCATCATGATGTCTTTCCCAGCATGAACAACTGGGAACTGATGCGTTTGCAGAACTGCATGAGAAATCCAAAAGCAAACTTACAATACTGCTTATCCTCTCCTGCACTGAGAAACCGTCTTCCCCATGTTTTATCATCACCTTTAGGGTAAAAGGGAGCTCTGTAGGTGATGCTGGCATACCAGTAGCTGTACCCCATTGCCCTGTGTTGCTGCAGAGGTTTTTCTTGCTGGCAGTGTGCTGAGGGAGCAGAAGCTGCTCTCTGCCTGTGTTTGTTCACGCTGCTTGTTTGTGATACAGTCCCCTATGGCAGCCCCTAATGACAGGCTGGGAAGCTGAAACAGGCACCGGGGGTAAAAGAGGGATGTAACTGCTCTTTTAATGCCTCTTTTGTAGTCTTTTCCATCTGTATTGAAGGTGTCTGTTTAATACCAACTGATGACTGCCCTGACTGTCACTCTCTGGGAGATATTGTGTTTAGGTGCCCTCCTGGGCTTTTCAGGCGATCAAATGGTGGCACATGGCCGCGATAAACAAATGCCTTTAAAAATTCTCCGCGCTGCTATTGAAGTGCCGATCCTGCTGGATGCTCGACCCATCACACAGCAATGCGGGCAGAGCTTTTCACCAAGCGCTGTCATTCTCGCAGCCGGCAACTCTTGTGTGGCTCAGAGCTGTGGTAGAGACCCAGACAATGGAGAAAGGGATGTTTTAATAATAACACTTTCTGCGATTGACCTGCTGCTGCTGGAGCTGCCAGGAAGGGCCCTGGGGCTTAGGGCTGGAAAAAGACAAGGTTTGTCCTCGATCTTAGTTGCACAGCAAGTGCTGCTTATTGGAAATGATGCTTGGCTGGGGTTGGAAGAAGCTGGTGGAAGAGGGGCAAATCCGAGCTTGGAATAAATTGGTATTGACTGTGTGGCTAAGAGGGTATCAGACTTCTTCCCCAGTTACCCAAATGAGCAAGCAAAGAAATGAGATGGGTCTTTTCCTCATGCTGAGTTTAGCCATTGCCATTGGTGAGGAGATGATGGGATCATTCCCAAACCTTGGGTCTATTAACAAGCATAGTCTAAGTCTTTCTTTAGCTTGGAGCAGTGGCTCATGATGCCAAGAGTTGGTGGGATAAGTCAGAGCTAAAAGTGGGGCATTACTTATTCCTGAGTTCACTTGCCACAGCTGTTACCACCATGCAGGTGACGGACACAGGCACTTCATGCAGCCTGATGTGGGGACCCAGCTGTGTATTAGACCCCAGGGAATTACTCTTGTTGTTTTGTCCCTGGCCCATGAGTAAAAATATCCCCCATTTCCCTACCCTGCCATAGCTGTTAGGCAACTGGTGAAGAAATTGGCTGCAGTTTTGCATGTCTAAAGGGTGAAAAACAGCTCTTGAGAAGTGAGAAGGCTTTAAGGTGACAGATGATGTCTTGCCAGGGTTCAAACACACTAGCAAAGAGAGAACTGGCAGCCTTGTCCAGCCTGGACGATGTTCCCTGCATGCACAACATAAGGCAGCCCATGGCTGTGCTGAGGAGAGCAGGGGAGCAGGAAGAAGATGGATGTGATTTCTTTTTTAATTATTAATATAATCCTAAAATACCTTACAAATAATATAATATGTATAAATTTTCATAACTAGTGCTAAGACCTAAGAGAAACACAGCTTGTGTGATCAAGTAGGTGCTACTAAGCACAGGGATGCCTGGCTTTGGACAGGGGATAGTTGGATGGAAACTTCATGTCTGTTGTACAAACGAGGTGCATTAGGTAGGGACCATCTCAGGGAGATGTGGGTTAAGATGCTGGACAACACCAAGTACACATGTGAAGGCTCCTGCTCCTGCCTGGATTTTCTTCATTCAGCACCTCGCCCATTTTATTCTCTTTTCATTTCCTCTTTCCTCATTTCCTCCTCCTCCTTGGATTAGTTATCACTGCAGCTCCCCTGGCCTCTCCCCTCCATCTTCTCCCATCTGTACAAGAAAGACCTAGAGCCCTGCAGGGATTTCTGTGCTCTTTTCATCTTTCTTAGGGCCCTCAGTTCACCTAGGAGATGGGCTGCGTAAAGGACAGGTCTCCAGCAGTGCTTTCTTCTCTTGGCAGCAATAAATCTCCTCTTGCTCCGTTTCCCTTTCCCAAAGCATGGATCAGCTTCAGGGACAAGTTTTCCACTGCTCTGTGTGTGATAGTTTTTAGAGTAAAGCTCAACCATGAGAGTGTGTTTAATGGCTTATTACAGCATCTGAAAAGGAATCCTACGCCTTCATCTTGTTTTCCCCTTCAAAAGTAATTCTGTTCCTACAGTCCTGCTGCTGGGAGGAGGGTATGGTTCCAGGGGGCAGCTGAGGGGTGCTAACCCTGATATTATTTATACATTGCAGACACACCTATGAGGCTTTGCAGCCTGCAGGGATTACATACTTCCAAGAAGTGAGATTCATTCTGATTTCAAAATAACATTTTGTTAAAGTGGAAACGGAAAAGCTTTATTTCCTTCTTTTGAGGCAGCTTTCATATTTTGGGAGGAAAGGAGGAGAGAGGAGGGATTAATGGAGTCAATTCTCTGTTTTAGCTAGTCCAAAGTTATACCTCATTCTTTATAAACATTTCAGCAGTTCTCAGTCACTTTGAGAGCATTATGCTTTGGCCAGGTAGTCTAGATTTATGAGGGATGTAACATCAATTAATTTGCAGCCACAGTCGTCTGTATTATATCACCTACCTGATCACAGTCACAGGAGAGCTGCTGACCCAAGGCTGTAGCATCTTCTTTCCAGGTCAAGAAACAAGTTACTTCTAAATCTTTCAAACTTCCTTCCCTTTCCTGTTGGTTTGGGGATTAACTTCTCATCTGACAGCCCTTCGCTGTGCTGTGAGCTCTCATTTCAGTTCCTGGTAAGTGAAGTCCATAATGGCAAAAGAAATGCAGTGTCTGGTCTGGTGCTTTTCATCAATTCTCTTTATAAAAATAAATAAATAAAAATCAGCATCTCTGTAAAATCAGTTTCGGTAAGTAGGTAACAGGTGGAGGAGCTCAGCTCCTCTGTCCTTGGGTGAGGTGATGGTGCCAGGGAGCTGGGCAGAAGGTCCTTTGGAGATAATACAGTTAATGAACATGTGTTCTTGGAAGGCTGGCACGTGTCCTGCCAGAAAGAGCTCAAACCAAGGAGCACTATGTTGTGAACTGACCTGGTCTTCAAGTGAGTCTTCAGTACTGTGAATGTTGTCACTTCCGTGCTCCTTCAAGACCAGCAGCAGACCTGGGACACTTGCTCTAAGCCATAACATAAGAGTTAGTGTGTGCTGAGGAGAGTGATCTCAGATGCAGATTCTACATGTTCAAAAGAGATGGACTTTTCAAAGAGGCTGGACTGTTCTGTGTCTGTCCATGCATGAACAGAAGAGAAGACATTTGCTTTAGCGTGGTGGTTTGTTGGGGCTTTCTTGGCTGATGGATCAGCTGTTCCCAGTATCTCCAGGGAAAAGCAGGCAGGATGGAGTCATCCTGCAGCAGAGACCTGTCTGCAGAACACCACCTGGTCTAAGCTGCACACTAAAATACTGCAGGGCAGGGCATTTTTTTGCTTTCTCCTGCACCAAATGCAGGAATGTGTTTGGCTGAAGGATGCCTTCCAGGGATTTTTCCAAGTGTCTTCCAAGTTTTAATCTGAAGGCGTAAAGAAAAAGAAAGACAACCTGTCCTTTCCTCCTATTCCTCATCATTACAAATGTATGCTTGATTTCACATTTAGGCTCATCTGGCTTTGTCTGTCAGCTGCTGGTGGTTCTCACTATGCCTTTCTGTGTGTGAGCAGAAACCTCTCTAACATTTGAGATCTTTGCTGCTGGAAGTTCTTAAGTTCCTATCCCCCACAACTCTCTTTTTTGATGAAGCAAATTGAGCTACTCTCAGTCCCTCGCAGCAAGGCATTTTCCCCACTACATCTGGTGGGTTTTGTAATTCTCCCCAGCACCATCTCTAAGCGCTTCTTAGCAACCTTTGAAAAACGTATTTGTGAAAGCTGTTATCTACTCACTAACATCAGTCTCAGCTCGTGCAGTGTGAAGTTACAAGCCACCTTCTCCATCCCTTTGCATTTGACTAAAGACTGTATTAGACACTACTGACTGTATTCTTCTCTGGGAGCTCACAGTCAGTTACTTCTTTATTGGGAAATAACTCTGCTTTGTGTGTGTGTGTGTGTGTGCATTGCTTTCTTTTCTTGTTCTCAGTGCACAGAGACTCCCTCAGACTTCCCTGCAGCTTTCCAGCCACAGCTAGCAGGTAGATCTGTCCTGCTTTGTTTGTTCCCTGATGCATACCTCTGGGTTTGCCTCTATTAAGGTGTTTGGTTTGCACAGGTCCAGCATGCCAGGGGGTCTGGAAAAGTCTGTGGGGCCTCCTGCTGAACTGCTATGTGCTGGTCCGCCAGTTTCTGTATTGCCTGCAACTCTTAGTGGCAGGGATTTTATGCTGCTTTGCTGAACAGCACTGGAAAGGCTGACTGGCATCAGGCAACACCAGTTCCCCTGGAACCCTACTGAAACCAACCTTTCCAGATGATAATTTCCCCACACTTGCATCCGTCCAGTTTTATGATTTCAGCTCTTTGATTTATTTCCTCTTCCTTTCTCAATCCAAGATTGGCAACTACTTTATAGCAGTTGTGGAGAAAACAAGAAGTGGGGTGAGAATGGCTCAGTAATGAGGGGGATAAATAGGGAATGGGAAAAATGCTAGGTTTGCAGGTACCAGGCACAACATCTGTGTGTACGTATGTGTACGTATTACAATGCAGAGCAGAAAAGCCTGAAGTCTCCTTTAGCACAGCCTGTAATCCTATTAGAAGGATTACTCTGTTGTCCTAGGCTATCTGATCGTGGTAAGAACTCATTTAGGTCAGCTGTTTAGGAAATTTACACACACAAGAAAAAAAAATTAAATAAGCCTCTTGCTCTATTTCATAGGGGTCGACAAGCTCCTTTCAGACTTTCTCTGTGCTACTGATTACATCCCTGCTCTTGTAGTTTCTCTGCATCCTTCTTAAAACCTCATGTAAATGACTTGCTTTCAGGTTTTTACTTCTAACGGCAGATGTTGGATAGACGACATGGTAGCTAGACTCCAGGTATTTCCAGACCTTGAAAGGATTAGAATTTTAAACAGTACTTTGGTTTTTAGTCTCCCTCTGTGCGTTTGTGCACATTGTAACTTTGAGAGCAAGGGTATGGGCAAGTCTGATTTGTGGGCAGAACTTAATGAAAGCTAAATCTGGTCTGGCAGGGCCCCAATCAGTTAAATCCCTGGTCTGCTGATTATCAGCAATGTTATAATTTAATTTGAAGCCTCTGTATTTAGAAGGTCAGTGAAGCACTGCCATGCTTTCGTTTACGGAGAGAGAGAGCAGGGTGACAGCCGATTCAAGCGCCTGTCTCTCTCAGTGCTCCAGAAAAGCCAGGTATTAAATAGAAGAGAGCTTAAAACAGGCAACCAAACAAAGCAGCTGGGCACAGAAACATAATTATGCAGCCAGGTAGGAGGCCCTTCATGCTAGGAAAAGTGTGATTGGGAACCTTCACCTCCCAAACTGGAATAAAGCCATAGCTGTCCAGAGCTTTGTGTTGCATTTCACAGCCCCCACCCAGATTTTTGCTGCAGAACTGGGAGGAAGGTGTGTTTCAAAATCTCACCTTTTGCTGCCAAAACACAGCCCACTCACAAGGGACTCTGCTGGTTGTTGGCAGCACTGAGCCTATGACAGGCAGTTGAGCTGTTTCTTTCCATCCAGAAGGAAATGTTGTCAATGCACACACAAAGGTGTGAATCCCTGTTTTTACACAGCATTTTGGGACATTAAGCTCTCTCAGAGGAGTCTGCCTATAGTCTAACAGGGCTTTGAGGAGATCCATGCTTTTGTATCTGTCCAGGAGCTCCACATCTGGCAGCCCAGTGTCATCACATCTACCTAAGCTGCTGTGATGCAGCTTACCTAAGCTACCTAAGATGCTACACACTGTGATCCCATTTCTGAAGGAGACAACCAGATCCACTGTGCAACACGTGTTTGTGAGGTTGGGACCCTTCCAGAAAGCATCAAACATGGTGTGATTGTGCTACTGTGGATGGAACAGCTGGTCTGGTATATACAGGCCATGTGTGTAGCAACCCCTCCCCTCAAGGACCTTGCCTCTCGTGTCCCTCTGTGCACAGATCTCACTTTTGAGAGTGAGCTACGGCTCTGCCAAAGGCTTCTTCTCTTCTTCCATGCAAGTATCTGAGCAGCAGCCAAGCTGACATCTTGTCAGGGTTGTTCTTCTTTTATACCAGCACAGGGCCTTGGGGGAGAACAGTGCTTACTAAGGTGAAGTGAAAGGCTTCTGTGAAGCATGGAAGTCGAGGTGCTGATGTGTATTGATAGGCTTTCTTCATTGGGAGATGTCAGATTATGGTGGCAGGTATTTCTCATTTGTGCTGATAAGCAAGGCACTTCTGGAGAGCCCTCAAAGCATGTTGGTGTGCAGGATTTTCAGTGGGAGAGGTAGCCTTCTCCATCCCACCACCTATTTTCTTTGGCAGTTGTTAAGGCTTGCAGACTGTTGGCTACTTGGGAGATTCTTACACCGTCCTTGGTCTTGCTTTTCCCTCCAAGATAGGATAGCAATCTCCTTTCATCTTTTCTCCTCACCTGGGTCTTATTTGCTGGATTTATTCTGGTTCTAGGGTACATTAGATGATCCTTCTTAATTTATAACCAGCCAACACTTCTTTTAGCTAACCAGACTGCTTGCTTTAAGAGTGGATGTTTTTACTGCCAGATACCTGCTCCCTCCTCTGTGTTTCCAGTGGAGTGCTGGTGACATCCAGTGTCTAGTCTGGCTTATCACTGGCATGTGTATGTGTCCTATACTGATATCCCCAGGGGATGCTATAGATCTAAAGACTTGTTTTCCCCCTCAGCTAGTCTGAATTTGAATGAGGAATCATGCACCATGTCAGAGGTGTTTGTGACATCTGTAATTCACACATGAAGAAAAAAGAACTTTTGAGGCCAGAGCTCCTAGGAAAAGCTGCCTTTAAAAAGAGAGGCAACTGTGTACAAAAGAGAAACAAGAACTGAGAAACAAATCACAGCTTCCATTGGAGATAATGAGAATCTCAGATAGTGACATAACATGCAACTTACTGAGGACAGAGCGGTCCTGTGTCTCTGTTCCCCAGAGAGAGGCTTAGCAGTTTGTAATACTCGCAGGGTCACTGCTTTCTTTCCCTCTCTGAAAGCAACACTGGCCCTGCAGGAAAAAGGCTGGGAAAAGGTGCAGAAGAAATGCCAAGGGCCAGCGGCACAGGCAGCTCTCTACTTGCTGCTTTGTCACTGCCTGGAGTGTATTCAGAGGGACTTTATTTTGCCAGGCTGGCAGGGAAGGAGGCAAGTCCCCATAGCCCAGATGCTGAGCTCTCAGCTGGGACTCACACTGGCAAGAAGGACTTTGCTGAAGCACTGGCAGTGGGAGGTCTGATACAAGCCTGCCCCAAGTACTCCAGAGGCACAGCACAGGCTAAACACATTATTTACCCTCATCCCCGCTTTCCACCCCATTTAGTTAACTGGGGCAAATACAGGCTGTGCCTCTAAGATTTCCTCCCATGGAGATTCCGGAAGCTGTGGACTCATTCCCTGAGAGAGTAAATAGAAGCCCTGGTTGCTTGGGTCATTAAACACAGGACAAAGCACAGGGGAGCGATCTGTCACTGGTAGGGTAGGAGAGACAGTAAATGAACCCTTCCATCCCTAAACGCTGTGATTTTCTTCACTCCTCATTTCCTTTATGAGATCCAGCACCGAATGTAGTTGCTGCTCCTGCAGCTGCATGCCCAGCCCTGGGGGCAGAACATGCTGTTGCTCTCATTCCCGGCATCCTCTCTCCTATTTCACACATCCTATTAGAAAATAATCCTTCCTCAGCAGGGCTTGAGAGTCCCAGTTTGGTGTGGGTGCAAGAGAAGCTTCTGAAAGTCAGCTTTATACTTCAGCAGTTTACAGATGTCTGAAGTGCAAATGGTGGGACTAGGCTTTAAAGAAACCGGACTTTCCTGCACATTAATGAACTTGGGATGGACTGTGACTCTCTTTGCTTTGAAGAAAACTTGAGATGAAAGCAGGTGTTTTGATCTCTGAGGGGGTGAAGGAGCACTAGGCTGAGCTACCAAAACCACTTGCTGCAGGACCTACTCTGTAACTTCACCTCCCAGGTGGTCCTGTTCTCCCTGACGGCTTCTGGTGCAAGAAGTGCAGAGTAGTATGTTAGCCTGCCAGAGCCAGCTGACTCCCAGCAGGATGGCTTTCCCCGTCATCTAGCTCTGATGATCTTAGTTTATACTGTTTGTTTTCTTTAATTGAATATTTTATAAATTAACATGATTTCTGCATAGTGTTTAGCTTTCTCTCTGTGAGCCTTTATGACCAAGATAGCCTGGAGTAGGCTAATTAAAACAGTGAACCATGACTGTGTCCCTAGCCAAGCAGTAAGACGACCATATAATGTATGTGATGCTGATACAGATCTGGGAGCTGGCAAAGCAGAGCACCAGAGGATCTGTCTGTGCCCATCAGTCTTACTTAAGAAGCCTTTTCTATTCATTGATGTTGAGGCCTGTCTCTTCTCTGCTTTAAGTGGATGCTAAGATTAGGAGCCTCTGGGTGAACATCATCCTTCCAGATACCCGTGCTGCCAATGATGCAGTCAGGTACTTCTGCAGACGTTAGTGGAAAGCTCCCAGAATGCAGAGGCAAAGCTGTGCGCCCTTACCGCCTGGAAGGATGCTTTATTGGTGAGTGTTGCCTTGAGAAGCAGCTGAAGTTGTCTCTCTGCCCTTAAGATGAGTAGCTGTAAATGGCGCGTTGGTGCTTATCTCACTAACCAGAGACAAGGCTGAACTGTAGCTTTTCTAACCCTAGGTGCATGGAGGAACCAGGGAGGCAGCTGTCCCTGCGGGGGCTGGAGGCGTAGGAGTTAAGTCTCCTGTGTTCAGCTCTGAGGCAGTCTTAAGGGGACTTTTCAGAAGGCTGCCTCCTTCCTTTACAGGCTTTTTTTCACTGTTGTTCTTTCAAGATAAAGAACTTGGCTCTGTAAAGGACTAAGCCAAGCACTGTTTTATTGCTACCAGCTGAATAGTAAAAAGCCAAGCATAACCCATTTGCTGTTGTGCAGTGGTTAAAATCCAGCTCAGTACTTTGCATTCCAAGACATTCTGCCTCATCCTTTTTCATAGATTCCCTGCAAGCAGTAAAAATATCTTGCAAATGACTTACGCCCAACCACAAAAGCCCCCATGTAAATATGCTGGTGCTCAATTACAGAGGGGAAGCGATGTGCACAACAGCAGCTATAGGAATCTTTGTTTAATTTAAATGAGGTAATCGCTTTCCGCCATCTGTAAAGGCACTCTAATGTTAACCTCAGACTGCAGGCTGGTTACCTGCTCAAACAAATTCAGATCATAGCCAGGCTGGTGCTAATGCCTTAGGTCTTGACTGAACAAAAGCCTCCTCTGGGCACAGTCTTTTTAAATGTTACAGCCAGTGCTTATACATATATCTGCATTTATCTGCCCGCTCGACTGCATAACCAGACTCAGGGTCCAGAGGAGGTGGGTATCAAAGCTTGTTTGATGGATTAGTTCTCTTCACTCCTATCTGTGGTCATCTTTACCTCTGTAACCCATGTTCCTGCGCTGAACCTTGTAATTTTGACAGCAAGCACCTTCCTTGACAGGACAGCAAGGCATGCTCTGTATTTACACTTGCATTGAGAGGATGGACAAACTGGGAGCCTGGAGGAGACTAGAGGCAGAAGATCTGCAGGGAAGCAAGGAGACACTGTTGGGACAGATGCCCGAGCCTAATTCCTGCAAAGCTGTAGGCTCAGAACAAGAGAGGCCAGCCAGAGCTGTGAAAGATGAATGGTTCCCACCGAATTAGGGCAGTGGGAACTGCTGTTTAAACTTTTTCTTTCCTTTCCAGTGTAATTAAGGTCTATACTGAAGACCCTTAAACATAGATTGATGGGTATAAATCCTTTCTCTTACATTTCCTTCTTTTCATTTGGCATAATTTCTAGTGCAGATCTGGCTCCCCATTCTATCTTCTATTTACCAGGGGTGACTAGAAGTGAATCTCCTTGTAAGATCAGCAAATCCCATCCACTTTCCTGCTTATCCTTTCCCTCAACCATTTCTGTATCACAGTCTGAGCTGAGCTTTTATTACTTCTAACAGCTAGGGTTGTGGTCTCTGCAGAATGGCTTCTCCAACCCCCGTAAGCTCCCTGCCAAAATTAGTTAGCTGTTCTCAGATTTAACAGCCTCCAGTTCTAGACACATATTGTCAGTATCCCTGGCTCAAGACTCATTCCTGCCATGGCTCACTCTGTCAGCACCAGAAGCAATCTAAACTTCATCTCACTGTCTTAATCTGACTCCCCACTTTGCCTTTAAAAAACAGAAAAGCAGTAACCTTCTGAGATGCCACTGGTGCTGCCACCCGTGAGTGAGGCTAATGGTAGGAAAATAAGATCACCAGGCTGTTTCTGTCATTTTTTCCATGTGAGGGATTTGAAATGCATTTGCGGTTTTATAATTTATGTAAAACAAAGAGGAAGAGTTGGAAGTGCAGCTCTAAACATGGAAACAGCAGTTCTGCTCCTCACAGTCTGAACCCGGCAAAATGCACTTCTCTTTGTCATTCTTTCTGCAGGGACTCTGAGAGCCAGCAGGAGAGGGCATATAGGGCTAGCTCCCTTCTCTGCTTGGAGCAGAGATAGTCAGGAAGTGTCCATGTCCATATGGAGGTGACAACTGCTGAACCCTTCAGACCCTACTCCGTGCCAAGGTTTTGGCTGTAGCTGCAGCAAGTAGGGGTTAAAGGGGTTGGTGTCCCAAGCTCTTTGGTGTTCACCACTTCTTTATTCAGACGGGAAAAGTTTTGGCAATCTTGCTGTCATTAGCATACTTTCGTTTCAAATTAATTAAAAGCAAAGATGAGATTCCCAAACTCATTTAAATTCCTAAGCTTTGTTCTCCAGGGATTGATAGTGGAAAAACAGCTGGGGACCCACTGTGTCCTTTAGAAGGGTATGAAATGCAGTTAATCCTGGTTATATCAAAGGGAGCGGAAATGAAAAGTAAATTCCCATTTGAAAAGAGTTTTTTTCCCCTGTGCATTTTCCTCACTCTGTTTTTCTATACAAGAACTTTCTTGCCAGGAAGGTTGGAAGATATTTGTAACCCTGATTGTTTAAATATTAATCTGAACTTTAAGATTCATTTGTGTGCGTGAAAGAGGGAGGCAAGTGCAATGGAAATCTTACAAATGTATTTTCTATCTGCTGGATAGAGCTGCTTCGGAGTGTGTGGTGGTGTTAGTCAAAGCCGGAGATGATACATGCATTGACAGGACTAGTTTATTGCAGGTTTCAGAAGTACTAACCCTCAGCAGCCCCACAGTATTAGATGGGGTGTGTGGGACTTGAGTTTGCCTGAAATCCATTTGTTACTGTTCCTAAGCTGGAAGATTTCCCATTCAGAGTCTTTGCAGAAGTGGTACCTGTGATATGTAAGGGGGGATGTTTCACCTGTAAAGAGAAGAAGCAGAGGTCAAGCTGAGAGGGTGGGCTCCTGAGGCACTGGCTCTGAAGAAAGAGGTGTAAGCACACTTGATTTTGCAAGTGAGATGTCTGAGTGGAGAGTTACATAAATCTAGAATAAAACTCTGCCCTTCCCATCTCCAAATAACTCTCCACATAGCTGGTTATTATTTTGAAACAATTTTGCTCTCTGATGATTCAGTGAGGGAGGCTGCTGAAACAAAACAGAAGTGAATTGCAGAGCAGTCAATATTGCAGAATGGCATAGGGGGCACACATCGCCTCTGGGTTTGGGGCCTCAGTCCTCACTCAAGGCAGTTAAACCTCATCACAGCAGCACCTGTGAGCTAGATCTTCGCCCATGCTCTGGCACTGGACAGGGAGGGCACGTATTTACCTGCAAACAAGCTCCAGTCCAAGAAGGTAAAAATTCATAAACAGGCTGGCAAAAACATTTGAATAATGAATAAATTGGAGAAAGACAACAATTTATGTCAAGGAGGAACAGGCAAATTTTTTCACTATGCTTTTTCTCATCTTCCATTAATTGGCATTTCCCACTAAAGTGGAATGTGAGGCTGGAGAGTCAGAGATCATGGAACTGAGATTTGGGATGTCCTGGTGGCAGTGGTTTTGGGGGGCAGGCAGTTGAACTAAGTGCAGCAGAGTGAGAGAGTGTTGCTCTGGCAGCATTGGTCTGGTGCCGTAGGATGCGATGGAGCTGCGCTGAAGTGCTGTATGAGGAAGTTTTCATAGCACCTGCCCACAGTCTGCTCGGCTACATCCCACAGATAGCTCAGGCTTTCACACATAGCTTTTGTGGGTCTGCAGTTCTAAGCACACATGGATGATGAAGGGAATGAGCATTTCCTCAGGGGCAGTGAGTTAATTAATGGCTCCAAAGCACATTACTATAGCAATGAGTTGATGGATTAGAAATCACTTCCAACCAGTGAATGAAGGTCATATCCATGTGCCACGGACCTTGCATGTACGCACACAGTCTTCCCCATCTTCAGTGAACATGGTACATCCTCAGCTGAAATTGCAATTCAGACCTTTAAAACGAGTGGGCATAGAAACTGCAGTCCTGTAGTGTTTGAAATAAACCTGCAGCTACTGTATGTCTGAGCTGTGCATCTAAATAGGTTCTAGTGAGGTCTCTAGGGCTTTGGAGAAGCCTTTCCAAATGGATATGAGTCATATACCACTTAATCATTTAGATACTAATGTAGATTGTTTGTTTGTGAGTTTCTCCTTTTTCTGTAAATTGAGTTGGCTTTTTTGGGAAAGGCAAGTGTTGGCTTTGCTGTGAGATGTAACTGGTCTGCAGCTGCTTGTTAAAACCAAGCTGTTCTTCCTTGTATCTGTATCACTGAGAATCACCAGTAAGCATCGCTTCCTGCAATGGAAGTACCTTCCGTTTAAGAACAGAAGTCATGAGGTGTAGGGGGACTGCAAGGGGAGAGGCAAAGGAGAGGTATAGAGGAAGTGTGTCCTAATTTTGACTGGCAAATGGATTTATGCATCTGTTTGAATGAGAGCATAAATTTGCTGATCAGACTCACTGGTTTAACTGCATCGCCCTCCTGCTTAGCTGTTGGGTGTTGCTGAGGGAGTTGGGAAAGTTTACAGGCATTACATCTCCTTCCAATATTTGTGTTTCATTCTGCCCCATTTATGTTCTTTTCCTTGGAAATAAAGTTATTTCCATTGTGTAGGCTTTTGCTTTTGCCTTCTCTGTTTAACAAATATTAATCTTATACTCTCTCTGAATCCTGTGGAGAATGGCAATCCACCTGATGTCTGAGGTGACTTGAAAATTGCGTTAATGAGCAGTCGCCACCTTTTTACCTCTGCAGCTAGAACTTCCAAACAATTTCTTGAGACCAAATACATCATGATGCCAGATTCTATTTGACCCAAACAAAAGTAGACTTCTTTTACAAAGCTAAGGGGGGGCTGTAAGTATTCCTGGAATGTAAGGAGCCTATCAAACTGAAATCTACATTTCTGGGTGGGATAAGCTGATCCGAGAACATGCTGGAGAAGGGGAGGGCAAAGCAGTAGTGCCAAAAGGCGGTGGGGTCAGCTCAAAAACTGGCAGCTGGTCTCCTTCCAGAGGCTTCTCCTGAAGGCAGGACTTTAGGGGAATAAGAAATACAGTAACAACAATGCACTTAGAAGGAACCCTGCAAACTTGCTCAAGGCTCTAATGGGTGATATGCATCACATGTCTTGGTTTTCATCTCTTGTGACTAAGGTTTGCCACACCAAGATTTTAATCTCCTGGGATGAAGCCATCTGCACTTTTAGACCTTCAGGACCTTCTGTACCTTTTATCATTGATTTGATTCCATCTCATCTTTCTAGCAGCCTTTGATTTCCCAAGTGAATTAAAGTTCCAAATGTCATATATCTGAGGATTGGCGTAAAAGGGGGTTTAAAAGGACTTATTTTGGAGTGGTAGGAACCACATGCATCCAGCATTGAACAGCTCCCAGATGTTGCAGCTTCATTTAATTGCTGAAATCAGAGATGTTGGGAATGGATTTCATCTGAAAGTCTGATCTCCTAAACTAAAAGGCATAGGACAACATTTGCTCATCCCCTGGAGATGCTGCCAGAAGTCTGTCTCAGATTAGCAATGTTAATGGAGTATTAACATAAGCCACGCCAGCAAGGGAAACTGTAGAACACATTATCATCAGGAGAGCCAGCTGTGTAAAGGCGTGTAAAGATGATGATAAATGTAGTTTGTGGCTTGGGGAGCTGGCTGCTGAACTGCTTCATCTCCTAATCCAGAAGGAGCAAAGCGGGGATGGACACGTCAACCTGCTGTTCTCTGTGCCATCATACCGGAGGGATGGAGCAGGGGAAGAGTAGAACAGATGTTAACTTCAGAGGAACAGGGAGATGAAGCGGACTTCCCAGCTGAGTCAAGACTTTTGCTGTCTCAGGCTGAATACTTTTGGCTCAACTCCATCTTTCAGCTGTTTAGGATCTTGCCTTTTGCAACCTCTGTGGAAGATTGATCCAGGGTCTAAATATCGTGATGGTTCTGATTTCCACTCTAAACATCTCCAGAGATACTTCATACTATTTGTTCTTGGTTTGTAGGGTTTTTTTCCCCTTGACTCAGAGCCTGTGAATAATCTGGTCTGAGAGTGAGGCTCAGAGATATTGTGAAGCTCATTTCCTTCATTGCCTTGGATCCTTCACAGTCAAACACTGGTCGTACAAGTCCTACAAATCCTCACACACTTGCCCCACCACATTCCTCGTGGCATCAATATTGCCAGCTGAAAGAAGTTTGTTTCTCTGAGTTTGTGCTTGAAATCCAGAAACTTCAAGTGGGCAAACTCAGTGCATCAGCTCCTTCATCGATGAATTGTGGTGCTTTCTGCTTTGCCATGTGAAGAGAACAGTGAGCTCTAGATCAGTGATACAGAGAGCTCTGGAGTAAAATGCTTATACTTTACTGTGACAAGACCAAAAAACACCTTGCAAGACAGTGCTGAATCCTACTGACATGAGCTTTTTTGCATAGTTTCCTGATGGAGCTACGGATTTCACCCATTGACCTTTTTGACATTTTCCTCGTTTCCCTCCTGCAGGAGCACTTCAGCAGTAAAGTGCCATACTCTGCTGAACAAACTTGGCATCTCATCAAGCTGACTTATTTGGTATGTATTTACACTTGTAGACTTTAGTACTCTCCTGGCAATTGAGCTTCCTTCCTGCCTACATAAATATGATTTCATTATTAGCTTTGTTTAGTTGTTGTTCTGCATCTGCATGCTTTCCTTTCCGAAGCTGCCAAAAAGAATTGCAGGTGTTGATCTCAATTTGCACCCAAAGCACCCTGAACTCTCTACCCCACCTGCCAACACTAATAATGAGCAACACTCTTGACCTCCTACCTAAAACAAACCGTAAAATCTTACCCCACTAATTTTGTACATTGAGGCGTTTGTAACTTCTGTTAGAGCTGCAGCTTGTGGGTTTGTTAGTTTATACTCAGAAAAAAAGTATTCAGTTTCTTTCAAAGGTACTTTTTTCCCTTTTCCCTCTTGTCCTTAGACCTATAATATTTAGTCAATACACAACCTAAACCAGAGAAGTTGCCTTTGCACAAAGAGTCTCAAAGTACATGGGATTCATCTTGTTTAAGTTCTTGTGAAGTGCAGGGGAAGGTGATATGAGCATGATCTGGACAAGATATAAAGATCTTATTCCCACTATAAATGCTGTCTATTTGAGCAGGTCAGATGAAAGATCTCGTACAATTGCTCGTAACATTGTATTAGCCCTCCAAGGATGTTAGCAGTCTCAGCTCCTGTTGATAGTAGTAGGTGTCCATGTTGATCAGGCTTTGTGGGTGCAGGTGATGACTTTGCAAATGCCTCCTAGGATGACAGGCTAACTCCCACTTAGGGCAAAATGAAGAGCCAGTGGCTGGTTCTCCACTTTCTTTTGCACTCTAGGCACTGCTTGGCTGTTTCTGGTCCAGGCACTGCCAAGGTCTGTCAGCAGCTGGCTTTGGCACTTCAACAAAGAGGCAGATGAGCTGCAAGCACACAGCTTTCCACGATTCTGGGTCAAACCAGAAGTTGTGCCTTTAGAAAGGAAGGAGGCAGTTTCTGCACAACTTCTGGACAATTCCTGTTTACTGGACACTAACCATAAGGCTTCTTTAAGCCCCTACATCGCTTTCATTCGTGAAACCATTTCTGGTTGGAAAAAGATGTATTTGCATGTACCAGACTTAAGGATGCACCAAAGATGCTAGTGCCAGTGATTTGTACATGCATTATCTTCTGTGCAGCCTCACAACCCATGTACCTGTAGTTCTTTCCAGGGAATCTCAGAGCCAAAGCAGAGCTGTAGGGAGGGTGGCATTCACTGTGTGTTTAGCCTTTCAGGGGCAGAAATACTGCAGGTGACTGTCACTTCGAATGAGTATTCTAGATTTCCTTCAAGCTTTTGCAATTTTCCTGCAGAGGAAAAACTTTCCTGTGTATTTCTTGGAATTAATTTCTACTTAAGAGTTCCAGCACTATGTTTAAATCAAAGCATTTCTGCTACAAAAATAAACCCCACAAATCTCACTTTACCAGGCTGGGACCTGGCTCTGTAGTGGATGGAGAAGCTGCTGGAATAAGGGTAGATTATTTTTTTTTCTTTTTTTTTTTTCTCCTGGGTGGGGGATGACAGGAAAGGTTTCATGAGATGGAGGAGAGCCAAAGAAAGAAAGCGAAACCAAGCAGTCAATTTGCTAGCTGCAATCTTTGATCTGTGGCTGTCTGCAAACAGAATCTCAGCTCTGTGATTAGATGTACATGCTCATTATGTGTTGTACTCTCCAAGCAGGCATTGTACCTACAGCACAATGTATTCCACTTCCTTCTGCCCAAATATCTTTTTTCATCTATATTGCATTAAGACCTTGAGGCTTATCATTGGGGAGAGAAAAAAAATACAATTTTCTTATTGTACAATGCATTTCATTCCCAGCTGCTGTATTAAATTTATTCCTATTTGAAGTGGTGTCTGCGAGTATAAATCATTTAAGTTTATATGTTTTTGTTGCTGTGGCAACTGTTTGACTAATTGAATTCCAAAGTGTCTCTCTCTATTTCAAAGCTATGATAAAGGGCATGCATATTCTTAGCAGAAGGAGTCTGAAATGGGGGTGGGGTGTGTGTGGGGAAACGGGACAGGCAGCCCTGTCAAAATCCTCAGTCTCCTGTGCACGGGCTTAGCAGCAGCACCTTTGACAACTGGTGGGGAGGAGGGCAAGGGCTGTGGAAGAGACATAGCTACCTGTAAGCTCCCCCTGTGAGTACCAGACTCAGAAATGCTGTTCATGCCCTTAGCAGGATGGAGAAGACATGGAAAGCCTGTGAGTGAGGCATTGGGAGGGTCATGTTTTACCTTTGTGACTGTTTTCCCTGTCATTCATCAGTTCTCAGTGGACCTGAAGTGTTAGAGTACTTCATGGTTATAAACAAGCCCGAGATATAACAAGCACCTTCTTCTTTCCATGGGGACTTTGTATGAGCTCCTGGGGCTTGTCTGCTAGTTGGGATCATGCATGTGTTCCCACGGGATTTCTTTCCCTGTCAATTTTTAGCAGGAAAAGGTTCCTCAGAGCTATGGCAGAGGACCAGGGAATACTGGGGTGTCCCGAATCTCCCCCAGGGGACCTGCAGGGACCATTTCTGCCCTGCTCTGTAACATTTTTTTCCCCAGCTGTAAAGTAGAGGTAGATGTCCTCCTAGACTGAGCCAGGAGGACAGAAACATTAAAACTTAACTCTTTGTAAGGAAATTTGTCCCAGGAGGATGAAAGGAGCAATTCCTTTTCAGGTAGAAATTTCCAGGCAGGAACTGGGCTGCCTATGCTATTCCCAGCTTGTTCTGGCTACTTCTGTTAGCCCAGAATGGGCTCCTTTTTTGTGTTAATTATGTAGGTGTTTATTACGGCCACAAAATGTTAATAGACAGCCTAATGGAAATCATGCTGGCTAATGAGAAGCTCCTGAATACCTGCTGCTTTTCTCTGGGAATAACAGAAGCCACAATTCAACAGGAAATAATTTCCCCCACTCCCACCCTGTACTTTTACCTTGTGATTACATCGTGCCATTAACCTTTTGTCTGGTGCACTCTGCAACCTGGGGGAAGGCCAGGTCCTCTCCCTCCCCTCCACCCAGAGGGGATGCAGGGGTCTGCTTGCTTTTCCTGCATTCTAAAGGGTAATCTTTGAAAGGTTTTATGGAGCTTGAAAAGGTTACCGGGGTGATTCAGGGTGGCTGTGGCAGGAATGAAGTACAGGGAGCCCCAAGCAGATCCAGTCTTTCCTTCACCCACTTTCCCACAAGGGATGCTGTCCGGTCCAGGGCATGTGCCTCCAGACTGACAGCCCAGTTGCAGGCAACCTCAGCTGCTGTTTATTTTGGTGTGGTTTTATTCCCAGTCCATTAGATGTTCCACCAGCTGCTGCATGCTCATGTAATCACCTCGTCTTGGATAGGCAAAGACAAATTGAAACAGGTACTGGGAGGGGGAAGAACAAGGTGACTCCTAGGGAACATGGTCAAATTGTGAGGGTTTTTTTTCTTCTTTATTGTATTTTTAGTGAATTTCCAAAGGTCTCCATCACATATATGCCTTAAATCAGTAATAAAAGGGAACCTTGTCCACCAGGCTAAAATTGCAAATCATTAGCTTCTGGTTTATTATTCTGATGTACAGAGAAGAAAGGGAGCTGTGTTTGATGAGGGGTGAGGGTGCAGCCTGTTTTGGGGGGGCTCAGAAAGCAACAGGAATGAATAATTAGTGCAGCATTATGGGGACAAGAGCAGGTTCCTGTTAAACAAGGGCAGGAGGAGGCAGAAAAGGGTTGTATGCACTGGGTTGCGAGGGCTATCACACTGGGAGGCTGTTGGGGAGAAGATGGGTCGGTGCTGGATTGGGGGTGAGATGGGTAAACTTGTGGGGGAAAAGGTGGGTTAGGCTGTGGCCGAGGTATGCCTGTGTGTGCACCTGCTGGAGGAGAGTGCATGCCTCTGATTTCCAGAGGGGAGCAAAGATCTCCTTTAGCAAAAAAAACCACCAAAAGACACAAACACAACCAAACAACCAAACCAAACAAAAAAAAAAAACAACACAGAAAACAAAACAAAAAACAACAACAAAACAAACAAACAAAAAAAAAGAAAGAAAAGGAAAAATCCTCAAACTCAGGAGGCAAAATGTGTTGGAGATATTGGAAAGCTGCATAACTGAAGCTGTGAATGAAATAACAAAACTCTTCACTGGGCTATATGGAAACTCCCAGCTGGGACCAAGTTTCACAATATTTCCCCTGTGGGCAGAAATTTTATGCTTCTGTCATTGCCTGCCAAAAATAATAATTAAAAAGAAAAAGTGGTCTTACTGCTCCAGAAAGAGCCAAACATTTCCCTCATGGGCTGTCTTAGTGAATAGTTGGGAAAACACCAGATTTCATTGTAAAGGTGGGATTTCTCAGTGGTGAGGAGCTGCAAATGAGGCATGTTGCAGGGTGCACGTGGAGTTGCTGATAGGAACTCAACA
>JAVJGJ010000060.1:11481271-11503055 GCA_035590215.1 Microhierax caerulescens
TAAAGAGTTCATAGTATGAATAAATGGGATAGGGTGGTGGTGCTGGGGAGGAGGGGAAGGGGGAAAGAAGGAAGGAAAGGAGGATGTGGCTGCTGTGCAGAATGGTGACAGGGAAATGTTGACTGTAGGAACGCAGTGTCTGTACGTGATTTGATAGTGTAAAGGCCCGTGACACTGGCCAAAAAAGAAATGAGGGCATGAGAGTAAGAGAGAGGGGTGGACGAAATGGCCTTGCACAATCTGGCACAGAGCCTGGAAGTCACAAGTGCAAGAAGCCATTAGAGGTAAGAGACAGGCAGCCCCATGGAAGGGTTTTCTTCTGGAGACACGGGGCACTTAATAGCCATTGCTTGTTCTCCCCTTGTACAGAATCTCCAGTCCTTTTAGCCAAAGCAGCCTGCATACAAAGGGAGCCAGGCCAGGGCTAACAACCCTTAAACCAATCTCTTTCATTTTCATAGCTGGACCCAAGTAGGCCCATGAGGAAAACTGGATGTCCTCTCCCAAAGCAGCAAGATCCTACTATTGAGGGGTGGCATGGTATGCTGTTCCTGTGTGTGGACTCCCAGCAATGGTCCACACCCTTGTCCCTGACCATGCCATCTTTGGTGTCCGTGCTGAGAGCTGCTCATGCCTGTTCAGTGGCAGTCTGCCCAGTCTCCAGTGGCACCAGTCTGTCCCACTAGCCCAGATCTCTCTAACGCACAGAGGAAGGTTACCATCCTTAGTCCCACATGGTTACTGCCACCCACCATCCCCCACCCCAGGCTTGCACTGCTCTTTACACAAGCACAGAATAAACCCACAGCTACTGCTGCCCACCACAGACCTCCTTGTAGCAGCCAACCCAGCCTCTGTCTGAAACCATAAGCCAGGTCATGCCAGGGCCATGGGTGGGAGGTATAGATTGGCAAGAGACAAGGAAGATGAGGAGAAGATGCAAAATCTTCCCTTTCACTGTCACCTCCTGGCCATGAACACTACTCTGACCATGGGGAAGGAGCCAAGATCCTTTCCCTGTCTCTTCTTCCCCCATCTGCATTCCCGTCCAGGCAAATGCCACATCCAAGCAGGCTATTTTTGTGCTGGCTGTTGTTGCCTTCTCAAAATTGCCTTGACAATGCCTGTGCCGCCCGCTCCCTGCCTCCTGAAAGCAGCTGCCAAGCTGAGGTTCCCCCTCATCCTCCATTAGCCACGTGAAAAAAAGGACCCAGAAAGGTTTTGTATTCCCAGCCTGGTCTGGATTCAGCATCTGACTCAGCCTTTCCCCAGGTCCAGATAATTTCCTGCTAGAGGGAGATGGGCTACAGGGAGAATGTTTCTGTCTCTCCCTCGCTGTCCTCACCACCCCCTGTCGCTGCCTGTCAGGCCTTTATCCTCATTGAGATGCAAGGCTGGCCACTGCGGCCATCCGCTGAGCCGTCTGCTCCTGAAGGCACCTTCCCCTCCTTCCCCCCCTCCTCCCGGGGCTGCCTGTGGAGCTATTCTTCAGCCTCTGCATTTCACAACAGCTCAAAGGCAGATGCATCAATCCTTTCAGGGGATGGGGACGTGAGGAGAATGGCAAGGGGTCTGCAGGCAGGTGTTGGTAGGTTCCCAGCCATTTCACAAGCTTTGTCCCGCTCCCTGTCCCCCACTGGCTTGTGCCTGAGGCTTGGAGTGGGGCACGGGGCAGAAATGGGGAAGAGAAGAGGATGGGGAGGAAGAGCACTGGGATACGCTGAGCCCATAGGCACGCCAGCCAGGCTGCAGGCACGCTCCCTCCCAGCTGTCTGCACGCTGCCACCTTTCCCCAGTCAGGGGAGCAGGGATCCAACCCTGTCCGCTCAAGGTTTACACCAGGGACCAATTTGGCCCTGGTGCAGACAACTGAGGGAGGGGGAACAGCCCCATGGATGCTAGCACGTGTGAAGGGTGGGGAGAAAAAGGAGGGGGGGGGGGGTTGTCACCATCTGCACCAGGCGCCCTGGGCAGACGGCGCTCCTGTCTCGTACCCTGGAATGGGTTGGGGATGGTTCAGAACCGGGTCCCCAGGCCCCCCCCCTCGGCTCCCTCGCACAGCCGCTCTGGTCCCGCTGCCCCCCCAGCCCTGGCAGCAGCCGGCGTGGGGCAGGAGGGAGGGCTGGGTCGGGGCGGCTCGAGGTCTGCAGGAGGGCAGCTGGTTCCCGCTGTGTGTTTTACCCGTAGGTGCCACAATCCTGTGACTGTGTGTTCGAAAGCCTTGAGTCTATACATTTAAGAATCAGCAAATTAGAAAAATTGTCCTGAAATGTTGGGGGGGAGGAAAAAGGCAGGAAGGCAGAGAGGGGTAGGGAAGGACTGAGAGGGAGGGAGGGACGGGGTTGGTGAAAGAGAGCTCCTCCAGGGGCACTGCCCTGGCTTTGTGCCCATCGCCTGTGGGCTGGGAAGGAGGGAGGGAGGCAAGGATGAAAAAGGAGGACTGATTTCACACATTCAGTGCATATCATACAACCAGGGCAAGGCTTTTTCCTCCCGGGGCTCCTACCCGGGATAGCATCACTGCCGTGGCTAGTCTAGAGCCCTGCGCAGCAGCCCGAACCATACTCACAGCAGGGTTACAATTCACTGCTTCATTGCTCGGGGGAAAGATATCTTCTCCTTTCTTTCTCTTTTTTTTTTTTTTTTTTTTTTAATTATATATCTCTTTAAGCACTTTTTTCTCCCTTTTTTGTTTCTTTTTTTTTTTTTTTTAAAGTCTTACAATTTTCTGTAACAGCAGCTTCTTTCTGTATTGGTGTGAAAGTTATATATAGAGAGATATCTATAAATATATATAAGCCAAACTGCCTTACAGGTTGTTGTTTTGTGGGATTTCTGTCGGTTTGCTTTTTGTTTTTTTCAGTGTTGTATGTGTAGCAGGCACTTGAGTTTATATGAAGATGTTTGCTTGGGAGCTGAGGGGCAAAGGATTTGGGAGGGGGAGAGGGAAGGAAGGACGGAAGGAAGGAGCAGGGACTTTCAACAAGTGGCCACTGCTAGCCAAGGATGTCCAGGTAGATTGGTGTGGCCTTGCCCAGAGCATGAAGGATCTTGTAGATCTCCTTGATGTTGAGCCTTTGCTGAGGTTCTCTCTGCCAGCAGCCCAACATGATGTCATAAACCTCCTTGGGGCAGACTCGAGGCCTTTCCAAAACTCGGCCCTGGGTAATGCACTCAATGACCTGAAAGAATGAAAGAAAAGAGACGCTGAACACCATCTGGGCAGCTCCTGGAGGGTGTCCTGCCCCAGCTACTTCTTGGGTGATGTGGTACCGTTCAGTGAACAGGAGTGCTAAGAAGCCAAGAGGTCTGCAGATCCTTAGCACTCACCTGTTTGTGTGTTCTTAATGATAATTTTACAGTGAAAAGTTTGTCTCCAGCTACAGCCTTGCAGTTCCCAAAAACCTTCCCCATTTGACACCTACCTACCTCCCTCAATGCCCTTTCCAAACAGGTCATAGGAAAATGAAATGAAGTTTTAATTTATGGTGTCAGGTTTTCCTGCTAGCTGAAGAAGAAAAATAAGCCTTAAAATCCCCAAACTACGTTGCACAGCTGAAATGGTATTTTTCTTCCCTGAAAATCAAGAGTCCTTTCCATTACAAAGCCCAGGAGAGTTCTGCAAGGGAGAGTTCAGAGCATCTTTTCCTACCTCCATCTCGAAGGGCAGCTTTGCCTCATTTTGACATAGGCAAGCAGCTGAAAGAATGAAATTTGATCAAATCACATCTGTGATGGAGAAAAAAAAATTTGCAGTGCTAACACTCTGCTTTGGGTCAGGTTGGTGCTGCTAATGAATGAAAAAAATGTGAGCTTTTGGGTAGCATTGAAGTCTCCTCAGAGGGATGCCATTGAAAGGACTCCCCTAAGTGTCTGTTCATGTTTTCTTCACCGGAGGAGTGGATGCAAAAGGAAGGGAGGTATGATTTGTGAGAGCTGCTATTACTGTCTGGCCCCCTTGGTTGGAGTTGCTGTGTCCCAGCATTGCACTGTTTGAGTGACCTGCCACGCTCTGCAGATAAACACAGATCCCAAGCAGTGTGTTGAGGGAAGCCACCCAGCAAGGGATGTTTGGAATTTATGATTTATGAATAGTAATGGGCCTGCCACACAGCTCAACAGATACTTATCGCTTTGCTGTTTGCATATAAATACAGAGGGGAGATATTTGGACCTGCTGAAAGCAGCTGAGGAAGACACAGCATGCAGAGAAGCCTGCACTGCCATAAAGCTGCTGGCAGCGGTGACTTGTGGGAGGAGGTGAGTTATGGTTTCTGACAGGACATCCTGGACATGCACAGGAGCACTGTGATGGGCCCTTTCTCTCCAGGACAAAGGAAGGGCATAAACAGAAATTAATGGACTGGCTGAGGCTTTCAGATGAGGTGGTGCTCTGCCTCATTCCTCTGCTCAGGCAGGGTCTTTTCCAGCCTCGAAAAAAACTGCTAAAAATACTCTGGAGGTATGAGGCCATGCGGGTGGCAGAGGAGGGAGCAGGCATTCCAGCCTTGCTAATGCCCACCCCCAGCAGCAACAACGCTCGCCCAGCCTGGTGATTGCTCATGGTCCAGTCCTGGCAGCCTGGAGTTGGGCACAGACTCCAGTAACTGCCTCTCCATGGGGCTCTGCAGCGGCGGCCAGGCTGCCACTGGGTTGCTTTGATGCTTCCCCATCCAGGAGCTGGTGGAGGTGTCAGTCCTCTGCAACCACCCAGGTTCAGCCCACCTCTTCACAAATTGTGAAAAATTAGCCAGATGAGAGCTAATGTGGCTTCCTCCCACCAGGATAGGGTGTTCTGGGGCGGGAGCTCTCAGCTCTCAGAATTAAGTGGATACAACAATAGGAAAGGGAAGGGTGAGATTTTTTGCAGGGATAGTAGCAAAGCCAACATAGCTGAACGTGTGCAGATTTTAACCAGCCCTCCTCCCTCAAGGTTAAGGTTGACTATTCTCAGCCCTATTGCCCTGCAAAGGAAACTGAGGCAGAAAGCATGGGGGTAGCCGAGCTGTCATATTGCAGCATGCCTATCACCCATGTACAAGCTACATGTGCTCATTTGTGTGTGTTTGTATTTACCCTCCCAGGGAAATGCAAAAGCAGCTCATTAAATAGCGTGACAAATAACTTCTGTCGCTGTCGATTCCATTGTTTGCGTCTCTAAAATGTTTGCGTGTGCTACTTTGGGATATATAGTCAGGCCCCATTGAGCACATGAATGGGCAAGTATTAGAGCTGTAAAGCAACACCTTGGATTTGCCATCTCTGCAACTCACTTAATTAAGGGATCTGTATCCAGAAAGCAGAAAATGCACATTTCTCATTACAAAAGGTGAAATTTCTGAAATCCATTAGATACACTGTAGGATAAAAATGTGCAAGGTTCCCACACACTGCTATGTCAATGCATCTTGTTCCTCTTCTATAATACCCCCTGCTATTCTGAGCAAAAATCTTCCAGTGCATTTCTGCTGATGTGCCTCAAACCTCAGGTCTGACACTCCGCTAATCCCAGCCAGTCTTCCCTCAACATTTTTACAGCCCAGCCTTATACTGATGGGCTGCAACTTTTGCTGTTCAAAGAAATAACAAGCACAAACCAGCTCCTTGGGTTCCACCTCCAATGAACTGGGGCAAACCACATAATAGATTTCCCTATGGCAAAAAGCCCCCCAGAAATGTGCCACGTGCTGTATTACAAGCTTCAAACCATTTCTCCCAAACTAGAGATGGCAGCAAGAGCCTCAGCTATAAAGGAGAAAGAGAGCACAGGAAATTCAGGGCATGACAATGACTTAGGTCCTGGCAGTAATTTGGGTATCCCCAGTTCTGACAGCGCCCCGAGAGTTTACCAGATGTGGCTGTTATGGAAGTCTGCCAGGGACTTAGAAGGGAGAGACTGAGGTTGAACCAGTACATGGCTTTGGCAGAACCCTTTGATTCCTGCATGCCTCAGTTTCCCTAGGTCTTAAGCAGAGATAATGACACTTCTCCCACGGTGAGGGCACCTGTGGGAAGGGACCATCTATGTATTAACTATCTATTTGCAAACAATCTGGAAAGGAGAGATGGTAGAAAGTACAGTTTCCAGCTGAGGTGTCTCAGCACTGTTGTACCTCTGTGTTTGAGAGCTGAAACCAGGGCTGCTTCCCATACGTGAAGATCTCCCAGAGGATCACCCCGAAGCTCCAGACATCACTCTCTGTTGTGAACTTCCTGTACATGATGCTCTCTGGAGGCATCCAGCGGATAGGCAGCATGGTGTGTCCTCCAACCTGGGTGAGGGCAAAGGCACAAAGAAAGCTGAGTGATGAGAACCCTGAGGAAAGGGATCACGTCCACATGATGTGAACAAATGCAGGGCATCCCTGTAAGCTACATCAACAAGGAGCTATTCAAAAAAGCTGGGCTGGCTACTGCATCCCCGACCGCCCATGGGCTTACCCACCAATCCCACCTGGTTAACATGATGGATAGGGAGTGAAATGTTTCAAGATAAATGATGGCCTCTCCTCCCAAAATGGGCTTGAAAAGAAATCAAACGACAAAATGCCAAGAGCACACTCCCACCCTATAGTCTGATGAACCAGGAGGCAAGGCAAGAAACAGTGTCCAGCAAGTATTGTGCTGAGTTTTGCAGGGCCTCGGTGCTCTGGGGCACCCACCAGAAATACAGAGTGAGGTTTGTCCCTCCTCACTAAGGTTTTCTAAAAGTCATACACAGGCATCTGCACATCACCTAATGCCATGAAAGAGTTTGCGTGCATAAAACTGTGCTACAGGCTTTTTCAAAGAGTGCTTTGAATATGTAAATGACTGCAGGACCACACTGCAAAAAGGCGGTCTGTTTGTAAAGAACGGGCTCTTACAGGCAGGGATATGCCCAGCATTTAATGCAGGAGGGAGAGCCAGCCCCTTTGGAGAGTTTGGCAATGGAAGAGCCCATGGGTGAAGTCCCATTGGGGTATGCCAAGCCAGGGAAAGGCTCTTTCTCTGTCAGGGTCTGCTCTTCTCTATGAATGAATGAATGAATGAATCCAGCAGGTACAGAGCAGGTTTGCGGGATACATACGAACAGTTTGAAAGCAGATGGATTTACCTTCAGATTCACTAGAGATTTCTAAACAAGTGTCTCTGAGCAGGACAGGTTTTTCTCTGTTCTGTCCTACATAAGAAGCACCATCTGTGGGAAAACAGCTAATTGATAAGACCAGGCGGTGCTGGAAGCAGTACGGCTGCAAGTCTCCAGCACTCATTCCTACTGAGGATAAAGCGTCCGAGATTTTAGCGGTGATGAGAAAGAGTGCTTTTGTGGTGCTGCTTGGAAGACTGCTTGTCTCATTACAGACACCAAAAAAGCAAGTGCTAATAACTTTGTAGCACTGTATGTGAATCAAACAGGCAGAAATCTCTCTGGTCCTGCAAAGCATCACAGGGAGGAGGTATCTGGTATGTAGGTTTCCAGCATATGTGTGGCTATTCAAAATAATGAGATTGTTGTGTTTACTTGGATGAAAACTTTCCTTGTACAAACAAAAGCTCTTGGTTGAGCTGCCAGTTTTCCAAAGCTGCTACAGTTTTCTTTGCCTGATTAAAGCAGAACTAGTGTGGGGAGGGGTCAGCACAGAGACACGCTGCAGTGCTTGGAAGCAAGCGGGATAGTGCTGGGGAGGTGTGTTGGAACAGGGTGTGAAATGGGTATGATGCTTAGCAGGCTTTCTGCATGAAGGGGGTGAGTCAGACTTCTCTGGGGTTTGGCAGAATTTGGTACTTGGGCTTGCAATGTTGTACTCAGAGGTCTGCAGACCAGCCTTTTTTTTTTCTCATTTTGAAATAGACCTTCCTTCAACAAAGAGGAGTTTTGAAAGTCTCAGGAACATCATTCTTTCCTAAGTGCAGAGGTGCTCAGAACTGCAATGCATGAAGATAAAAAGCTCATTGCAGCTGTACACCTCCTGTTTAGAGATGCCTTGGCTGGTGTGTTCTCAGCTCGCTTCTCTGAACTCCCAAGAATGTTCTTCCGTAATGGAAATTGAAATATGCTTTTCTTGTTCCTTTGAAACCTTGGCTGCAATTCTAGCTCTTTCCTGCATTCCCAGCTTTTACAAGTTGCTTTCTCTTCTTGTGAAGGGCTCTGAGGAAATGTTACCAACAGAACAGGACATGTATCGAACTTGATTGTTGTAAAAAATGTTTTGGGCTAATGCTTATTTTATTATCCTTTGAGTAGCCCTAAGTTTTCAGTTTTCTAACAACCTCAAAATGATCACTTATTGCAAAGCTCTCTGTGTTTGCAATATCCTGAATCTTGTAGGATCGCTTGCGAGTACAGGTAGTACGATGTGTTGAGCACAGTCAACTCCCTTTTGAATGGGTCCTACAGCAGTTCAGAATCTATGAACCAGGTTCTCAGCTTACACAAAGAATATTACTGCAGTATTGCTTGAAAGGGGGGGGGGGGTCCTCATTTACACCACTTGCGTGTCTGGCCCTGAAAGCAGAGCAGACAAGCCAGTAGTCCCATCTCCGTTCTAATAAGCTAAAATAAGGTTGAGGTCTTTCATCTGCTCCAGAGACATCCTGGGGAAGAACCGCCAGTAAAGTGACATACACAGTCAACCGTTGTCCCAAGGATGCGACGACACAGTCTTGGCTTAGCTCATACGGTGGAGTCCAGGGATGGCCAAAGCATTCCTCCCAGCCCTGTATGTCATGTGAGACATATCTTTTACTAAAAATTAATCTGGTAATAATTACTAATCAAATTAATTTGGGGAGGAAAAGCCCCAAGCAATGCCCAGAAACGTGTGGATCCAGAAAAATATGGTTCAGCTATGCTCATAAAAAAGAAGGTAGCCTTTGCAGAGGTATTCTTTGCATCTCAAACAGGGTGCCACATTTTTGAGAGTAAATGTTAAGTCTTGCACTTACTAGCTGGCTATAAGCAGAACAGGCATCAATTAAACTGTACCATAAAAGCACTCCAATGCCTAGCCTGGCACATAAGGCTGACTATTACACTTTAAAGCATTGCTTTTGACTATCCCTTACTGCTTCCCTCACAAACTGATTAGGATTAAAATTCCCATTTCACAGATGAGAAAACAGATGCAGGAAGGCTGGGTAAGGCCGTGTGCTGAAGCTGTGTAGTAAGTCAACACCAAGTTGAGTCTCCCTGATCTGCGGTCAGCCATACCCTGTTACTTGCTGATGTAGCAAAATGATTTAGAGCTGAGCACAGAGGGATTGTGCTACTGATGCCATAGGAAGCAGAGTGTGTCCAGGGTGACAGAAATCCTTTGCATAACATGTAGTGGCTGTGAGTTGTATTATGCCACTGTAGATTTGCACGTGACTCCCATGGCTACATACTACTTTTACAGGACCAGCCATTGCCAGAAGCATAAAAGTGAAATGATGCTATTAAATCAGGCTAAAAAAGAAGGATGCTGGGTTTTTTCCTATGCAAAGCCAGTTTACATGGCATGTCCTTGGCTTTGCAAAGAATCGTTACCAGGTCTTCAGAGAGAAGCTTCAAGTTTGTTTCAGGCAAACCTCCATTTGCTCAGAGCTGGGCCTGGCAGGTTTCAGTCCATGCAGGACTGATGCTTGTCAGAAGCATGCTGCTTCCGAGTCTTTTCTAAACCCGTCATGTCATCTTCCTACCCCATCTTCCTCCATTTCCCCTGGGAGCCAAGGATGGGGGAGCCCAGCCATCATGCAGGTTCATCTTCTAAAGGCCTCTAAGGGTAAAATACCCTCAGACAGTGGCATTGTAACATCTCCCCTGGAGACACTCCACAACCTGGAAGAGGGATTTGCTTTCAAGCAAATAAAGCAAGTAAATCCTCCTCTGTTCCTCTCTTTAAATCCTAAGATGCTGCCAAGTTCGCCCTTTCTCCTTGTTATTTTAATGCTTCATAGACCTGCAGACTGGCCTCTTTATCCCATTGCCATGGCTGTCTAGCTTTGCTTGACATTTTTAGCTCTCTGACTTTTTCTCCCTAGATAAACTCTCCATGCCTGCATTGACATGTTACTCCCACTGCTTTGCTTTTTCAGTTTGAAGTACTATCCTGGTAATAAACAGAACAATAAGTGCACATCTTCTGAGTGGCCAAAGTTTCCTTCTTCTGTATCCATTTTAAGATCACAGTATCACCAACTCATTTCCACCCCTTTCTAACGGATACTCCCAAGTGCATGACCTGGTCTGCAGCCACGTTTCTGATACTCCAGGGCACCTGGCCTCTGCTCTGAAGCCTCATTACACATCCAAGCCTGTAGACTTGCAAGATAACCAGCACTCCCTTGGGGTAGCTCATTGCTATATTAGATATGAACCTTGGGGAGCTGGGGGAGGTTCGTGAAAGGCCAGCATTAATGGCTATTAGGGAGAGAGATAATTACTTAATGCTAGTACAGCACTTTGACGATGTAAAGCTATATAAGTGCAATGTACAAGTAGGAGGCTTATAAGGCTTGGGATTTGTCTGCTACCAAGGAAAGCTGGTGTCTGGGGAAAAGATTCTCCTTGTCCCACCTTTCTGAATGACATCCAGCTGATTAGGAAGGGAAAAGATGGTTTGTTATCCCCAGTGAGTTCGACAGTACAGCAGCAGGTAGTGGAGCAGCAGTGTTCAGCAAAGACTGTGCACTATGCCTGCAGTTTGGGCCGCTGACAGAGATACCATGGAAATCAAAACCAAAGTATGGCTGGAAAACCCTCATGAGAACTTTGGACTGCTGGGAATCCAGAGACTAACACATTAAAGGCAGCTGTTTGTGAGCAGCGCTGTTTTCCCCCTCCCGGCTCACATACCACCTCCTGGGCTGTAGCCCAGGGTGGCATTCAGAGGGGAGGTACTGAGCCATCCACTCCATGCTCACAGCTGAAGGTTGCTTCATGGATCTGTTAAGAACAGAGTTTGGTCTCTGGCATACTTTAAGGCAGTATTTTATTTTCCTCTTTGTGCAGTTTCCTTCCCAGCTTTGAAATAAAATGAAAAATAAACCCGTGCTTTTGTTTTCCTTAGTCATTTGACATTCACTTTCCAAGGTCATTTGACAGCTTTCTTCCTGTTCCTGGCATACTTCAGGAAGGCTCTGCTCCTGCTCCTGCCTTGGGAAAGTCACAAGAACCACTCACTGTAGGTGTCTTCATATGGTGCAGCGTTATTTGAACTTCCCTTTCATGTGCAGGAAGCTGAGACATTTGAGTTTGTACAGAATCATGTAGCAGTAGTGGAGACCCTGGCACCATTTTTCTCCAGGAAATTCCAACGCTCAATCCACTCGATGTAAGGATAACACACACATTCCCTGAATGCTGTCTCTGTTCCTGCTGCTGTAGGTAGGGATGACCTGGGATCTTATTTAATTGCAGACCTGGCTGTCATCCCAGGCCGGGGTGCACCAGAACACATGTCCTTTAGCCCTCAGTTCTAGAAGCTGGGTGATCCCTGGAAGATACTTAGCTCTGAACCTTCCCCCAGCAGCCAGATGTATGTCCCCATCAGGACAGGCCGATTCCTGCTGCGGGCAGGATGTGTTATTCAGCAGTTCTGGACAGCCTTGTATGAATAAGAGCTGCAGGTGGCTCAGTGACCCAAGAGGACACAAGGGCAAAAAAAAAAAAGCAATGCAAGCAAGAAGCAGGAAAACCACCCTTGTTTGGCTAAGTTGAGCTCCTGGAGAAAAACAAACAGCAAACAAAACTGCTGTAGATCATGCCTTTGTTAGTCGAAGTCTGTCAGATCAGGCTGGGGCAGGAGAAGGTGGCTTCTCAGGGACAAGGCAAAGGGCAGTACGTGCTGATGGCTGGGGATGCAGGAGACACTCCTTCCTCACCTTCAGTGCTGCATCCAGCAGCACTGAGAGATGTTTCCCAATCACATGTGCCTGTATTTTGCTGCGTGGGTCCTGACAGATTCCTGGGTACCTTTTGCAAAGCAGAGAGATTAACTGACGTGCCAGACAGAGCTGAGCTTTGCTGAACCTTAGCTGTCCCCCACTCCATAGTTTTAACTGTCACCTTACGGGGCTCTTAAGTACCCAAGTGGTTTAAATCAGAGATAGCTGAAGGTAACTGCAAGTTGTGACTGGGTGTGATTCTGAGTACTTTAACTGTCATTCTCCTTCAGCTTATCCAGAAAGAAAGGCTCTAGCCATAGCTGAGATTGCACCATTGCCAGAATTGCTCTGCCCACAAAATATCCCCAAGGTGTTCTCCTGACCGAGAGGCATCACGCGATATGGCCATACCAGCCCTCGGGCTGAGCCTCTTCTAAGCGACTCAAAAGCCATCACTGCAAACTCTGCATAGCCCCGTCCTTGCGTTCAGGTCCTGTGCCTTTGCTGCCGCTCTGCCACAGCCAGTGCTGAACATGAGCTGAAGAACACTCAGCAAATAAGAAAAAGCTTCCTCCAAACATTTTGACTTGACTTATTGTGTCCTCACCATGCAGCACTCTGCACGTGTATGCTCTACTTTCTGGGAATGGCAGATGTGATCCTCTCCTAATCCTCACTTTCTACGCCAACCACCTCTTCCATTGCAGGCTCTGGCAGTGCCGCAGCATGGGGCTTGCTGCCTGCTCCCCTGCATGCCAGTGACTGAAGACATCTCACAGCAATTTGCAAGCGATCACAGAGGGGGGTTGGAAATTTACAGAACGCCCAAGGTAACCTGCAGCTGCTTCTCCTACTTGCCTGCAGCTGCACTGGGTGTCCCAGCCGTGGCCAAAGCAGGGAAGATGCAGGTCACTTGCTGCCAGAGGGGAGAGTTGGACTTAACCAGAGAGCATGAGGAAAAGAACCAAATGTCCCCATCATGAGGTGATGTAAGGAGCCAGATGGACTTGCTCAGGAGCAGGAAAGACTGACCAGGCAGGGTTAATGTGAAACTGAGAAGGGGTGAGACCTTCCTGCTGTCAGTAGGACTGTTTGGCAAGGGACTGTTTGTTCCCCCCAGATGCACACACTGTGTTTAAACATGAGTCTAAAAATAAAGCCTGCCATTGACATTGTTTTTCCTTACTTCATTTAACAATCTAGTTGCTTTATGACCTGTAATTCTGAATCACGTTGAATCAAGCGGTATAATTTGCAAGCAGGGACAGCGGCCTTTCTCCCCCTTCCCCTCATCTCTGCTCCACTGACTGTGTTTTAATCCCACGGTTTTCAGCATTCCTAATGAGCCATTAACAAGCTGCCAATTACTTATGCAAATGAGGGGGGGCAGACATGGAGGGGTGGCTGTAGCTAGAGGTAAATTCTACTACCTCAAAACGGCCTGAGATAAATCACTGCTGCTCTAAGAGCTGCCTGTACCCAAGAGTCCTCTCAGTTATATTATCTGCCATCTAAAAATGCCAGAGGTAATGCAGAGGATGGTTAAGAAAAGGGAAACAGAGGAGTAATCGCACATATATTTTTAATTACGTTTGCCAATAATCTATTTGGTGTGCTCCTTACCAGAGCCCACCCCTCCTATTTACTTCCCAGACCCCAAAGCAGCAGCACCCACTGCTAAGAAAGGGCTGCACAACCAGCCTGCAGAGGATCAAAGGCCAGTTTCTTATCTTCGTAGAAGTAAATGCTCCAAAAGCCACAAGCTCCAACACAGGGACATAAACTGTAAGAAACACCACCCTTGCCTCATTCAGCTGGGGAGAGGTGAGAGCAGAGCAGCTGTCATTTGCAAAGCACCTAGTAACGAAGTCAGCAAGGCCACCACCAGGTCCCAGCAGGTCCTAAACCCCCACCCTGACAGCTGCTGCTCGAGCCTGCCAGGTGAACAAGAGGTGACCAGCCTCCTGAGCCCCTGGACCACCTACTCAAAGCTTCTTTTGGCCCAGAGTAACAAAACCCCACACTAGGATCTCGGAGTGGAGGAAAGTGGTAGCACGGGGGAAAGATTCACTGGTAGAAGACCCAGTGGCTTCCCGGGAGTCCCACTGCTCGGCTGTGGGCAGCTGTGCAGGGGGTTGCATGCAGATGGTGGCCTCTGCGGTTTTCTGCACCACAGCCACAACACGGGCACCACATCTAGGCTGCTCAAAAGCTACCAACTAAGCCACCTTTCTCCTGGTCACTGCCCAGACAACAGCAGGTGCTGAGAAGGCCACTAAACCTAGTCAAACTACAGTCATCACATGGTTTGTCAGGCACCGTATGGATTTACCAATTTGTCTCCACCAGGCTGGAGATCCTTGCACCACACCACACTCTTCCAGGACAGGCCTGCTCAGAGACATGCAATATCCATGAAACAGCACAGCTGTCGGCTAGATACAGCTTCAAAGGGGATCTGTGGTCTGCAAAGACTGCATGTGCCAACAGAAATTGTCCATGACTGATCTGCATTATCATTTTGCAGTGAGCTGGTAATGCTACAAGAAGTGTTTAATAGCTCAAAAGCTAATCAGGTAGAGACTAAGTTAAACCATCATGATGCAAGAAATGCGTCCATCAGGATTCTGCTCTTTGGCGGATGCAGAGAATGAAAATCAGCTCAGTTTCTGGCTTCGGAAAGTAGGAAGATTTTCCCCATAAATCTTAACCTGGCTACATAAAAGTGAAGTCCCAAAATGGCCTGAGAAATGCAGTTTAGGAAATAGGACCAATAAAACACTTGCATGTATGATCACCCTACACTAAAATGCTTTCAGATTAGTATCTCATAATCTCCCCTACCATCGTGTCTCTCTCTCTGTCCTGACAGTGACTCCCCTCTGGGTAACCCATAATGCTCCGTCTTTGTCTGCAGCCAGAGCCATTCCAGGCTGAAGACTATACGTGATTTAGATAAGGCTCCATTACTTAACGTGTAGATGCTGGACAATCAGTTCAACTGCCTTAGCATTAATCATAATCATACTCAAAATTCATTAAGCTAGATTGTTTGGAAATCTATTTCTTGTCAATGTCAGAATCACTGAGCATAGCCCCGGCAGGGTACAGAGAGAAATTTAATACATTGGGAACTCCCATATAACAAATGGGAACTCCCTATAGAAGCAGAACATTTCTTTACGTGCAGTTGGACTCTGGCAGCTCCTGCCTGGTTTGTCATTTGTGAATTTTGTTAAGCAGCAGTGAAACAGTCTGAGTGTGCTGTCTGTGGGCTGATCAAGAGGCATCTATAGAAATATGTAGCTGAGTATGGAGTTTTTAAGGGGGAAGGTTAGATGCTCAGATCCATGCCCACAAATCTTAATAATACCTTTTGTATCTAAAAACTGGCCAGGCAACCCAGAGACTTTCATGTGCAATCATGGTGTGGAGGTACAAAAATCAAAAGTCCTTTCAAAATAGAAACCTGTTCCTTGCTTTCCTGAAAACTTCCATTAGATTAGAGGATGGGGCTTTAGTACTTCACCAAGATGAAAAACTTTGAGCAATAAAATAGCTGGATCACTCCTTCCAGCCAGTTTCCTGTAGGCCAATTGAGGACGGTTCCCAATGGTGCGCTCCCTAATGGTTTATTTGGCCTCTTTAAGCATTTTGGATGATGGTGCTTTCCTTCAGGTATGAGTTCTCAGCCCCTAGTTGCACAGTGGTTTCTCAGCAGGGTAACATCACAGAAATATAGAACAACTTCAGAAGACGCATACTTTTTGTCTCCTAATGAAGGCAGTGCAGGCACAGATGGCAACTCAGACAAACACGTTGCAAGCAGTTTCAAAATAAAGAGCTCATCATCAGAGGCTGCAGTGTCACACCTACTAATGATGCAATTAAACTCATCAGTGCCGGTGGGAACGCTGTGCCAGCTCTGGCACTGCTGAATGGAGAGCTGCATTTCATGGCAGAGGCAAACCCCAACCTGCCACCCCCCTCCCCTGCCACAATTTAGGTCCCTGTAGAAACACACTGAATATATGACGCCAGTGGATGAACTTCCTGACACCTAAAATACAGGGGGTTGCCCTGGACATGCCCTTCCCATGCCTGCCTGAAGCATCCCCGTTACAATGTGATGTGGCTCCCAGAGGGGAGGCTGCCGATGGTGACAACAGCCAAAGATGGACAGGCACAGAAGAGCGACTGCACCCACCAGCACAGCTGCAGCGGGGGAGCAGCAGCAGCACTGGGAAGTGACAGAACTGAAACCACCAACAGCCATAACGGTGGCACGTGCAGAAAGTGGGGCTGGGGTTTGGCCATAGGGTTGTGATAGAAAACAAGCTAAATCTGAAAATCTGAAGACATAAAGCATTGCAGCCTCTCCTACTCTGTTTGTCCACCCAAGACTTTCTGTGCATTGGCATTTCCTCCATTTTTGATCAAGTTTTCCGGATGCCCTCGAGTAGCAGAGAGTTGCTGGAGTCCCATGCATTTTAAACCACTGTGTTAAAATTCTTCCTCCCTACTTCATTTAGCCAGGAGTGTAAATAAATAAGCAAACCCACAAACACAGGAACCTGGTTCCCAGATGCCATTAGAGCCCTCAAGCACTAAGTGGCCATCGCAGATATCGCTAGTTGCCTTCTGCTCCCCTTCCTGCAGCCACTCAGACGCTCCACCCCAGGGAGCCCCACTGGGACCATTCAACAAACCCAACAGCTGGTAGGACACATCTGACTGTTCCTGCCGTAATATAGGACTGCTTCTAGACGGTCAGCTCTCTGAACTAGGCGAGTTTTCCTAGAGGAGTCTCCAGCCACCAGCTCTCCATTAGGGTTAGCCACAAGAGGAAGGACAGAAGGAGAAAGTGAGTCTAAAGAAACCGCTAATGTTCTGCAGTGTCTGATAGGATGAATGACCCCTGCAGACATATGCTGAGCAGACAGGACAGTCCTCAATTATGTCATTGCTGGAGCATTTACTTCAAGGAGAAACGTGACTACAAATGCTGGGCTTAAAGCCTTGGCTGTTTTTACCGCCTCTGGATAAGCTGCTCTGGTCCAAGAGCGTTAGGTATATGTATGCATCATGCACAGGCAATGACACGCATGTCTGCGTACGAAACAGCTTCACAGCCCAAAGAGTAAAGCTGAAAAAAAACGGTTAAATTTCATTCTGCCCTCTTTCCTCTGTGAGAGAGGGCCCTAAAGGATTTGCTAAGGTATTGATGGGTGCCAATCCATATATCCCAGCGGGTAACCCACAGCCTCCCTCAGGAAATCACAAGCAAATCTCGCCTACATGATGGAAATTTTCCTGCTTGCCACAGATTTTCCCTAGCCTCATCCTCACTGCGTTATCCCGGTGCTGACTTCTATATACTTCTCTCAATGTTTTCTAACCTTCAGGCTCACAACTTTGTAAATATTTGCAGTCAGGTAGCACATTTCCCCACTCTGGTCATTCTTCAGACAAACTATTTTCATACAGCTCTTTGTGTCCTCAGCAATCAATTGTTTCACACTGTCTTTGCTTCTGCTGCGCCTCTCCAGAAACTGTCGACCTTATGGATACTCTTTGTGGGGCTGAGTCAGGGACACATGGCTGTGTAATAAAAGGGTATTTAAAATAATGACTGCTGCAGAGGCACACACTTTGCTTTTTGACTTGGGTCCTTTACATGGATGGCTTCAGAAAGACATTTGTTTCACTGGCACACTGAAAGCCATAGGATTGCTGGGGAGCTGCCACCCCACAAGGGACTGTGCTTGGTTCAAGGAGGACAGGGTTTATAAAGACAAAATGTAATTTGCCCTGGGGCAGCCACAATCTCCCTTTTACAGCAATACTTGCTGTATATTGATCATAACCGGCTCAGTGCTTTATTAGCCACCCGAGGTGCGATGAGCTGCTACTGGCATTTGTGCTTGATAATCAAAGGCATTTGTCATTCTTTGAAATGTTCTGTGAGTAGGTGTTTGATTTGGGTGCATGTAAAAGAGGACAGCAGGCTGGAGCAAGAGGCAGGGAGGCAGCGGGCACAGGTAGGGTGTCCTGCTGCCCACCCCTTGTCCTGACCCACAGGGCATCCCCGCTGCAGCATCCCACATGACCTCATGGACACTGTCCCACAGGGCAGGATCCCGTGGCCGTGCAGCTCTGTGGCTCAGCAGCATCTTCCACCACTGGCAAAGCTCTGCTTGAGGAAGCTTGAAGAGCAGCAGCCGTTGCTGCCGTTCAGACCACAGCCGCCAGGCACCCATAGCTCCCTCGAAGCCCTCCTTTCTCTTTTGCCTTTCCCTCATTTCCTAGACAAACTGCTCTGGGTTTTTTTTTCCTCCCTCTCACTGGCAGGTACAGGTGGCTTGGCACCTCCCCAGCTTGAATTTTAAACTATTTAACAGCTTTAAATGCACCTAACAGGGTTTCAGTCTGCACTTTGCTGCCGTCCCTCTGCTTCTCTGACACTGGGAAGGACAGTGGTTTGAAACCCAACCCAGACTTCACTGTGCTGGAGGTCTAATTACATGGTAACTGGTGACCTTGTAAGTACAGGGTAATCTGCTGCGTAATACCAGGGTAAATTATCCCAGTACTTCTGTCTTTTCCACTGCAGTCTTCTGCAGAGACAGAAATACGGCCAGTTAAATGGTAATTAATCTTTAAATCATTTGGCACTTGCCCAGGCCAATGCGAAGTAACCAGCAGAAGCCCACTGGCTCTGTGCAGGGCAAGGGACCAGCTCAGGAGCCACCGCTCTGGGACTGTCTGGTGTCACTTGGCCAGAGCAGGGGCTACTTTGTCATCCAGCCTCTCCGGGTGCCACATGCCTAGGGCAGCAGGTATGGGCTGCTTTCCCGGAGCTGGATGTAGCTCTCTTGCCTGCCCTGTGTCAGGCATCGCTTACTCGGAGGGACACATCCAAAGCCATCTGCAGGAGGAAGGGGGCACCAGGAGCATGTGGATGCCCAAGGGGAACAGGCAGCCACCTTGTCTGTGTTAGCAGGATGGGGCCAGAGGTTCAGAGTGGCTCACCCTGATGGGGGTGAGCCATCTGGAGCACTTCCTTACCCTCAGCACGAGGGAGGTGCATGGAAACAGCACCAACACTTTCCTCTGAAACCATCCAAACCATCCAGGCACAGCCTCAGGCATTCACCCTGCAAAACTCCAGGAAAACCGGCTGAGAGATCTGCTTTCTCCCTCAGCACTGTGAGATGCCTTCATTCCCTCCCACACTAACAGCCTGTCGCCCTGGGGCTGGGGGCTGCCTGTCTGACCCCTGGTACCTCTATGGCACCAAAATATATTTGCATACATTTTAGACCCACTGACATCATTCTCTCTGGAGACCTTCAGGTTTTTATAGTAACTACGGTAATGATTTTCAGATTATAGACTAATAAAATATTTTAATTTGTTAGGAACATTAAAGTGGGCACTGCACGATTCTTATGACATTTAAATACTGCTTGAAAAGAAAAAAAAAAAAAGAAAAAAAAAGAAAAAAAAGAAAAAAAAAGGAGGGAGGGAGTTCTGAGTGCATTTCTTTTCCAGACAAGAGCACTGAAATAGAAAGTCAAAATCCTACACACTGGTACCCAGATCAGCTCTGACACCTCCCCTCCGTGCCCGTTTCACTTGAATTCCTGCCAAGTTAAACAAGAAAACATGAGATTGCAGTGTCCTAGTTGCAGCCCTGTTTTTGGCGAGCGAGCCCTCCTCCTTAGTCACTCTGTGTGGCAGCGAACTGATCTAAGCATGTACAACCCCCCGTGTGCCATCGCCTTCTGTGGGCTGGGTCACAACTCATGGCTAACACAGAGTTTTTGCACCTCAAGCCTATACTCACCCATTTCTCCCCCCTGCCCATTCGTTGTGCACCTTGATTAACTAACCAGACAAGACTAAAGCAAGCAAGCCAAGGCTCTAGAGCATCCCATCATTTCTGTGGCATGCAACGGACACCGTGTGCCACAAGGCAGACTGCTGCACCAGCCCCTTTCCTCTGGCTTGGTAGAAGTTGCACAGTTTGGAGTGCAGAAGACTGTGCTGAATAAAGCAGGAGCATTTTGGAGGAGGAAAATTGCCCTTGCAGCTCCATGGGTTGATATGGCTGATAGCTCTGTGCTTCACCTCCTAACCTGTAAAATGGGGCAATGCAACTCACTGCCTTCTCAAAGATGCTGTGCAGGTGGGGGCTTGTACAGTAAAGCAATAAATGGCACGGGAAAGCCTGCCAAGAGAGGGAAAAATAGTCAGATGTTTAGCCTAGCATTAGTTATACCAGGCAAAAGAGACAGAGGGTTACACAGTGAATATTATGGAGAAGAATAGCAAAGAAGTTCCTTTGTTCTGTGAGTACTTTTGCCTTGTACCTCAACTGGATCATACGAGATTAACGGCAGGTGATTATGTAAAGTCTGTACTACAAGGCAGAGGCAAGCGTGAGCTTGGGCCTCCCCCTTATCATTACCTGACCTTGCACACTCCCTTTTGCAACCTCAGCATTTTTTTGCAGATAGGATTTTTGGGCGGTTATTTTAAGAAAACTGTGTTAAATTTCTTGCTTCTGTGCCAGATACCTGCTGTTTAACAAACGGGCCATGACTAAGCATAGACTGGAAATTAGAAGCATCTATGAGTGAAAGCAATGAGATTCTGGGACTGTCTTCCCTTAGGAGCACATTTAATAGTGGTGCTTGATTATGAAAAGGATAAATCTGATGTGATTGATGCAACAGGGGATTGGATTTGATGATCCAGGGAATCCCTTCTAGCCCTCTCTACTCCTAATGAATTTATTTTCTAAGGACGGAGGGGATGCAGTGCTCTACTGATGGCAAACAACAGAGAAAAGTGGGTACCTGCTGATGGTTAATGGGTCTCCATCCCTAGACTTAACCACTTCCCATCACCAAGAAGGTGGAGTAAGTGTGTCTCCTGGTTCTGCCCATCCTGAACACACCAAGCAGAGGTGGGAGCAAGGATCCTACCTGCTTCCCTCTTTGCATTTTCCAACTACCAAGGACTTTGAAAATTCACTTTCCTTGAACCAGTACCACAAATGTCTCAGGTCACAGGTTCCCTGTGTATTTCTAAGGTACTTACCTGTCTCCCAAAACCACAATGCCTGTATCCCCTGCAGTCTTTTTTTCTCCTCAGAATCTCCTCAGTGAAGATGAGCATGGATCATCTTTTAACAGTGGGAAACTGAGGCACAGAAGGACTAACTGAATTCGCTATGATGGCAGAGGACATCGGTAGCATGGAAGGGACCTGCAGCCCAATCCAAAGCTGGGATCTCACTGCTGGACTCTTCTCTGTGTACTTAACTGTGCTTTCCCTTTCACAACAGGAATTGTGGAGCAGAAAGTATCTTTCAGTCCAAGCATTCACTGGTCTGGGATTCCCATCCTCTGCCAAGCCAAGGGGGCTGAGTTTGGGGTTCCTGAGGGGAAACTGCAAGGTTGATTCAGAAGGAATGCACAGGGAAAGTGGCTATGTTTCTTTTTCCCCCTGAGTAGTTTTAATTCTTTAATTCCTACTTGCTAATAAGATAAAATGCTATGATTTCTGCAGGATCAAATGGTGCAGAATAAGCTAAGGGAGTTTATTAATTAACATGCTTTCAGGGGTGGGAAAAAAATAACAAAAAGAAGCAACAGGGTTGTAGATGATAGCTATAAATATGACCCAAACATTACCTGCCATGACATTTTAGCCAAGGGGAAGCTGTCATGTGAGTGCTGGGCATGGCACTCTGGTATTGAATAAAACCCATAAATGAGAGGGCAATGCTTTCCGTCTAGAAAAAGTGGCTGTTCACAGTGTTCATATGTTACAATTTTCCAGGGCCTGATCCTGCAAATAATACCAGGTATAGCACTTCAGTGTGTCAGTGCTCTGCTGGCCTCCCCAGGGACTGCTTGGAGCA
>JAVJGJ010000060.1:11503155-11524888 GCA_035590215.1 Microhierax caerulescens
GGGACTGCTTGGAGCAGGGAGTGCTAAGCTCAGTGGTAAACAGTTGCAGGATCAGATTCATAGTGTGCCAAGCATTTTGGATGAAAAGAGCTATAAAGAAGTCACATATTATTATGTCACATTGCAAAGGTCAACCCCAGTATTTGTTCTGTCATAAGGACATGATTGAAAGGCAAAAAATAGTGTCAGGGCACAGGGGAAAATAATTTTTTAAAAACTGCCCTCAGGGCTGAGGATACAGAATTACATCAGTGCTTAGAACTAAATTCCCATCCACACCCCACAATTCAATTTTGGCTCAGAAAGGTGTAAATGTAACAAAATAATCTTCAGCAGCACATCTTCTTATCCGCTGACATACCCTCTGTAAAATCAGTGATACCTAAACTCACACTCCTGTGTGATCCTTGCAACAGTTGGGAACTGCCAGAGCCCTGTTCTGTCACGGATCCCAGCAGCGCTTTGCAGGATCCACTCAGGTCCTTAACATCATGTAGGCATTCACTTAACCCCCATCGCTGATGGGGCAGGAGAAGTGTTGGGATGCTGGGAGTAGGCTGGGCACTGGGACAGCTCGTCCTTCATCACCTGGCCAGGAGCATACACATCCCCTAGCAATGTCAAAGGGAGGTTTGGGGCATGGGACCCTGGTAGTTTGTCCTCATGGCTACTTTGGAAATATTTATGACCATTTCTCTGGGCTTGCTGGCACAGGGGAGCTATTAAGAAATAAAGTAAGGAAGCCATCACTTTCCTGCCTTAATTTAAGAGAGGTCATGACTGCTCCACAACAGACAGTGTCTTTGGGTGGATTAGCTCGATCCACTTCCAAAACCAACTCAAGACAAGGCTCCCCAACTTTCTGGATCGACAGAGCACTTTCTTGTGTGCCAGCAGCAAAACCCCATAGAACAATCCAGTTCAGTGTTTGCCCCTCACACAGGCTTCTGCAGCTCACCTCTAGAAGCCTTGCAGCTTGCTAGTGGTGGCTTCTGCAACACCTGGGGAGGGGACCCACCGGGCTGAGCATCCCTACAGAGAGGCTCCAGCACAACAGGATGGTGGCCAGCCTCTGTGGGAGGGAAAGCAGGGTGAACAGAGGGGTTACCAGCCCTCAGCTGGTTCACAGGGCTCCCATCAGCCACCACCTTGGCAAACCGAAACACCTTTGCACTGCCAGAGCACCTCCAGGCAAGGGATGGGAGCAGCAGCAGAGCAGTGATGGTTAACATCCACTCCGTTGCAGCTGCAAGCACCCAACCGGGCAGACACCGAGGCTGCATCTAGACCAGCAGACAGAAGGCGTCAGGGCTGTCATCTGACAGTCCAACTGGTCCAAGGGTCTGGTTTTAGTCTGCGCCAATTTGACAGCATCTGAAGGACTGTTGAGAGGACAATGCAAGTCAGGGGCAGTCCCCAGTGAGCAGTACAAATGCCACCCTGCTTGGAGGTGTGGAGTGGTTGAGCTGCACAGAGGCAAACCATGCAGCACTCTCTGCCATCAGAGCCAGAGGACGGCACACACTGTCCACTAGTGCAGAGACAGCCTGGACACCCACGGGGGGAGACTGCACTGAAGACTTTTGCATTCATCCCATATTATCTCACCACACAGACAGGCACCAGAGAGTTACTACAGTAGAAACACGTGCAGTTCCCATCACACACAAGAGCCCCTTTGCTGCCAAACGCACTAGACCCGACCAAGTCCCAAAGCTGCTCAACCCCATGTGTCATGTCATGCTCAAGCGGTACCAGTCCCCCGCTTCCAGCTGCCCCAGGGGTCGAGATCCACTCACTGTTGCAGCTGCCGGCGGTGCCAGTCTCTGTCGCTGCCACGCTGCGCTGAACTGGCCCTTCGGACGCGGCCCTTCCTGACAGTGAATGGGTGAAAACAAGGGAAGGAGACAAACAAAAGAGAAGGGAAGGGTGAGAGAGGGAGGGAGGGATGGAGGGAATGAAGCAAGGGGACAAGAAGGGAAAGGGTATGTCTTTAACCGAACCATACGTCTTTCACTGGCTGCAACATCCCAACACTGCACAACCCTTGCTGCAAGGGTGCGGGGCAGGTGAGACCCTCTGGCCCTGGTCACCACCATCTTGCACCCCACACCATCACCTGCATTCGTGCAGAGGGAGGGCGACGTGGGTGAGAGTCAAGGGGTGGGGGGTGGCCTCCTGAAGCTTCTTCTTGGACTGTGAAGCCACATTATTTGGGGATTCCAGAGTCCCTTCCAGACAGGAGAAGTTTTAGGGGGCTTGAGCAGCTCCTCTGTATCATGCTCCTTGCCCACTGCCAGCCCTCCTGGGCACAGTGCGGGGACTCATCTGCCTCTTCCAGCAGAACAAGACCCAGACCTGATGTCTTTACTCAGGCTTAAGCTCAGGGTAGCCTGAGTTAAGGGCATCGTTGGCCAAATGTACCAGTGAAGCACCTCGTACATCACCCTATCCTTCCCCAAAAGTCTTTGTCCCATTGGTACTGTCACAAGTTGGGGGAGGAAGAAAAAAACTCATCCCACAGCTTCTGATCACCCACAAACCTGCCAGCACTCACAAAACTGAACCTTCAGAGGGGACAAGGGAAGAGACAGAAAATACAGCACTACATTTTCCAGCATATCAAAGTAGGAAAGATTTGGGGAATGGGAGGGACGAGAAGGGGCAGGGATCTCAGTGTGCAAATTAGAAGTAAATGAGGAGCACAAGGGCTGCTGACTTCCCAGTAAGGTGTTCACGATCCCACCGGGACAAAAAAGGAGACAAATTCCCAAGACGGAAGGGCAGTTGATGAGCACAGGGCACTGTGCTTGGGGGGACACTCCTGGCTGTGCTACTTAGGAGCTCAGGCTGACAGCTGCCTGGGGGATACCAAAAATACGGCCTCAGGGTGTGTCCAGCTAGTCATCACCCTGGGCGGCTTCCTACTCCCCACCAGAGGTGAAAACTGAGCTGCTAAATGTAGCCGACAGCTCATTCTGCTTGGGGAATTGCCCCGTGAATGACTGACTCACCTCCCTTCCCAAAAAGCTGAGGTGGGAAATGGGGGGGAAAGGCATAGGAAACGGTTTCATGATGGTTGTTTAAATTGCTTCTGCATTACAGTGTTACAGTTAGAGAAAAAGAAAAGAGAGATCTACCGCATAAAGCCACAACCTAAAGACAGCTGTGGCAGAGGTATGGACATTGCAAAGAAGTAGAGTAAATGAAGTCATCCAGCAGTGGAAAAAAACCAACCCATCAATATAACATGGTGCAGAACAAAGCAAATTCTACCTCAAACACAGAGCTGAAATAAAAACATCTTCCTCTGTCAGATCTATTACCATACATTTATTCCAATAACAAATAACTAACCCAGAGAGTTACCCAAACCTGATTTATTCCTCCATCTAAGTAAATATGAAGAGGCAGCCGAATCTGACTGTAAAAACCACTGATCTCATATGTTTTCCTTGTATGTATTGGAAAAAATAGGAGTGGAGTTTCTGCCTTGCTGCCAGGGGATGCTGGCAAAGCATTTGAGCTATAGATATTGTATCTTGTCACTAATGACTGCAGAGAACTAAAAAGGATTTGGATTTTTTAATGCTTCACATTAATTGATAATTTGGTCTCAGAATCCACAGTGGAACACAGGATTTGCTATATTGGATCAGTCTAGTGGCCCATAAAATCTGGCATCTTGCCTCAGTGATGCTCAGAAAAATTATCATCCCATGTCTTTGCTTATAAGATTGCTGGCCATTTCTGTAAGGCCATACAATTAAGAGAGAGAAAAGGTCTTTCTGGCCTGCACAGCAAGCCTCTTTAAAGCCCTGACACGTGGTTTTGGCAGGGCTGTATTACATCTGGGTTGTTTTCTGGTTGTTTTTTTTTTTTAACACAAGGAAGAAACTCTGTAATGACAAACATTTTCAACAGACATGCTGCTGGTTTTCCTCTTGGTCACCACCACTGAAATAGTGAGAACTTGTGTTTTCAGAGGGCAAATGAGAACATGACTAAGGCCAGAGGGGGGAAGATGCCTTGTACTGAGCAGAATAATATTGATTAGGCAGTGTAAAGATTTTCCTCACTAATTCCTTTAGCAATCTTATGTGTAGCTGGAGTAATTGGATGGGGAAGAGAGAGGTGGAATCATTTAAGCGTTCAAAGCTTGACACACACCAAGAAAAGATTCCTATTTTGTGTGTGTGTGCAATTTTGTGCATCGTTGCCCCTTGATTGTGCAGTGAACATGCTCTCTTTGACAGCCTAGCCCTAAACAGCCTGTGTATTAAAGACAGCTGCTTGCAGACAGGGGCTTTCTCCATCCAGCTGGTGTGGTGGAGCTCTGTGGCTGTGACTATGGAACAGGGGGGGACCAGGCAGGTAAAGCCTGTGGAAACTCTGACCATGGAGGAATCAGGAGGAAAAAAGAAAGGCAATGTTTTTTTCCATGCAAATATCTTAATTAAGGAGTATGGTGAAGCTATATACATCTTAATTTTTCTCGGGAAGTCTTCTGTTTGTCTTGAAGCAAGGCATAATTTATACATGCTCCCACTAAACTGGCTTATAACTTCTTTGCTTTGAGTTCCTTCTGCTGACCATACTGAGATTTGGGGATGCTCCCCACCTTTCCTGACTGATGTGTGATCTCATGGCTCTCGCCATGGTAAAGGAGAGCTGAGATCATGGTCCTGCAGATGGGAAGGCAAGAGGAGGTCACTGGCCAGCTGGGATGCAGTGAGGAAATGGGTCCGACAACATAGATAAGTTGAGAGGGGAGAGTTTGACGCATCCAAGTCTCCCTTGATTGTAAGTGGCTGTGCCTTCCGAAGTAGGAACAGTTAATTTCTGTATGCACAGGAGCACACACACTGTTTCTGGTCTACCTGGGGCTGGAATAATGAAACTTGCTGGCATATGGTTCTCTGACTTCTTCTGCTCTAGCTACAGTTTAAATCAAACCACCTTGGTAAAACCCAGGAACCACCAGTTTCTCTGTCCTGCCCTGTACAAAACCCTTCCTTGTTTCTGGTGACACCACAAAGGAACATGTTTGGGATGAATGTCCAGCATGGGAGAGGCTCTCTGGCTCAAACTAGGCTCTGTGCTCTTTTCCATGTATCTCACAGCTTTCAGGTTAATGGGATGGTCAGAGTGGGGACAGTGGGAGGAAGGGAGCACATTGCATGCAGGCAGCCTCCAGCAAGCACTTGGGAACCACACCTGAACAATACAAATTAGAAAGCAGGGGAAAAAAGACAGTTTCACAGTCAAGGCGGGGAGAGGGGGAACTACTCAAAGATGGGTGGGGAGCACAAGTAGCTTCTCTTGCCTCTCTGGATCTGTTGGCTGCACCCAGGGGACATTGAAACGGGAGAGAGTCCTGCCCTCCCTAGTTAAATTTTATGGGAAGGGAACTGCTTTGAAGGAAAAGGCTCCTGAAATCCCTGCAGGGAACTTGCTGTCTCAAGTTTTCACAGCAGAGCTGAACAGGCTTGGGGAGTCTGGCTACACTGAGAAACAAGCCCAGCTTTTTGAATGGAATTGGATCTCCCAGTTCTGGCGATGGCGTCCATCATCTCACCTGGGTCCAGCATTTCACTGGTTACTCCCAGTACTCTCCCCACCTCCCAGGAAAACAGAGATCAGTACAGACAGCTTTTAAGAGCAGCCAAAGTCCTGCCAGCTGGGACCCTGACCTCAGTCTGAGATGCATAGGGGACAGTATGGAAACAGAAGAGGCCACAGCATATGTCCCACAATATCCTCCAGTCCTCAATAATCAGCCAGAGATTTCTTGAAAACATGGGAGGTATTTTGTGTTTGATAGCCTCTGATAGATTACTTTGCTTTTACAATTCTGTTCAAACACTTTTCTCAACCCATCTATCATCTCCTGAGACATGGAATCCCACCACTTTACTACCCAGTGCTGCATCACTGTTGAATCCAAACGTCCCATGTACATCACCAGGTGTTTTAGGCCAGGAAATACCAAACAACAAACAATTCGTCCCCATCCAGCTGCATCCAGGACCTCCAGAAATGGAAAGCCAGCAGTTAAAATCCATCAAGAAGCTATATCCAATGACTGAGAGAAAGCAAAAGCCTCAATTCAAATGCTTGGGAGTGGGACTGAGCTTTGATTGAAAGTTTGTAAGTTAGCTCTCAGTAAGTGTGCGAAGGTTTGGGTGGTTTGAGGGGAACACAGAAGGGTTAAGCATTGAGGTCAGTGCTTGCATGAATATTGAGACAATATTAAACAACAAATCTGAGCCAAATGACTTGCAATGCAGCAGCAACATATACCAGGCATGAGAAAAGATGAGCGTGGAGGTCAAGTACCATAGCAGGGAGGTTTTATTTCCCAAAAACAAACTGCTCTTTTGTGTCTTTGCTTCAAAGAAGATGTCATGAGATTATGAGAGCTCTTCACCTGCCACATCCCTCTCATTACTGAAATGAAATAAATGGCAGCAGCACAAAAACAGCAACTCAAGCAGGAGAAAGAGAGGCATACAGTGAGGAAAAGGGGAGGGGGGAAACAGGGTGCAGGTGGAGGTCTTGGCAGGGTAGAGAATTAGGGTAGTTACCATTTCTGAGAAAATGCCAGAAGTACAACACAACCTAATTTCCCCAATTAATTCTTCTGCACTTGAGCTACTTTGTGTGAAGGGCTCTTAATGTTTCGAACAGGAGGAAAGGGAGAAAAACAGAAAGACTCAACATTTGTTCTTCCCTCAGTGCAGAAATGGGGAAGTGTTGAGGAAAAATGTCTGGCTAAAACACAAGATGATGCTGTTACATCTTCCTTCCAGGAGATAAGCAACTGTGCCGCGAATTCAATTTGCAGAGATTTTTATGAGCCACAGAGATATCAAAGACCAGGACATTCAATATCACACTGACTTTTCCTGCACGCAGAACACATCAGGACAGGCACAGAGACACTTAACCCATGCACCCACATTGAGTGGTTCCCTCACATCCCCTGTTTCCCCCCCTACTGCAAGGTAGGGAGAAATTGCTTCTTTTGCCCCCAAACCACCAGTCAGGGCAGTTGTGAGGCACCACGGCACGAGCTGCCTGCACCTTATGGGGAAACAGGTTTCATCTAGGGGGAACGATGGCAATGACAATAAGGAAAGAAACAACAAATCGGGGGCTGGGGTGATGGGACCCATGGGGTAAACAGATGCCGAAAAGGGCATGTAATACTTTCAGCAGTAGGTACAGGGTCCTGCACATAGCAAGACTACGGCTCTGCCTGGCTGGCCCATCTGTATCAGTACTAGGGGACCCCAGGTCACATCTCCAGGTCACTATGAGACTTTTTTGCCCTTACTTATGTAGGTAGACAAATCAAGATATGGTCTTCAGAATCCCATTTGGTACAGGAGAAAATTAAAGTACTTCTCACTTCTAAGTCCTTTCCTCAGTGGAACATATTTACAGAGCCAAACCCTTCCCAATGCCCAAGCAGAAAGGACACAGAAAGAGTCCTACCTTATATTTTTCATCTCAGAGAAGGGGTAGGAGAGACAAAAGGCAATGCTCAGCTTTGGTGCTAGAAATGGTACTGATATTGGAAGCTGACTGCGGCACACATATTGCACCAGTTACACAAGATCCCACACAACAGTCAGCACGGCCAGGGACGGAGCTTTCCTTCCCCCACCCATCGGCACCGAAGCAGAGCCTGAGCACAAGGTCTGGGTGCACCCAACCCGGCTCACTCTATCTCTGGAGATGACTACTCCTGCGAGTGTACACCAGGTCTACTGTAAAACCTAAGGATGGCAGCTTTTTTATTCCCACAAAGTGAGTCAGGACCATATCCCAGACAGAAATTCAGAGGCAGCTTTCCTCCCTTCTGCCTGTTGTGTTCCCCTTCGTAGGCGATGCTGCAGAGCCCTAGCACACTCGTTGCAGGGCTCCATCCTGGTGCTAGCAGGGCTGGGCAGCGGTTTCCCTCTCCTAGGATTGATCCCCCATGCTGTAAACGTGCTCCATGAGACGGTTAGCAAAGCAACAAAGAGAGCATCAGGGGACATGGAAGTGGGTGTTGTACAGCTGAAGGATACACACGGGCTTTAAGGGGCCCTAGCAAGGATGCACAAAAAATGCTGGTGGGAGAGTACTGCCAAATCTCTCCAGAGAGTGCAAAGCTGGTGTGAACAGAGCACTGTTCAACGACGGTGTGATCGTTTAAGGACCCTCTATCTAGGAAAGCAAGGGTCAGAATAATCAACTTTCAATATGAGGTTGGTATATTAGTCTTAATACCATGCTGAATGAGCTTCAAAAGGAGTAAGACTCAGGCAGCTGCTAAACCTCAATGATCTATTACTTGCATGGAAACTTCACTGGAAAAATAACAGACTGTACCCAGGAAAAAGAAAACAATTTTGAACTCCAGAGCAGACAAACTAAAATAAGAGATGGTCTAAATAGGAGAAGGTCATTAGAAAGCAACCTGACAATGGGTACTGGAAATTACCAAGAATGCAGGGGTTTTGCTAGCCATTTTCAAGAAAGAGAAGAAAAAAAATGTTTACACAGTAAACCTTCATGCTTTGGAGCAGGAGGCATCAGCCAGAGGGATCCTAGACTTTTTAAAGAACACTGACCTAAGGCCAAAGTCATAGCAGAAATGTTTTGGTTCTGATGTGAGAGCCAAGGGTCATAGGAAGAAATTTTAATCTTTTATTAAACCAACAGATACTACCAAAAAAAAAAAACAACAAACCCCAAACCAACAAACAAAAAAGAGCTCAGAAGCTCAGAGAGGGTTTATGTGTCTAAAATTCATTCTTCTTCCCCCTCCAACAATATCATATGTTCTATTAAAAGTTATTACTTCTTCCTGCAAACCTTGTCTCTCCCAAACCCAAACAATGCTCCAGAGTGGTAAGGACACAGAAACAGGGAGCACTTTTTGTTATTATCTTTAGCTCTCTGTTGCTAGAAATAGAAACACATTTTCAGAGCCCTTTGCAAATCCTGCATGTGCTTTTTTTTTTTGACAAGCAGGTGTCCTCTGCACGATGAACTGTGACCAGGAGAACACTCAGGACAAACCTCCAGGAAAGGATGGAGCTAAGTCCCCGAGCAATTTTAAGCCCAGCCCAGGATTTGGGCAGGATGCCAGAAGGGTAGGACACAGGAGGTCTGGCCACAGGGTTGTCTTAATGAGGTTTAATGCCTACATAAATCCTTCCCCTGTGCAACATGTGTCTTCACTGCTGATGTCCCACCCACATCAGGATGTTACCTTGGAAGTTATTAAGGACCATTGACGATTTAAGACTGTGTTCTCTTCTAAAGATGAAGAAGTAGTGCCCTTTCCCTGGACAGCTGCCACAGGATTTTGGCTTGGAATTGAATGACACATTTTGGGGGACAAAAGGAAAATAATTAGGAAAATAAAAACAATAAAAGGGTTTTATTGGAGCTCAGGTGAGTTCAGAGCCAGAGAAGGGCTCTGGGAGCAACCAACCCCCAGTCTGCTGGGTGAAAGAGCAGCTGGGGGTCCTAAGCCCAGCCCTGATGATGCCCCCTGCTCTGGACAGCCCCCACCCCAGCCACCGTGACAGCCTCCAGCTACCTGGGCAGACTGGGCAGGCACACGTGCTGACTTGCTGCAGTCTCCATGACACATTCAGCTTGGCTGAGGCACAATGTCCCTGACCTGCAGCGTCCCACCACCTGCTGTCACAGTCCTGAGTCATACCTAAAAAAATCGCCTACTCACACATTTTTTTAAAGAAAACAACAAGGCAAACGAAATCCGCCCAAATCTTTTCTCTCCAATATGGATATATTTCATCCTGTCTTCCCACAGAGACCCACACCAAAGATTACACAGCACATTACACAACACATCACAGAAATGCTTCTTCAGCATCCCCGCCTTTACTCTTCACACAGAAGCTGGGCTACTTCTCTGTCTCCCCAGTCCCTCCACTTTCCTCCGCTTTCTAATCAGATGCTGCTTCACCTCTCCCCACCACCTCCACAACCATCTTCTCTCCATCCTGTCTTGTTGAAAGAAGGTTTAAAGGCAACAGCTGACGGGATCCCTCTGTGATGTACAAGGAAAAGGACGCATCTGTCTTCAGGCAGAACATGGAGAGCCTCGTGGAGAGGGGGAAACAAGCCTCTCTGCTGCTTTTGTTACACAAATGTTTGTTTTCTGTATCCAAATGTGTAACAGGAAATTAAGCAGTTCACCTTTGTTAAAGCACTTTAGCATCCCACAAATGCAGGAGCCAGATGGTGTTCTTTCTTTGTTTTAAAAGATTAAAAATGGGAAAGAAAGGAAATGGCTAGGAGCTAATCCTCAGCCTGGAACACACTCACATATCCACATGCCCAGTTATCCATGCTCATGGGGCCTGGGCAAGAGCAAACACGGGGACCCAGTGGACCGAAGTGAGTCTGCTTGCAGAGAGCTCCAGACCTGTCACTTTGTCTCAGCTTTGAGGTGGAATCCTTCACTGTCTTCCCAGAAAATGACAAATTACAGTATTCTCCCCAGGCTGCAGCTTAGATACACCATGCAATATTTTCTAGAAACTGCCTGAAGCAGAACTTTGCTCCGGGTCCTACTGGTGGGAATGTCAGGCTGTCGGCAGGGGAGAGCTGCTGTGCACAAACACTGAGAATCGGACTTGGGAATTTCACTGGGCAGGTTGCAGATGGAGCCGAGGACAGCACCAAGGGGTTCCAAAGTTCACCTCTTCAGCCACATCTCCATCTTGCATAGGTGAGACTCAGGAGCAGTTTGGTTCTTGCACTTGAGCTCATTTGCTCTCTGTCTATATCCATTCAAAAGCCCTCACTTGGGATACCTTGGTGAATTTTATGACAGGCCGGTGCACTTAAAGGGATTGTCTCAGGAGCCTTGAAGAGCCAGTTGCCATGCAAGGGATGGGGATGTTAGGAATTAAGATGGTGAGGAACACAGAGCACAAATGCACAACTGTTGTGAAGCTATACTGGTTTTCTCACCTACATTTGCAGCAGAAAGCAAATGCTGCTTCTTACCAGAGTTAAAGTCAAGTCTAACACAGTCAATTCACACGAGCCCCATGTGGCTTCATTAGTGTCACAAGCAGGTTTCTATTCAAAGGGTTGATTGCTCTTGTTCACAGGGAACTTAAAAGTGCAGGTTGCCACATAGAAACCAAATAGATTTCCCAGTCCAGAGACACCAAATCTTACAGCAGTTCTTGCAAAGAATGAACGCAGCAGTTCTGCGCCAAGGCACAGGGAGAGGAGAGGACAGGTATGAGACAGTGGTGCATGGGGAAGGACAGAGACTGTCACAGAGCCGTGAGGCTGAATAATGTGATCAGCTCCATGTGCTTTCCTGGTAAACATGTCCCACAATGTAGTGATTAGAGAAGGAGATTGAGAAATGAACAGATTCGGGTTCTTCTCATGTGCTGGGAGGAGTGTGGTTGGGCTGTGGCTGGAGAAGGGATGAAGGGCACTTGCCCCCTGGACTTCTGCTCTTTGCTGGGGGGAATATATGGCCTGGGTGGGCTTCCCAGCTCCACCACTGAATTCTGCTTTGACCTTGGGCAAGTCATGTAAACCCTCTGCCCCTCCTGCCACCATTGTAAATTTGGACAATCAGAACCTTATTTTGCTAGGACCCTTTTTTGGACTGTAACAGAGAAAAAGTCTCCATGCATGCAGACCACAGTCTTACTGATCAAGGGGTTTAGAAGTATGAAAAGTCAGTGAAAACAGACAAAGGAAAATCAACTAAGAACAACAAGCTGTGCTGCTCTGAAGCTCATCTCTTGCTCTGGTAAACAGGTGACAACCACTTACTACTTTGGTCACACATGGCAATTCATGTTAGCAGAGAAAAATCCACTAAAAAGCCTTACAACACTGCATGAGATACCATGGAGCAATCCTCAGCAAAGTGTTTTGCACAGACAGGATGAGGTCTACAAGACACCACCACAGAGAGGACAAAAACGCCCACAACAAAAGACTAGACTGTAGAGATCATATCAGTTCCCACTTTAGGGGGCCCCCTCCCAGCCTTCACATGTTAGCAGCAGCAAATTCTCCCATTGCACAGAGAGAACAAACTTGGCTGGGATTGTCTCAAGCGGTCTGACACTGACTGTGGCTGGGGTAGATCTAACAGAGCTGAAGGAAAGGAGGCAGGCAAGAGCATGGGTGATGGTGTGGGCTGCTTCTCATCCTCCCCTGGGCTCTTTCTTACTCTTTCCTTCCTGAAGTTTCATCAGGGATTGGGTTGTAACCACCTCTCTTCCCTCATCACTGCCCAGTAACTGCACCGAGATCTTTTCCCAACATGGGAAAAGTGCTGCAAAGTGAAGATTGGTTCCCTCACTAGTAATGAAACGTAGTGATAAGCCAGGCTGGGAGATGTGATATGTCTCAGCAGAAATCTGATCACATTTTTTCCTCCTCCCCAATGCAGTAACTCCACTTGGCAGCTGCCTATCTTGTAAAGAAAACCTTCTGAATCAGATCAAGACCACAGGTCAACTCTTTCTAGGGTAGCTGATAGAAATCATCCTCAAAGCCAAACATCCACGTTGCAACAAGAAATAAACCCACCTTAGTCCAAGCATCGAGCTAGAAACCACTGCTCCTTTGCCTGAAAAGCCCTTCCCTGCTGGTGGATGGCCCAGCAACAAATGCCTGCTCCAGTGTGCTTCTAACACTCTGCACATCTCAGCTGCTCCTGGAGCTGAGGAAGGGTGAGAAACAGGCTGTGTCGTGTGTCCGTCCCCGTCCGTCCCCCCTGCCCCAGGGAGGCTGCCATCCCGGGCACATAGGGCTGTGCGGACAGGTACAAAGGGAGTGTGCAAAACAAGGGGACAGTGCGAGCACAAATCACAGCAGAAAAGGCTGGAAAGGCATTTCTGAGTCATTGAGTCTGTCCCCAGAGACGAGTGCAGGATTAGCCTCTGCACTAAACCCAGACATTTTTATCTAGTTGCTTCCTGAACTTCTTTAATGACAGACCCTCAGCAACCTACCTCTGGCAAATTATTCCATTGTCTAAATGATGACACTGCTGGAAAAAAGTGTTTTGAGGTTGAACCCAAATTGCCTATTATTTCCTCTTCCACATCTTATGCACTTATCAGTCAGTCTTTCAGTCGCCTTTTCTCTAGGTCCCTGTATTAAGTTTCTTTAATCTAACACCAGAGGTCATGGCCTGTAGTCTTTGTCATCTCTTTGGATTACTTTTAATTTATCAAGGTCTTCAAATAAGAGGGAGAAAAAATAGGAGGAAAGAATGGGATGACTTCAGAGCCATCCCAAAGCGTGTGACTGTGTGCTGGGGTACCACAGAGAGCTCTGTGTGTAGGCATCTGTGTGGATGTCTGAACTACAAGCATGCCCAGGACTGAAAAGGAATAATGACAGTGGTTCAGGGATGCCTGATCAACATCTGTGTGCACGTTTCAATGAGGGCATAACCAAGTGAGTGAGCCCCAGAGCTCCAAAAACTGATTTACTGTAACATTCCCTAGTCTCCCTTTGCTCCGAGCATCAGACTGCCGCTGGAGCTGCCTTACCCTGTAGTAATCAGTGCTGTAGACATCTCTTGACATCCCAAAGTCTCCAATCTTCACCAGCAGGTTGGCTCCGACCAAGCAGTTCCTGGTGGCCAGGTCTCTATGGACAAAGTGCTGGGAGGCAAGGTACACCATTCCAGAGGCGATCTGGCTAGCGATGTGGAGCATCTGAGATAGCCCTAGCTCCCCTTTGGCTTGTCGCGGCTGCCCATCCACGAGGATCATAGCATCTGGGCCATGTGCCCTATAGGGAGGAAGAAGCAAAAAGCATAGAGTTGGGTCTCAAAAGTGAGCAGGAGACAGGAATCCCACACTGTCGCTGTTCCTGCTGGGGTGGGCACTAGCCCCCAGCTGCACTGTGAAGATGTACACACAGCTCCAGTGGAAAGAAAGAAAGAAAAGCTTAAGAGAACAGGAGGTTGGGGGAACATTTGGGGTGTGAGTGGGTACCATATATCCTTACCCTGTCCTTACTCTGCTGCAAACAACCTCTTACAGCTACAGATGGAGACAGACTGCCAAGACAGAAGGAACACTGGATTGATGCAACTTGGACATTCTTCTCTGGCAAGACCTATGCAAAACTAATGAGGCTCCAGATATTTACGTTTGCTCCAGTTAATTCTTACACCTTGGAGACCTTCCCAGAGGAAGAGATATCACCCTCTTTTCTTCCACAGCCATCATATTCTTGCTACTTAGTATCTGTATTAATCCCAACCAACCTCCTCTATTACCTCCAAACACTGTATCACCAACCAGCCACCCCCTGATTGATATCAGTACAGCTGGAGATCATAGAAAAGGTTTCAGAGGAATGCCAGCAGCTTCACTGCTGGAGAATACCTTTTGTACCATAAGCTATCCCAGATGTAACACGGGTACCGTGAACTGTGAAGGCACGAGCACAGGTGCAAAGGTTAGACCTGGATGTCAGCAGATGCAGAGAACATCCTGGGCAACAAAAGGAAATATTTTGCTGAACCAAGTGCATTGTAAATGCAGGACTTAAGGTCAGTCTCATTCCTGTCCTGTCCCCTTTTTAGTACCCAACCTGGCTGTGTACCCCGCCTGTCTTTGCTGTACTCCCTCTGTGATGTCTCTTCCCCTGGTCGAGCTCACCCTGTGGTAGCCTGTGTGAAGGTGGAATAACAAAAGCCCTCATATTTAGGGAAAAGCAAGAGATTTTGCTGTGACCTTCCTCCTTGTGACTAAGACTGCAGTACAACATTTCCTCTGAGGCTTTCATACTGTTCTCTTTGAAACGATTCTTGGCATTTCACCCCTGTCATCAGCAGTAACCCCACAGAGAGGCAGCAAATTGAAACTGCACATACAGAGATTTCCCTCCCTCTTGACATGGGACTGAACAGTGCACAACAAGATCCAAACTGTTTCCCTCCTTTGTCTTTGTTCCCTAACTGCTCTGTTGGACTTGAGGGTGCCCCAAAGGGATTAGCACCCAGGCGTTTGGGGTTCAACTGATAGTTTTTCAAATGCCGCCCTCTTCGGCTACCTCCTGCTGCCCTACCACTGGGAACATGGCTCTGAAAGTCCCTCCTGGTAGAAAGGACAGCTGGAAGAGGAGAGGAACTCCAGAAATGAGTGCTAGAGACACAGGAGTGTTTTTTTTGTGAGCCATGAGTGGGTGATGCTGCAGTGAATGTGGGATGAGCTGGCTGTGAGAAGCACTGTGGGCAGCAGGGCTGGGGCTGCCGGAGGCATCTTGGACATGGTGGGAGCAGCATCACGCTGGAAGAACTGCTGAGGGCAAGGAGAAGCTGCAGAAGAGTGTATGCAGAAATGACTGCTCAATGTCTTATTTAAACAGCCCACAGATGGGTTTACCCCAGGAAATTACCTGGTGGTGACAACAGACGTTGACAGCAGGTGAAGCTGAGCCAGGACTGAGCAGGGTAGCTAAAAACAGCAAAGCAGGACAAACACTAGCTTCTAAAACTGTGGCGAACAGTTTGTACCAGTCATGCCTTGCAGTTACACCATATTTAGCTGCAGTTGATACCTGTTGTCATCAAAGGTAAACATTCCTAGGTGAGAAATGAAGGATATATTACTATCTCATTACTGCCAGCTTTTCCAAATACAGGAATGAGCCCCAAAGAAATGAAAGTGTCCAAAGTGCGTCTGAAAGGAACAGGTGATGTTTAAAAAATAGTCAGCCAACACCTTTATTTCACTGGCTCTTTGTACATCCTACTATATAGGACACATCTCGGTATGTCCTATGTAGTACATACACTTCTTTCCCTCCCTTTCTCCATCCTACATGATTATAGTCCAGAAGAAAGAAGTATCAACACGTTTATGAGATTAACAGGAAGGATATTATTACATTTAGTTGTGTCAAAAAGCCCACAGAGAATATGAGAAGGGCCTGCCCATCTTTTCTTGGGGGAAGGGGTTTATTCGGTTTTATAGAGAGGCTATAAAATTGAGTGGATCTGCTGTTAAAGAACTCTTGGGGTTTTTTCCCATTATGGAATCATGGAGGGTTTTGTCAATGTGGGGAAAGAAATCACCCCTCTGCCTTCCTCAGCTGAAATTCCTCTTTCTGTGCCAAGACAGTCTGACTGTGGGGCTGCCTCACTGGAAGGGCTGACACAAAAACATCAGAACCTTGCAACTTTCCTAACAAAATCTATTGCCTGTCTGAGTTAACAGCAAATGACAACAACTTACTATAGACTGCAAAGATGGTCTGTCATGGCAATGTGCACATATCCCTACTTCAAACTTGCTACTGTCACGGACAGAAAACCAACACTGAAAAGCCAGTGATGGAAGGAAAAGGAGGAAGCGATGGACGTAGGTGGTGAGCAGGGGAAGGCAGCTGTTGCAGACTCCCAAGCAGCAGGTCTGTGTGCCAAGGAGCACCCAGCCTTGCCACACACACAACCTGCAGGCAGCCTTCAGCCCCTGTGTACACCAGCCCTAGGGACACTGTGCTGCCTGGAGAGCAGTGCCCATTTCTCCACAGCAGGATCTTTTCACTATCCCTTTTCCATTAGCCCAGACACCATGATTGCAGACTCCCCGGCTGCAGACAGCAGAGTAAGCTGTTGCACCACTAGCAATGATCTTACACGCCAGAGCCCTGCGAGGCACGTGGAGCCATCCCAGTACGTGCTACCTCTAATCCAGCTGGTAGGTCTTGATCCTAGTGCTTCGCCCTGTCACACCAGTTCATTTTACAAACCAGTAAAATTCCTTTCTCTGGGAAGCACACAAAGATCTAACAACACTTAGGGGGATTTATTTATTGTGCTTTCCTCAAGGAAACTGGGTCTAAAGCAAGCCTCTTCCATTTTACCACTTCTCCAATTTCTGCAGTTACAATTGGGAAAAGTCTGTCTGAGTGTCTCTTACAGACTCCCAGTGTCCCTGACCTCCAGAGCCTCAGAGCTCCCCTCTCCAGCTGTGGGCTGGTGAACCTGCCGCAATAAAAGCTGCTTGCTGAAGGATGCCAGGCACTCCTGCACTACCAACCCTCTCTGACCCCCTGGCAGCCCCTGGCCCCCAGAGTTTCCCACCAGCAGATAGCTGACCTGACCAAGAAAGCCAAAGGCTTTTTTTTATATGATCTCTGAGGCGTTTTGAGTTCCTGTTTGCTGGCTATACGCACCTTTGTCACAAAAGCCGGCTTCCTTTGGGACACAAAGGGATTTCACTGCCTATCACACACCAACACACAGAGAAGGGAGCTGGTAGCTGCTTGCCTCATAGCTGCATGCAAAGGAGAAGTTGGCAGCTAAATGCAGCTGGAAGATGAGAGGCTGCAATCCCAGGGACCACACATCTGGAAAATTTCTTTTCCGTCATAAAGGCCAAAGATAATACAACAAGGAGCTTTCTTCTCCAGTGACACCAGGACAGGCCCTGGCCTCCCAGAGCATGACTGTTTCTCAGACAAGTCCCAAGGCAGTGTTGGGACATGGGGGTGAGGGGTCCATGGCTCCAGCACAATATCAGCCTTAGGAGCACACTGTTGCGTGAAACAATTCCACGTAGCATTGGCAGTGGGCATGAGAGATCTCTCTGAGACAGCAAGGCAGCGTGGTTTGGACTATACTGTTTGGGAGGTGAACTAGAGCAGTGAAGAAGGCTATGCCTCAGCTGTAATATCTGCCTCCTCCAAGGAGAATAAAGTTGCTGATTCTGCCAGGAAAAAAGATGGGCCAATTTTCTGCTTTTCTTTGTGAAGCACTTCAAGAACACAGCTTCTCATGCTCCAGTCACGAGGCCAAGGCACTGTCCTTAATGCTGCATCTCCAGCCTGCACTAAACACCATTTCAGCCCAATGCATGCCAGTAGGTATGTTTTCACTGGCAGTTTTCATGCCAGTAGGTAGAGCTCAATCCACTGCTGCTAGGAGGGCGCCAAGCCCCTGCAAGACAGGGTGCCAGGAGAGAGGGTCTTAGAGTAAGCAAGGTTGTTCCCCCTTGACTGTGGGTCTAAGGAGCTCTGCAAAGCTAGCATAGCAGCAGCCTTCATTTGTCCTACCTTGCCAAGGGTGACAACTATCCAGAGCCTGAGACAGGGACTGAGCTATAAAATCATATTCAATCTACCTACAACTATGCCAAAATAAGGAGGGAAACCAAACCAATGCAGGGATGTTCCCAGCTCAGCCACTGCCCTGCGAATGCCCCATGGGAGCTGCAGGCAGGCTGGCACTGCTTGGCAGAGGAAAGAAGAAACCTCTGGGGTCCTTCCCCATAGCTCTTGTGGTATAGCTGATCGCTTAGAAATAAAGACCTCAGGGAAGGACCTGTGTTGCCTGGCCAGAAATGGACTGTGATGGTGGAAAAAAAATCACCGAGTGTATTCCAACCCCAGGTCCAGACCTGCTGTGCTCAAGCTTCTTGTTCCTGCTGCAAACGTTCACACTTAGCAGTCAAAACAGGAAAATACCAAGGGTCCAATTTTCTAAATACTGGGAAATAAAACTACTAATTATTTCAAGAGGTAAGTACCACTCCACTTGCACGCATGTTTTGGAGCATAATTTCTGTATCGTGGGAGAACAGCACCACAAACATCCTCCCACGGTTGCTCCCTGCCCCTCAGTGCTGGCAGATTCAGGGCACACAAATGATCTGTGTCGCAATGATGAAGTGGCTGAAGGACAATTGGGGAGAGGGGGGGACACTCTGGTAATTTGCATCTCTCTAGAGGCAGGGAAGGCAATTACAGCACTTTGTCAGGCCTCGCCTGGCTTCTTGAGTAGCGTGGTGCCACAGGTTAGGCTATTTTGTATCTCAGTCAGGAACTCCGTCTTAGGGATGAGGCTTAGGGAGCAAGGACCAGGGATGGACTCCATAGGCACCACCCGAGACCCTTCCAATGTTTCTCAGGTCTTTTCTGAATATAGGAATGAGAACTAGAGATCAGTAAATGCCCAGAATACCAATTATACCAAGGGCTCCAGCAAATTTCTCAGAAGAGTACTTTGACTCTTGTGCTCTTGAACCAGGCACGGGGTGACATGGGGAGTGGTGGCAAGTGGCCTTCCTGCTTCAGCAGGGCATGGCTTTTCTGGGTGTATGGGACTTAGAGCTGCTGACAGCCATGGCTTCATGTCCTTCTACACACCCAGGGCAAGGAGGGATTGCAGTCACACTTCCTGCAGCTTCAGACTTGCTGGAGTGGGAGAAGTCTGGTTTCAATAGCTCACAGGGACTGTCCCTGGGACTATCTAAGAGGAAATGTTGGGACAGGGCTAATAAAGCACCAAATCTGGTGAGGACCATCATCTCCTAGAAGCTGTCCTTGGAACAGCTGGCCATCATTACTCAGCTCACCAGCAACCATGCAGTAATGGTGACACTGGTACACCACAAGAGCACCATACATAACAAGCCACATATCTAACAAGCCACACTGAGGCTGCAGAGCAGCTGTACAGCATCTCCTGTGCCCTCCTTTGCACATACCTCAGGAATTTGTTCAGGTCGCCATGCTTCATGTACTCAAAGACCATGATGAGCGGGTCACCGTCACCACACACACCATAAAACTTGACGATGTGCTCATGCTGCAGGTTGGTGAGCAGCTCTGCCTCCCTCTGGAAATCCTTTCGGGCTGCCAAGGTGGGGTCCTTCAGCGCCTGAAAGAAGGGACACATACGCACAGGGTGGGCTCAGGTCAGGGCAAAGCTGGAACAAATAGGCCACAGCATCGCAGAAGAACTGGTGAGGAAAAGAGGGGAGAGGAACCACTGCCACCAGTTGCACTGGGAAGGCCGGTGGTAAGTGCTGGTGGTACCACCTCAGTGTTTCACTCATGTCATTACTAGCCCAGCAGATTCCCCAACTCATTTCCAAGGCAGCAGCAAACATGCCTCAGAGGGTAATAGCTTCCAATTATTCCCAGCTTGGGCAGGATTTGTACTGGTGACCTAGGGGTGAATGGCTTCATATCTTATTATTATTAAATTCCTGAGCCAGCCAGTCCTTGCTATCTGTCTTTTATTTTGAAATAGCTGACTACACTGCCTTTATTCAGAAGATGGATTTGCCTGGCTGTGCAGTTATTGTGTGGATTTTTCAAACTGCCTCTGAAGAAGGACACTGTCAAGTCTTTTCTCATAATTTTTAAAATCATGTTTTTATTCCCTGCTGTTTATAACAGCTCCCCTGGCAGACTGATGCTGAAATCGGTATCCTTATTGAGAATATCTCATCTTCCACATTTGAGCACACCACTTTGCCGTTGCAGGGGAGCTTGCAGGCTCCAGGCTGCGTGGACCGGCCCGACGTCACAGGGTTGCTATGAAGATGTTGCTGTGGGTGCAGCCGGTGACTGGGGAGAGTTCCGCAGGGTTGGACTCTGGCTCGTCCATGCGTTTTTGTGCAGTTGCATTGCAGAGCTAGTTCGAAAGCAGCATGTTGTCATCCCATCCCAGGGTACCAAGGGATGGCACTTAGTAAAAAAGTTGAAGTCCAGAACATTTGATGAGATGGGATGGCCAGGAGAATCAGCAAGGTCTTTGAAAACATTTAAGGAAATGAAGAAGCGATTCTGGTTTTGAGTTGCTGCATGTTGGTTACATTCTCCCCATCCTCCACATGCCAGTACTGTTTAGTACCAGTTCTGGCTTTAACTGTGCAGCCTAACAGGATTCAAGACAACTTGCTCCAGTTACATCCAGATTCAATCTGATGCGCAGCAGTTCCCCCTCAGTGGTGGGGGACACTAGGTGTCTCTCCTCTTACCTATACACAAATACACCTGCCCCTTTTTCCCCATGCCTTGAATCTCCACATGCGGACAGGAGAGGTGGCGTCAGCACACACGGGCTCCAATTTATGTGCAAAAAGGGATGTTCAGCATCAGAAAGTTGTGCAGAGAGGAAGGGGCCGAGCACGCTGGTGGCACACCCCCGGCTGGTCCCCAGCACTGCTGGATGCAATGCCAGGCACAGCACAGCACGAGTCCTCCAGAGCAGGTGTTTTTCCCCTTGGAACAGATCTGCTCCGAGGTTTTCACCCAAGCCTTAGGATACAGCCTCATCTCCTTCTTCTGCCCCAAACTGCCAGTCACATGGCATAATTTTATTTTAATGCTATGTCCTCTGGGATAGCTTGACTAGAGATATTTAGATGGATGTTAGCTACACGGTGCAGATGGCAAAGCATCCATCCTTATCTCAGGCACACTATTACTTTTAGTCATTTAGTATCTTCATAATGTAGATGCTACCCTGTTTTTCCCCAGGAAAAGAATCCCCTCCCCCATCACTCTCCCCGTTTTTCCTGTGGCTGCATGTAATATTTCAAGCTGCAGTGAGTTTAGGTTTCCTCTCCTTCACACACAATCATTTCTACAAGGTGTTAGGACTGTAAGTTTGTAAATATCACACACACACACAAAATATTAAAAACCTAACATTACTAAGGTTGCACAGCCAAGCATTTAGAAATGAGGGAAAGGGGAGCTGGAAGTGGTAGAACAAGGAAAGAAAACTGGGACCGGAGGAAGAGAAGGGGATACTTCAGCAAAACCACTGAACTGCCTCTCCTAGGAAGGTTTGGGGTGCATTGTATCTGTGCCTCCATCACACAATTCCTGCGTGACATCTGGCAAGACACTCGGCATCTGCAGGTTGCAGCTGTTGTCACGAGGTGTCAGTTCC
>JAVJGJ010000060.1:11534389-11586061 GCA_035590215.1 Microhierax caerulescens
ACCTCTGCAGGCCAGATCTCCAATGCTTTGAAAATACCTTACAAACACCACTTCCAGGCATACCTCTAGCAATCAGGACACAGCAGCTCCTCTGGTTTTTGTTGTTGCAATAGCAGGGGGCGGGGGGGGGGGAAAGCCCTGACCCAAAAGGCTGCCTTTCAGTTGTCAGCTAGCTCCAGCCAGCCTCTGTTCGAGCGAGAGCCACGTTTCTGCCAAACAGCCCTCAAACTCCACAGAGTGCTTTGATTAGCAGCATGGAGCGACGGGATTAGCACCCGCTGAGCTGCCATAAACTTGAGCTGCTGCGTCTCCGCTGCAGCACCAGCTCTGATATCAGGCACACAGCGATCACCAACAAGGACACGTACAGTGCTCTCGGAGCTGAAGGGAAGCGTAAAGGGAGTGCGTGTGCGTGCGTGCGTAAAGGAGCTGGCAGAAAGGCAAAGCACAATCCCCCCTTAAACCAACAGCTCGTCAGACACAAGCCCAGTGGGGGCACTCCCCCACCGCACCACACCGAAAGCCATCTGGAAGCAGATGACACACCTGCAAAGTGTAAACTCAAACCAAAGCAAACTCATTTTCTTCATGAAAAACAATAATGTTAGAACATGCCTGGCACCACCCCACAAACACTTTCTAAGCAAAAACTGCTGTCCCAGCTTAAACTGCCTGATAGTCCTATAAAGACAAAACATGATTTCAAGCTTTCCTGATCCACTTCAGTCCCATAAATCTGAGTGCTAACCACTTAGCAATTATTTTATGAAAAGAGAAATATAAAGTGTCCCATGGCTACTGGGTGTTGAGGAGTCTCAGCTGGGATGCACAAAACCACACAGTTCTTCAGAATGAACAGCGACCTGGGGAGATCCCAAAGCAAAGGAGCTACAGCAAGAGGAAGGCTCCTGAGCATCACCTCCAGCAAATGTTCAACAGCGGTTACAAAGAAAGCCACAAAGAAAGGAAGGCTCCAGAACATGTGGGCCTCGCACAGCAGCGGGCTCTTGCCTTTAAGACATCATCCACCTCCTCTTTCTGCAGATTTGTTACTTACTGAAATTACTCAAGCAAAACCTCACTGTATCAACAACACCCTTCGCTGATCCAACAAGGGAAATTCCTTCACCCATGTTGTTGTCAATGGTTAAAATGTCCTTTAGTATGGAGAACCAGAAGACTTCCCCCAAAAAATGTGACGTTTGCAAGGCTCCCTGCAGCTGCTGGGCTCAGGGTGAGGGAGCAGGCAGGCAGCTGCCATTGGGTTCCCAGCTGTGCCCCAATCCAGTGTCTGCCTCTGCCCAACCTGTTTGTGCCCAAGGCACATGTCACAATCCCCTCAAGTGAGGACAGACACCCTGGTCCCACTTGCTGCTGTCACCTCTACAAAGCCTGCGTGCAGGTTTGACCCCATGCCTGCCCATGCTTCTGTATGCACCAACTCCTCCTCAGCTGGCTCCCAGGGGAACGCAAAACACTGCCGATGGGAGCAAAACCTTATTAACATTCCAGACAAAAGATGTAAAAACCAAAAAAATTATTCTCATCATCTCCTGCACCGTCTCAAATAATTCCTGGTTGACACTAGGCTGCAAACCAAACCACCTCTCCAGCTTCAGCAGTCTGTCTCCTTAGATATCCAGCACCAACCTCACATCCCAAGAGGAGAGTTGGGCTCTGCCTTTCATATACGTTTAACTACACACTGGACTGTTCTGAGAAGGAAGACTAAGCCCACCAGGATACAGGTAGAGGGGGGACAGAGTGGGATGCAGATGTCTTTGCACTGCATGAAATGCTCAAAGCCCCATGGCAATGTATCATAAAAAGGACCTTACACAAAGCATCATCCTCACCAACTCACGAGTACGCTCCAGCAGCTCTTGGAAACAGGGTCCAGGATTCTTGGCAGGGTGGGAGGAAATAGGAAAGGGAGAGGGAAAGGGAGTCTTTCTGGTGGACGGATTTTTTTTTCCACCAGCCAGGCCCCTAGGTCCCCTGCTGCCAAAGCACTCAGAATAAAACATTAATTCAATACCACACATTTAATTACACATTATTTGAAAGTGAATTTATTTAACAGAGGAAAATAGTCTTCAGAGAGCATCTGCCTCCCTCAGACTCATACGTCTGCAGGGAGGGGGCTTGGAGAGGAGATAGGAGGAATAATGGTTTGTTTTACATCAGCAGCTACTGCCGTTCAGTTCATCCCTTCAAAAGGGGAGATTTTAAAGAGATAGAGTTGTGTTTTGCAGGAACTTACCGGCTGATTTGATTTTCCAGCTAGTTTTCACTTGATTGGAAAGTGCTGCTGCAGACAGATATCACTTGTCTTTCTTTTTTATTATTTTTCCGAGGGAAGGAAGGGATTACTGGTGGAGGGATGGAGGAGGATTGGCTGCCCCTCGAGGGACCACGCAACCGTCAGATTTCAGGCTTAAGGCTTTAACAACACAGTAATCAGACACTTAACAGCATCCTATAGCTGAGATGGATAACCACAAGAAAGCTGGAAGCGACCAAGTCTCAGCAGCAGCCTCACAGCTTTGAGACTGTCTCCCAGCAGGAACGCAGCGGCTTACCTTCTGCCCCCGAGGTCCTGGAGCCTCTCGGCTATCGGCTCCCCCAGGCTGCAAGTTCACTGGCATGGCTCTGCCTGCTCCAGCGGGCCCAGAAGCCCGGCAGCACCTGCTTTCAGGCAGCGTCCAGCCTCCTATTCCCCCAGCCAAAGCTCCACTGCAGAGAGCTGGGGACCCATCCCAGCACCTGGCACAGGCAGCAGCCCCCCCTTGGCTGCGCCTGAGTCACGCTGAGCCGCCGCAAGGCCAGAAAAGAGCTGCCGGGTCCTTGGTAGGAAGCAGTTTCCTCTCAGTAAACTCAGCCCGAGCTTTCGCCTTTGCTGTCCTCTGGGTTTTGGCACCCCTGCAATGTCCCAGCAGGAAGATGTCACTCAGGGCTGAGTTAATTGGCTCACGCCATGACATGAGCCTTTCTCCCAACCCTCATCCCTGTGCTGGGTCTTCCTGCCACCGCTTAATTTGGAAGCAGCACCAAAAAACACTTTCACCTTTGCAACAGCCTTGATTAGGCTGCATCCCCCACCTGCAGTGACAGGCAGACATGAAAGTGTGCCATGCAGCACTGCTGCTAGCACCCAGCACTCCCCCCCACGGGTAACAGGAGAGCTCAGCCCAGCTAGTACTTACCCCCCACAGCAGCTCCCAAGTCCACGTCCCCGTGTCCCCTGGTCAATCTATTACCCTTTTTGGCCTCACCAGCCAGATCCTGCGGGTGCCATCCCAGTCCCAGTAGTCAACCCCAGAGCCGTGCTGCAGCATGGTTGCACACTCAGGCAGATATTGCAGCACTGGGTTCAGGTCACAGTATTAAGCTTTTCCTCGAAGTTTTGAGGATTCAGGAGGTTTTGATGCTACTGTTTCATTGTTCAGTCTCTGGCCTGATCCATGGTTTCAAGGATCTAGCCACATGTGTATGCTGCTTCTGCCTAGTCTGGCTTTCCTGTCAGCATCTTCCTAATGGCTTCTGATCTTACTGTGGCCCCACCACAAATGCTAAAAAACTCCAGATATATTGGATATGTTCTGGGGACTGTGTGGCTGTGTGAAAGTATTAATTTATTAAATTAATGATTTATTAAATAATGAAATATTCATTAATTATTAATAAATAATTATTATTAATAAATAATAAATAAACAAACAATAAGATAAATAGATAATAAAAATAATTAAATTATTATTAAAGTAAAAGGTGTGTTTTGGAAGTGGTTTGAGCACCAAACTACAGCTGTGGTCCCTAGTGCAGAACCCACTCTGAACAGAGTAAGAACTCAGCCCAACGTTGGGTGCAAAATGAAGAAGTATTTTTAGAAGAAGTGCAGTTCCCTCCAGATGTGACAGTGTGAAAAGGCTTACAGAAAAATCTGTCGTGACAGAATTTCTGGACCATCACAAAGCAGTAAATTTGGTGAGAGAACCTGGTCTTCTGCGTTTTCCAGCTAGAGGTCCAGGCAGGTTGGAAATACTTCTGATCATTGCCAGCCTCACCATCATCTCGAACAAAAAGGACAATTTTGACCAAAACATAGCATCTTCTGCTTCCCCCGTCCCCCGTCTCCTTTTTCTTTTTTGCTTCTGTTATCTTTGAGTACCTATGTCTTTTCTCGCCCATGCCCAGTCATCTCCCACCAGCTTCCTTCGGTGGTCATTAAATGAGTGGCTACTGCAGCCAAAGTCATGGAACAAGAAAATTCCAGAAGTAAGGCCATATGGAGTAAAAACATGAGGTGTTGAAAGACAAATCTCAGGCTCAAGTTATGATTTCATTAAAAAGCCTCTCTCCAATTTGCCCAATTTCCATCTCTCCCTTTCCTTCCCACCTTCTCCAACTCTGTTTCTCACAGGACCAACACAGGAGGTACACTTATTCTACAGCTTGATGAGGTGTTCCCTCAGACTCATGTTTTCCTAACACCCTGAATGGACCTTGCTCCCCCTTTGTTTCTGCCTGAGGTTTCCTTGGCTTTCTCCCTACTTGCTCTGTCTGCACAACCCCATCCCTTTTTTCATCTTGCCAACTTCTGCAGAAGGGAACCCCTACAGGAGGAGTAATCTGAAACAGCTCTGCCTGCTGGGCTCTAAAATTACTGTGGTTTGGGTGATTTCAGCAATTGTTATGAGGCAGCAAATTATGCAGAGAGGAATAAAGAGAAGGATGGATCGTACAAAGGGATTAGCTAATCTGATGGGGATAGCAGCTGGTCCTCCTTTAGCTCTCCAGGTCTGTACATAGCTGGGGCTTCCTGTACTGCTTTGGTCTGTGTCTGAGTCATAAGTAGGATGCGACGAATATTGTGTGTGATATGTCACACAAAGAGAAATCCACCTTTCCTCTCAGGTCCCCCTCACTGCTGAAAAATGAGCAGGGTGGCGGCAGGGCAGCTGGAGATGAGAGAAAGGAGCCCATCAGTACTGTGGGTCCATCCTGCAGAACAGGACCTCTGAAAGGTGCTGGCTTGGCCATGTGCTGGCTCTGGAGCTTCTGCACAGTGGGATCTGACTCGTTTCACAGACGCTGTCTGTGGGCCACTGTCATTCCAACACCACCTTCCTCTCCTTGGCAGAAACAGAGTGCTTTGGGGAGCAAGAAGTGAGCCACGAACAGTTCTCCTTGGACAAGCCTTTGGAAATCCCTCAGCACCAGGAGCTCAAGACTATTTAAGGAAACACATGCTCTTGGACACTGCCTTTCCTTCCCTGATGGTACTGCTTTATCATACTCCTGCTGTGCCCTGCCTTTATTATGATTATAAACGAGAATCCATCTTGGTTTATTGTCTCTGACACTCCCAGCAAGGAGAGAACATGGGGTAATAAAACACTATATATTTGTCCATTTGTCTGTCTGTCATCTTTCAGCAATGTCTCAAGCTGTTCTAAGCCAGATGGTTGGGGTGAATTTTCACAGGAAAACATCACAAACTTCACTGCATGCAAGAGGAGGGTGTGTGGGGGGGGAAATCCCATAGTTTTCTCCTGTAGCAAAACATCAATGTCTGCACCAGGGGAAAAATACCCAGTTAATTCTTCTTAAGGGCCCTGGTGAGACTTGAGAAAACATTCCGCAGTGCTGGTAGCCTCAGAAGACATGATTAATTGCAGATGGTGAAAAGGTGCATGTTCAGCTTTAACTGAACTATGTGTGAGGACTGGATGATTGCTAAGCTGGTATTCAAGACACATTGGAAAGGCAAACTACTAGGATCTTCAGCTACAAAAACAAGATTATATATATATAATTTTATATATATGTCATATATGGCTTAACAGCTTAAATTTAAATGTATACACTGAAGTTTTAAAGCAAGAACATACTGCTAGTGGAAAGTACCAAAATGAGCAAGATTGCTAAGAAAGGAGGGAAAGGAAAATAATGTTTTGCAGTTAGCTGAGGATGCAAAGGCATAAAAAGGACCTCCCAAAGCTGGCAATCACTATTTGTAGATGAATATATGTGACTGATGCTGCAGAGCATGGAGTGGGGTATAATGGTGGAAAGATGTCTGATATGCCATTATCTGTTTCTCCTCACTAGCTTAGGACAGGTCTCATTTCATTGGAAAACGTCTTGAACAAGAGTATCTAAGTTGCTTTCCTGAACTGTCTTTATGGGAGGCCCTGCATCAGATATTGGGATGGTAACACGGAAGAATCAGAAGCCAGCTTCCACTAATCTAATCCATCAGTCTGCCTGCAAATCCTGTTCCATTATTGCAATCTGAGCTTGGAAAGTGACCCCAAATTCAGCTTGTATTATAAAGGTCACCTTGATGTCTTTTCTTTATCAATCAGAGTTTAAATCAAGACCCTTAACCTTTTTCCAGGGCAGAGATTTTTCAAGCAGGTAATAGGCCAACCTACCCAGATCAATATCTTGAGTGCAGATGTGCACCCAAAGTTCAAAACTTCACTCAGACTTCTTGCATTTACACAGCCAGGGTGCAATTCTCCTGCAAAAAGAGCTCACATCGAGTCATCTGAGGTTTCCAGACTAGAATATGGAATTGTAGAGAAAGCAGACAAAATAAAAAATAATGAAGGAAAAAATAATTACCAAGCTGTTCAAAATCACATCTTCATTTCTGGAAGGAGTTCAGTGAAGGATAAGATTCCTGTGGTGTCCAGCTCGCTGCATTTATCCTTTCTTGATAGATAGTGTGTGTCTCCATGGCATAAGTTGCTGTCTCCCCCAGCCATGTCTCCTCCGGCATGGGTATATGCCCAGTGCTGCTCACAGTATTACAGGATGGTCAAAGAGCTCCCCTCTCCCTCTCTCTGCATCTCTTCTCTTGCTTGGGATTCCTCTCTCAAACACACTCCAAATCAGGAGAGGCACTGGGTACATGTGGGACCTTGGCCACGGTCAGCATTGGTGAAAAATCCCTCACATCCATGGTGTCACAGCAGGGATGACTCTGGCTTCTGCTTTCAGCGTCTCCTTGCAGATCGTTAGCAGACATCATGAAAAACACAAATGATTAAGACTGACCTCCAAGACACATCACTTTCGACCTCTTTCCAACTGGAAACACTTTCAGCAATAACTCCTTTCTGTCTCTTGCTTTTAGGGCAGATTCCTACGCAGGCTTTCATTTTATATTCTACACCAATGCTTCTACCCCCAGTCATTAATCTCTGATGCTGGTCCTTGTCAAATACTTGCTGAAAATCTCACTGTACTATATCCAATGAATTTCCCTTATATATAGTGGCAGTTAGCTCCTCAGGGAACGCCAGCAGATTAGTTTAGTGTGACCTCCCACTACTTCAAGCCACATAACTTCAGCCTTCACAGAGCGTTGCTTTTCCAGGTGTTCTCCCATAACATCCCTTAAAGTTTAAGAAGATTTCCAAGATTTTCCCAGTGCAAACATTAAACTTACTGGTCTGTCTCTTGTCCCCATTATGTCCACCACCTTCCAACTCTCATCCATCTGCCCCGTTTTAGATGGGCAATTTAAAACGTCAGTGAAGAGCTTGGTGAGTCTTCTGCATGTCTACAGGTGTGTACGTTACAGGACGCCCTCTCCATCTGCAGAGGATGTTTACCTTGTCCCGTGCCCTTGAACAGCTGGCCACTGATAAGGGGAGATATTTCCCTTCATCTTCTATAAAGTAGGATGTGATTTTAGCAGATGAAAAATATTTAATAATGTTTCTCTCTTCGTATCGCTGATACAAACCGGCTTTTGTTCTCTGCCATCAGTCTAAGTTCTCCATATATATCACTCTCAAGATAAGCACTTTCTCCTCTGTATCAGCCGCACGAGCTCACTGTTCTCAAAACTCCAAGCACCTCCTTGCTGTGAGGCCAGTTTCATTGTCACTCGGAGATACTTACACGCAGAAGGACCTTGCTGTCTGAAATACACCCTCAGCATCCTCTGTGGCTGCTGCTTCCCGTCCCTCTGTTTTCTTCTGCTTTCTTCTTCCTCTCCTCTCCTTTCACTGTAATACTTCAGCAGTGTCCCATCACAGTCTCTATCTCTTGCTTAGCCAGCCTAGCATACATCAGTCCTTTCATTCTGTCTTTTACTGTCTGTTTTTACTAGACTGAATGTTTAGGGCAGCCTTCTCAACCGTATCTTTCAGACTTGCATTAAAGCCCAGCCAGCTTTCTTCAACTCATTTTGCATTCCCCGTAAGCCTGCTCGCCGAAAGGCCAGTGGTTTTGTATGGCTGCCCTTTCTGCAGACCCTCCTCAGCACTTCAGCTCTGCAGGGAATATAATCACTGCATCCTAGATGCTCTTCAGTTTCAAGTGTATTTATTACAGCTGCTCAGTTTCCTTTAATCTGTCATTTCGCCTTCTCCTCCCCCCACGACTGCCTTCTTTTCACTGAACCGTAAGTGCGATGAAGGAGGTTTTTACCTCTGACCCTCGCCGCCTGCTCCAGCCCCATCCCGGCACTGACTCTTGCTGGGTGCCTTGTACACTGATTATTGCTCGTTACCCATGTGGCTTAACGAACGCGCCGGGCCCTTTACAAACAAGTGCAAATGTTGCAGACAGCACGCTCCCACTGCTGACCCCTCGGGACTAATTGAGGGAGAGAAGACAACACTTTCACACACAAATTGCCTGTATCATCAGCACCGAGATGGAAATAAACACTGAGAAACTCTCCCAGGCTTGTCTGAGAGAAGGAAACCTTAATAACAGAGAGTGGCCATGTCTGCCAGAGTCTTGTAAAACAACGTACTTCTAGGGGAACAGAACTATGTTTTTATGTAGGGGATGCGCGTCCCTTCGGTGACAAGGTTGAGCGTAAAACCACAAGCATCCCTTCAGAGCTGGAGTGAAACAGCCTGAGAAACTCCAGCTGATATGAAAGACATCAACATGCCTTCCTATATGTTAAGCTGTGTGGGCACGCACACACCCCGAGGTTTAATTGGTGTATTAATGTATTAAAGCACTGACACAAACAAACAGAGACTGCTTTCATAAGCTACAAAATCCTTGAGTACATTGTAATTAGCTGGGCTTGTTAAACCACTTAATAAGCAATAGATAGCATGTGTCTGATGCCCCTGCGCTTTGGCTCAGTGGGAAAGACAGGCAATTGCTTAAATATAAAATGAAATCAGTTCTTTGGTGAACTGTTACAAAATATTATGTCGTTCCCTGTCATAGGGAACTTCTGCCCAGGGCAGACACAGCTGAGACCAGGGCCAGGGCCAGAGGTTTCTCTGGTCACCATCACCATTCTCCCCCTGGAACCCTGTTCCCTCCTGGCCATGCACTCCCCGTGCTTCTGTATGAACAGCAATAGCCTGGGGAAGGCAGCACACTTGCCTCAGTTTCCCTTCCTGAAAATGGCCTCTGGACTAACCCTTAGCGGCTCTCGTTGACTACCAGATGTAAAAGTGCTCTAAAAACCTTCAAACAGGGCAGATACAGAAAAAGGGAAAGAACATAGCAAGACAAAACACGCAGACAGCATTTCTCAGTAGATCCCAAAGCTTTACAAACTAACTGCAGATGCATCGGAGTCCCTCCTCCTTTGCAATCCTGCTCTCTCAACTCATCACACAATTTCACAGGAGCAATCTCACCCTTCAGCCTTGACTGCAAGGGGCTGGGGGGAAACAGGGGCTGGCACAAATTTCCCTGTGCTTACCCAGGCTCTTTATCTGGGGACTAAACCTGGAACCTGTTGGACTAGAGGCTGTATGATCCCGATAGAGAAGAGGGAAGAGCTGCCACGTGCTCGCTCCGTGGCCAGGCAGCTCCCAGGCTGCATCTGGTGGTTTCCAAGGAAAGGTGGGAAGGGCTGACACTGGGAGCATGGGGGAGAAAGCCCCGTGATGGACAGGGGAAGGTGGGTACCTTTTCAAATGTTGGGCTTCTTTCCTTGTGATATCTCACCGTTTGGGTACTCAGGGGAGGAAATATCTGCTTTCTGAACCAGATGTCTAAGGAGCATGAAGCATATGGCTGTATCTCAGCATCCAGGATATTGATTTGGATGGGGTAGGGAGAAGGGAATATATTCACATAACTCCATATGACACAGTGGCACTACCACAACTTTTACCAGCTCACAAAGCGGACCGAAGTAGCAAGAGCCAGGAAACCATCCCAAACACAGCCCAAAAGCTTTTTGACCAGCAAGTCATTACCAGGACTCATGCTGTGATCTCTCTTCTCCCACTCCCTCACACATCCCAGGAAAGGAGAAAAATCAGCACAAACACAACCAGAGCAGGCAAGACACCTCTAGGGTTACTCAGCATCCCTGAATGCAGAATGGGCAGGCAATGCCTTAATTTTATCCCAAATTCTAGCTTACACCCACAACAATACCACCAACCCATGTGCTCCTGCACAGTCCAGCTGGCTATCCAGCACCTGACTTCGCCTTCCCCAGCACATCACCACGCACAACAGCAGCTTTCAGAGAGCAGGCAGAGAAGCTCCCTGAAACACCGCCTCCACCCAAGTCCATCATGGAGACTTGCAGCTCTGCAGTTATTCCTAGATCCCAACTGGATTCTTCTTTTTATCTTTGTTCTGCCTCCTATCCTAGTGCTGAACCCCAGGCCTGCTGCCTTGGAGCTTCCTCCAAACGTTGCATTCATCCATTTTTAAAGGTGACCTTCCAACTTTAAAGGAAGTTAGCAAGCCTCACTGTTTTCATTTGTCCTCTCCTTCTTTTCAACCTGCTCTTTATAATGAATTAAAAAGGGGCCTGAAAGGTTTCTTTATTAAAAAATAAAATCTTTAGAAAGACCACGTTTCCAAATCATTTCTCTCTCAGTTTTTGCAGCAGCCTTCTTGGATGCCAAGTGCTTGCTTGCTGCAAGCAATCAGCTGCCAGCCCTGATGGTGAAACTTGCCTGGCTGTTTGGCCTCCTCCCATCCCCACTGGTGCCTGCCACCCTCACCCCGCCACTGGCCTCCTCCTCCCTAGCGCTGTTGCTGCTCTTTGGCAAAGAAGCACCCTGAAATGTTCTGGGTGAAAAAGAACCTTTGAGGGAGCAGGGGTGGAAGTGGAGTTATTTTTAACTTGGATCGTACTAGACACAGGTTAGCCTGTGGCCTCATAAGCTCTTGTGCTGGCAGAAATGAAGAGCGGCAAATAAATGAAGTTCTCTTTATCTCACCTTACTGCCAAAGTTGCATCTTACAAGCCCTGGGGCCGTATAGCAATGGACAGGGAAGGTGTTTCCAGCCCTTAGCAATAATATTACTCTTGCCAATGAATTGGTCACAGTAATTAAAAAGGCAATAACAAAGCAACATGATAGTTTCCTGCTGTTGTGGTACAGCATTTTGCCATTTAATCAGGACAAGAAGAACCTGAATTTTTACTGCAATACAACTGAAATAAGAAAGAAAATTATGATCTTATGAAATGAAAGCTCAACTTCTAGCCCTTCTCTTTGATTACAGAATCAAACAAAACAAAAACAAAACAAAACAAAAAAAAAACCAAAACAAAGAAAAAGCAACCAACGAACCACTCTCTCTTCCACGTTTGTCACTTTTATGGCTACGAGTCCTGGTCCCATTCTCTGATGGGTTGTGTCAACTATTTTTTTCTGCCAAGAGGTCAGGGCACCACAAACCAGCGCCATGCAGCCACACACTGGATTTAGTCATCGGCATCTGCCTCCATCCACGAAACCATAGGCATGTTCTGTGCTATGGATATCTGGCTGCCAGGAATGTGGCTGACACTCACAAACTCATTTCATGCTGACCACCAAGTGACCACAAACAAGCAGGAGCCCTTATTCACAGCTGGCTTGTGCCACACCAAGCCTGGAAGCGCCTGGCTGAGCAAGAAAGCAGCCAGCCTCTCCTTCGAAACCACTCAATTACATTTGCCCCTGCTCCTGTTTGCCAGACCCAGATGGTTAAGCCTTCACCCCTGCTTGATCCCAGAGCATACCAAGGACTTCTTCATTCTCCATCTGACCCAACACGTCCCTGCTTTTCCTGGCAGCCCCACTGTGCTCTCACAGGCTCACTAGGACATAACCTTTACTCCTTTAAAGGCCAATCATCAAGCTGCACAACAAGGGAAGCAGCTGATTAGGTTATTGCTACAATTATCTACAGAAAGTAAGAGAGTACTTCAGATTTTTAGGAGAAAAGAGTGCTTCCCAAAGCAAAGGCAGGATTGCAAAGAGAAGGTGCAACCAGGTCAAGATTTAGTACAATAAATAATGGAAGGTTCCTTGCCTCACACCCTCAGCCTTTCCTTAGCTCTGATGCTCAGTTTCGTCTTTGGGTGATGAATAATTCACGGAGCCTTAAAATATATATAATCTATATCTCCTAGAACAAAGAGTCTTTATTCAGGGAGTTGTGAGGGTGCAGAGAGCAGCATGTGTGATGCCTGCACTTGGGCTGGAATGTCCCTTGGGAAAGAACCCTTGTGGCTCCCCACTTTTTTCCAAACCCAGAAGCTTCTCTGAGCTTGAAGCTGAGCTCTGTGGGAGATCCCAGCTCAGCCTCTGTGACACAGGGACGTGCTTGCTGCTGAGTGTCTCAAGAATTGCTTTCTTGAATCATGCCCAGGACCAGCTCAGAGTCAGGCTCTTCTCTTCCATCCCTGGAAGCTGGAGTGTACAGATATCATCCGTGAGCTGTGGGGGACTTAAAACATTTATGCAGGACTACAGAGGGGGAAGTACAGCAAAAACTTACCTCCATGTCACAGCCTAATCCACTGAAGACTTTACCATCCAACTTCCAGCTCTCTGCCTTGGGCAGTAGATCACATTTAATGACCATGTCTTTTCCCTTGAAAATCCCACACCACCTTCCCACCATCAGTATTTGATTGCTACTATGCATACAAACAGAAACATACACACATCCCTGCACCGTGACCAGTGAACATGTACTTACTTCTCCAGACAAGAGCATCACTTCAGGCAATTCCAAGGAGGTTATGCCAAAGTTACCTCCTTTCCAACCGAAGAGATGGCCATCCTCTGGTTTCTTGTTGGGGAACCTAAGCGTGGGCCTGGGTAAGATCTGGTGAAAGCTCCAAGCCCATGAGGATTTGTCCTTACACAGAAGAAAGCACAGGCAAAAACACAGGCAGAAGATGGAGAGGTCTCAGACAGGACAGGCTTGGCAGCAAAGTCCTCCGTGGCTCGTGTGCAGCAAGCTATGGGATGCCTCCCTCCCTGTGCTGGCAGGCCAACAGCTCAGGTAGCTGGCAAATATAAGCTTCACAGTAGTATAAACTAATGGTACAGGCATGCCCCCAAAAAGTTGAGCCATCCCTTCAAGAGATCACTCATCAAGGGATTCCTGTGCAGCCCATTTGCTTTCAGTGGCCCTTTCAGGATCAGAGAGCCAGGTTTCATTCTATGCTGTATCTACAGCTCATGGTCGCCATGTTTCCTTGCTTTTTGGAGTCTTAGAGATCTTCTAGAAGGGACATAGTTGATCCTTACCCATCTGGGTGTACCTGACGATATCTTTAACGCTCAGGAGTCTTTATTTCCTAAGGGCAATTTTGGTTTTTTTTTGCAAGAGATACTCTTCTTCCCTTGTAAGACTGTTATTGATATCAATCTGCTCATTTGCTTTGAGGCTCGGGCCAGCACCACTGAATCCAGGGAATAAAATTTGGCACATTAGATGCTTCACACATTACAGTCATGCAGAGGAGCTTAAGGACCTACACAGAACAGTACCCAACTCCCAGGAGTCCCCTCTGAGGTTAACAGGATTAAACTGAACTTTCAGTCTAGTCACAGGACAGTATTTTCATCCGAGATACACTGTCAGGGACTTTGCTGCCTTCTTCTGAAGCTGTGGCTATACAGATCTTCTGTTGGGAATGCGTGGCAAGTGTTTCATATGGCTGCAAAAGAGGCGATCCGTCTGTAAAGCACTCTGCCGGCACCGGGCAGAAGGGTTAAGGCACACCAGAGCCTTTTTTGCTTACTGTCGATGAAAATGAGAGACTGGCATTGTCATCAAGTAACCACCTTGCAGTTCTGTGCTCCCAAGCTTTCTAAAGGAGTGAAGAACCAAGCCGAACACCTCTCACAGCTCTGCCATGCCTGCTGGCACCCCAGCTGCATCCTCCAGCCATCAGCCCTGACCCAGGCAGTCAAACAGGAGTAACGGTGGGTGTTAACCCCAGTCTCCAGCATCGCTTGTTTCTTCTGGTGTTCCGCTCTCACGCAGTGCCAGCTCTGCAGCATTTCCAGCCAGAAGAGCCCCTGCTAGTCCTGAGCAGGGATTGACAGTTTCTCACTGATACTGTCTAATGCAGTCAGTTATCCTTTATGCATTTAGAACAGATCCATCAAAATAATTCCTGCTAGAGGTCTGAATTCAGCATATTACACACAATAGCTCCCTGGAAGGAGAAAAATGACACTTACCTGCCTTTAAGTGAGTCCCTTCTCAGTCACCTGCAATGCCTGTGCATTGTGAGATGTGATGGCTTTGGGGGACGTGTACCTCTGGTGTTGTTCTAGCAGTGCTGGGTGTATGACTGAAGCTTAAATACTCTTAAACTTGCAGCCCCCTCTGGCACCATTTGATGAACAAATGTGTCTCAGGAAACACAAAGCAAACCTGCAGCCCCCTCCAGCAGTCCATGGGGGACTGGACCAGGCACTACCAAGGAAGGAGTGACTGTGCACAGCTCCTCCTATTATCCCGAATTTTGCTTGGCACTGATGCAGCAAAATACAAGATCCAGAATATCTCTAAAATTACCAGGCAACAAGGCCTCATGAGGATATCTGAGCAGAGGTACAACTCTTTAGCCTAGGAAGATGAGCTCACATTGGTGGTGTTTGAAATGTGCCTACAGCATTATCACGATGCCACCCTACATCCCCGTTACTGGCACCAGGACTGAATCCCAGCAGGACCAACCCCTGGACATGTGTAGAACTTCAACTTGCCAAACCATGAGTGCCTTCTTTCTCTTATAAGATGTTGCAATACACTCCACCACCTCACCAGCCTAGTCCACAGGCTGCAAACATCCCTCCATCCCTCTCCCAATTATCTTAATAAACAGCCTGGACACATCTCTGACTCACTTAAGATAATGATGACCTGGCCACGATTAGCTTATTCAGACATCCTGGCAGTTTACTGAGCCTAATGTGATTCCAGTCTGGCTCTTTCTGACTTCTCATGAAAGAGGCTGACCTCCAGCAGTGGCTGCGCTTCATCAGCGAGTGGAGACCAACATACAGATCAGACATGGGTTGCTCCCAAATTTCAGGCTGGAGCCATGAAGGCTACTTGCTCTGAAAACAAGCTCTTAACTACTCCAAACGCCTGGGGAGCAGCAGTTTTTCTTGCCTGCAAACAGTGGGGTGGTACCAGTTCCAGGATATGAAACAGAAACATGGGGTTAAGGACAACCCCAAATACCAGATTACCAAAGAACATCTCTGCATATTACATTTCTGGCTGCCTGTCTGAAATATTCACTCACCCAACATGAGAGCAAAAGCAGCAGCAGTCAGCCCATCACACAACTTGAATATCTGAAGCAAACCCTTGGAGGAAAAAAGCCTAATAGTCTGAAATCATAGGCAAATCCTCACAAAAAGTCAACTCATCTGCAGGAACTGGGCACAGGTCACAAATGACTCACTAACAGCAGAGCAAATAATTTAACCAGCGCTTGGAATGAATCCCTCTGCTTTGTAGAGAACAACCAAAATTTATTCCTGCTGATTAGTCAGCAGCTGCACTCAAAAGTTCAAAATTAGTATCAAAGTTCAAATGTAGTTGTCTTGTACTTGCACTCTGCTTTACTGCTGGAGAGACCATCATCTTTTCTTCGTGAAGGAATCATCCAACATTTATTTACCGGGACTGCAAGTGTGGGCTGGGATTTATTCTAGCTCTTAACTTGACAAACTGAGCATGGACTCCACCTCACAGTGCTGTTTGGCAAAAGTCAGTTAACACTCTCTTGAATTGCTGTACTGGTTTCAGTAAGAACAGGCAACTTACCACTTCTCTGGGAACCAATTACCAAATCCCAACAAGGAAAACAGACAACCCTCAAAACTCCAGTGGTGTCTCCAAGAAGGTGAAATTCAGAACTGAAGAACAACATCAGGAACTGATACAACCAAACTGAGTCCCAGCAGAAGCAGAAAGTCATCGTATCTGCACCCCTAGCCCCTCTGTGTCTTCCCCCCATGCCAGTTTATGAGAAAAACGAAGGAAGCTACATTGGGCAAATTAACATATTTTTACCATTGGGTTTCCTATGTTGTTTTTTTAGGGGTCAAGACAAAGCGGTACCTGTGTGGTCCCCCACAGCGTGGACCCAAGCTGGTACCACCAAGGAGCCTGCCTGTTATGAGGAGAGTTGGGGAGGACATCAGAGAAACGACAAATGATACAGGCAAAGCAAAATATATCACAACAGCAAAGGAAGATATGTTGTTGCTTCAGCAGGTAAAGCACCTTTTCCAGCTCTGTGTGTGCCTGTCTCCTGTCATACTCTTTCCCCTTCAAAGTGACCGTATGCACTTTCCCGCAGCTCAATAAACTTCTCTGCCATCTGTTCAGGCTCTGCAGGCACTGGTAAATACACAGTTAATCTCTGACTTGCTGCATAAACCGCACCAGTTTAAGCATTAAGCAAAAATGAAGTCACCCAGCATTGATTTCTTGCATGCTCTCTTCCTGTCGCTCCTCCAGACCTGTGGGTTTTAGCTTTACTACTGTACCTAGGCCTCTTTATCCTCTGCTAATGCCAGGGCTTAACCCTGAGGATCTGAAGCTTGTTCCGGGTACAAATCAGAGCAGAGTGGTGATGCAGTTTGCTGAAACAGCAGAAGCACCTTCCTCTGTCTGTCCACAGCTCCTGGGACTTCTGCCCCTACCTCCCTGGACAGCGGGGCACAGACACGTGCTGCAAAGGCCAAAAACCTGGTGGTACAGAAAACCACTACCTTCAAAAGAAGCTGCAGCTTCTTTCTCAGGAAAGAAGGGCTGACCCCTTAAAAGCACATCTAAATAAACAAAAGAGCAGCAAAGGACATGGAGACTCAGCCGGTGCAACTCGAATAAGCAGCTATGGAGACTCAATATACCCTGGTCATGACCTACAGCATCACATACATCAAACACTCGCCTGCAGCAAGTCCAAGCCCAAGGTCCCACTGGGCCATGCGTTATTTCCATCATGCAGAGATGTATTGTGCCAGAATCATACAATGTCCATCACGCTCATTCCAGGCAAGAACTAAAATAAATATGAGTTCATCTTTTTAGCATGAAACCACAAGAAAATAAAACTTAGCTTCTCTACTTGTTCACATGCAGGCTCCACAGTCTACAAGACCCGAGAAGGCAGGATTGTGATTTTCAGGAGGAGTTGATACATACCAGTGCCTGCACCCTACCAAACCAGTATCCCAAGCTCCTTCAGTAATAAGCTTCATAAACAGCTCAAGAGTCATTTGAAGCCAGTGTGAGGAGGGAGAGCAGGACAACGGTATCAACTCACCATCCAGCTGTCCCGAAGAGCATGGAGCCTTCACATGGGTACATCAGGCAACAGAGGCAACCAAGCAAGCACAAGGAGAAACAAGCGCCCAACCCCTCTGCAATGCATGTCAGAGCCCGTGGGCATAGTTAAGCTAGCTCCTGGGGAACTGGCAGCAGGAAAAACATTGTGGGAACTTCTGTGTGAGGAATCAGTTGCCCTGAAATACAAAGCAAAATGAACTAAGACTGACCATACCAGCAGCCTAATCGACTGGCTAATCAACTCCGTTTGCAATGCTTCTGTGCTGTGAAACCTGGGAACACACCCTGGATTAGCGAGGAGGAAAAGGCAGAGCTTCCAACACCCATGTTTCCCGCACCCCAGAAAGGAAAGGGAAGTAGGGATGAAATCTGGTGCAGCTCAGCTGTCCATCCCGTACATAAGGTTTTATGTCAGGAGACAACCATTTGTCTCAGGCATCACAGACACCCTTGGAAAGGTAAAGATATCAGCCATCACCTGAAACTGTGAACCACAGCACCCAATCACTTCTAGAAGCACACTCATTAGAAGGGAATAGCATGCAGAAATTCAATCATAGCATGATTTTGAGACATTTGCTTGAAAGTCATGCCAGGAAGTTACAGGAACAGAAGGATGCTGGAAAACATGTTTCTATTTTGCTCATCAAAACTCTCACCAGGTTTTCTAAGAGGGTTCCAGCACCATCCACCAATATCAGCTCAAACACACCCCCAGCCTCATGCTCAGTCATCTGCAGGTTGGCACAGCAGCTTTAAGTCACATAAATGACATCTCCTGTTAACAATACTAAGCCACAGCCACTAAGACACATCCTCGTGCTGAGCCCTGCATGCTGCAGTCGTTCCTCTCTCTTCCTGGAGCAACCAGCCTTACATCAGCTTCTGATGAGGAACCCGACTGCAGCACTCACCTGTACCCCACTGCCTTTACATCAAAGGCATCCTTGCTAGCTTAGTAGGAAGCTAATTGTCCCTGATGAAGGGACAACAGTCCAACACCCAACAAGAGAGCAATTTGCACAGCTAAGCAGGGAGACCTGCAGCAGCAGCATGTCCTGAAACAAAAGCACTGCAGCCAGAACAATTGTTTAGTGTCGAGGTCCCTGAGAGATAAGGCTCCTAATAAAATAAAAAAAAATAAAAACCTTCCACCAAGTGTAGAAACTTGTCTTGGCAAATCATGACACCATCTCCCAGCAGTACTGCCTCGTTCCTGAGAACATGACCATTTTGAGCTACAAGAAACAACAGGTTATCAACTGAGTTAGTCATCAGCTAAGCTCTCAGGCAAGAAAACATCTTTGTGCCTGACGAGAACAACAGAAGCAAGAGCTACACCTCAGCAGCGTTCACATCACAGCTGTAAACCCCACCCTCCGCACACCCCAACAGACTCCCCACACATGGAACATCTCATGAAGAAGTAGACTATAGGACGTGTCATTCTGAACCTTTATTTATTTTGTCTTCAAAGAAGAGGCCTGATGCAGCTGTTTCGTTAGAAAATAAAGTGTTTATTAAGAAACTAGACATTGAACACCCCTATAGTCTCTGTGAAAAGGGACCATCCCATTTCCCATTAGCACAGGATGATAGTTATGGCAAGATAAGAATGCTCAAAGATGGAGGAGTCTCATTGACAGAAAATGAGGTAATGATTTACAATAATTAAAAATAAAATAAATTTTTTTAAAAAAACATCCTTAGACTTGCTACTTAAAGCCACCAATCGCAAATGGCCATGACTGGCTTTTGTTTTCAGCAGTGAGGAACCAGAGACTTTAATTGGTGTTAAATTGAGACATCGATCACAGTGGGGAGAACTGCTTTAAATTATGCTGTACGGTCCGGAGGATTTCTTCTAAGCAGAGATGGACCTGAGCTGCAAAATTCAACCCTTCCTCTGCTAGGGTGTTTGGATATAGGCTTCTGGTCCAGGCCCACGGATGTATCTCTACGACTGATACACACAGTTGAGAGCAGAGTCCCCTGAACAGTGCTAGGGAGAGGAGACAGTTCAGACAGACAAGACATCCCCAGATCAGGTGGGCGACTTCCAGGAGATGGGGAAACTCAGTTCAGACAAGCACCCAGTGATTCACATGCTTTCTGGAGCTCCTCCACACTCTGTGAATCTGCAGAATTGAGGTGTCAATAACACATGGCCGCAGGTCCTCTCTGGCGGTGCACCTCTTGCATTTCCAGCTCCGATGCGGGCAGGAAACATTGTTGGGAGTTTTGGTCATGGTTTCTGAAACCATCCAACCTGAGCCAGGCCTCCTTGTCCTAATGTAGATGCCCCCCTAAGGCATGTCCGTTAACTTAAAGCAATCTGCTACCATTTCTCCTGTACTCTTCTATTGCACTTTACCTTTTTATGTGAGCAAACCAGGAGAAGAAGCAAAAGAATGGAACATTCCCAGGGACATCCCTATGGGAAAGCTGGTAACAAAACCTCCTGGCAATCTCCAGGGTGGTTCATGCCGGTCACCTGTAAAGGCAGGATGAAGCAGAACATCCCATTCTGAGGCTTCTGCCCAGTTCTGGCGGTGGGGGACCGTGACTCTTTCCAGTGGCAGCAACCTTTCAGGGCTGGTGATTTACAGACATCCCTGATGTGATAAGGTCATCTCGGGCCACCAAGAAGGCAAGCAAAGCTGAGTGGCTGATGAGTGAGCTCCTGGTTCAGTACTCCTCTCAGAAAAGGATCTGGCCACACCTGAAGCTTTTGGAAGGTTTTTTTTTTCCTCTAGAGAAAATCTGCCTTGCTTATAGGTTGTCACTGATACATGTGAGCAAATCTGTATTTCCCGTACACGTGATGCCCAGAGAGTCCAAGGAAAGCCCTGCAAGTTGCCACAAGGGCAGCAGGCTTCTCTTGAGGACAGGATCAAAGGGTTTACTTTTCCATCTGAGAGGCTTTGGATGAAGTAAGACAAAAGTGGGATGGGAGGGTAGGGAGAGAATATAAATATCGGCCAGTGAACAGGATCGATATTCCTGTTTATGCCAGAGAAGAAGCAACAGAATACTTATTTTTCCTCTCCTTCACTCAGTCAGCATCAAGCTGATGGTTCTGGGTATGTGACTGTGTTACAATCAACCTCCAGTTGGGTGGGAATACAGGGGAGAACTAAAGGGGGCTGGAAAAGGCCCAGCAACTGGGACCTGCGTGCGTCTGATAGGCTTTTCCACTTTGCTTACTGCCCTAGTCCTGGCAAGGACACAGACCCTCCTGCGCTATGGATTCTCCATCCACGCGGGAAGTCCAGGCAACTCCTCAGATAAAGCTCATCATTCAAGCAGCAGGGAGAGACCAGAGTACGACAACAATATAGTCAGATCCAACGAGCCGCTCTAACACACACAGACAGACAAACAAAAAAAGCCTCCTAGAATATGTGCACTTCAAAGATAACCACATTCTCTTCCTGTCAGAGAAGTAAGATGCTTTTGTTTTGTTTTTTGTTTGTTTTTTTTTTGTTTCTTTCCATTATTCCTTCCAACATTATTTTCTGTGCAAGAACTGGGAGCGGGGCTGCCTTTGTTCTTACCAAAAGTCTTCGTTCTGCTTTAGTTGCTTCCAGGCTCCCTGCCTCGGCTCGCTCTGGGAGACCTCCCATGGCGGTGCCACGTAAGAGGTGATGGCGGCATTCACTGGGTGTTGCGAAGACACAAGCTTACAAGGAAAACTCCAAGCAGGGAGGACATGACTAAAGATGTCAGTTTGGTTGGCTTGGTTGGTTTTGTTTTGTGTTTTATTTTAAAGCAAAAGTACAATTATTTACTGTGTTATTAGGATGACTCCTTTCAATTGGGTTTTAATTCTCTTTATTTGCTCTCATTGCTGCTGTTGTGCCTTGCAGGAATATTTAACGAACACAGCGACCATTGGAGGAAAAGAACAACCCTGTTATCTGGTGACAGAAAACCACAGTTTCAGTTGGCTTTAACGTGTGTACAGGCAGGGCTGTAGAGTCCTATTAGGAGGAGACCTCAATCCATACAGACCACGCTTACTGCTTCCCACCATTTTGAGGGCACAGCCTATAAACTTGACATCAGAACAGGGACTTTTAAGGAGTTTTAAAAGCCATGACGTCCTTTGCTGAAATAAACACTGACATCCTCAACATAAATGCCTTGGTTAAGAGGTTTGGAATGTCCAGGGAGGCTTATTGGATTCAACATAATTTCTCTGAAACCTAAAGGGGAAAAAAAAACAGAAAAAAGAAAAAAGCAAAATAAAGTAAACGAAAAAACAAAAAAGAGCAAAACTAGAAAAAAAGAGAGAGATATCGACACACATGTAATTATTAAAAAAGAACCAAATGAATAACCAGCAAATGGCTGCCATTAAATTAAAGCCAAAACGCCCCTTCTGGGCAGGGCTACCTCACTCTGTCTTTCCATAGGAACAGGCAATTACTTTGTGTGGCGTGTGCAGGCACAAGTGCTCCGAGGACAAGTGGCATGCAAGCAGTCTGGACAGAGAACTGGGAACAACTCTTTCCTAGAAGTTCCCACTAACCAGGGGTGGAAAAGTCCTAATTCCTACCTAGTCCATCTTTCCTCTAGTCAGGGAGTGAGGAAAACTGAGAATCCTTCCTACACCTACTTTTCTCTCACGATTTATTTAGCCTGACTCAACATGTCTGAAGCCAGGAGTACTGCTGCAAGGCTGGGAGACCTGGCTCTCATAACCCCATAGACTTTCTTCGCCCCAGCTGTCCCATCTGCACCGAAACCTGCACACTGGAGGCATCTTCTCCTTACGCAACCCCACCTCTTTAAGGTTTCTGAAGGTTTAGGATTTGCCAGAAATACTGGCCAGATGGAAAGGAAAAATAAGTGGAGCAGAGAACACAGGCATGTTCCTTCCTTCAGTCCCAATGAAATCACTGGGCAAATACAACGTTTTCAAGGGCTGTATTAACCACCTCATCATAATGCTCCTGCCTTGGGATGCCTCAGGCAGGGAAACCTACTATTAGCATATTTCTAGTACTGAAATTTTTAGATGTTAATTACTATTAAACATGAACATTAGTCTCTGAAGCTAAATAAATGCAAATATTCAGGACTTACCAGAGAACAGGTCTCTGGACTGGAGGGAGCAAACATGCTGTGGAGAGCTGGATGTCAGCTCCAGGAGGGAATCCTGCTGAGACATCCAGTCCCACAGCGCTCTCCTCAAGGTCTGACTGAAGGAGGGCACATTGTGGTTCACTGTTAGGACACAACCTGACGTTTAGCCTATGTTTCCCTTCTTCTTGACTTAAACCCCTGTTTTCTACCATCTTTTGTGCTAAATCCTGCAAGTTCTTGCAGAAAAGACCGACACATTTATCTTCAGATGTCAGCTCATCATTTTCATAATACTTTCTGAGACACCCGTTTATAACAGTATTTCTACAACTGAGGTCATCTCAATGGACTGGAAAGAGACATGGCAGCAATAGGCATAGTTCATTGAAGGTAGCTGCTAAGACTGAAGTTGCTTTTAGCTCAGATATATTATGTGGACATAAGAGGCTTCTACATCAGCTCACCAAAATCCCCAGTAACAGATCCACCAAGCTGTCAGGACCAAGACACACATGGCAGAATCCTAGGGATTGTTCTAATCTGTCCAAGCTTCTCATGGCCCAAAGGGTTTTTCCAGGAAAATTACTGGGATGTCTTGACTACACAATTGCTCTAAGTTCTGGAGAATGCTTCTGCTCCTCATACAGTCATAGGATCCTGAAAAAATCAGGTAAGTTAGCCTAAATCTGACATCACTAGAACAGCATGGAGCAGCTTGGATGCCCTTGAATTGATCTCGATAGGAAAAGTGCCTTCTGCTAGACTAGGAACAGAAAGTTTCTCACACCAAATCCACGCTAGCCAGAAGACTATTTTTTTCCCCTATTTCTTCTTTCTATTTTTTCTTTTATCTCTATTCCCTGCACTATCTTATTCCATCCCCTCCTCAAAAGCATGCTTCTTTTGATGAACCTAAGGATGCAGACAAAATCTGTTTGTTTGGTTTGGAAATATTTGAACTTCTTTGGGGGAAAGTATCTGTTATTCTCAGTAGCCCTGAACGGCTGATCCACATGGGAGAGTAAGCCAGGCTCAGCTTCAGTTCATGTGTCATAAACAAAATTTGTAGGCAAATTCCAAGTATTGAAATATCATTAGTACTGAGAAAGAGCCTAGCTCAACTCTCAGAGTTTAAAGTGCTGATGCTTGGAAATGCATATGTAAACTATTTCTTACCAGAGTCACTGGGAGACAAGCAAACATGGCATCCCTGAATGTCACTCTTTATCGTGTTTTGATTTTCATAATATAAATATATTTTATGGCCACCAAAGGATAGCTGGGAAAGTCTATACTCAACAATACCAAGTATCTCCAAGGAGCACTCCTGTCTGCTTTATTTTCTTTGCATTTCGCAGCTTTGCTAAATTTGGGCAATTCCACTTCTGCCAGACCACGTCCAACAGACCTAAAAAACCCACCAGGGACACACTGCCTCAGCAAAGGGACATGTGAAAGACTAGCAAGACATAAGGCTGGGGATGCCAAGGGCTTTGCTCTTTGTTGACAGCACTATACTGTGACTCCCAGCTGCAGGGCTCTCCTGTGACAGCAGGGTCTTTGCAGAATGGCACTGCAGCAGGGGTTACCCCATAACTGACACGCAGTCATGACTGAGGGACGATGAGGGATGTGGCAGGAGGACAGCCTATGTTTCTGAAGCTTAGGGGCTGAACACACATACCGCTGGACTTGGGAAAGCAATGCAGCATCGGTCATTTTGGCATCCTCTCCTCCTGATTTATTAAAGTTCCCAAAGAATCTGAAAAAAACACATCCTTCTCTCCTGACTGGTTTTCTCTTTCCTCACTGTTGCCTCCCACATTGTTCTTCTACCTTCAACCCCATTCTCTTGTATGGAGCAGAAACCAACAAGGCTCTTGCTAGGTTTATGTCTTCACTGTCAGATGTGAGATGGATGAAGTTCATTGAGATGTCCAGGGTTAAAATGGGTGAATCTCAACAGGTTCAGAGTTCAGATGCTGCTATGACAAATGTCATCTTGCTACCATCAAAGCTATTAGCTTCTGAAAAACTAGCTTGGAAATTTCTTAAAGAACGGGAGGGGTTTGTTTTACTTTTTTCCCCAGAAAGAAGGAAAAAAAAAAAAAAAAAAAAAGACAAAGAAAAGTGTTCACCACCTTTGAAGGAGTTGGAGAAATTTAAAACCAAATTCTCTTTTGTGGAGTTTTGCATTTGTCAATGCTAACTGGAAATTGGGAGGAGAAATACTATCTTTGACATTGGTTGTAGATTTGAAGGGAAACCGCAATATACAAGCCTGAAAACACTAAGGAGGTAAAAATCCCACCCTGCAAATTGAAATCACAAGCATCTCCAAAGACCTACAAAATTGGGAAGGGTCTGACAGATTGAAGTTTGTGCTTCTCCCTGTTCTAGTGAGACCACTTTTTAAATTAAAACATTATACTTCCTCTACTAATAGCCATGGTATGGTAGTGGAATAAATGTATGGAGAGTGTTGGAGAACAGGGAAGGAGGAATGAGCTCGGATTTGCTGTGCAGCTTTAATAGCCTGAGATGGAGGGGGCAGATGGGGCATTTCTCTAAGCAGGCTGGAAGGATGTGGCAATGAAAGGACAAGAAAATTAAAGGCAACCAAACCATGCAATCGGGTTTTGTACTTAACCCTGGCCATCCACTTAGTCCTCCAGAGCTGTCTTGCGTTTCCCAACACCCTGGCTAGCAGACCTCAGCCATGCTGCCCCACGCACGTACCCAACCAGCCTACAGACAGTGCCCTGCAAGGAACACCCTTCCTCCACTGACTGAAAGCAAGACGAAGGAGAAAAACCATATAATTTCACCTCGCCTTCATTGTTTGCCTTCTGGTAAAATTGCAGCCATTCAATTATACCATCCTCCTAGGGTTTTTGAGATCTGAGGCTGCTCCAGGTCACCTGAGAAGAGCAGCAGGGTGGGTGACAACGGGGAGGTGAGGGAACGATGCAGAAAGCAATGCAGAACTCCTCACAGCAGCCCCATCCACTACAGCAGGAGAGGAAACTGCTTCTAAAACATCAGCAGAAATTGCTGTGGGAATGGATAAGAAAAGCAACAGGGTGCCACACAACACCTGGCAAAAATGGGTTAAATAAAAATAGCAAATTAGGGGCAATGAGCTGGCCAAACATAACACTGCTATCCACACAGCCCACATTAGGCAACGGAGCTTTGATCTCTCTTCTGTGTTACAGCAGAATTTATGATATAAAGGAAAAGCAATAGGAGACTCCAACAACTGTGTACATTTTATCTTTCTCTATGCACAGATATGAAGTATGAATAGCATCAAAGAAGGCATGAAAACCATCAAGCCTGGCCCGCATCCAGAGTGAAGGAAACAGCCATCCGTCTAGTCAAAGCCAGGACTGATACGTCTATATCTGAGGGGGAAGCAACACAGCAATCCAGGTTTTCTGTCATGGATGGGTTCATCTGCAGGGCTATGATACAAAGCCCTCTTTTTTTTTTTTTTTTCCTCCCCCCTTCAACATATAGCACCATGAGATGCAACCCAGCCTGAGGCCTCACTTGCCACGACAAAGCAAGTCACAGAAGCTCAGCAGAAGCACACCCTGAGGCTCTCCCTGGTGCTCTCAGCTGCAGACAAGCACGTCGGCTCCTGCACCATCCAAGGTAAAGTACAAAGAGCACAGACCTCCTAACTTACACCAGCCCAACAGTGCTGACCACAATGGAGAACCACAAGAAAATGCAGCCCACAGATGAATTTCACACCAATACACAGACCTCAAGCAGGTGTTCCAGTAGATAACAGTTCTTTTAAGATTCACAGAAAGGCTCCATGTAAACAGGGTCCTTATTCCCCTCCACAGCAGCTCACCTTGTATCTTTGTTCATTTTCCATGGTTTAACCTCAGGCATGAGTCTCCCACTTTAGTCAATGAGACTTGACATCACTGGAAACATCTTGGGAACGTGCTAGATGGAGTTCTAGCTACAATTTGTGGCACCTTCATCTTCTCCACAACCCAAAACCATAAGCAGGGGATCACAACACTGCATGTGTTTTTGAGGGCAAGAAAGGGAAGAGACGGGCTGAAAGCAAGAGAAACAGCAGAAGAAAATGGGCCCAGAAGATCCCATTTCCACACAAATTTCCCTCATGCTTAACTGGAGCAAAGGAAGGGGTAGGAGAATACTGCAGGCACACAACAGCTGAACAGTGTTCCTTGAGAAAAGGGCAGCATTCACAGCTTTCCATGCAGTGAACTCTAAGAATATGTAAGAGTCATTAAACCTCTGGCCGGAGGAATTCCAGTATCCATTGCATTTCTACTGTTGCTGCCGTTAATGTGGGTCATGTCCATATTAGCCCGGATGACAAGTTTGTTTTCTCTGGAACTCTTTTGTGGATGGAGTAGTTCCAAGATACTAAATGATGTAGCCTGATAGCTCAAGGAGGCAGAGCTCCAAGATTCCCCACTGATCCCCCTTAGGAAAAGCCCCAAAGTAGGAAAGCTCTTACCAGGGTTTAAAATTAAAAAAAAAAAAAAAAAAAAAAAGAAGGAAAAAAAGAAATATCTATTTAAGACCAAGGACAAAATAAAAAGGCTATTTTCAGGTCTGAGATGCCCTGTGACTTGAGTCAAAGCTACCCTCCCTGTCCAGAGGCACAGCCAACGCTTTTCTCCAGCCTACACAGAGGTGCGGCTATTTAAAGCCACTCAGAGGCCCACTGCGTGATGGAAAGCAGCCAGATCAGTTGGGCCTCATCGGTTTTGTTTTCATTAGATTGAAGCCAGAGTATGTGAAATTACTCGTAAGAGGACCAGGGAAGGGGAAAGGACTGGGCACCCAGCAGTTTCGTCCACAGCACACAGAGCTTAGTCTCTGCCTCATTCAAATCGCACTGGGTCAGAGAGAAGGTACCTGAGCAAAGAGGATGGCGGCTGTTTTGTCCCTTCCAACACCCACGGCCATGAAAAGCTGCGTAACAAAACTCTCAGGGTTTATATATCAGCCATGAGAACAAGACGCAGGGAAAGCGTCTGCAAAATGCCCAAGAGTGTGGTGGTAGCTGACATCCTGGGCATTGCAGAGCTCTTCCCTGCCTCAGTCCCTCTGTGTGCTTACACCACTGCATCCAGGAACCTTCTCTGCAATTCTCACCGCCTGGAGGAACAGCCACATGTCGCTGCCTCCGCAAGTCCCCATTTCTCACCACCGTGCACCCCCTCTGCCTCTGCACTCCACAAAGCCCGCGGGACCTGGCATGAAAAATCCCATCCCAACAAGTAATACATCATTTTCATCACTTTGGTTTTCAAATATATTCTTTTGTCAATTTTTAATTTATTTTCTCTCTTTTTTTTTTTTTTTTTTCAAGTCAGCCCTCAGAGTGCTGTCAATTTAAACACTGTGCACACAGTGTTACAAGAGCTTCTCATTTCTACTTTGCCTGACAGGTATCTGTGTCCCTCTGCCACCGCCTCTGCTCCCCAGCTGCTTTAGATAGCGATAGTACCCTAAGCATTTTACACAGAGTTATTGAAACCACTCACTAATCTGCCCAGAAATGAATATCCACTGGGAAAGAATCTGTTTGGGCTCGTGTTCCTTAACTGCTGATTAATTCCAATTACGGTACAGCTGATCCACCAGTACCACAGATCGCCACATCAAAGAGCCAACCAGCAAAGGAAGCCCCTGAGTTAGGACAGCAAAAGCCCTGTTGCAAACTTCTTTTCAGCCAGAGAGCGCCTCATAAACATTAATTTGTTACGCCTCGCTCATTCCCTGGGGAGGCAGGAGCTGTTATATTCATTACACAGATAGCAAAACGGTGGCACGGAGCAGGACCACAGTTTCTCCAAGGTCTCCCAAAGGAACCGATGCCAGTCATGGGGACACAAGTGGGAATAGCCCCAGCTCCCAGACTCCTGTCCTCTCCGGGAGCTATGAGGTCTAGAAGGGGACAGAGTGCTTGGTAAAGCCAGGTGGCTGAGATATGACAGCAGGCAGCAAAAGGAGACGCACACAGTGGATAGGAAAGCACACAAGTGCCACAGTCCATAGCTGGGACCTTCCCTGCCCAGGCAGTGCCAGCGATGATCTCCTGCTCTTCAGAGGACAGGAGAAGGTTGGTGAAGGAGCTGATCAAGGCCCAGAACAAATCCTTGCTTGCTCATCTCTTTACTCTGCCATCTGCTCCAGCAATGCCTTATGTTGTTGAGAAAGGCCAGAGCTCCCCTCCAGGAAGTCCAGGAGCGGTACAAGCCCAAGAGCCTGAAGTCTCAAGAGGAGCTTCCTATGGGAAAAGGTGATTTCATGGAGTTTTACAAGCCGAGGATGGAAACTGAGGAGTGCAGGAGGTCTCAGCAGGCACAGAGGCACCAAGCGCTACAGAGGATTTGTAAATGGTAACAGGAAGAGCTGAGGGCAAAACCACAGCGAGAGCAGCAGAGAGCCTCGAGGAACAGGGGTTTGTTGATTTTTTAGGCTGTTTGGATGTTGCGTTGTCTGGAATTATTGTCCTTCATCAGTGCCTTTCCAGTGCTCCTGCTCTGCTGATTGTTTTGGAAATGAAGGCTGCCACCACAGCTCTCTTCTCTTGATAATTCCCCCGCTAGATGGTTCTCAAAATCAGTTGCCTTCTGCACCAAAAGGCATCAGAAGAGTGTCATTAATCTTCCCAGGGGAGAGCTGCTGGTTCCAGTTTTTCTTCCAAAACCATGTTTTGGTACCTGTTAGTATGTGGCAAGTTCTAAAACACGTGCGCCAGGGCACAGGGTGGGCTGTGCTGTCCCCAGGGGAAGAGGGGACAGCAAGCAGAGGAACACAGGCTTGCGCTGAGATTCCGTTGCTCCAATTTGGGTAGTGCCAGCCAAATAAGGCTGTTCTGCAGGAGGGGAGGAATGGCTTTGCTCCCACAAAACACACATGAAACACAGTATGTTTTTGCAAGAGAAGGCACAAAATGCCCGGAGACATCCTCGCAGCCAGCAAGGCAGAGATGAGGTGAGTGGGGAGCCCCCGGGCAGTGCACCAGGGGGGCTGCTATTGTGTTAGGAGGCCCTCACTCTACCCTCCAGCCAAGCATGAGCTTTGCAGAGTAGGGAAGGTCTGGCCAGCACATCACAGCTGAGCAGCAAATGAAGACCTAAGCCCAAAATAAGTGGCTGCTGTCAATTAGGAATCTTCATTCAAAGGAGGGAGGAAGGATCAGGGTTTCTTTCCTACAAGCTTTTTCCAGCAAGTGGTTTAGCTGGGAATTTTTGCTCCAGCAATCTGCTCCAAGCTTAATGCACTACATGACTGCCAAGACCCTTCTCTGACCCAGTTTCATTTTGGGTCTGAAAATAAGTCTCCCTCTCCCATCAAGTCACCTAAACACACAACACCCAAGGCATTTAAAGGACTTCAGCCCAATCTTATTTCACACCATATAATTCTGTGCAAGCCTTTGTGTGTCTGCCCCACTTGTGTCACTGGCATGTGCTGATCAAACACCAGTAGAGACAGGGACAGGGAAGCAGCTGAGCTCCCAGGCCTCTGGCTGGAGACGCACTGCAACATGGAAACTCCCGGGAACACGACTGTCCAAAACCCATTTCCCCCCCTCTGAGGCTTTTACATTTGAGAAAAAGGGAAACAAGTTTACTTAAAAAATAAGTTATTTCCTTTTCTCCATCACCTATCATCAGAAGCCCTGCCTCCCACCACAGCCAGGACACGTCCTCCTCTGCGTATGCTGCTCTTCAAAGCAAGAGCTACCCACACTGGGACAAAAGCATGCAAACCCATACGCTTCTAACAGCATTTTCATATCTGCACACACAACTAAATGTAAGAGATGACAGTTCACAGCCTTGACTTCAACCTCTGTGTCAAAACCAGCCTATGCACAGAGGAAACCGAGCTGAATGAGACCAAGGGTGCCAGCAGAGAACAGGGAGAGCATGCACACAACCTGCTGCATGTGAGACACGTGGGGTGGCCGGTGGGGAAGCGTGTGAGAGAAAGGGAGAGAGCAATACTGCAGCGCAGAGCACGTGGCAGGGAGCAGAGGAGTGCTGGAGAGGGGCCTGAGAGCGCGCGAGTGCACACGTGTGGGCCTGAGAGCATAACGCTGCTGAACATTTACTCTCACTTTACATTACGGATTTAATGGCTTTTAACAGGGGACTTTGTAAGCGATCAGGAATTGGAACAAAAGGAGCTGGGGGAATAATTATTCTAACCAGGGGAGCTAAAGAACATGGCAAAATCGCGTGCTGAGCAATCATACTAATTAAAGGCACCCAGAAGAATCAGGATAGAAACGCCAAATGATTTTCACTCTGCTGCCCTAATCCACTAACTGCCTCATCACTTTGACTCCCACCAGCTGTGGGAAGGACAGCTCTGAGTGAGTTGGTTTGTAGCAATAAACGACAGAGCTAAACAAGTGACACAGGGGTTTGGTCCCCTCTGCAGTGGGCTGAAGTGCTGCTTGGCTTGCCAGACTGAACAGTGCTGCTTTGCACCAGCAGCCTCGGTGAGCGGGGATGACCAAATGCCCCCACAGCCCCCAGCAGAGCAGCAAGGATCCAAATGCACTTCCCAGAAAGTAGAACAGCTGCTGACAACTACCAGCATGAGGCTAAACACAACCCACAGTCACAACCCTGGTCCTTTCGGGCCAGTCAGCCCTCCTGCATGACTGCCTCTGCAATTAGCTGTGTTATGTGGCTCAGCATGGTGGCTTGTCCTGGACTGTGTCTGGGGAGCATGTTTCCAGTGCCACACCAGAGCTCTGGCAGCATGGAACATGCTGCTTCCTTGTCTACACAGCTTTGGTCACCACCAGGTTGGGTCCACTCAGGTTGGTGCAGGGATGTTCAAAGGCAGGGACATCTTTTATGCAGCAGGCATCATCCTGATGATGCTTAAGATGCATCCCCATTCTGCTTAAGATGCCAGCTGGGATTCATGCTACACTAGCATCAGAAAAGCAGTCATTAACACTGCAACAGGGGCAAATCTTCACCCAGAAAAAGTGGAGACTAGGAAAATGTCCATGTTGCAGGGAAAGGAAATGAACACAACATTGCTCCAGCAGACTAGAGGCTTGGGTCTGTAGACCCCAAACAAAACTGCCATGCACTCAGCCAGACGTAAAACCCAAGGCAGATTTCACAAGGAGCTGCTGAGCCGTGACCTGGTGAGGATGTCAGGGGAAGATCTTCCTTGGATGTTGCTGGAGTCCAACAGGGCATTACATGCCAAGGCAGATGGGTGCAGAAAACGCGATTAACAGAACAAGACACACAGTGGTGAAACCAGATGCTGGGTACAAAGAAGTCTCTCTCTGTCCTTTCCAATCTCTGCAAGAAGGTCCACCCTCAATCACTGCTTGGGTGAGATGCGAGAGCTTTTCTCTCCCACAGTGCAGATCTGGGTTTTGTTGCAGCCGTCACCTGCATTGGCATAGGGTGGGAGCTGTACGCAGGGGAAGTGGGGCAGCAGAAAAGCAAATGCTGATAACTGCCATCAAGTAACGGCTTTCTATTTAAAAAGCAATGGTGTTTGTTAATCAACAAGTCCATTAACACAGAGCAAATGCCTCTCTAATGGACACCCACAGGATCACAGGCTGAACTATTTGTGTGTGGCATCTTTTGATTGATTCACCCTAAAGATCATCAAGTAAATGAGGGAGGATGTAATATTTCTGCAGGAAACATTCCACAGCGGATACATTGATTGCAAAATTCAGCCAGCTGCTGTGTGCCAGTCTCTTCTTAAAGAGACTTCATATTTGATTCTCTGATTAAATATTTCAAAACCAAGAACAAATCAGGGACATTGGCTCAACCATGCCAGACGCTTGGCCTGTGGAGGTCTGGTACCCTGCCAAGGAGGATCACATGGGTGGCCAACATCCAGCCCACTCCCTCTCTTCCTGCCCTCAAGGCTCAGGATCCCATTCCCTTGGTTCTTGCCCAGCCACACAGATCACTGCCAGCCCACTGCCTGGCCTCTTCCCGCCACCGCTAAATCCTTGGCCCCAGCCAAGGGAGTCTGCTTGGTGGCACGCCGGGGACACAGATCTGTTGACTCATTTATTCAACTCCTACCTGCAGCTAAAGCTGCAAAGTCACAGACCATTTTGCTTGCCAGCGCCTCTCTGACTCCTGCTCTGTCACCATAACGACTCCATTTTTAATCAAAAGCCCACTGAACACCCCACGGGAGAGGAGGAGGCAGGGCTGAAAATGAGGAATACCCTGAGAACAAAGGAAGAAAGTCCAGGAGCTGTAAGGAAAATAGCAATGAAACCATCAGCTGAATAATTTGTCACACCAACAATCCCAGCTGACAGAGATGGTCCATGAGCTAGAACTAAGCACTTGCTGCAACCTTCAGTTTGCAAAAGCAGGTTCTTTTTCCCACAGACCAAACATGGCCTGACACCTCCTTTATGAGCTGCTGAAAAAACACCGTCTTCTGAATGACCTCTGCAAAACCACAGTGACACTTCCAGTTTACAAGCAAACCCTGCCACCATTTACCAAGCTACAGCCTTGGAGCTGTCAAAGCTGCCCTGAACAAGACCAGCGGGATGAGGAGACCCTGGCTGCTACCACCACTCCTGAAATGACATGCTTATTTCACATGCAAATGAGCCACACAAATTGAGACCAGACCCGCCTTTTCCCCTCTGAGCTACTCATAAATAACAGAGGCGTAAGGCAGGTGAAGAGTCTTTGAGGCAGGTGAAACAGAGGTACAAAGGACCAAGCATCTAATTGGAGACAAAAGAAGCAAGCTAAACACTCACCCAAGCTCCCACCCGGAGACACAGCCAACCCTCCCCTCCAGAGATAAGCTCCATCAGGAGTATGTCCAGCCTGTTGGAATAATGACTCCTTGAGGCAAATCAGAGGTGCCAGCAGCTATAAATGAGGGCCCTTCTCTGCTGTAGCTTCCATATTTTCTCCCCTTCAGTACCAGCAGGAAAACAAAAACAAATAAAAAGAGCCCACACATCCCATTCAGGCTGAACTACATGTGCCATTGCAGCCTCACAGCCAGGCAACCAGGCAAGAGCTGCAGGTATAAGCTTGGCCATGGATGCTGGGCTCCTGCCCCTACTTCCTTTCTTTTCAAAGAAAATAAAATTGAGTTTGTATCGACTACTGAGAAAATGAGACAACATTGTACAGGACGCGACCCTCTGCAATCAAATTAGGTCATCGGAACACCATAACCAATATGGAATATATAGGTCTGACAGTGTATAGGATCAAACAGAATTATTTTATACAACAAACATTAAAAGACAAAAGGAAAATTAATTGTATCAGGACATCAAGCACAACTAGAATGTAAGATAAGTTTGGAGTGGCAGGAACAAGCGTCACTCCTGTCTCGGGGCTTCCCTCTCAAGCCCTTCCTGTGTCCGAAAGCAAGCTCCTGCTTCTCAGAGCTGATCAGTAAAACCATGGTACACGCTGGAAAACATCTTTGCCACTTCCTGCAGAGCTTCCTCGCTTCCCCTCCCTGGAGCTCTGATGATTTCCAAAAGAGTAAAGCCACTATAGAGCAGGTTTCCAGCCATGGCCCTCACTGTGTTAGCAAAATGCCCAGCAGCAACACACTCAATGTACAGACTTCAGGCGTGCTGAAATCTGTCTAGATAGAGGACTTAATGTCCTACTTCTGCTGTAAGTCACCGCTTCTGTGTCTATATATATATTGCACACAGATAATCAGAAAAGAAAAACTAGATGCATGGTCCAGCTGTGTAGACTTCCACCATCGTGGCTTGGCATCTCCCATCTCCCTTCCCCAGCTCACATCTCTCAAACATCTCATGCCCTCTTCCTCAGCATATCCCTACACAGGTCACCCCCACCCCATCTCTCCTACCCTGAGCACTTGGTCTCCCATAGGAAAGCCTTCATCACCCAGCTGCTGAGCAATCACCAGCAGAGACAACTCGATAAAGCTGCTTCAACCCAAACACCCCTCTACAAGAGAGGAGGGCCTTCTCCAGGTGTACATGTTGGTAGGTATTTATGGTGATGTGCAGGCCACCACATGTCTCTGAAAGGCAAGGGGGGGTCAGCACTAGGCATAGCAGCAGTGCTGTTCATCACCATACCGGGACTGTGAGGATCTAGATGTGGAACCCTGGCCCTGTGTGACCTGGGAGGTAAGTACTGCCATGCCAGGCAGGTCAAAACCCAGCTCAGCACAACTCCCTCAGCACCTGTTTCACCCCATCAAGCGAAGGAATATGCACCCATTATACACCTCCTGCTACACAAACCTGCTTCAGCCCTATGATTTACATAGCAGTCTGTGGCAGCGGTTTCCCAACTGCATAATGAGTACATTAACTTTAGCTAAGCTGATTCTCCAGAGATGAAGAGATGGAAAAGAATAATCGAAGCAAACTGTGATAGAGTTTTTGATTAAACAGCTGATGATCAATAGAAGTTATCTGCAGGGCACAGAGTGTTAATGAGCTACCATTCCTGTGGCAAAGAAACACCTGAGCCCACACTCCCCACTCTACATAGCCCACAGAGGTCAGGAAGACCTGCTCCTCCAGGACTGACAATGTGAGAACATGGGCTACTGTCACAGGTCTCCCCTGCCCTCATTCCTGTTAAAGGGTGATGGTGGAAGAAGGGAAAGAAATAACCTTAAAGAGGAACATGGCTAGAAAGAAAGGACTGAAAAATGTTAACAGGTCAATTCAAGATTTGAGATGCTATGTTTGGGGCGGGGCGGAAATAAATTGAAAAGTTATTCATAACCTTCTCAGACAGCTCCGTTAATTTAAAGAGGCCTCAGAGCTCTGCAGCTGTAACACCAGCACCCAGCACACCTACCGCAGGGAGGAAGAAGCACCAGCCAGCCCAGCTACCAGCTCTCTGCCACCAGTGATACTAGGCACAAAATGACCCACAGCACATCCTGCAATTACTGTCCCGTCCCCACAATGACATCACTGCAAAGAAGTATTAGGTGCTAAATCTCAATACTTACTAATATCTTAAATTCATCCCCAAAGACTCTACAGCATTAAAGAGTGGAGTTTATAGAGATTTTCTCATAATAACGTAGCCACCTGTTTAATAGCGTGTAGCAGCAGCGAGGCGGTACGAGGGTTTCAGGGAGCAAGTGGAAAGGAGAGATTTGTGTTAAAGCTACAGAGAAGAGAAAAGGCTCGGAATGGCAGAGACACAGAATATCATTACCTCTGCCTGAATTTAGCTATTTCACTGTAACTAATCATTTTACTCTTCCAGAAATATCTGGAGAACTGCTAGTGACCACAGGGAGCTGCTAGGATCTTTGTATTACATTTCCTCCCAAAGTTGCCTCCTCTGACAGCTCAGCCCAGCCTGCCTACAAAAGGGATTTGTTTTCCCAAAACTCACTTAGCCTTACCGTCCTTGGAGGGTCTAGGGAAAGCTGAGAAAAAATCAGCAGACAGGATACTCTTTCTGGAGTGTCCCAATGGGAACAGAGGGGATGAACAGCACATTAGGATTTCTCCCCCCATTTCTCAAATTCTCACGGAACTGGGGTTTGCAATTGCCCTCTGCAGAGACCACGTCAAGACAGATCATTAATCCTACTCCACGCTGAGGATCTCTTGTATTAAAAAAGCACTGCAATTACTTAGTTCAGATCTCTATATTATTCAAAAGATCCGTATCTATCATGGCTATAGTATTTACACTGCTGTGGGGAAATGTAATAAATAAGGCAATAAGCGCTTCCTTCCTCCAGGTCGGGATGAAACTGCATCTTGGAGAGCGGCACTTTCCTTGGGCAGCAAGGCTGCACCCCAGGCTCCCCGCTTGATTCCTTCAGCCAGGAACTACAGCCAAGGTAAAACACAACTGCTCTTCCTCCGAACCCAGCACTCGGGCTCCAACCAACTCCAACTCCAATCAAGAGAGCCAGGAGGCAGTGCCGGGGTGGAACGAGGTCAGCAAGGACAGGTCTCTTGGGAATTAGTCGAGAGAGCAAAGCAGAAACATGTCAGACTGTAGCACAGCCCCTGTGAAGGTGGAAAGGGAGGATTTGTTTTAACCTGTCTAAGAAAGGAGCAGGAAAAGCTCAGAACTGTCATTTTGTGGGAGCATAATATACAGCTGACAGCTCCAAGAACTTGCGTGTCCGTCTAAGCTCCTGACTCCAAAAGACTGGCTGTGGAAGAACTTCAGGTGGCGACTCATAAACACACAACACGGTCCAGCGGGCTGAACGTGGGCCAGCCTGCTAGCTGTCAGCAACCTGGTGTGACCTTGAGCAAATGGATGTCTTTCCAGCTGTCTCTCCTCATTCATAAAACGGCGATGAAGATGCTTGGCAGCCCCTTGATGGGCTGGAAGGAGAAATGCCTCTTTCCAGGAAATAGTGGAGGTGCAAGATGCCAGGTTACCTCTCCTTGTTAAGGAGAGGATAAAACATACTCCTATCCCTCAAATACTCAGCTGCCCGCTGTGCCCTCAGTAAGGATCCCCTGACATATGGACTCTGCTGTGATCTGTCATGAGAACAGGACTGTCCCACGCCACCCCATCTCTGGAATTTGCCCAGAATTTATTTTTAACACAGCCCTCAGTGTGAACATTTGTGGTGGGATTCATATGAATCCATGCTGCTCTCCAACTCTGAGGTAGCCTCACCCTGGCTGTGCCAATAGCCAGGGCTGTCAAGAGAACAGATGGCACAATCTCCTCCATCCCAAACAAGGTGTCTAACACAGGGCAGACCCCAAGCATCCCATCTCCTTCCGCATGTAGGAAGGAAGCTTTGGGCAGCCACCTCAGATGGAGTTTCTCCTACTCTCCAGAGGTAACTAACTTGTCCTAGAGCATAAGACACATCAAACAGGGAGGGCCCTAAGTTTAAAATGGCCTTTCAGAATCATGGAGCCCTTTGCCAAGCTCTTTATTTCTTTGGGTGTTTGGATTGTGAGTAATGGGATAGAGTAGGAGCTGTGGCCTTTCTGAGAGAAGTCTTGAAGATTGGGATTGGGCTGCAACTTTCTGATATATCAAGACCTCGAGTACAGCTTGAAGCATGAGGTCCTTTTCTTTGGTGTACACCTGATGGCCAGCATCTCCCCTTGCTCAATGCTTCACATCAGTTACAGTGCAGAGATGTAAAATGACTGATACTTTTAATACAAAGGGCCTGTCATTTATTTATTAGCTGGCAACAGGCCCTGCAGTCCAGGGTGGATGCATTATAAATCAACTGCATTTCTAACCATTAAAAATTCATCCAATTCATAATGTAGGATGCCCGTAATTTCCTTATTAGTGTTGAGTGTGAAGGATTTTTCTTACTCCTCCCTTGGTTTTATTTTACTTCTTTGCTTTCCCAAAGATCTTGCTCATCTGAGGATTAGTTTAGCTTAATCCTTGCAAGGAGGAGGTGGAAGGGTGGGAAGGGAGACAAGGGCTGAAGTAATTTTGTTTCAGTGTTTTCTTCTAATTGCAAATTTGCCATATATACTTAGGAGACTTAGCTGCCTTGTCTCCTAGTCACACTTATGGGAGCCAGAGAAACTGCTCATCCTGAATTTAAGAGATGCTTCTATGGAAAAAAAAAATAAACCCCTTTTTGCAAAGGGAAAAAAAGGAGTTATGGTGGTAGGACAGGGAAGGATGATGTAATATCTATTAAAATGTATTAGCAAGACAAGAACAGGTGTCCAAACATTAAAAATCAACACATTTCAAATGATCAAACATGCATAAATGAGATAGACAGATATATAAATCAAAACAGGTATGTATTGTAACTTTCAGACTCAGTGCTCCAATCCATTGAGGAAAAAAATGGTAGTAGGGCTTAGAAATAGAGGTGTGACATCTTTGCAGACCCACAACTGTGATAGACAACTGCAGGTATTACTGCAAGATCAGAACAAAAAGGCACCTGGAACTAACATAAGGAAAAGCTGAGCCTACATGAGGCTGGAAGTCATCACTTAGTTTGAGCACTGCATCCCGTACCAACCACACCTAGCTGCAGACAGGACAGCCCAATCGCTCATGTGATACATACAGAAATTTTCATGTTTTCATGAGCATGAAAGTCTCAGTTTGTTCCTGTCTCTTAAATGGATCTATCCAGGTAGGGGAAGGGAGAGGGGGCCTGAAAAACAAATTCAGGCAGGACTCAGCATTAGGTAACTTGCGGTCTGTTTAGAAATGAGCATGCAGGAATCTAAAAATGGATTATGCAATAAACCCTGCCTTAATGGGAGGCAAGCCCAGGCACTGAGAGCAATCCTTACATGCTGTGAATTCAATGTACTTTTCACCTCAAGACACTTGCATACATCAGCTACACATGGAAAACGGTTTGCCCAGTTTTCCACTGGGTCTGTTCACTTCAATAAATCGCTCTGAGTTCAACAAGGCTACTGCCTTATGCTTAATCGTGGTGTAAGGCAGCTGCTTTAGGTCAGGGCTTCAGAGGCACACCACCAGAAGTGGTGCTTCCATTATCAGCAGCATCTTCCTCCATCCCATCAACCCTACCAGCAGCAAACCAACTCCCTGTCCGCACGCATGACCAACAAGAGCAAGACAACCAGAAGGATGCTGAGGTGGACTGGAAATGTTCAGCAACCCAGAATGACAATTTCTGCATTTTTGTTATATTACATACGAAGCAAACGAGCTCCACACTACAAGAGTGGTGCTGCTCCACCTGCCCCACGCTGCTGGGAGGCATGAGCCATCACTGCCTGGGCACACCAGCTCTCCAGAGCCAGCCACCACCCTAGGCTGGGAAACAAAAGCCCCCTTTAACATGAGAAGCTCTTTAGGCAGAATATCTTTTTACATGGGTCTTTCCCTAGCTTTTAGAAAGGGGTATTATGGGCTGTCTAGCCCAGAAGCAGCACTCAAAGTAGGTTTTTTATGCTTTTTAAGCTCTACTGACATACAGCTTCTCTGCTACATCCTGGGCTGTACTTCTTGTCCCACAGGGCAGTGCTACTAATAATGTTCCTGCTCTGTGTGTGGTCTTGCAAAACTGCTCCAGCTCCTAAACAATAGTAGCTATTTTTAATTAGGATTTGTAATTTAACTGTCAATGAACAAACAACAAGAGCCTGCAATCTTCTAACCAGAGAGACAGCTCTTGTCTGACCATGATGAGTCCCCATGCACTTCTGAGAGTTCACCTTAGAGGTTCTAAACCTGAAGAACGGTCCAGTTAGACTAAAAAGCCACAACACGATGTCCTTGCAAACTCTGGGAGGTCCCAGCGCCTTCAGGGGTACCCCACAGCCAGGCACCATGGTCACAACCCCTTGTCAGAGGAGCGCAGAGGTACCCTAACCTCCAGATACTTTCCCAACAGTCAAGCATTAAAAGCTGCAGTAAACTCATCAAAAAGCAAAACAAATGTTTAACTGATGGCCGAAAGAAATGAGTACCACAGCTCTACCCACATGCAAATACACACACCGGCTATTTTTAAAGCATCCACAGCAAAATTCGCACAATCAACAAGCCATTAGGAGAATACTCTTGAGCCCCCTTTGTTACACTGATACCAGGGCTGCCTGAGTTTGCAACAGCCTCCAGTCTTGCACTGTGTCACTACCTCTTGTCCTGCAGGGATGAAGCCATGGGCATGGGGAGTACTGGCTGATGAACAGAGCCCTCCTTTCTCTGGCACAGACACTTCCTTCAAGGTTTGAGTGCTGTGGGGTCAAGAGCACTACAAGCCCAACTGGATAGGAAGAAGCACCAATACCTGGGCACACAGCCAATAACGTGGGGAATGTAAACCTGCTTTATCCCCATTTCATCCCATTTGTCTTCTCTCACCCTTCTACAACGAGTCTCGATTCATGCCAGACCACAGGTGAAAAGCACTCCTGTGCTGCCAGGCTCTGAACACCACTAGAAACTGGAGATGCAACCATCTTTGATAACTTCTGGCAAACCCTGGCAGAAGAATTGTTTGGTCAGGAGCATCGTGGTGTCCCTGGCCTTGCCAAGGAAAGGCAGAGCTGCTTTTCAGCAGAAATCTACGTGTGCTTCAGCAGCATCAGTTGTGAGGTGAAGGTGATCAGTGTGAAGGTGTCATCGTGCAGGAATCTGAGCCATGGGGAATGATGAAGAGCTGATTCAGCAAATGTTTTATGCCATGCCCATCACACAGTGCATGTGTGAGCGGGTGGAGAGCACATGCCCACCTACGCAGGGATGGTGGTGTGTACGTGGGGGCCAGAGGATGCTGCAAGAGCAGTGGGAGGGTGTGTGAGCCCCTATATGAGAGGAGCAGGGGGCTGGATAAAAGGATAAAGTATCATGACTGCACATACACATCCTCCATGAAACGGTGCATGGCCCGGACCACCCAGTCCAACTCATTTGATGCAGGAACAAGGCTGCCAGGCAGATAGAGCAGCCTGCTGTTCTAGAGCTGCTTCAAATCCAGGAGGAAACCAGCTCAGGGTGTCCCCTCATCTGGCTTGTTAAGTGCTTGACAGTTCACTCATCATGTGCTCACTTTCCAAAATCACCCCAGGCAAGCCAACCCTGCTTGCTGGCCCCACAGACACCAGGATTAAAAGGTCCAAAGGAGATGCTTTTAGGCCAGAAAAGGACGCAGCATTTTGTATGAGAAAATACTTCCCTGTCCACTCCTTGATGTCTGTATCCAGAAGTATTTCCATCACCAGTGCAGTCTCTCTGGAGGTAGGTCAACATTAGCAGCCCAAAGCCACATTCTGCTTGATTTAAGGGTTTCTCTTCCTACTGGTCCCCCACCACCAGGAATGTGTCTGCTCAGTGTCACACCCCACAGCTGTGCCGCCAGCATTGCTTCCCCACACTAGGGCTGGAGCCTGCTCAGCCCCTTTGATCTCGGGTATTGTTACAAATATCATCAGTAAATACATGTTAAAGTAACAGAGAAAATCTACAACCCGGAGGTAATCGGCTTCTGTACAACGTCAGGTGCACATCACATCTGCAGCAAGGCAGGGCTGTGGCTCCTACAGCAGGCAGGAGCCAGCCAGAGCCGTATTTCCCACCCTCCCACATCGCTTTTCTTTCCTCTGGTACAATCTCACAGACAATATCCGCAGAGCTGCCTGAGAGGGAAGGTATACACAAAGGAACTTGCCCACCTGCCTGAGACAGCCTGGAAAACTCTGATTTCTGTAGCACCATGGTGGCAGGAAGGTCCGAAGGCTGACTTACTGAGCCAGAGGTTGCACCTCAGTGTACAGATGCAAGAGGTGGGATGGGCATTCCACCTCTGCAAACGCAGCTTAGACTCCTGAGTTGTGGAAAACGTGGATACTTCTTCCACTTGCTTTTTCAGAGCTGGATGAAACAATGCAGAGCATAAAATTGCCACAGGTAAGAAAAACCATCTGAGAGGGCTGGTAAGAGCTGAGCAGGTTGGATCAAGTTGCACTGGCCATGGGATCGCTCCTGTCAGTCAGGTTTCACAGCCTGGGCAAGGGGATGAGAGGGCAATGCTGGGCACAAGGGAAGTTCAGTTCTGCTCTGGCAGGGGACAGAAGCAGTAATCTTGGTTGCTCACACTTTTCCTCAAACTCCTGCAACATCTGCTCTGGAAGCAGCCAGCCAGAGCCTATGGAGTTTCTCTAACATCCAAATCTGTTGCAGGACAATCATATCAGCACTTGGAGCTCAGAGCAGTTTCTGAGAGGCAACCACAAACCAGAAGGAAGGGAAATTTGGAGGCAGAAGGTCATTACAGGGACATCCAATGCCTTCCACCTGCTAGCAGCTGAGAGTTGAGGTTAAGGCTTTTCCACAGACCCAAGCCACACACTCAGGCTTTGTTAGGACAAACGAGGAGACACAGAACAGAGTAGCAAAAAACATATCAATGAATATACAGCTCCTCATAGGTCCTCATTAAATCCCCTAAAAGTATCTCATATGGGCTGACAAGAAGGACAAGGCAGTGAGGAGCCTCAGTGCAGAAGAGTGCCTACTTCAGAGAGGTAGTGGGCATTGGGTCCTGCTGGAGAAGAGCACGGGGATTTCACGTTAGAGGAGAGAAAAGGAAAAGAGAAGTTTGGAGAAACTGGAGAAACAGCAGAGATCTGTGGAAGGGACTGAGACCTGTACAGCCTGGCCCCGGGCTGGGCGCTGGGCAGCAGAGTGCTGCTGTCACTTCACACTGGGTTCCACATTTATATTGCATGAAAATAACATTTGACAAATCCTCTCATCCCTGGAAGGAAAAAAAAAAAAATGGGAAAAAAAAATAAAAGGAAAAGTTTCTCTTTTCCACTACCAACAGTGCTCCTTCTCAGCCAAAAAAAAACTGCAAGCAGTTATAGCTTTATTTTTATGTTGTTGTTTTTGGTAAAAAATGGGAACATGAACTGACCAAAAATAGAAATGCTGCATACTTTTTAGCTTCCCATGCCCAGGATGAAGAAAGCACACTAGGCAAACAAAAAGAATTTACAGCAGTAAGGGTAAATATCCTTATATCACTCCCATTTTTGTTTTCAAGACCTACTAGAAGCAGAGGTAAGAAAAGCTATTTGTTTAAAAAAAATATGATTTTTAAAATGACCACAATGTTCCTTTTAAACTGCACTGAAATACAAGATAAAGACAGGGTACTGAGTGAAAGAGTGATGATGGCGCTTTTATTGTGTGATTTGCCTTGTTTTTTTCTGAAGTACTTCTTTTTAGCAGATTACCATGTATTTACAGTTAGTGTAATTATATCTAATTACTTAATTAGCATGAATACGTGTAATTACTAACTTCGAATATGTAATTATGTCAGGGCAGCCTGTAATAAATGAGGTTGAAAAAAGCCCTCATTAGGACTCTACGGAAGGACGGCTGCTCCACCCGTGTGGAGAATGCATCCCAGTCCCCTGACTGTGCCAGTCCTGGAAAACACGGACAGCTCTGGTTGTGTCTGGCAAAAACCTCCACCAAAATCAAACCACTTGCCTGAGAAGTCTAGCCTCACAGCACTGGTGGGAACCGAGCATCCACGACTGGGAGGCAGACAAGAATCTGCAAAGGATCTGCCCCCCTGACTAACCTTCTCCATCAAGGTTTGGATTCTTTCCTCTAACTTGCGTCTTGCTCAAGACAACCTAATTTGTTGGACAAGAAATATGAGGGAACAGAACACAGGCATTTGAATAAAGCTTGGGAGACCAGATCCAGGAACTAATCTGTATCTGATGCACTATGCTTATAATTAATTACTACTTAATTACTACTATTAAAGTAAGATAATCATCCAAAATGTTTCTTCTGAAACATTACCAATCGTTCACCACAGAAATCTCCAGCTGCTCATAAATACAAAACTTGAATTTTGCAAATTCACATCCCGAATATCAGAGGATGGATGGTAAGAAGTTGCTGTTACTGCCAAGCCTGCCCGGAAGGACTAATAGCCATCTTCTGGACACAAAGGAAGGTAGACTGGATCACATTTTACATTAGCAAAACCCTGACCATAGGTTGAAGCCATGTGGTCCTACACCATATTTCCCCCTCACATACTCTGTCCACAGCGCTTGCCACAACAAATACCATTCTTCTTCTCTCATCTACTTATTTCCAAATACAGAGAGGTGAAAACTCACCACAACCTGTTGCTCCTCCTGCTGACACCTGCCAAGCAGATATGCCACTTGGTTTCTCATCCACGTGCAAAAGATGAGGAGGAAGAGACTGTTTTTGCTTAGTCTTCTGAAATCACTTTGTGGTTGGACTGTCCCCATTGCCAAGCTCTTTGTTTAACCCTCCACGTAGAGCTGAGGACGGCTGAAACAAGGACTGGCTGCCAACCCTAGTGCTGCCCAGCCTGCCATGGAGTTACAGCGTAAAGATGGGGGCAGCATCTTCTCAGGGACTCAGTGCTTCATCATGAGAAAAGAGGGTGATAGTTTCTTCCATGGGTCTTTCAGAAGCCCTCAGCCAGGAAGGGAAAGAGGACCCTGAGCCAAGCTTGTCCCTCCTGCTCCTCCTCTAAATCAGCTAGTAGCAGAAAGAGAGTGAGAGACAACCGCAAAAATCCCAGAAAGTCAGAGGTGAGAGCTGGCTCCTGTGCCCTTCATCCCGTCGAGGAGAAGACAGCACATCCCCAGGGAGGAACAGGTCTCTCTCCCCTTGAGGACACGTTAAGAAGAAGAGCGCACAGGTCAGCATCGCACAGCGGGAGCGAGAGGGGCTGCAGCTCCGCGGGCAGGGAGCTGCTCTCCATATTTCAGCTGCAATTCCATTATGCAGAGCTAAGTGGCTGGGAATAAACATCCGTCATCCCTGCGTGATAAGCGATGTTTGCTAGTATAGAGGGTGACAGAAATCTATATCACATCAATGTACTATTAATACTGCATTAAGCATATAGAGTTTGCTCTCCTCATTGCAGCGCGGCAATGGGTATCGGCATGTCCTCAGCCCAGACAACATCCGAGGGCACAGGGATGCTTTCAGGAGGAAGGAAGGAGAAAAGTTTCATGGTGGAGAGAGAAATTGCTTGCTGAAGATGTTGCTGTAGCAACACCTCCGTACAAAGGAGAGATGCTGGGTGCCATGGAGCACCTTTGCTCATGTCTGGACAGCAGCTCTGTGGGAGGTGGGTGGCAGGAGAGAGATGAACGCTTGCGTCAGTACAGGCTCAGCCGGGCATCGAGGCACTCCCCAGCCCAGAGGGGTTCTCTCTACAAGTGACAGCAAATGAAGAAATGTTTGTGTCCAAGCCCTGCGCAGGGGGAAAGAAAAACCCTCCAGCATGAAAACCATGGGGAGAACAGGAGCAACAAATATTCTCCAGCTCAGGTTTAAGCTGAACAGAACACATCAGATCAAACAACACCCTTACAACAAAAGCTCCCCAAAGCATGGTTAATTTAAAAGGTGAATTATAAAATTCTCCAGCCTCAAGCAAAGCCACCAGTGAAGTCAGAACTGTTGTCCAAGTCAAGTCTTGGGGACTAAAATACATAACACACACCAAATCCAATTCTGCCTGAGGTCTCAAAGCCTGGGTTTTGTCCTGTGAATGACAATCAAATCTAAAAAATAAAAGGGCTTTCAGCTTGCCGGCATCCAGCTATGGTTTGCCTCTTGCTAGTACCCAAAGTGAGTGCCTGGGGGGCAGGGGGGGTGGGGGGGGTGATTTCAGCCCCACTGCCTTGCAGCCCCAGGAAACCTGGAGCTCAGAGGTGGCAATTTGTCATGGATTTCCAAGGGTGCACAGTTGTCACTAGCACTGCATCTCCCCACTGTGGCACCTTCCACAAGAGAAGTGGCTCCAGATACCACCCTCATACATCTATGTGAACTCTTCAAGACCATATTCAAGTAGTCCTGTGAAACTCTTGAGGCCTAATCCTGCTGCGAGCAACTTCCCCTGCAACCCACCCAGCTCTGACAAGCCCCACAGGGCAAACACTCAGAGAAAAACTCAATCCTTTGAGGTTTAACCTCTGGCACCACACAGCTGCAACATCAGCCACGTCTTGCAATGGTCGGCGCATAGATTAAAGAGATTCGAGAAAGCACAGGAGAGGAAGGGAAAAATAAAGCAGCAGAGCCCCCCCCAAGCCATCAGAATTTGTAAATCATTTTGAGATGAGGTGCTACAGGAAATGTAAAATACATAATTAGCAGCACAGAAAAAAACTCACTACGTTCAGGTTCTCTGCTCCTGCCTAATCACCGCACTCCTCCTCCCCTCTCTACAAACAGACCAAATTTAGCACATTAAAATGGAAATCAAAGGGAAAGCAGGGTGCTTTCACTGGGTACACCCCACCGCTCTGCAAGCAAAGCATGGTGATAATGGCCTGGGCATGGGCTCACAGCACCCGGGAGGGTGCACGGCGGGGGCTGCCCCAGGGACACCTCCACCAGAGCAGCGGCTGTGGCTCCCCGTTCCCTGATGGGAGGAGCGGTGGCCAGGGAGCAGCTCGCTCCTGCCGAGCACTTCACTTAATGCTGAATGAGTCTCTGCAGGTTGGGAGATCGGCCTCCTCCCTCTTTCCAGGGCTGAGTTACGTCTCCAGCACTCAAGAGTCAGCAGCAGCCAAGGGGAGAACAGAGGCGACTTTAATGCAACACTCCACACTTATGGCTGGGCCACAGGGGTAGCACAAGTTGGGGAGGGGATCCCCCTTTTTTTTTTTTTTTTTTTTGCAAGTTTTTTAATTTTTGAGTTCTACCTGGAACCCAGACACACCAAAAGGATGAGCAATAGCGGGAGAGGAATTTTATTGAAACCTCCTGCATCACTCGACTTGCATCTCAGAGCTGGTAAGAGGCCTGGGAGAACTCAACCACTGGCTGGCTGCGAGCTGCGTGTTGCAGAGCGCCACATTCCCCGCTCGCATGGGAAGCAGCGCAGGACTCCCAGAAAAGCATCCTTTCACCCAGAACTTTCCTTTTACACTCAGAATTCAGAAACACAGAATGAAGAGGACCACCTGATCGCCACCTGCTAGTCTAATGAGCCCGGTTCACAACCCAGATTTACATGGGCAAGGTGCAAAAGCTTTACAGAAGCCCATCAAACAAGACATCCAGCATCTAAGCCTCCTGTTCTTTATCTCCGCGCATCTGCCCCACCTATAGCCACATATATAGCCACATATGTTCTGAGCTTCTCCCTGGCCCAGTGGGGAGCCAAGGAGACAGCCCCATGGCTAGGAAACTGCTGGAGGAGGAAGGGGAGGCAGGTCCTTTCCCCGGTCAGGCAGGGGTCACATCCATCCCCACGCTTCCAGGTGGCTCTTGCTCACCCCTGGGACCTCATGCTTGGAGCCAACAAGGCAGAGTCCGGCTTTGAATGGCACTTTCAGGCAAGGGGGGGAAGGTGACTGGTGGGTGGCGGCGGGAGGGTGAAGGGAGGTGAAGGTGAGAGTGGAAAGTCTTCTCTGGAAGCACCTACATGTATGTTGTGATTTCTGAGACCTGAGATTCACTTTGGTTTCTGGACCATACCAAGACCCGCTCCCCTCAAAAACCTCCTTTTCCTCTTTCTCACCCCCTTAACCTCTTGCTCCTCGCCCTCCATTCCCCATCCCCCCAGCCCATCCCCTGATCCTTGCAGGGGGCTCCGACCGGATCAGGCACTCACACGTGTCTGGCTTGTGGCAGTTGTGACCTTGTCGGAAGTACTGAGGGTTCTCAATGACGGGAATGCGGGTCATGCCGATCACCACGGTATCCGGGCCAGCATCCAGGGACGAGGGCGTTGTGATACCGTGGTTGATGTGGTGGAGGGGACTGGCTGAATCCTCCTCTCCGCTGATCACTGCCACAGGACCTGCAAACAACATGCACATCTGGTCAGGCACAACAGGAGAAAGGGGACCCATGAGACCTGCTGACCGTGCGAATACAGATCACTGCAGGTCAGCAGTGGATCACTACCAGCCCCTGGACAGGACACCTGTCCTAGCACTCCTGGCAGTTGTCCCATCCCCAGGGCTAGTTTCTCCAGGCACTGGAGGCAGGGCAGGGAAAACACCTGAAATTTTCCTTACTGGGTTTGGGGTACCAGGCTAACAATCCTGCTGGGGTTAAAGTAGCTACAGGTGAGACCACATTACAAGTGAATCCTACACAAAGTCCTCTCCTAGGGCTGTCACAAGATAGATCAGTCACTGTGGTGTTTGTATACCCTGGCATCACGAGTTTGGCAGAATACATAGCTGAGCTTAGACTGGAGAAACATCACCTGTAAAGAAGATCTATTTCACCCAAACCCACTTTCACACTGTTTCTCTTGCCCAGTTAGTTTCCCATCTTGTTTTCCCTCCTCCAGATTCACCTACGCACACATACAGAGCCCTTCAGTCAGGCTGATACCTACAGGGACCTAAAATATACTGGAGCAGATACTGCTCAGGTCATGCTGACTCCCACTACCACAACAAAAGGCAACATCTCCCCCTTAACCTCCTGACCCCAAAAAAGCTCACAGTACCATTAGACAGGCAAGGAAATGAGGCAAAGTAATCAGACCCCCAAGATGGGAGCGAAGGAAACCTCCTATCCCTTCACAGACTCTCTAGTGTTCCTTAATTGGGAAGAGGGCAAGAGCACAGAGGCAGTTTCCCATGGGAGGACCCCTCTGCCATGCTGGCACACCTTAGAGGTCACAGGCACCCAAGGATGGCAGAGAGGAGACTCTCCAGCAAGGTATGGAGAGGGTGGTGCCACAACCTTTAGGCTGAGTTGCAACAAACCCAGAAAATTCCTTCTTCCTTGTCTCCTCTAATTCATCTGCCACCACCTCAACTACTTCTTAACTCCCAACTCCCCATCTGCTGCCTGCTCACAGGACCTGTTACCATTCCCCAGTAGACTGAGAGCTCAAAGTGGTCCCTCTGTGCTGACCCCCATGCAAAGTCCTGAAATTGCTGCTCCAGGAGTAAGAAGCCTCAGCACAGTCCACGTGCCTTCCCCAAGTCCCGCAGCACCCATTTACACATTCTGGTCTACCTCCGTGGAGAAGGTCCCCAAAACACCAGCATGTTCAGATGCACCCACATCATTCTCCCTCCTGCAGATGACCAGCCAGCAGCCATGCTCAGGCTTCTTCAGCCTCCTGCTCCAGCTATGGCTCCTTAACACTCAAGTGCCTGCACGCAAAAGCATCACTACTCTGACCTTGCCCTAACCAATGGCAACACACACATATTTCACAATATTCAGCTGTACCCCAATTTTTGGCTTATGCTTAGTTTTATTTTTAGACCTTCTAACTTCAGCCTTTGCTTTCCAGCCAAGGCTGGAAACCTCAGGGGCCATCAGGCCTTAATACATTATTCCCCACTTCCATGTATTCTCTACCATCCCGAGGCCCAACCGGCAAACCAACATCACAAACACCTCCATCATGAAGTGAAATCCTCTAATCCACACTGCAGCCATTCATGCTGTGTAAACACAGGATCCTGAGGAGCTGGGCAACGTGGGGACAGCACTGCAGCCTTCCATGAGAACCTCCCTTGCACATTCACATGGGGACAAAAACCCCACACTCAACTAGAGATGCTGCTTTTCTCCTGTCTGGATGCTACCAGGGGCTACCAGAAGCTCAAGCAAAAATGAGCAGAGATGCTGCACTGAGGCTTCTAACCTATTCAGAGGCACCAGCCTTTTACCTGCATCGCATAGAAAATGCCTCTCTCCCATCAGTAATCTACTTCTAATTGCACAATTACTTTATTATGTAGCACTAGCAACAAAGAGGGGAGTCTTCAAACCATTTTACTCTCCCGAGCTTCTGGGAGGACGGGGTGAACATCAGCTCCATGCAGTCATTCTGCCTGCATTATAAAGGCTGCTCATTTTTGGAGCTTTGAGTATTGTTTGTTCTTCCAAGTGGGATATAATAAAGTTATTGTGTAATTAGCAGAGTCCTGGCAGCCACGACAGGTGTTTTAGTCACAAGGAAAAAGAAGTCTCCTTTCATTGTGAATTCCTTCTGGCAGGTTCTGGCCTTTTTTTCCTTTGCTCCCCAGGCCCACATGACTTCCAGCTTTTGAGATGCAGAGGCAAAATGCAGCTCTTGCCGCAAGATGCCTCTGTTGGGACTACGCACGCTGTATTTCTCCAAACACAAAAAGCAAACAGGCAATTTTGGTTTGAATGACTTTTGTTCTTTTGCGTTGTCAATCCTTTGCATGCAAACCAGGAGGATTGCATTATGCATGGCGTGCACGTTCCCTCAGCCGTACTGTGCACCGCTGGCCAGCCCAGCTGCAGTGGGAAGGGGAGGACTCTGCATTTCAAGGTGCAGTTCACCAAACAAGTCATAAAAATATCAGCTGGTATAGACTGGTGCAGATAATGTGAGGAGATACCAGGAAGATCTCTCTTGCAGTGGAGCAGTGGGAAAAGCTGTTGAGGGCTTATCACTTTCCCTAAGTGGCTGAGGTGTCACTTCAAAGGAAGGTACCTAATCAGGCAGTGGGATGTGACAGGCCTCTCTAGTGAATTATATGAAGGAAGTCTTAATTTTCCCTTGCTCTGAGAGCAGAAATCACACCTTTGTGACAGGGAGCAAAGAGGACATCATCTCCTACAGCATTAGCACCGCAGGGAGATCGCTGGTTTCATAACCAGCTATGGGACATAGGTCAGGCTGGCACAGACCCTGCTAGGGACATACCCCTCGGGGGCTCACAGAGCCCTGCAAGCACTTAACCCTTGCTGTTCCTGCCTGCACAGCACTTCCTCATGCTGAAGGAACACAGATCAGGGCAGTGTCCCGCTGGCACAGGCAGGTTAGGACATGGCTACATCTAAAACAGTAGGGCATGCTCAAGGAGGCCAGATACTTGTGAAAGTAAGTACAGCCAGCACCTACTACCCAATGGTGTGATGGCAATTTCCTTGCTGATAAACAGATCCAGTCTCACCTTCTTTACACACCACAGGGTTTTTTTCTGCAGCTCACTTCTTAGGAGGACTTTCTACATGCATTATCCCCAGTTTCATGCTCCAAACCTGTCCAAGACCTATAGGGTAAGAAGTAACCGTGTCTCAGCTGATCCACCGTTGCATTCCCATTCGCCAGCAAACACTGGGTCCTGCGAATGAGCTTTACCTCTTGGTCATCCAGCTCAAGTCAATGCTACCAAGATGAGCCATTTACAATACACACCAGCTCTCAGAAGCTTCAGACCCAAACTGATGCTCCATGATAATCTCCACCCTTCCCCATTTCTGCAAAAGTGTGAAACCCCAAGAACTGCCAAGACAGTTACAGTCCTGCCACCACAGGGGCAGTACAGCACATGAAGTATATTCTACCCTTGCAATAATCCAGGGACAGTTTACTGCCTGACTTGGGTCACACCAGCCCCACACAGTGCTGCAGCCTGGGCCGGCTGGGCATGAGCCCCCCATGTGCCCGGGTGGCCAAGGAGGCCAGCAGCACCCTGGCTCGTGTCAGACCCAGTGTGGCCAGCAGGGCCAGGGCAGT
>JAVJGJ010000060.1:11586228-11651639 GCA_035590215.1 Microhierax caerulescens
GGGGGGTTCAGCCTGGAGAGGAGGGGGCTCAGGGGGGACCTGATCGCTCCCTACAGCTGCCTGCAAGGGGCTGCAGCGAGGGGGGTTGGTCTCACCTCCCTGGTCACAAGTGATAGCACAAGAAGAAATGGCCACAAGTTGTGCTGGGGGAGGCTTACATTGGGTGTCAGGAAAAATTTCTTCACTGAAAGGGTGGTCAGGCACAGGGACAGGCTGCCCAGGGAGGTGGCACTTAAGGACATGGTTTAGTGGTGGACTTGGCAGTGCCAGGTTAACAGTTGGACTCGATGATCTTAAAGGTTTTTTCCAACCTAAATTATTCTGTGGTTCTGTGACTGTATTTCCAGGTCCTGAAAAAAATCAAAAGAAATCACATTCTCAAGAGTCCTAAGGAACACATCTGATGGACGCAATGCACTAGCTTTCAAGTTTTCAGAAATGTTTCTGAAGATGATAGGCACTCAGCTGGCACTGACCATAACATACCATTTAGCAGACTCATCCCAATGTCCTCCACAGGATATAATTGGATTACAGATACTTTACAGCTGAGGACTTCTCCAAATTTCTGCTCTTAACTCTTTTTTTTTTTTTTTTTTTTTTATGGGGGGAGAGGTGCAGAAATCTGGGACAACATTATCTCCTACAACTCAGTCATGGTTCTTTATCACTTTCATTCTTTCATTCCTATCTCTTCTGGCTGGTCACCGCTGAGATCCAGTCCCCTCTAAGCACATGGCCACTGTTGCCCCTCAGAGACTCAGACAAGTGCTGGACTCACTGCACAAGCCTGACACAAACTTCAAAAACATTATCGATATCAAGCGGTCACTGATCACTTTTATAGCTCTGACACTCAAAATACATACTGCTATTAGTAACTCCTGGAAATAAAGCGGCTACCTCAGCTTCAACTTTTTAAATCTATCTTGGCAATAGCGTATTTTTTTTGCTGTTAAACAGGTAAAGAGGTTGAGTTTTCTGATGTATAATGCTGATGAATGGCTTTATTTGGAAGAACTCTCACCGGCTTCAGCAGAACATTTTCCTGGTAAGGTTAAAGGGAAAAATGGAGTAAAATGAAAAAGAGAGTACAGATTTTAAGATTTAGGTTTACCTTCCACTTGGCAGAGAAAAAGGCAGAGGGACATAGAAAAGGAGCCAGGTTTGTACTGTAAAAATGCAGAATAATAGTCAAGGGTAGCCTGGGGTAATTCCTGATATATCATCCTATGATCTTAAAACACAATCTAAAACATTTTGGAGCTCCCCTGAAACTTAAAATCTAAACAGTGATGCACGAGCTGTTTCTGTGAATGGCTCAGTCTGTGTTACGGACGAGTGGATATTAACTAGAAAAGGAGTCTATTTGTTGATACTTTCAGAAGCCTTCATACGTTCTGAACTTCAGACATGTTACATCTATATTCTGAAAGGCTTTTGATGGCTCTCCTCCCATCCAAGCAGGAGCCTCATCGACCAACAGCATCCACACTGTCTGCAAGGACAGAGTTCAGCTGTTCTCCATGCTAAGCCCACGCAGTTTTCCTGCCAGGGAAGCAATGTCAGCAGCAGCGGTGGAGCCACAGAGCTGTGGGGAAAGGCTGGGGAGATATTGGGGTTGCCCAGGGCTACTACCCCTTGGTGAAGAGGCGGTCAGCCCCTGCTCCAGCCCAGCATTACAGCCACTGCCAACCTGCCCCTTTGCAACCCCCATGGGAGAGTCAACCACCACAACCAGAAAATGAGGATCAACATGGATCCGCTGTTAACCAAAGAGCAGCGAGGCAGCTTGAAAACGTTGCTTTTGGAAATGTCACAAGGAGAAGGCTGTTCTCCCTTCCCTCCCACAGCTCCTTTACAGCCAACTCCTCTTTCCCAAGAAAGACACCTCATTCAGACACCACTGTTCCTGGCCTCACCTCCACCCTCTTTTTCTTCCCCAGCCTCCCAGTTAGACTATGTTCCACCCATCCCAGCAATGTTCCAACTCTTCTTGCTTTGCATCCATCCCAATATTATCATCTCTGCAAATATTGAGTAAATACTCTTCCAGATTGCCCCAAAATCTCTGCTTTTCAGAAAATCTGCTATCGTTCTCTACTCAGCACTCTTTCCTGTGGCTAAACTGGAGTTTGTCTTGGTGTTTTCCTTCATCTCCTTGTTCATCTGGAAGCTCTGTGACCTAGGATACACCTTTTAGTCCATTTCTTGAATCACCTGGTTCATTCACAGTGTTATATGGACAACTTGTAACTTAAGAAAAATAAAGCAAATAATAATAAATAGCTTAGGGAGCCCCTGTTTGCATGATCATATCATAATGGTAAATTATTTATCAAGGCTAAGAGCTATACTTGCTGATAAAATGTAGGCTCAGGAATATAGGGTACTTCATAAATAACCACAGATTAGAGAAGGTAACAGTCACTTCACAGACATCCATAACATAATGAATGCCCCAAAGCAGACAGGTGAAGAAACAACAAAAATTCCAGCTTGCTATCACAGTAACCTCTCCAAAGCAACAAAAATGATTGAAGGTGTAGGAAACATGACCTCCAAGGGAAAACTGAAAGAATTATGCTTTGTGTGGAAAGGAGAAGACTGAAAAGACACGTGATAACAGCCTTCAAATATGTAAAAGGTTGCAGCAAAGAGAAATGTAATAGCTGTTCTCCATGTCCACTGGGGATAAAACAAGAAATAATAGGTTTAAATTGCACTGAGGGAGATTAGGGTTTGAATGTTTCCCCTAATGCCTAGCAGTATGGATGGCTGAGCACTGGAACAGATAACCCAGGGATGCTGCAGGGGCTCAGCCACTGCTGGGCTGGGAAGGGAAAGGTTAAAGAAACTTCTTTCAAGGACAGCTTAGCTACAGGGCCTCAGCTGCTCAGAGCCCTCCCAGGATGCAGCACTTTTCACATGCATCCAAACAGCCCTCTGCAAGGAGCATTCTTCTCTTTTTGATGCTTCTAAAGAAACTCCAAGCAGGGACCTCACCAGCGCTGCTGACCACATTGGGGCAGCATCTGAGGCGCTGCGGGTGCAGCACTGGGCAGGGATGGGGCCGTGGTCTCTCCAACATGGTTTGGGAAAGGACAGCTCTGTCCACATCCCAGGCCACATGCTGAGGACAGAATCTGAGTCTGCTGAAGCAGAGTGTGATGTGGCGAGTGCTGCAGGGCAGTCCTTCCCTCGCCACCCATGGCTCTGGGAGCTGTTGCTCAGAACACCATTTTTTCATCAAAAACAATCACTTCAAGAGCTAATTGTACCATCCATGTTTGTCTGTGTAATATAAAGGACCCATATAATTAACCTACTTAATTAAGAACTGTATATGACCCATAACTAGGAAAAAAAAAATGCTCTCCTAGTAAAGTGGGTCACCATGCATTGTATAGCAAGCACTGAAGCAGACCTCATTAAACTCCAATATATATTATATATAAAATCTCCTCTTCCTCTGACTTTAAACCTCTGTTGGCGCTTCCATATTTCCCCGATCTTAATCTTAAATGCTGTTCTTCAAAGGGCCATATCACCGACTGGCAGGTAGATAATTCCAAGGCCAGATCTCTCAGCCTAGCTTTACAGCTCTGAGCTATACATATACACATGCCTGCTTATTTTTAATGCAGATATAAAACTAACCCCCAAACTTCAGCTTATCAGGAAAAAAAAACAAAAAACAAAAAACAAATAAAAAAAGTTTACAAAAATCCAAACCTTTTGCTGGAGCTGAAATCAAACCATCCCTCAGGGCTGATCTCTGCACCAGCAAGGAAGGGAACTGAAACTCATAAAACAGTAAGCGAAAGCACAACAAATACAATTAAAAATCTAGCCATGCTCAGAGCGAGATTGCATTTACTGTCTCATAAAGAGAGCCTCGTCCTGTCAGGCAAACAAAAGGAAATCAATTTGTTAATTTTTATTGGCAGATGCAGGCACGCAGCCAAGTCAGTGCTCGGTGCCTACGCAGGACCTGCTTGGAGCCAGACTGCTGTGGGCTCCAGCCCATCCCCATCCCTCCTGCAATGGGAAGCAGCCACTTCTCCTCATCCTCAGGGTCACCAATCCAAACCAAAGGATGGCCCTTCACATGGCACCTCTTCCCCTGAGCCACAGCAGACCCCTTGCTCACACAAAACACTGGGCTTTAACTGGAGAGCTCCTAATTCCAGCTCTCGGTATGTTTGCTTTGTCACCACCACTTCAACCAGGTCCAAGCAGCTTTTCCCCACAGCGGGATATCCCTGCACCCTTGTACAAATCCTACAACACACCACGGGAGCTGGAGGGTATCACCGCAGAGGCTGGCCCACACAGCACAGCTCTGGCTCAAACCCTGCCATGGCCAGCTGCAGAGCCTGCAAAGGCGCCCACCCCTCCTCTGCCATGGTCCATGGGGCACAGAGTCTTCCATCAACTTTTTGAGGAAACAGCACATACAAAAAGTCACAGCCTTCAGCTGCATAGCTGCTGCTGAAGGCAGATGAAGACTCTGAGAATGTAAATTTGAGCTCTCAAAGGGGTCTACTCCAAATCCTCAGCTTCCAGCCCCTCCAGCAGCAAAGGCAGGAAAAAATGGCCAAGCAACAATCCATTTTCCCCTCTCCTGAATGAGATGGTGTGTTCAGGGCCCTAACTATCTCAAGGAGGTGAAGATCCAGCTGAACTTTGGGGTGAAAGGGAGTGAGGGACAGGCCCGAGGGCCCTGCACCCACCACCGCTTGGGTCGGACACATGGTTCTTTCCCCACCCTCCTGCCACCTTCCACCCTCTTATAAATATTGCAGATGCATTACTGTAGAAAGAAGGGCTGTCAGACCCATAGGCAGTGGGCAATCCCTACACAGGTGATCCTCACAGCACCTTCCTTCCTGATGAAACAGTCTGCTGAAATACTGCCATTTACAAAAGCCCCTTTCCCTCTTTACCTATTGACATTTCCTTCTCTCTCCTGATTTTTTCAGGTGTTTGCAGGGCAAGAAGGCAGCTCTTGCTGCAAAAAGTGAGAGGGGATGTGGCCACTCTGTGCATCTTCCCATTGCCCATTCCAGCCTCCAGTCATCCTGGCAGTGCCAGTATGGAGCATCATCCCAACCATTGTGGGCAGAGGATCCCCAAACCTCCCTCACTCCTCCCATGTCCTTTCCTTCCCCCGCTTTCCAAGTTTATTTATTGAGCTTAGACACCAATCCTATAAGCACTCACACTCAGGAATGGAAACATTAAGATCAAATCATATAAAATATAAAGTCAATGCATACGATGGCACAAATGCATAAATCCAGCAGAACAAGCAACAGAAAACACTTACAGTAAAAATGACGAGACAATCTCATAATTAAAAAGGGAGGGATCTGATAAGCCAGGGCCATGTGTGACAGCAAAGCCAGCCAGCACCCACAGGAAGGCAAAGCAGGAATTTTTATATCTAGGTTTAAAGCTGCTGTCCCAGCAGTACCAAACCTCTTCAACCCAGAACGCGTATAACCAGGAAAGGGACAGCAAACAGGGCATGGGGTAATCAGAGTATTTTAGATCCAGCCACACAAGGATCTGCTGCCTCTAAGTATCAACAAGTTAACACCTTCTCCTGTATAACAGGGGATGGATACCATGAAGCCGCTGTGTTTGCCAATTGGAAAAGGTTTTCACCACTAAGGTCAGGTAAAACAACTACCTAATAGTACAGAGAACAGGAAAGGAAGAAAAGTATTTTATTCAATTGTTGCTGCACAGAGAAGGATAGCATTTCATCTGGTGATGCTGGTGCTGGCATTCAGACCATCCCCAGTCACCTTCCGCCATTCCTGTCACTTGGCTTCCCCCATTTGGTGGTCACAAGCCAGTTTTTCCCATTGCTAGGCATGCAGGCTCCCTTTGGGACGTGAGGAGCCAGCTGAGTTCCAACACATCCAACCTTGCAGATAACCTCCTTAGCATGGCAGAGCCAGCACCAGCAGCTCCCAGAGCAGAGAAACACACACCTGGATGAGGCAGGAGTGAGCAGAGGTACCCAGGGAGGCAGAATCTGTGTGCAGCCAAACTCCCTGCACAGCCCCCCTGCAGCCCTCCTGCTCCAGCCCAAAGTCAAGTCTCAGAAAGGGCTGGTGGGGCAGGATGGGGGTGTTGGTGGGTACTGGATATTCAATGACATCAAAACAAAGTCCCTGTTGCCTTATCTCCCATATGCAAAGCCATCATTTCCATCCCTCTTTATGGGATCATCTCCATTTGAAGCCAAAACCTCACTTTCTTCCCCAAGATCTCCATCATCCCACTGCACTCAGTGCCAGAGCTGGGCATCATCCTACCTGCCCCAGATCCTCTGCTTATTACCATTGACCTTTTTTCCCCCCATTCTTCCTGTTGACTAGATATTTGCCTCTTAGTTTTTTCCAAAGTCACCAAGCTGTCACCTCGGGGGCACCTTGAACTCTGGAGCGGCACAGGCTTTACGAGGCGAGAGCTGGGCAGCGGCTGGGTAAAGGCCTCAGCAGCACCTATTAATCTCTTGGCTCACTCATCCCTATCACAGACACACCGTAAAAATGATATAAGCATTTCATTCAAACGGCACTGCAGAGGGAGTGGGGAAGAGCACAGGGCCGATTGATTTCCAGTATGTCTGCTCTTTACCTTCAGGTATAAATACAACAGCAAAATCAATCGGAATAACATCATATCAGCTTTCTAATCTCTTCTGTTCGCAAGACGCGCTTTATATACTGCGGCGTTTCCTACAGCTTGTCTACAGGAGGGCCCAGCACCTCCGCACCCCCCACCCTGCCCGTGCGCAGCCGCTTCCTCGCTCTCAGCCCCTCCAGGGCGAAGCTTCAGGATCTGCAGATCCAAACCACAGCTCTTCCCCTGCTCCGGGCGGGAGGTGCCCAGAGGTCTCCCAAAGCAATGCGCCTCATCCGCATAACAGCATCACTAACATGCACCCACAACCCCCGGGTCACAGTAGCACCTGCTAAAAGGGAGACGCTCGCTCACTCACATCCCTTCCCAAGTGGATGGCGGCTTGCTCGGGGTCAGTGGGTACCCAGGCGTGCTCAAATCTGCTGTCAAGCACACCGGCGGAGACAGTTCCATCAACACAGGGACACAGGCAAGGCGGCAGCAGCCTCTGCTTTCCCCACACCCTCAGGACCCCATGGCTCTATTCACCCGTGGGCTCGTATGTGGCCCTGATGGCATTTGTCCTCCTTGTGAGCATCCAGCACCCAGAAGCCAAGCGACCCCGCACAAAAACCCAAGGCCAGAGCAGGGCTGCCTGCTCAGCACTGAGCAGATGCATTTCCTTTCTGCTTTTCCAATTTACCTTCAGCCCAAGGCTTTTATCCTCCCTCCTGGCCCCCCACCACCCCACCGCAGAGCAAGACTGTGACAAACTGATAAACATTTTCCCTGAGGCTTTGCTGGGGTGAACTTGTGAATGCAGCGTGAGGCTGGGGAAAGGGCTGCCTGGCAAGGTATCAAAGAGCCGTCTCCTGCGAACTCCAGCTCAGCACCGAGGCGATGCTCTTCCCCACCTCAAACCCAACCTTGGCTGAACAGCTGTAAGATGGAGAGGACAGCAGAAGTGGTTTAAGCCATGTCTCAGTTTTATCCTGCAATTCAGCCAATGAAGAACATGCACACTGTGTGCATTAAGCCTGTGGCAACTGCATCGCCTTCAACACTGTGGCCAGCGCTGGGTGAAAGCTTTAGGATGTGGTATCTAACCCACTCAGCGTGGAGCTCCCATAGCACAGGGGGCCACCGGTCATGTCTCTGTGCAGGGCTCCATGTCCAGCCCATCGCTGGGTCGCTGACCTGAACCATGAATGTGATGCTGCAGTAAGCTGCATCTGTGCCAGAAAATACCAAAAACCAGCAAGAACCACTGAAGGTCTCAGAGGCAACAGCTAGGACCACTATGGCCCTTCTGCCCAAGAGTTTTCCTGCCCTTTGCCAAGACTGGAACCCAACTGTGCTTAATAAACACTACCCATGGAGAGAAAACCCTGCCAGCAGCAGCTCGGCAGCACAACCCAGGGCAGCAGCACACACTTCCCACCAGCCAGGACCATCACACACTGAGGGCAAGCACTGGGCATGTTTCTCATTAGCTCCTTGCCTGGGTCCACCAGCTGCCTCCATCCCCCTCCCACTGTTCCCCTTCCCATGCCTTGGCCACTGCAAGATCAGTCTTGGGTCATCTTGATCTACTTGGAAAGCTTAACCACCATGAAAACAAACTGCTTGTCCTCTGGCTCCAATCTCCCACAGAAATCAGCGCCAATGGAAGTGTCACTATCAATTTCATAATGTTATTAGATAGATGTAAAACTGGGCCAAGTCCCATATTCCTGACGGGCCATCAAAGGGGTGGGGATTATGGGTAAGGAGACAGGCAGCCCTGGCAGGAAAGACAAAGGCTCCAGATCAATTAGCCTGATGGGGCTATCTTCCAGCCACATCACTTTGTGCTGACACCAGTGCCTTCTCCCCAGAGCCCCGCCGCCCACCCCTGCACCGAAAAGGTTTATTTTCCCCTGTGGTAACCGGAGCTCCTTCAAGCCCAGGGAGCTATGCATCCCCCTCCAAATATCCAATTTATGAGACTCCCAAGACAGAGGGATTTTGCTGTCACTACAGGACATTAATTTTCATGCTTCCTTATTTTGGTTTAATATTCTGTCAAGATTAAAATGAAATATCACGCGTTAAAAAAAGAAATAAATAAATGTCCCTCTCTCCATTGCTCAGTAGTTTCAAATGGAAGGAGCACACAAAATGTAAAGTACCTGGTGCAACACATGGTTTGTCTTTGCTCTGTGTCTTTCCTCTTGGTTTTCTTTCAAGATCCTACTTGGACCATGAAACTAAACTGGTCAGTACCACCATCTGGTTCTCATGCAGTAATTAATAATGCTTGTAATTTTTCAAACAAAAATAGTTTTCAGTTGTTGCTTTTTTGGTCAACTTCTGACCTTTTTGCTTTAAATGGAATTTTTGTGAAAACATCAAGCAGCCATCGAGGCTGCAGATGTCACTGGGCAAGGTTCACTTCTAGCAGACTCCCCACGTGCCTAGTCCCTGCCAGTAAGCAAGCGACTGCATTCACTCAGGGTGAGAATTTGTAGACCCAAACTTAAAAGTCAGGCCTGTGATGCTTACTTTCAGCCCAAAACATAAATCCTTACATGGTTAAAAAATAAAAAAAAGTCCTTGCAACCATAGTTCGGTTTAGTCCATGCACGAAGGCAACAGAAATTTAAAACTTGTGCCTCTCAGAAAGACAATTCTATTTTTTTTTCCCCTCCACAGCCCTCCTTGAGATGATCTCCAGCAGCGATATCAGTCTCTCAGATTTATTCTATCCCAAGATAAATAGTGTGTTGCTCACAGAATCAAAACATATTTAACTTGTATAATGGTTTAAATCCTGAATCTGTTCCTGCAATATTACGAGACTCTTCTCGAATATCAATTCCATGTCAGAAATATCCACAAACAAACAAACATTTTTTTCTTTCACACTGAGAATTTGGGAGAGGAAGGGAGGCTGGGCTTTGGGCAGCTCTGGTGCTCCCCAGCCCATGATGCCCACATCAATAATGGTACTGCGGGTGTGGAGCTTTGCTGCAAGTCCTGGGATCAACATTTGTTAAAGTGAACATCACTAAAGAAATGAGCTTTTGCAGGTTTTCAAGAAACCTTTGTAGACTTCACAGGGTAGGGGGGAAGCCCTTGATGTTCTCTAGGCAGAACTGATCGGAAAGGGACTGATGCCTTTTGGCTCAACTAATACCCACTGCAACATCAAAAAAACCCCACTGGTGTTTTCCAGGGTGTGGTGCCTGACTCCAAAATTTATAGTCTTTGGTCATGAAGGTGACGGTTTTGCTTAAAAGTCACAGAAGTGGCTCCTATATAAAGGCTCTGAAATTAAAGCTTTCTGGGAGCTGACAGCTTATTTGCAAAGGGTATCGCTGGTTTGGGGTTTCCACCTCCTTGCTAGGACCCTCATCAAGTCTGAGACAGGTTCTGTGAACTGGGGGATGAAATAAGCAGGGGATAAAAGGCTGGAAGATGAGGAAGGGGACAGATAACAACTCCCTGCTCAGACAACTTGCTGCATTGCTGATCCACCAGCTCAAACAACCCCTTTAATAAATTAGAGAGCTATTCATTGAAATGGCTTCCTCTGTCCCCACGCTGCCAGTTAATCTGTAATTCAGATAGATCAGTCAGAAGGCAAGAGTCCAACACATAAAATGATTAATTCCTCCAAGGCTTGGGGAAATTTCCTTTTCTAAACAGTGTAGCACGCTCCCCTCCTCACCGGTGAGCTACAGGCGTAGACGTGGCTCCCATCAGAGGTCAACAAGGAATGCCACTTGCATTTCAATACAGGTGCTAGCAAATGCATCGCCTGTCACCGCTGTCGCTGGGCTGGCAGTCTCAGGGTGGGAGCTCTGCCACAACCCTTGCCGGGAGCTTGCCTTGCACCTCCCAGCACCTTCCCGCTCCACAAGTCCTTCAGCACTCAGCTAGAAATGCTCGACCTCCTGCCACCCTGTCAGCCTGGCACCAACACTTTTCAAGACGAGCGTTTCTATGCAGCAAGAGTGCAAATTGTCAATTAAAGGAAGCAGGCTGGCCTGCAGAAACGCAGCATCTACTGATTCCAGGTGAGAAACAAGCAGCTGGTACCCAGCATGAGTGTGGAGGCTGGGGCAGAGCCTCATCTCCCAGCTCCCCCAAGGGGAGTCACCCCCCAGATCCACCTCCGTTCTTTACAACGTCAGGAGCTAACCAGGACACTGGCCTTTGGCTGGAAGACACCAGTGAAACAGAGCAGCTTCAGAAAATAAATGAAAGGTGGGAGTTAACCAGATGGACACACTGCGGCGGGTGGTTGTGGAATGGGGACAAGTCATATGAAGCTCCACGTGAGACCAGAGGCACCTGAACATGGTGCCAGCCCTGGAAGCAGCAGAATCAAAACAACTACCTTCCTATAGCAAGGAGAGAGGCATGCAGAAGGGGAAAACCCTGCTAAAAAGGACTCATGAAATGATGCAAGAGATTGGGCATCACAACACTCACCCTGGGCACGGCCTGACAATACGAAGGGACATGAAAGCAGGACCTTTAGACTCCCTCTTTGATTCTGCTGGTTCTCATAACCTCAGTCACCAGTTTTTAAAGTATGAGAGCAGAAAAGCCATCACCAGCCAACTCCCTGTCTCCCTACACATATTCCACATTCTACCCCCAAGATACTTCATCAACATCCCAAAGGCAGGTGGGAGGGAAGCTGCCTCGCATTAGCCTCTGAGCCACAAAGACAGAGCAAGACAGGGCATTCTGCATTTACCTCTGAGACTAAGCACTGCCTCCCTGCTCCACACCCCATGCCCCAGAACACATCCCTTACTTGATGGCTTTGTAGCTCACAACAAGAGACACAACAACACACCCAGAGAAACCAGACCTGAAGGCACGTGGAGGTCAAGTGACTTCTCCATCTGCACTGCCACGGGAGCAGGAAGGAGTGAGTGGGGTAAACAGCATCCTCACCCACAGCAGGACAATGAGGGGAAAAACAAAGGAAAACAAGAAGTGAGCTTGCACAAGGCTGGTGGCTTTCTAGTTGGCAGTAGCATGGCCCTGCTGAGCACAAACAGGCCATGTACCCCTGCACCAAGCCTGCTGCAAGCTGCCCACCCTGCAGCAGACCCTGTCAAACCCATTCCCAAACTGACCTGTCTGAAGGCACCCATCGGGCTGGTAGCACCCTATGGACCATGGTTCGAGTGTGCAGGCAGCACAAGCATGCAACCAGAAAGCATCACGAGGCAGTGAGAGCTGTGGTGGCAGAGGCACCTGGACCACAATGAAGCCCCTTTCTAGAAGCAGCTATCAAGTCTCTACAGAAGTAGTGGAATGGAGTCACTTTTCATGCTACTCCCAAGGAAATCATCGCTGCCGTTACACAGACGCAATTATGTCTCCAGAACCTTTTAACCACAGCTCTTTAGGGCTGAGGGAGTTGATAGAAATCTAGTTACAGGGCTGACATTGCTTGGCTGGGTAGAGACACTGGCACTGAGTCAGTGCCTGTGGAGGGATCACAAAATAAAACTAGTGATGGGGGAAGTCCTGGCGATGCCAAGGCAGCATCTCCCAGGGGACCCACCCCTACTCCCTTGACAGTATACCACAAAGGCCAGGCCATTTTTTCATCTTATGCTTTTAGAACTTCCTTTTAAAGAAAACCAAAATAATAATACATGTGGACTGCCTGTTTTCCTTTGGTTGTGTGCTCTCCTCTAGAGGGGACCACCACTCAGAGATGGATGGCTGCATGTGCATGTCAGCCACGGCAGGGCAACACAGAGCAGCATAAGGGTGTCCCGTACCCAACAGCCTCACTCTCCAGGCAGCCCTAAGCATTGCCAGGATTTGAGCACTGGGTAAACGAGAGCACAGGAACACAGCTTGGCCCTCAGTCTCTCAGACACCTTGCCAAATCCATGTCCGGAGCAGAGGGATGCAGGAAGCTCTTACTGCGGGACCCTTGAACTGCATCGCAGAGCCCTCTCTGAGCTTGGCAGAGCCAGCTGGGGGCTGCTCTGTCATATCTGCCATCTGCTTGTTTGCTTTGCCATCCTCTGCTCCTCCTGGCGATGCTCAGACTCCTACCTGTTCTCAGAAAGCTTTGCTGGGTCTCAGTAAACAAACTACAGGCAGGGACAAGAATGGGGAGAGTGAAGACAGGGGAAGGGGGCCGAGAAGAGAGAATCAAAATTTAATTAAAAACACTTTTGCTTCAGGGCCTCTGAAATTTACAAATTCATAAATCTCTTACTAAATGCCCTGAGCGGTTGCTATGCCAGGCTGACTACCAGTCCCACCACAAGGGCCATAAAGTGCAAGTACGCAGCTTGCTGCTCCCTCCCTCCATTCTGCAACGTCAGGCAACCTTGAGCAGCCTGTCAAGCCCCTGACAAGTGTTTCTGCAAACAGGAGCTATCAATCTGCAGCCCCATTAGTGACACAGTGCAGAGACATGCTCGTTTTGTTTGGAGCCATGGCACAATGAGAGGTGGAAGAAGGATGGGATGTAGAGTGGAAGCACCATGTTCTCCAAAAACATATTCTCTAATGAGAATGGCCAAAGAACTGGCATAAACCAAGAGGTGGATCCAGAGGGACTTCTCCTAGCCAGTACCCATCTGAGGGCACTATAGAGAAAACCCATCTTCTGGTAATTCCCCAATGATTCAGCCCAATATTTTCTTCTGTGGCTGAGAGGAATCTTCACCAGGGGATGCATGTGTGCTGTCCAGCCCAGGCATACTTCTTACAAGGATGACAAAGATAGCGAGCATCTTCCACCAAACAGCAGCAAGAACAAGCTGTTTCACCGTGTTCCTCACTCGGCACGCAGCAAGGAACAGACTGAACGTCCAGCACGTGGGGGTGTTGCACCGCTCTGCTATATTTAACAGAGCTCTCAGTACAGTCTCTGGTAGTGCCATGAACCAACACATCTTTACAAGTATCCTGTCATAGGAAGGCTTAGAAAGGGGGAACCTGGGGTATTTTTCACCCTCTACTCACAATCAGTCATAACCTGGAACGTGGGAGTCTGTTCCCAGTAGCATCCCAGTCCCTCCCCCGTAGGTCAAGTCTTGGCCCTTCTCTTCTAACAACCAGGTGGTTGGTAAAGTGGTAACGAAATCTTGCTAGTTTGTCTTTGAAGTGGGCATCAGTGGGTGAGAATGGAAAGTTTCTTGTACAAGAAGAGACCCGGTACATAATGAATTCATTTGCTGAGCTATATCCTTGGCTAAATTGCAACCAGAAAAATAATAAAGATGTTAAGAAAAGCTTTCAGAATCACTCAACCCACCATGGGCTTACCCTTTGAACCGTATCAGCTACTGACCCATCCAGTTACACCAATTTTCCAACAGATTGAGTCAAGTGGGACAGACTAGTGTTGGTTATACAGGAAGCCAGGGCAGAAAAAGCCATGCACCAGAAAGGAAAAGACAGAACTGCTCTGAAGAAGCATCACCCACACCAATTTTTGGCATTTCTAGAGCCAAGCTAAACACCCAAGCCTTTCTAGGAAACTACAAGAATTTCACATCCCTCCATTTAAGCAACTACTGCGCTTTCCGCTTCAGGTCATGAGCAGAAGCGCAAGAGCCAAAAACTGAGGCAGGAGCATCTGTAACAGGAAAGCGCTGGGAGCCAGCCAGTTCTCCAGATCTTCCCAGCCAGATTCTCCAAAGCTTGGTTTGAAACACCCAAAATATAGATTATTTTAATCAAATTCTGAACAGCCTACAAAGGATGTCAACAGTCCACTCTGAGACTTTGTTTTGCATTTCTAGACCATCTGCTAAAGGATGAAACCCTGCTAGGGAGAGGAGGCAGCACAACAGATGCCGTTGCTTCCAGCGGGTACCTGAGCACTGGAGGGACACAGGCAATCATGGAGGCTGCTTTCCCATAGCTCAGCTCCCCTCATCCTGCTGGATCAGTAACCCACAGGAGCAAAACTGGAGGCAGGTCCAAGTCGGGCTGTTTTCATAAATAGATTTTCCTGGCTTTATTAAGCTCCCTCTTCCAAGGCTGCTCTCCAAATTGCAGATGCAATGCTTGGAAAGCTACAGAGTATGGAGGCTTGAAATGAAGCCTTCTCGAGAAAAAAGCAACAGCTCACCATGCAAATGACTGCTCTGGCAGGAGCATCAGTGAAAGGGGCAAACAGTTCAGAGCAGGACCAGAGCAATAACTGGTGTGTGTCTCCTTTCCACAAGAGCACCCTGATACCATCTATGTCTATGGACTGGTTGTGCACCCATCTGTCTACATAATTATTTAGAGTATTAAAGTATTTACCCACTTATTTATCTAAGCAGTGTCTCCTTATTCTATTTATCTTTCCATAAAGTTATAACAGTTGTTTCTACTTTAAGACAATAGCACTGCTTTTTTCCCAAAAATTCCCAAAGTAGGACAGTTCCCAGGGGACATGGCTCCTTCCTCCCCTGTCCTCACTGCAATTCAGGGAGGATCGGTGGGGTGGGATGGAGATAGGACGTGTGCCCCCAGGGCAGAGCAGCGGGGGGAAGGTGAGCAGGCAGGCAGGAAGACGCATCCCTGCATGTGTGGGAGTGCGCGTGACAGCAGGCGTGCAGGCAGGGTTCAAGCTTAGAAGTGTGGAATATGCTGCCACAGGGTATTTCTTTTTCAGTGTAAGCCAGGATGGCAGCTGACCCAGCTTTCTCCTCGTACCTGCCTAGTCGAATTTCCCTCTTTCCACAGCACTCCGTACATGCAGAAATGCACAAACCTGGCAACGCTCTGCTCTCGCTCACACTCGGATACCTTTGCTGGGGATGACCATGCCTGGTACCTCTCAAGGCTGAGCCCCTGATTTTTTTCCTACAGGCAGGCTCACACCTCATATCATTGCTCCTTGAGTGGGCAGACCCTTAAGGAGTCAGCAACAGAGACCGACCCCTTTACTGGCACGAGAAACAAGCATCCTCAGACCTCACAGAAAAGGGAGGTGGTGCTCAGTTCTGCATCCCCCATGCTCCTTTACTTGTGACATTGCCTTCTGCTTTATCCTTCTCTTTTTTTCCCCCTTGAAGAGTGAAAAATGCAAACAAGAGCTTATAAATTATCAATTCTTGATTGATTTTGCTGAGAAAAGCACATAAAACAATCACACAACAGAGAAGAAGAATAATTTAGCATTACAAGTGGGGAATGGTGATGCTGCTGAGACAGCTCTATGTAGGCAGAGCATTCCTGAGCCGCCCAGCAGGATCTCCCCAGTCCAGCCTCTTCCTCCTGCCCTTCAAAAACACACAAGCAAAACCATAACCTTTTCTAGCAGCTGGCTTAAAACAGAGAAACCCTTATTTCCATTAGCAGGACAGACCCCTTCCAACACAGTTATCTGATAGCACACAGACATGAATGCAGCTGAATACACACAGGCAGCCACCGAGAAGATCCCGTGGTATGACAGTCCAGGACCGACCCACAGCCTGGGAGCTTACCTGCAGCAGAGCAAGACTTCTGCATAAAAGACTACAAGCTGCCCCCCAAAAGCTGCATCACAAGCCAGGCAAAGCTAGTAGGGGCAGGTCTGTTGAATAAGTCTGTATGAACAACTTGCCACTGCAGATGGTTCCTCCTGCTCACACTTAGCTGCATACTAGCAGGTAGATTGGACTTCTCTTCCACCTGGGGACTCCTAAAAGAAAAAGTTCTGCCAAGTGTTCACAGCTCTAGAGTTTCTCCAGCATCGCATGCAAAATTTCTGTTCTGAGTCTATGTGCGAAGTGAGTCTTTCCCCAAAACCGAGTGACAGCAGCACCCCACTGTCTACTAAAGGCTGCACGTGTCATGGTTCAACCATTTCATCAAGACTACAAATGACACCATACAACATTCCTTAGCCATACATGAAGCTTTTAGCTTCTGTTTATGGAATTAGTATGCTATTGTAGCTAAAATGCTTTCCAGGTTAGCTAATGAAGCCACCCAGGGACTGCGTGCAAGGACAGGGGCAGGAGAAAGCCAAACAAACCACCCCACGCTCCTCAAAGAGCTGAAATCTGAGGACTGAGACTCTCCTGTGTCAATGTGTCTCAGCTGGGGCAGACTTAAGACAAATTTAGCCTTGTCTGGAAGCAGTAATTTAAAGGAGATAAAGAACAGGAGACCAACAACACACTTACCAAAGGCTGTACTCTCCAACATAAGTAAAGGAGCCCTACAAGAGCTCAAGGTTCCTGTTGTGCTTTCTGCTCACAAACCATCACCTTTCCCAAGTCCCTCTCCTAAGTATCTCACCAACATCCAGAGTGCTGCAGACCACTGGCTGAAACCCAGCACTAGACCAGATGCTAAATGTGCAATCAGAAAGCAAAGCTATTCCCTGGGTCTCAGAGCCAGCTTCCACATACCCTTACAGCAGCAACAGAGTTGGGGTTTGATACATGTGAGGGTTTTTTAGATACATTCACTTCTTCCCATCCCTTCTGTTCTGTAGCCTTTGGCCACAAGAGCCCTCAGTGCTAAACTGACAAGTTTAGTAGCTGGATTCTGGACATAGGGGAATATTATTTGATTGGAAAGACATTTGTGTGTGTCTATCTCAGCACTGGATTTCAAACTATCTGGGGTCTTTGCTTGGGTTTAATTCTGAAGAAAAAAAGCATTTTCCATGCTGTCTAAACCTGGCTTGCTTCTTTTCCTGCCTTTTACACAAAGAGTTTTCATTTTGCCCACGCAGGAGGGAAAAAAAAAAAAAAAGTATTATTTAGAAATAAATAAAGGAGATGCTGAAAGAGGTGGTGGCTTGTGGATAGGAAATCATATTCCTTCACTGCTGCAGTAATGATCTGATTAGGATCCAATCCTACCACATCCTTCATGCACTAAGTCATCTTTACAGAGCTGAAGTTGCCTGAGGGCGAGGGATGGGGGGGGGGACACGGCACGGGAGGCTCTGATACAATATGTACAGTACCAAAGGGATTGTGCATTCGCCCTCTGGTCACCTTACAAAATGAGAAATTTCCTTGATCACTGAAGCACCTTTTCTGGGGATTTTGACAGCAATGCCTTTTTAAAACTACAGTTTCATCCCTTCAAAATAATTTATGTGCATATCTGGATCCTCTGCATGAGCTGAAAACCCATCCATCCTTTTTGGTCTATTATTTCCCCCTTCTCCCCCAGACTTACCACCTTCCTTGCAAATCTGCCTTTCATCTCTCTCTCTTTTGCTCCAGTTTCCAAGCTGCGTAGGAAACCATAAAAACGTGCCAGCACTGCTCCAGCAAGCCCTATTCTGGCTGCTTCTGGCTAGATTTTCAGGATATAGTCAGAATATCCAAATTTTTTCTCTTTTTTGAGAAGTTAATTTCCTCTGATGCAGACAACGTTCTCTGCCCAGAGCGACTGCTGGGGAACTTCCCACTGTTAGCTGCCTTCCTCCAGGCTTCACGCTTGCCATGATTGAGGACAGGCTCCCTCTCAAGCAGCCGAAACCCAGCTAAGCTCCTTACACAGTAACACCTGTGCAGCTGTGCCAAGCCTGGAACAAACCATGGGATGAGGTCCACAGGTGTGACCCCAAAGCTACTCCATCACCCTCCAGGAACAACAGATGGAGAGAGCATTAGTTCCCTGCCAGCCTTGGGGAACTCACCCTGTCCTGGGAGGTTTTGGCCACAACAGAGGTGCTGCACCTCCAAAGAGCTCAGCAACCTGCTCTGGACTCAGGATGCAACCCATCATGTCTGCCAGGGTGATGCCAAGGTGCCAAACAGGTTCAGAAGAGGTTCTGCACATTTTTGACAGTGGCATGTCTACAGGCACAACCTGCAATCCTACCTCAACCTGTACCCAATACAGCAGCCCCACAAATAACTCCCCTCCCAGTCTGGCACACAGCAGACACCACAGGCATTGGGAGAAAACTGTCCCTGCTCTTCATGAAATTGGGAACATCTCACATCCACAGACACTGCACATGACTCTCTGATGCAATGCTGCTACCGCTGCTGGTACGCACCTTCACCACCACAAAAAATAAATCCTGATGTTTTTCCCCTGCCCTCTTACCTTCATACTGACTTTTTTGTGGCCAAGAAAATACAGCGCTAAAGATGATGCAAGGACTGGGAGGTGGAGCAAAGGAGACCAAGGATTCCAATTTACTCTCCCCCATTCCTTATAGGAATTGGAGATCAGTTAGCAGTAAAGCTTTAATAGTAGAGATTAAAAGGTGAATAAAGGGATTTTTTCTTTTTCACCCGTAGGTTTCTGCAAATTTCAGATGCAAGAACAAATCACTTCCCATGCCATGGTAGCACCTCTGGTACCCAGAAACTGGGGAGCTTTGAGGGGCTGTAGGTGCCCTTTGCTTCCACTAAAAATGGGTGACAAGGGGGACAGGAAGGCTTGAAGCCTGGGTCAGCTGAAGAGCCAGGGGCCCAGCTCAGGTCTCCCAGTCCCCCACCATCCCCATTTGCTTGGACATGGGACCTTCCAGGCCAGGAAACTTAGCCATGCATGTCTCCAGTGCTGCCAACTCCCATGGATATGGACTACCAGGACTCCATCCCTTCCTCACCCCACCCTAGCAGGGCAGGAATACCACCATACAATTTCAGAAACAGCCAAAATGGACCATTAATATGTTCCTGCAATTCAGGAGGTGGCATATGGGACCAAAGGGAACTCTAGGCTGGTGTGCAGACCTGTGTGTGTCCAAGCTAACACAGCAGAGCACAGCTGTAATTTGACACATGCCACCTAGAACGCAGCTTGCACAGCCAACATGAGTGTTTTTTAGAGGCAGTGACACAGAGGAAAACAAGCTCTGGCCCAAATGACTTCATGGCCAAAGATTACCAGCTGCAGCCTGCCCCAGGCTGCGCGCTGTACCTTGGCGATCTTGGAGGGCTGCGCTTAATGCCGTGTATACTAGAACAGTATATTTTCTGTATGCAAATCTCCCTTATCAGTGTCGTTCGGTTCCAACAGACCTAAAGATCGATTTAAATATCCTGACTGTAGCATTACACCAGGGGAGCACAGGGCAGGGCTGTGCAAGGCTATCACAGCAAAGGCTGCGTGCTGGGAATGCTGCTCACGTTGTCCGTCAACACAAAAATAAATCATTGCCTGTGACTCTATCCACACACCATCTTTCTTATTTTTGTCCACTCGGTAGTTCAAACTCAGCCAAATTCGTTAGTTTAGGTCACGTTCATGGATGACACACACTGTACAGGCACGAAACAAAAAGCAAGCTTGGCTCTTGGGTGCAAAACATCCTTGCTGTGTCCGCTGCAGCTGAATTCACAAGAAAAACAAATTTACTAGGACTTAGCTGGTGCATACTACAGCTTTATTTCCAACCACAAAACATTCCTCAAAAACAATGGCCAAGAAAGTGCTGTTGCTCTTTAAACATTACATTTCCCAGGGGTACACATTGGGTTATTGAGTGCAAGAAGATAGGGGGAAAGCTTTCGTTCCTGTTTGGGGATTCATTTGGCTGCATTTCTTTTCTCATCATAAGTTATGTTTTTACTTATATTTCATTAAAGCTTCTAGAGGCCTTTGGGAATGGATGCCCAGGAATAAAAAAAAAAAAAATTAAGATGAAGTTAAATAAATAAATAAATAAAACCCAAACCCCAACAAATTGGCAGGATCAGGATTGCTGTCTTCTGCATGCAGATTTTGTCCAGGCTGAAGACAAGGCTCAGCCTGATCACCCTGCTCACTCAGACCTCATTGCCTTCATCTGTGCTGCCACCCATCAGCACATTGGTGTCCCCACTCACCTATTACCCCTCTCCTCCAAGCTGGTGGCTCCTGCCATCCCCACGCCACCGGTCTGAGCAGTGAGACAGCATGAGCCCAGATGCCTGGCTCAACCTGCCATACCAGCAGTATCTTGTGCTCTTGCATACATCAAAAGCTGCTTTGTGAGTTCAGATGCTCTTTTTAATGAAGCAATGATAAAAAAAAAAACCAACCTCCTTTCATGCTGCTAAAACACAGCTGAACGCAGCTCCCTCCTCCTGCCCCCTTTGCAAATTACTGGGATATTGTCACTAATTATCAAGCTCAACAAGTGAAATTGTGCAATTCACTACAAACACGCTGGAGAACAGATGTGAAAAGCAGGACTTGGTGCAAGGAGAGGGGAGCATGGAGGAGCCTGTAGGGCAGGGTGCCATGGGGCAGCCCCACAGGTGCTGGGTCCTGGCATGGGAGGGGGTCCCTCCAGTAGTGTTGTGTTTGCATTTTGCAAAGTGTTTGCTTTTTTTTTTTTTTCTTTGCCTGATGTTTACTTCAAGCATCACACTCTGAGGGCTTATAAAGAGGATTAAGTGGTGAGGAGGTCTCGCAGAGTTAGAAGAAATTAATCAAGCGGTAATCAGAAAGGAAATTAATCTGAAGAGTTAATTAATCAGCCAAAGCAGGGAGACTGCAGCCAGTCGTCCCTATCATGCCTTCCAGGTTGCTATTTCATGCACCGTCAGGGAAGCAGGGATGAAAGAAGGCAGTCTGGTGGGAGGGATGCCCAGCCACCCCTCTGCACTTTCTAAGGAGAAAGCAGAAGCCCAGCAAGGCCAGGAGTTTCCCATACCCCCACCCCACCCCACAGGGACCTCTGCGAGGACATCTCCATCCATGTGCTGCGAGGTGAGCACTCATCATCTGCCCCCCTCAGCCCAGTTCAAAAGTTTCCAAAGACCAAGGCATTCATTTCAGAGGTTCTTCCATGCTTCTTTTACCTCTTTCCTTTGGAAAAGGGACCTAGGTATGAAGCCCACAGGTTTTTGAATGCTTAATTGATTCTATACACCACACGTTCCCCTTCCAGCATCCTAAACAGCCATTTTACTTCTCCATTGTTCAACTCTTCTAAATATGTACCACTGGAGATCACTTCCCCTTTACTCTGCTCTAGATGCATTTTATATATTTAGCTTTTCTTTTTCTTAATCTTTTTTTACAATGCATTCCCTGAAGAACGTTAATCATTTTAGTTGCTCTTCTCTGAATGCCTTCCAAAAGGCGTCAGGCAGAATGTTTTGCAAATTTGCTCTTGTCCTTTCTGGACTGCATCTTGACTAATGCCTATTTCCCTTGGGATGAGACATACTCTGCACAGGCTGCCTGATGGGGGATGCTCAACCTCCATTACAGGCTGAAGCACTTGGGGGGAAAAAAACTCCCCAATTCACAGGGGCTGCAACACATTGCACCTCTGAACTTACGAAAGCCACGCCAGTTTGCAAAGACATCTGAAATCCCATTAACTTCACCATTATTATTATTATCAGATTTTTTTAATGCACAGAATAGGCATTTTAATTGCCTGGATGTGGAGAGCAGCTTCTACTGTGTGTTTTACAGACCACAAGCAAGGATTCATCTATCTCTACATGCTGCCTACAACCTGCCTCCAGGGAGGTACAGCCAGCTCAGAGCCCAGCCCAGGGTGGCAAGGGGCTACCCAGCAGCCCCAAACCAGCTCCTTCAAAGCCCCTTCTTCAGAGGACAGCAGGGCCCACCCCTCCACATGATCACCCCATGATCATGGAGAAGTGCTTGCTGGGGCTGCTGCCTTCTGTGAGGTGATAGCTCAAACCCAAGTCAGCTCAGCTGGGGGAGGCTGCGCTACCCCGCAAAGCGATGGTGTCTTCTCCCAGCGTCAGCATCCCAGGTACACACTGTGGTGATTAGGAAAACAGCATCTCAGTGACCCAGGGCCACCTCTGTGGTTAAGGGACAGGAAGACATCTCCATCTGCAGCGTCTGGGCAGCACAGGCAAAACGACCTGCCTGGGGCAGGTGGTACCATTGCCAGAGGATCCAAGAAAGAGACCATCAGCACTAAACATGTCAAAGTGAAATGAAAAAAAATAAGAATGTAAAAGTGAAATGAAAAAAAAAAAAAAAGCTGCATTTCACAGAAAAGAACCTGTGAGGCTGAGAGCTGGCCAGGGGGGTTGCAGTGTTCAGAGGTGATGAAGGACTGGAGAGAAACCAGCTGCAGTGAGGATGCTGGGTGGGGGCTAGCTGGATGCTCTCAAGCGATGTTCTGTATCAGCAGAAGGCCCTATAAGTAGCTAGAGCAGCCTCAAAGGAAACCACATCCATTCCCCAGCTTCAATAGCCACGTAAACCATTAAAGCATTCATTCTTCTTGTCATCCCATTCCCTTCACGCCAGTTTTATTTCCAAGGAAGACTGGGAAGTGTTACCTTGAGCAAATGCCACCCTCACACAGAAAGCTTCCACATCACCCAGGGCTGTTCCTCCCCCTAAACCATGAACTTGTTCTCTTTTTCCTTTTGATACATAAAGGCTATTTGCACACATGCTCTAGAAAGAAAAATAACCTCGAAAAAAGGTGGAAAGGCAAAAAAACTACCGCTATCGCCTAAAACAAAGCTAAACTCTGCAGAGTCCAGAGGGAATGGTGAGTTCCCCTTGACACACACATCTCCCGACATCCTGACCCAGAGAAGCAGCTCCCCACGGATGCTTTTGTACAGAGAAAACCCTGCTCCCTTCCCATCCCCCCTACACTGCCTGTCTGTAAATTTCTGGATGCATTTCATTATAACTCACTTCTGCTGTGACTGCTGATTATAAAAAATTGATTTTAATAATTTATAGCCTGCCCAGCACCACAGCACCCTGACTACCAACAGGTATCCAAAATATTGGTCCTGATCTGGAAATCTCTCTATTCAGAGCCAGAGCCTCAGATACCTCAGCAATCAATGCATCTCAGTGTGGTACCCCAAGAGCTGAAATAAGAGATGCTGCTGCTCTTCTCCACATTAATAATGCCACAAAGAGGGCACATTAGCAGACAGCAGCTCCTTCCTTTGAAATCTCCCTCCCCTACTGGCTCCAACAGAGACTAAAGAGTGAAGATCTAGTCCCTGGGGTGGGGGGTCACCACTCTGTACTGACTTTGAGGGGTGCAATGCTTTTTATGTTGGCTTTTCAGGTGGAAGTTCAAAGGAGAAGGTATTAACGGCTTGCACAGCATCTGACCCCACTGCAAGAGGACCCCACACCATTGCCTGCAACACATCCCCAGGTCACACAAAGCTGGAGATGTATAGGTAAAACACTCCAGGAGAAGCTGAAAGAATAAACACCGTGCATATACACAACAATACGTGAGCTTAGATATAAATATGCGTAGATAAACATACACCCTCTCAGATGATGCTATCAAATGCATTACTCCCCAGATCCCCGCAGAGCAGTAGACCATCTCCAAGGTCATATTAGCATGGAAGTAATGTAATCCCATTACCCAGAACTCCTTCTCCTTCTCTTAGTTTCTATGTTGATGTTTGCTCTCTTAATTTTAAACACCGGCTGTGTATCTTGTGGCCCAGCCTGGGACCGCTTTGCTCAAGTGGTAGTAAACACACAGCTTAATTCACTCATTCTCCAGGAAAAGAAAAAAAAAAAAAAAAAGAAAGAAAAAAAAAAAGATTTTCCTGTATAAAATACATGCACCCGCCAGCGTGATGATCGCCGCTGGGTGTGCTGAAAGCTGCTGTAACTAACTCAGGCTCGGGGAACAAGCAGAGCACGCAGGGCGGTAAGCGGAAAATCTCTACATGCTGCTCTTGTCGGGAGAAAAACATCGAAGCGGCACGTAACTCAGCTGCCAACCACGCACCGTGAGAGCCTCCCCGGTGCCGGGGATGCAGCTCAGTGCTTCTGCTAAAGGGTGTTTGCTAATTCCTCAGGCAAGGGACAGGGTCATTAAGAGGAAAGCTGGAGCCAGTGCTTAACACCAGGGGAAGCAGGGAGGGTGGAAGAGCCAGCAAGACCAGCTCCCCAGAGAGAGGATGGAGGATGGTGCAGGCCAGGGGCCACCACAGCCACTCTGCCCCACGGCCAGCAATAGTGGCCACCATGGCCACACAAGCCCTCTGCCAGCTTCTCCAGGGAGTTCGTCCTTGGGAGAAAAGAAATCTTTAGAGAGTTGGGCCTTTGATGTCACAGCACGCAAAACCTCTTAGAAATCTGGCTCCCCTTCTCAGGTCCAAGCCCTGAATACCTCCCATGCTGCACACCATCCTCCTCTACGCTCCCAAAACTTTTCTAAGCCCTCTACAAATCTTCCTGAAGTTCAGGCCATTCCTCTTTGTCTATTCACCTTCTGAAAACATCTCTAATCTCCCTTTTTTTCCTTTTGCTGCCTGCAGGAGGCTGTGATAACGTAACCTCCTTCACACCTCATCTCTTCTAGCTGACACGATAACAAAAAAGTTTAATAATAACAATCTCCAACAAAGAACACCGTGAAAGAGCGTGGGAAGCACTTCTCATCGGCAGATGCTAGAGAGATCTGCCAGAAACATGTGTCTCAAAAGACACTGAGCATACGCTTAGACTTCTCCCGAAACCCACACGTGCCACTTGGTGGCAAGCCCATGCTGGATGAAGGCCACAAGGGTGGCCAACACATGTGCCCGTTCTTCAAGGAAGATGCTCAGAACAGCATTTCAGAATGCCTTTACCCTCAGCATGCTTTCATTTTTGGGTCTCCCAGCCTTTAACCAAGTCTGATGAACATCCCTGAGGCTCACTCTGCAGTCCGTTGTGAGAGACACACAGCTCCAAATGCTTCTGCATCTGCCTAATAAGGAACCCACCCCTCCTGGATGGCTGCGGAGGGAGTCTGCAGTGATTAGTCTTATTAAGCCTCTGTGAAAGCTACTCCAACATCAAACTGATGGACTAGCCAAGACAGACTTGTTAGCAGAGGATAAATTAAAATCCAGTCTTGGTATTTTAACAGTCTACAAGGCATCATTTCTGGATGGATGGCCTTTAACCCTTGCACACTCTGGATGGTTCGTTCAGCTGCTGGTCACAGCAGGAAGCCCATCTCAGTCCCCAAGTCTATTTCTGTCCTCGTCTTCTCATCCAGACTATGCAAACTTACCTGCTCTGAGTTACTGTAAAGTCCTTTTTCTATAGTTAATGAAACATTTTATTAAGTACCATCCCCTGCTCCCATCATACACACGTCAGCACTTGTTAGACATTAAGCCCAGGATTGACAAAGGATGTTAGAGGAATTTCAGTAGGATTTGTCTATTAATTCCTTTTGTTACTTTTTAAACTCCTATGCTTAGAAAAATGCTGGCATATGTGTCCTTCTCAGCAGGTAGCCACTAATGAAATTATCCACCACCTGCTTTTTCAGTAAAGTTCAGCTGAACTGGCAAAAGGACCCCCCCCAAAAATAAAGTATCACTGAGATAGTGGGGCTTGGAGCTGGTGTCAGAGCTGACAAAGAAGTGCATCACTGGGTCCTCACTCCTTCAGAACTGTGCAGACAGTGTCTCCCCACCTCCCAGTCCACATTTCCCATGTCTGCAACAGAAGGAAAGGCACAACCACAGCAAAAGCCTAATCTGTGCATTTGTGATACTATCCAGAAACAGGGATAAGTGACCTCAAACAGATCAGGGCTGCTCATTTCTTTATCCTCTAGAAGTCAATATTTACTAGAAACATTTCCCTCAGCCTACAATTTCTAGGATATTACGTCCTGATACCCTGAAGACTTTCTTTGGTGCCACAATGCATTTAACCCCCTGCATCTCAACAGCCGCAGCACAGGGCATGAACACAGGCAACGCTGGCTGCGGTGCTCCTGCTTACAGAAAATACACACAGGAGCGCACGCCTCTTTCCAGGATCTGGACTGATAAATTTAGATTCAAGTCTTCAGTCCTGTAGTAGTTCAGGAAGGTACTGAGATAATTTCGTTGACCCTGATCTGAGCACGATGGAGACATGAGGTTAATAACTGCAGGCTGGCAGGTGGTTCCCCCTGCTCTGCACTAGCTTAGGGCAGCCTTTGGCTCCAGAAAGATGAGATTGTGGATTTTGCTTTGGTTTTATTGCTACCTGACCAAGACAGTTGTATGCACCTTCTCAATAATTTAAACTAACAGATTCTGTGCCAACCAAACCTCTTTATCAAGACAGTATAGGACTGCAACATGTTCAATGGAAGCACATTCACGGGTCATGCATCTCCCATAGCCACTGTGCTTACTTAGACCAATAAAAGAAATCAAGATTCATCCACCAACTTTCCATCTCCCACACTGCTAACCAAAACGGGAAACGCTTGCTGTTCCCTCCTCCCTCCAGCCTCCTCCTGCCTTCCCCATTCACACCCCAAAAAAAGACTCAAGCACTGCCTTCCCTCCTTCTCCACCGCTCAAGACACACCAGCGCACTTAGGAAATCATTAGCGCAAATTCGAGCCAAGATTATTTATCCTTAAAAAGCCTGCCCAACAGCAAATCTCCCTCCAGCCGCTCCCAGGCTCTGCAGCTCAGTGCAGATAAATAGGCATTTACCGCCAGCTACTAACCACTTCATAAAGCATCTCCCTACTTTTATTCCCCTGCGATGTATACACATGTGCACACACACGCTGGAGCTCCACGCACACACAGCGCCAGGAGAGAGGGGTTTCCTCCTTCCCCACCTGCTTCGGTAAGGGTGACACGAGGCGTTAGGCTGTCAAATAAGTGCCTGGGCTGCTGCATCGCCTCTCCCTCATCCTTCCGCATCCTCAAACCACCAACTTCATAATGCTTTTGCATGTCGTAAAGCACCATGTGGTCCAAAACATGCTGTAGATAGTGACGATGCAAGGGATGTAAAGTTTTCAGAAGACACATGCCACAGAAGAGAGCTTGGAGGTCCCAAAATGCACAGGGCTTTGTATGTACGTGCCAGCTTAGCACTGACATCTGAAAGTAAAATGCTTGGAAATGGCTCCTGGGAAAAGCTCTCAAGTACTGGGTTCAAGACTGAAGGTTCTCCTTTAAGAAAGGAGGATGTTAAAGGACCCATAAGTTATCATGAATTTGCACAAAAGCCTGATGCTTTTGAGAAGCACATATAGGTAAAAAAAAAATAAAATGTACAGATTTTTCCCACTGGTTGGAAATAAAGATTTATCCTCAATGCAGTTTCAGGCAGCACACTGCTACCCTGCCTGCATCTAGGAGGGTTTCAAAAGGCACGTATCAAAGCAGGTTGCTCCACCATGGGTCAAGCAGAGCAACCAGGAATTTGAACTCAGGTACCTTTTGCAAAAAGACAGCTTACACAGCTTTCTGCAAACTGTCTAGTAGCAGGTGAATAAATGCCAAGTTTTTGTCTCAATTAAGAAAATAAAATCGGGAAAAAAAATAAAAGAGAGGCATCTGGCAAGCAGTCAAAGGCCCAGTAGCATGTGCTAGTAAAAGACTCAATCAACAAAATTTAATAGTACTTCTCCTTTTTTAACAGAAAAGCAGAACCTCATTCCTTTTTGGCAGATTAACAAAAAGCCTGCCCCGATGACTGGTCCCAAAACCACCAGCTGAAACCCTGACAAAGTTCCGGCAGGAGCAAACCCAAGGGAGTTTGTTGAAGCATCCCTGAACCAAATACAGATTTTAGCTTCTCTATTGGGATGCACTTAAGAGGAAGCAACTTTTTTTGGTGTGACCTGATCACAGCAAGTTCAGCAGAACTTATATCAATGCCTTTACTTATACATTTCAAAAGGTAGGAAGGTGCCCTGCTTTACCCTTACGACTTCAGTTTTAATACGCCAGGGTAGAACACATGTGCTTTGCTGATGAGGGGTTTTGGCACGTGCTGGCATCCCATTAACTCCAATATCGTGTTAACAGACAGTAGCAGCCAAGAAGCATTACTTGAAATCTTTAAGCAGAGAGAATAAGCCCAAATCACTCCTAATACACCAGCAGCATAATAAACTTAGAGAGAAAAGAAACACAGCGAAGGCCATATGTTTTGTTATTAAGAACTAAATAACAATATAAAAAAGGGAAGAAAAAGTCTAAAATCCAGCTGCCCTGAAGCAGCAGAGTGGAAGGGAATTTCTGCAGACACCCAGAAGTGAAATCAGGCTGTATCTAATTACAATCGCTATCACAACATTTTAGATCAAGGGAGATTGAGAGCAAACAGAAGACAGAAGAATTTAATAGTCTTTAAATAATAACAAAAAATTAGAAAAAAAGAAAATTAATTAATGGTCAATACAGCTAAGCAAAGTCTTACTGGAAAGTTCATCACTGTGTCCTCTTGGTCCCACATGCCAAGGGGACAGACCTGCACCAGACTATAGCAGGATACTCAGCAAAAGTACTCAGCAGCCCAAAAGTTATGAAGTCTCATTACCAGATGTTGTAACCAATTTAATTCCAGGCTAAGAAACTTGTCAAGAAGGCAGACGTTCTGTAAATCTGTAAAGACAGTTCCTTTTATATACACGTATATGCACACAACTTGCAATTGTTCTCCTGGCTGACATGCAGAATAGATTAATAAGCCTAACTTTAAATTTATAGTAAAAAATCAAAAGAAAATCAAGGAAAAAAAGTATTTAAGAGTCTAAATTATAGTGAAATCAAGAGGATGAAGCAGTTGGTCTATAAAAACAAATCACACTGAACTACCTTCAATGCCTTATTTTCCCCTGATTGAATCACAAAATTAGTCAATGAAGACTGCAATATATTCAGGCTTAGTAAAATATTTGATAGTGCCTCAGAAAAAACTTCTTTGAAATATTAATTGAAACTGGCTTGAATATGAGCACTGTCATACAACAGTATTAATAATAACAGTAAATTTGATTTATATGGCTCTTCCCTCCTAGTGCCAGTCTGGGTGGCACAAATACAGCAAAGCTTTAAGCTGGAGAGGCTCACCGTGGGGACTGGCATTAAGGGTGGGGTTCTCAAACTTCTTTATTAATCATTTGTAAATGAAAGGAACCCACTGAATTAGCCAAGCTGTTGATATGTGTCTGTTTAGGGGGTCAGGTGGGACAGTAATAATTTCTGAAAGCCACCCCTGATTGATATGGTGGGTGATTGACTGAGCAGAGCTGGCTCCTTCTCACCAGCTCTCCTACCTTCTCGTGTAAGTCAAGCGGCACTGAAGGCACAACATCACATGGGCAGCATGTTCCTTAGCCAGCAAACACGGGCAAAAGAAAACCAAGAAGCAAACTTCAAAAACATTACAGAAAACCAACATTTGGAGATAAATCACCAATTTCTGGGAGGCAGAAACCTGGAAAACCGTTAACATCCAAATGGGCTGGTGAGGACAACAGGCTGTGAACAGGTTATGAGCCTGTGAGGGAGCAGGACAGCAGGACCATGCTCTGCACAGGGACAAGATGTACCCATCAAGCATAGGGGACCAAAGCTGGGGTAACCCACAGCCCTGCTGGGCATGGGACCATGAGCCTCCCACATGCTGAGGAGACTCAGCAAAGAGCAACAACAACAAATATACAATGATGGTTCTGGAAGGATTGAGCTGGGATGAAAGACGGTTTGCATCTGTGCCCTTGCTTAGTGCTGCAGGAAGAGCCAGCTGTAAAGACCCCAGGGACAACCACAATGCTGAAGCCAGGGGGACAGGGTGTAAAAGTATGTGACAGAATAACTGAAACAAACAGAGACTGAGTAGCTCTCTGGCAGCAAACTGCCATGCCCCTGGTCCAGCCCCGGAGCACTTTTGGTGACCAGCACAGAGCAGCACTGGGACCCTGCACATTACACACCCTCCTTACAGCTCCCACCAGCCAGTTCCCCAGCATCACCCTGCACCAGTGCAAGGGCTGCCAGCCCTGCCCCTCACCAGCTACCCAGTCCTGCCACAGCATCCCAGTGCTGTGCGCACAGGGATGAGCATGGGAATTTACCCAAAACTCACATGAAAAAAAAAGTCAGAAAAATCAATGAAGAAATCAATAAGAATAAATATTGATTCTAGACCACTGTTACCTCAAAATTATAGGGGTTTTCTTTCCTTTTTATAATATCAGACATCTCTCCTTCAAAAAAATTTTATCATAGCTTAATAGGTAAGACCCTACTAATTATTACCCCCAACATAGATTGGAAAAAGAGCGTTTTGGATGAAGACATGCTTTGCAACCATGTACCTGCTGATTGTGGAAAACTGCCTCTGTTTCCCTCTTGCCAAGGCAGGATGGAAGCTGGAGCCCAGTGAAAGCACCGCAGACCCTGGGTCAGGCCCAGGAGCAACCCTGGATACTCCAAGAGGGTGCCAAGGGGGTCCTGAGCAAGAGGCAAGCAGACCCGGCCAGCAGCTCCCGCAGAACTCTGCAGCCTGGGAGCTGAAGAGGGAGAAATCAGCCTCTCAGGACAGGGATCCACAGCTCTGATCCACAGCTCTGCGCTGCATGGTGAGAAACATGCCTCAGCCCAAGGGCAGCAGCAGCTTTACCTGCTTCCCTGAGTGCCGGCTCCACTTAGCGTAATGATTATTAAGCCCTGTCAGCAGTTATAAAACCAACGGACACAGCTCCACAGGCAAGTGCTTCAAAAGCCGCCGAGACGCCCCTGCTCACAGGTTTTCATTACCCATCTGGAAAATTGCGGATGTCACAAGAGCTTTTAGAGCATCAAGATGAAATCGTCTTGTCAGCAACAAAAGGGCCAGTTCTCCCCTGCCCCAATCCCAGCAGCTGTCTCAGCACCGCCGGCTGCTGCGCAAGCGGCCGGCACTGCACCAGGACACCAACGCTGCCTGCCCTGGAGTCTCAGCCCATGCCACGTGAACCTTACTGTGAAGGAAAACACTGTTTTTCCTCTCACACTAATTCACAGCCTCTTGCCTGACTCTTGACTGTGTTAGGCTGGGAAGCACATGCTGTTTGCCGAGGAGGATGAAGCACACCCTGGGACACAGAGATGGAGATGCAGGTTCACCAGCACCAGCTCCGCCTATAGCTGGTTCAGGTGGAATGAGAAGCAAGCCAAAGTTTGTAATCCAAAACCCAAGCAGACCCATCCCTATTTTTTTGGCCATAATTATATGGAGTTTTACCCTCTGCAGCTTCTGAAGCTGCTACATTGCTTTGACTTGAGTAGCATCAAAAGACAGATGTGGCAAAACCACCTTGACAGAGACCATGCTTCCCAACAGGGTTCTGATCAAAAATGTTTTTTTTTTTTCCTTTTCTGCAGGGAAAACCCCTCACTGGTCACAAAGCAAGGTCTGCCAGCAAGATCGAAGGGCAGCCAGCAGAGCCACAAACCCACCCCAACAGCAGCACCCAGTAGGATGCTGGGCTGCAGCCTATGTCCTGATGTGAAACAGTCCCTTCCAAAAGGAGCTGGTAACTCCTGCAGATGCTGAGCTGAGGTGAAGTAAAACAACAACAAAAAAAGCCTTTCTGCAGCTAACAGGTTCCGGCAGACACAGGGAGCAAAGAGGCTGTGAGACACAGAAGATGGCCATGAGCACCAGCTCCAGGCTATTCTCATGCCACAAACCTGAGCAGAGGCGAGATCCTGCAATAGGGCCCAAGCGTGGAGCAGGGCATGCTGAAGGCTGACTGGGGGAGGGGGTGAGGGAATATGTGGGTGTACTGGGCATCCTTTCCCACACGGTGCCCCTCAATGCCCCTGACGGCTGCAGCCCGAAGGGAGACCTGTGGCCAGTTCATATGGCCACAGACAACAAGATCTCCTGAGTCCCTTTCCTGAACCACAAACCAGGTTCAGGGTAACGGAGCATCCCATCCTCTATCTTCCTTCATTATCCAGGGCCACGGCACCAACTGAAGACCACTCTCCCAAACAGAAACTGGATTATAACGCTGCCCCTCAGATACAAAATATGAGAATCCAAGTGTGATTTATTCCTCCTGTGCACAAAATACCACCCCAGCTGCCTTTGTGTACAGGCACTATCTTCTGGTCCATTGATTTTTAATAGCATAGCTGTAGATTGAAATGAGATGCCTGAGCATCACATAGGGTTCTGCACTGCTCCCACCTTCATCAAGAGACACTAAACACTGGTGCTGATGACAGAGGTTTGGGGGCTGCCTGAGACACAGGCAGGCTCATTATTGCACCACAAGAAATAGAAGTTGGAGATAGAACAAGCCCATTAGATCATCAAATGCTCTGGTGCTCTCTACAATTTGCTTCCTCAGTGCTTTTGCCAGTTGAAGCTTGAACAGCCCAAGTGACAGCCTCCCATCCTTCCCTTGCGAGGTTATTCCACTGCCTCCAAATTTCTAGGCACTCCAAGTGGATTCAGCCTAGGTTCAAAGACCAAGCTGCATCATTCTCTTTCTTCTCTCCATTTGCTTTCACAGCTCCCAAATGCTTCCCTTGCCAATCCCGCCATTTATATCGCAGTCACCTGTCCCCTGACCAAGAGCAAAGCTCTCCTGCTCCAGGGTTTAAGGACAGAGTGCCAAATCTCAGCATCCCTGGCTGAACATCACATAATGAACAACAATCCTACAGCAAGTCATGATGAGGAAGAGGTGATAAACTTACCAGGGACATCCTCCCAGAGGACCGTTTATCAGAATTAACAGTAGCAAAGTCTTTTCAGAGAATAATTGGACAACTGTAGTGCAGACAAACTACAATTAAAATATTAATTAAAGCCCATTGCTTCTTCCCACACTGCCCTGTACCTTATTAAAGCCACATCAAATCTGACATTTAGTTGTCTGGCTGTTGACTGCCTTCAGAGAGGCACAAGAGCTCACACAGTACACAAGGCTTGTAAAAATGATGTCTCTTTATCACACCACTTATACTGGCTGAAAAAATAGCCTAACCTGCTGCTGTCTGTGATATCTGTTCTGAGATTAACAGAATTATTCTGGCTCTGTGCTATCATTCCAGCACTTTTGCTAAAGCAGAGCCATGTGCAGACAGACAGACATCATCAGACCGAGCAACAAGTACGGATTGGAATCAAGGAGACAAGGAGCAGGCGTGCAGGAGCATCACTGCCTTGGAGAGAAGCCCCCTGAGGATGAGCATCTTTTGTGTGGTCCTTGGGGTAGGCTGCTCAGGTGACTGAGGCTGGGTGATTTCATGGCTGTAGAAAAGATATAGGCAAGCAGTTGGATGAGGAATGGGGGTAATTCAGTTGTTCCTGAATGGTGAATGGATGAAGAACATCTTCTCAACCTTCCAGTGCAAGAAAAGCAGCCGTGGCTCACTCTCACCCTCCTCTCCCTCCTCAGCATTGTGCCTACCACGTACGCAAAAGCAGAAGCAACCACGGTGCCACAAGCAGCAGTGTCCCCAGTGCTGACACTTGTAAATGCTTTGTTGGTGGAAAATCTGGTGTGCTGAGCCTGGATCAGGGACGGCTCCAAATTAAAAATCTATTCAATAAATAAATAAATAAATTTCAACATCTTTCCACCACCTCAGCTGGGAGTTCACACCACGCCGGATCACAGGTAACATGAGGGTCACTTGCACAGCTTTGGACACCACAACATGAGAACATGCGTGTAACTGTCAGCAGTGAGACACCTGCTCATGCAGAACTGCCCCAGGCAAACACCAACCATGCCACGGGGCTCCTTGAGGGTGGGTGGTGCACCCAGGGTCCAGCACCCAGCTGGTGACCAGACCAAACGCGTGGACAGGCCAGCAAGGGAGACATGTGTGTGGAGGAAGAGCCTGCAGGAACATGGCGTGAAGGAGGCTTGGGGCCTCTCAGGTCACCTGAAAACTACTGATCTGACTTTTTTTAACTGCTTTTAGTAGTTACCTAAAATAGACACCTTGGTTTTGCAAAAGCAACTGAAATAGATAATGGCTGGTCAGTGCACTTTACGTTTCCTTTATAAATAACCTATTAATGCTTCTGGGAGTGGGAAAACGGTTTATTTCTAGAACTAAATAAATCCTGATCTTCTGCTAACCATTTCTCCTTCAGGGTCATTTGATGTGTCTCTCCAACCAAAGGTGGCTCCTTGCTACTTCAGACAGCAACAAGCAACATCATCACCCCGTCTCTCCAAGACTAACACCACCTGGGACCAAAGAACAAGGAGTGTGAGCATTAACTCCCAGCATGAGAGCAGATCTGCCTTTGTGGAGATGCAGAAGCAGGTGCCTTGTCACAGCATCTCAGGGGAGAGGTGAGATCTCTGGAAGGTTTGCCAAGGAGCCCAGGGCTGCACAGCAGCTTTCCCTTGCTGTCACTACACCATTTATGGACCGCACAGCTTAGCAGAGGGTGAGGAACTTAGCAGTTCGAGGAGCTTTATGCTTTATCACCTCGAAGGCACTAAATAAATAAATAAATAAATAGCACAACTTGCACTTCAGCAGAGTATAAACAGGCATTTATGGAAAGAAGCCCCAGTGAAACCACATGCCCTTTCAATCCACTTCCCAGGCAAATAAAACCAGGTAATATCAAGTGCAAGAAGTACATCAAGGGGCTTTTCAAACAAACAGAAGGATACCAGCAAGGAAAAGCCCTGACCTCCAACAGCCCCTCACAGTTGCTCTGCCCATGGTGCTTCGGGGGGCTTAGTCCCTCGGCACCGCTGGGCTCTGCGCTTCACACACCCGAGCTCAAAGAAAGCAACAGCAATCAGGTCCCATTTCCAGCTCGTTAGTATGGCTCACCATACATCCCTGAGCCCCCGTGGTTAGCCGTGGCTTTTAATGTATGGCTGTTTCTCTCCTGTAGCCGTGCCAGGCTGGCTGATATTACTTTGCTCTCTCTTTCTTCCTTCTCCCTCTATGTGGCAGGCTCCCAGGAGGATGAAATGAAAGGGCCCTGATCACAGATTTCTCCTGAGCAACTAACCCTTAAGGTGCAGGCTCTCCAAGCTGCAGAGTGCTTGCTCATGCCTATACAACTGCAAACAAATAATCAGGGAAAAACCACCAGTGCATGATTATAGCTACTCTTGGCCAAGGCAACGTGGGTCAGAATGAAGCCTCATCTGAAAGGTAGGTCATGGCTCTTGTAGATTATTTTTTTCCCCCTTTAAAACTGCTGCGATAATTGCATGATGAAGGAGGGAAGGGGAAAAAAAAAAAAAAAAGAGAAACAAAAAAACAAATCAACAAAAGCAAAAAGCCAGGCACACATGGTATCTTTGCAGGAGCTGGTCCTCTTGAATCAGAAACCCTGGAATTGTTCTGCAATCGACTCAGTGGACAGTTACCATCTGTTTATGGAAAAAAAATGTTAATAACCCCCAATCATAATCAAATAGGCAACCACTTTACTTTAAGTACCTATTAACTAATGTTGAATTACAATGGAACAGCTCTGCAAGTACTTCTGACATCCACAGGCGCATCAGCAGTGCCAGCACTTTGATCAGGGATAATAGAAAAAGTACCAAATGAACCGATAGCAATGCGATTCCTCAAACATTACAGAAAGCGTGGGCAGTATTTATTTACTGTTCTTTCGTCTCTCCCCAACCTCCTTGTTGTTTCTGCCCATTCAGAGAGAAAATATGCATATGCCTGCATACAGGTATACACATCACCCACCACAGCACACCCCGTGAAAGCCTGGTCCTCTGTGTTTTGTTATTCTGTCTGAGGCTTCGCTTCCATATGGATTTTCCAATGCTCAGAAAGGCTCAAAGCATTTCCAGCAGTGGGGCAGCACCCAAGTTGTCATCCTGTTTAGCCTCCCTATTTCCATGATGCCTGTAAAGGCATCTTGAAGTCCTTCCCCCATCCCCTCTGGGTGGAACAGGCCAGCAGATCCAAAAGCTGCAGCAGAGAAAGGGACAAAACGAGCAGGCAGAGCTGCATACACACTTGCATGTGCGCAGACAGGCAGCATGATCACACGCCTTATTTGTTTAGGAAATCAGATTAAAAAGCAATCTACTCTTTGCCAACTGCAACCAAGTCTGAACCATTAGCTGGCACTGTCTCCACCCAAGGAAGAAAACCTTGTTTGGAGAATGCAAGTAGTTTTTAATCTCAGAGCCTAGGAAACAGCTCATCTCAGCAAAATGACAAGTGCTCTTGTCTGGATTTTCCCTAGCATCTTTCTCCCCATATCTCAGCAAACCCAATTTGTTTCTTTTGGGGGTTTTTTGGGTGCTTTTTGTTTGGTGTTGTTTTTTGTTTTCTAAGCTGTGCAGCACCAGGAATACATCACACAAATATGCACAAGCACACATTCTTTATCCCTAGGCACTTGCAAATGTAACAGAAAACAAGGAAAAGGAGCACATATTTCAGCCCATCAACCTAAGCATTTACATGGCCTCCATCACTGTGCCATCCAAACATTTTGTTAGTCCCAGGACTTTTCTGTGCCATTATTATTGGTTTATGAAATTTCATTTTTGTTAGTCCCGGGAGTTATGTGTGGGGTTTTTTATTATCTTATGAAATTTCATTTCCTGTCATCTTCTGGGATTAAACTTTGATCGGAATACGTGGCTTTACAAGGCTTGTGGTGACAAGCCTGACCCCAGAAGGTGAGGTGTAAACCCGCCACCTCCGGAGGGCAGCCAGGGAGTGTGGGACACCGAGCCCAGAGCAGGCAATGACTGGGGGTGGGATGCCGGGCTCCTTACTCCCATCAGTCTATCCCACCTGTAAAACCCACTCCCCTGAGCCAGGGCAGTAAACCAAAGAGCCCCGACTTCCAATTTCTTGCACTGTAAGATCCTATTATTCTTCCCACACTAATACAAGGCTTTAAAAAGCCTCTCAGCTACCCCTCTGGATACATCACCCTTCAGCACACAGTTGCAGCCCATTTCTGTGACTTCAGCACATCTCAGTTTTCACGTTCCCTTTTCCCGGCGCTTTCCCCACCACTGCCTCCATGTCACCCACACAACGCCACGTTTCACAAAAAGGCGCTTTGTTTGCCATTCTCCTGCCGCCTCCGCCACCCCAGCTCCAGTGATCCCCCAGCCACCCCACCAGCTGCTGCAGCCCCCACCCCCTACCCCAGCTACAGGAGCCAAAGCTGACAGGCGGCCAGAAAGGGGAGCTGACCTCTGCCATCCCGTGTTAATGAATGCCCTCTCCTCTCCAGAGGGAGCAGGGGAAGGCGAGGGGGGTGGCACACGGCCAGCCCCTGCGAGCTCAGCCAAGGGATGCCACAAAGCCGGGAGCACAGCACATTGGAGCCCCCTTCACAAGGAGCTTTTGTTGATGCCACCGCTCCAGCCCATCGACAGCGCACTGGGCAGCACAGGCTTTTCCACCGCTTTGCTGTCAGCTGTATCAGTAGCCGGGTCATTACCAGAGTGGCAGATCTGCCAGGACTCTCATGCAATGCTCTGAGGGTCTGATATCAGCCAGAAGAGGACAAATGTAGACACGTAAATGTGGACACACCATCCTCTCATAGTCATCCCCCAGCACATGTACTCCAAGACACAGTGACTTTCTTTTCAGCAAAGGCAGCTGGAATATCGGACACTTGGTAGCCCATTAGTCTGCTTTTAAGACTGGTGGGCAATGCAGCAGGCTGGCCCAGAGGGTTTTTCCAGCCCAATGTCACATTCAACTTTGTCAGTCCAAGTTCACCCCTCTCTCTCTAGGAGATAAACCATCTGCTTAATACTAGGAGACACAGAAGGAAAAAAGATGTGCTCAGATTGACTCGTGAGGTGCTTCGGGTAACGTGTACAACATGAGCACACAGTGTTCTGTGTCCATGACAAAAACAACAGGAAAAACCTGCTCCTGCGGGCCTGCCAAGCTGGGTTTTCAACAAGTGGCAACATATCAAGTGGTGATGAACAGTTCCTGATTCAGGGAATGATGCACTTTCCCAAAAAGCCTCAGGGTGTGGATTTTTTTTTTTTCCCTCAGTAAATGGTAGCATGCTGGGTGCCATACAGGATGGCTCCTGCCCAAGAATTAACCGATGAGGGACCCAGAGGACAGTGCCAGCTAAAGGACATTTGAAGGTGGTTGTCAGCTGCGCTGTCCCATACAGGGTGTTGGAATAAGGTAGAACCTGCATACGAACCTCTGGAAAAGCAGCTCAGGACCACTCAGTACAGTGATTTGGCGATTTGGACAAGGGCATCACCCCATGAACAGGCAGCCCCCAAGGAGAAGGAAAGGAACAGTAGCCCATTGGTGAAGTCAAAGAGGAGGCACCAGGGAAAGAGACATCCAGCACACACAGAACAAACACAGGCTTCAAGGTACCACTGCCAGACTGGGACCACCTGCAACAGCTCAGCTGAGACCCCAAAGCAACCTAAGGAGAGAGCAAAGGCTCTGGACTTATGAACCTGCTGAGCAGCAAGGAAGGAAAGCTTAGAAACTGCATTTTGGAAAGTGTGGAGGGGACTGTGATGTATCTTGTGTGGTGAGAAATAAGTCAGCTGCAGCTGCCAGGGCAGACCATAGCCAGGGTACCAAATAACATCCCAGCTGGTGCAGGTGAACGGAAGAGTTGCATTTCTGTTGTGGAAGAAAATGTAGTGAGGTTTGGTAGTGAGCTGGATGCAAAGAAGGGAGACAGCGGCTAAAGATGCAAAGCACGGTGGCGTGGCAGTTGACAATGGCGCTATGGCTAAAGAAGAAGTGTTGGCAGAAGAGATGGTGGAGAAAAGCAAAGGGGTCAGAATGGGGACAGCCACGTGCCAGAGCGACTGTCCATGGGGCAGGAGGCTCTGCAGCCTCTGACGGGGAGCACAGCTTAGGCAGTATGGGTCAGCTGCCCATGGCGGTGCCTGTGACACTTGTGACTCATTCAAGAACTGTGTCCCTGCTTTTAAAGATCCATTTAATTTCTGTCAATTCCATCTCTCCAAGAAATATCTATAAAAGTTTTAGAAACTTTTTGAGGTTGTGGTTCCATACCAGAACTGGAACAAATACAGCATGAGGAGGAGGAAAGCAGGCTTCTCTGGTTAAACGTTTTTGTCTCCCAAAAAGTGCACACGCAAGGGCCCATCAGAGCACCCCTCTGGTTTCTGGGAATGCAGAACATCCACTAACACACTTATCCAAACATCTCTGAGCACACACACGTCCGTTCACAAAGACTGGTTACCCACATGAGGTTACCTCTTCTTTCATTCTTCCACTACAATCAGAAGTTACTTTTCCTTTTCATATTTCATATTTTTCATATTCATCAGTGGCGAGTGCCCAAGCACTTCCAAAATGTTCTTACAAATCCCTCCAGAAGACACGTAACATCCCAATTTTACAGATGGGGAAATTAAAGCGGAGACAGAGGTTAAGACAGCTAATTGCCTACGGACATTAAGTGAGTCAGTAGAAGAGCTGGGAATTGATCCCAGGAACTGTGTCTTCCATTCCTCTGCTCCACCCACCAGTCAGCACACCCTACCAGATGGTTCTTATCATTGGACATATGGACTAAATATTGCTAAGCTGGTGTAGAAGATTCACTATTTAATTAAACGTCCTGTCTTCTATCTCCATAGGATGCACAGGGGAAACTCCAGCCAGAATCCCATCTGGACCCACTCAGGAAACGTCTCCGTGAAGCAAACAAAGCCCAAGGCAACCACAAGAAGTGTCCCCAAACCTCTCAACCGGCCCTGCAACACAGAACCCTGCAAGGCCAGGAAACAGCTGCAACTCAGGAGCCTCAGAAGAAGCTCGTGTTTGTCAAAGCCTGGCTTCGACCAGTGTGTGCATGAGCCAGCAATCAGCCCTGTGAACTACTTTGTCATGTGAAGGCTCTTCCTCCAGCTTTCACTGGGCACCACCAACGCTGCCCAACTGGAGATACCAGCAGAGTCACAAAAAGCAGATGGCACAGTGTCATCTACTTTCTTCTTGCATTAGCTTTATCACATCACAGCACTGGTGTTGGTAGCACAGAGACACCAGCTCTGCCTGGCAAACATCAGATGCTTTCTTGCTTTCCAATAACTACCAAGGACACTTGAAATATCTCCTAAAGCAGTTTTTCGTGCAGAGGAGAAAACTTTCCAATAGAGAGGCAACAGAAAGAGACCTTCCACATCACTGACAGACAGATCAGCAATTGCTTTCCCGGCACGGACCTTACAAAGTTACAGCAGCATCCCAGTCTTACAGACAGGCACAAGATGGGTACACCTGCCTTTCCGGCAGAACCCAAACCAGTTTCACATCCTTCTGTTCCCCCTTTACACCCCGCGCTCTGCACCCAGTGTGACACAAGGGGAAAGCCATGCATCATCAAGTCCACAAACAAGACTTCATCCCAGAACATGCTCTCCTGAGTACAACTCCCTCAACACATGGCTGGAAGAAGCAGACTCAAAACTCTTCTGAGCAACCTGTAGATGCAGTTATGTGCTGATCAGGAAAACACGTGCATGCTTCTGCCCAGCAGGACATACAGGTGAGAACCACCAGCCTGGATGTCTCCATTATCCCCTGAACAAACAGAAGAGGGCTGGACACCGTTCCCTTTAGAAGTTTTTGCAATACAGACAATGTAGGAATAAAACCACAACACCTTTCCACGTGTGCTATAAGAGCCGGGCAATCCTGGAAGGTGCCTCCTGCTAGAGGAAAGCAACTGCACGTACCTTTCATCCCAAACTTGGACCGCCGGCCATACTTGTTGATCATAATAAAGAGGACGACCAAGAGGACACAAGCAAAAGCTGCCAGCCCAACTGCTATGGAAACCTGAAAGGAAAAAGCCTTAGAGTCAAGACAAAGGAATTTAGGAGTCTAGATTGGAAATGCAGAACCTCCTTGCGCAGTTAACTTTTCTGTAGGCTCACACCATCTGCTGCAGCCCCATGGATATCAACTGTGGAGGAAAATACAAGCTAAAGCAAAGGGTTCTGGCACAGCTTGGAAGCATCACAGGCTGTTTTTGCAGGACTGGGAAGTCTGGGATCTCCCTGACAGCAATGCTGTTCTGAGACCAGTTCCTCCCAGCCTCTCAGTCCATGTACCTGCAGGGAAGGATCTCTGCTCCAGTGTCTGGGCTCTCCCTTCGCTGCAGCGCATCACAAGTACTCCGTTTCTGGCACAGTGGTGATGCCACGATGTCACAACACTAAAGCTATACTAACCTGAGCTGGGAACACACAGGAGCAGCAGAAAATTCTTTAGAAAGACCAACTCTGTCTCCATCCAAACATCCCTCAGGACAAAGAATGAGGGAAAATAACACATCACAAAAAGAGAACAGAAGAAATTAAGCAGAACTGAGGGCTTTTTCCCCCCTAAAACATTTGGTTTTCCAAAAGCCTCTAGTGGTTCCCTATTTATTGTAATTTTTCATAGTAAATATTTATACTACAAGTGTCCAAAGTCCTTCACTGGAACCATGGTTCCACTGTGCAAGTGTACAAGCAGAGGAAAGAAAAACTTCTTCCCCTAAAGGGTTTACAATCCCAGGCTTATTTTAATATTTATGAATATTTATTCCTTCAAGCCTTTGCTCGAGATACTTTTATTGCATTGATGTAAACAACAATTTCTTTGGCATTTGTCCAATTGTTCTCCTCTGCTGGGTCTTGTGATGCATTTAGACTTCACTTCCTTTTACAAAACTGTATTCTGCTATAATAGAAAATACATCATTTAACCAAGAAAAAGTAATTTCATTTTGCAACCCTTTTCCTGCCCTCAATACATTAGCTATGAAATTTTTACATTTTTTATTTGATCCTTCAGCTTGTTTTTTGTGCTTTATATTTAATAATCAGCACACGTTATTACTTCAGTCTCACTGTTCAAAGCTTTCACTTCAGTTGCAGGAGATTTTCAGCCGGATGAGAACTGAAACCAAGGTGGATTGGGTTTTGTTCATTCTGTTAACACCTGGCATGTTTTAAGATCTTAAAACTTTTAGAGAACTAGAGCAATTGTGTAACATGCTAATTTTTTCCCCCAATACTTATACACACATTCTTTTTTTTTTCTTTTTCTACCTGGATTCTGCAGAAGAAAGACAATGTTGAGATCTGATAAGCTGTAGGCTTTCTTTTCTTTTTCATTTTTGGCATGCCCTGCAGAGCAGGAGAGAGGGCGAACTGGCACTGACAGAACTGAACCAAGCTAAATCTGAGACCCTCACAGGGCTAAACTTAACAGATCAATAATGGTCTGAAACACACGATTGCCTGTTTGTTTGTTCTCTGGGTGCTACTTCTTTAGAGCGAGAATTTCTGACCCTGCAAGCAGCAACTTCACAGGATCTCTTATTTTCAAAGAGCTCCCTGGTTCCACTGCAGACCCAAGAGGATCAGATGGTTCATGTCAGTATTTTACACGCCTGACACAAGCCACAAAATCCTTCTGATTGTTGCCTTGAGTCATAAAGGAAGAGATTTTCCTTGCGAACCTCTCAGAACAGCACAGGAGCGTAAATACTGAGTCATCAATAACGAGAAGTGCATGCAAAACAGCTCTGTAGAGAAGAGGACAGGACTCACCCCAAAAGTGTCCTCCTCTGGTTTGTGGGTCACAGTGATCGGCGGGGTGGGACTCACTTCATAATCACCAACTGAAACCAAAGCAAAGACAGAAGATTCAACGCGGCTCCCACGGGACTCCCATGGCAGTAGCACGTCCCCGACACCCGACCTAACGAGAGACAGCTCGCCCCTAACAGAGGCTCTAACTTTCTACTTCAGAAGGCTCCAAAATCAGCCATCAGAGAGTTCCCTGTGACCATCGGCAGAGAAAACACAGATCAGGAAAACACCGATGGTCACTCCAACTTTGCAAATGAGAAACACTTGGGTGCCTGGATGGCCTCCATCCATCCATCTCGTAGAGTTTTCAGAAATCTACTGGGCTAGGTAGGGTCAAAATGCAAGACTGACTCCAGCAGAACTTGATCCAAAGAAACAGTTACCTGGCGGGGGGTGTGGGCTGTGTGTGTGTGTGTGTGTGAGAATGTTGGGAAAACATCATAGAAATCAAGCCCTACTTCTCATCTCAGTCCACACTAGAGAGCATGTTGTCAACGGGCCATGAAACACAACTGCTTTGGGCACTGCCCAGCCTGCATCTAGTTAAGACCCCTTCTGCTGCACCACAACCAACCATCATTTCCACTAGGACCTTCTTCAGGACATCACTACAGGGAAATGAGCATCTCCTGAGCTCTAGAGACTGACTACCCAGCTGATCAAAAGCTCCGCAGCCATCTTGCTCACGTATGGGTAAGCCAGGGCTTTGTGTAATCTCTGCCAACTTGCTTTTGGCTTCCTGATTGTTTTTTCCAGGAGCCCGTAAGTCAGAAGAGCACAGGGAACCACAGAAACAAAACAGTCACAATATACAAAGGAGAAGGAGACACTTACTTGAGACAAAGTTGTCTGTGCTCTCTGTGGAAAGGACAAAGAGAAGCAAAACAGTTAACAGCACAGCAACGGGGAAAGTGGTCTCGTTCCCAACCCACCTTAGAGACACCCCACCACCCCAAAGAGCCCAGGAAACCAACTTTTCCTAGTTTGTCCTGTCTGGCAACTGTAACTTGAAACTGCAACACTTGTTCAGCAGGACATGCCGGAGGTCAGGATAGAGAACACAGGGGTAAGCAACTGTGCAGGGCCATGGGCTGCAACAGGAGGGGAGGGACGCTACTGCAAGCGAAAATGGAGAACAATTAGCAGCATGCTAACCAAACTTTTGAATGGTAGTTAAATGATCCTGCTTTCAGCAGGCGAGCTTGCTCGACAGACACACGAGGCTCAGCAGGACCACGGTGGAGGGGAAAGAAGCAGACTTTGCCTTACATGGCAGTGTTCACCCAAGGACAAAGTCCTTTGAGGATGAGGACCAGCTCCCAGGGACGAGAGCCCAGCTTGGGGCCGGGGGATAGAGGAGACATCCTCCGACCTCTGTTTCATGAGCCACGCGTAAAACCTAATAACATCTGAACTGGACATGGAGGTTGTGGCTGTCCTAGCGCTGTCTCTTGCCGAGACAACACCACCAGTCCCTGCTGTCAGCCTCGACTGCTCCAGTCTATTCAGTAAAGCTCCTTCAGCGCCAGAGGTGGCTGAGGCCCCAGACAATGAAGTCTAAAGCTCTCGGTGACACTCAGTTTACATAACATGAGAATAACGTCAGCTTTCCATTCACTTGCCCATGTAAGAAACTGAGCCTGATATTAACTGGAGTTTATACAGCTTTGCTGGCAGAGGGCTCCTGGAAGGATGCTGAAACGTTCACACTGAAGTATGGGTAAGGTTTGGAAGGGAAGTGTAAAACAACCCCCGGGTGACAAACACAACTTTCCAAACCAGAGGAAAAAAACCTGAAAAAATATTTTTGTTTCAAGTCAAGCAGAAAAGTAACTTTCCTTGGCTTTTTCTAGCAAGGCCGGGGGGTGGGTGTGTGTGTGGAGGGATAAAAGAGGAAGAAATATTTCATTTGGAGACTTTCCTTTCACCATTAAAGCAGACAGAGTCCAGTTGTAAAACTCTTGCTACTTCTACATTTTCCCCTTTCTATCTTTCTCTGCTGGACTAAGCAAATACAGCAGAAACCAACAAAACGTTTTTCCCATTAAACCCTATTTTTAACAGTATAAAACACAGACAAGAAATTTCAGCCAATTTGTGTTCTGTGAGAAGTTCTCAAAGAGCTGAACGCTCATCACAAGGGAGGGAGGTACATTAACCTTCGTGTATTAAGTAAGGAGGTGGTAGCTTATGATAGAGATGCCAACGACAACATGCAATGAGATTTTTATCAGGATATGACAAATCCATCCTGGGAGCCACTGCCCTGGCTTCTGGAGCCACATCATCACAGAGCAGCGGGATACGGCATGGGGCACAGCTCCCAGCTCCCACCCAGCTTCTAGCAGCACCTTTTGCCTCTCATCCTGGAAAGCACAATCTGGCACAGTACCAAGGAGAGGTTGCAGACCAGGGGTTTCTAAAAAAACATGGTCACAGGTTCTTTTCTACGCTGATAGGAAGCCTTCCAGGCACTGCATTTTCATTAAAGACTAATAATCTCATCCTGGGCAGTGACAGCAAAACCCTTGCATGTGTGAATAGCTATAGGCAATGAGCTTCTTGAATGAACCACCCTGGGGAACCGTCAATTTGTGGCATTTTCTGGAGGAATCCACCTTCAAATGGGAAATTATAAATGTCAGCTGCATTGAATGTTAATGTCAGCTGTGGTAGTGGACGGAGCAATGAACTTCAAGGAAAGTAAATTACATCCTGCATTGGGCTGACAGGGTCTGCCAGGGTTAGCAATGGCCTGGAACTTTGGATCAGAAGAAATAAAAGGAACGAGTCAGTTCGTGCTGAGAGATGGTTCGGGGTCACTAAGTACTCCACACCAACCCCACACACAAGGCGTGGGTGAAGATGCACTCACAAGGGCAATATTTTACATATTTCACACCATCCCGTTCTCCTAGAGCCTCTGACACAAAAGGCTCTTCAAACATCAATGTGCCTTCCCACGTCACACCACAGCGCAGATCCACTTCCAAAATCAGCTCTCTGGAACAGCAGATCTGCCCCCTTTTCTGGAGGTCCAGCACCTACTTAAGAGCTGTCCCCGTTTCACAGATGGGGAAATTGAGTCACAAAGGTGGGACCTGACAGAGCTGAGACTGCAGACCTGCACGCCTCTCCTCACCCACCTACATCTGATAAGCTGCTCTTCTGCCCTGACAGAAGGAAACATAAATAGGTCAGATAGCCAAACAGGGCATCATCCTTGAAGCCAGAATGCAAATTTTCCACTCCCTTCCATATCAGCTCATTTGTTCAATTGTCAGATCTTCAAGGCAGAGATTTGGGTTTGCATTTATGATATCTGACCTGCGGGAAAACTCTGTGTACATATATGGTGTGATATAAATAATAAATGAGAGTACCGTTGGTATTTTTCTATATTTAGCAAACGCCCTATTTTGCTGGATTTTCTTGGGCTGCAGGGGCCAATTTAGAGCTGCCACTTTCTCATGGCATCATTCCTGAAGGCAAAGGCAGCAGCATGCACAGACCTTAACTCCGTGATGGCCAGCATGGTGTTGCAATGCCAGAGAGCACACCAAGACCCTCCATGCTCCTATGCAGCAGGCAGGTCACCACAGAAGTCTCTACTGTACTCCCCAGAGCTGGATCTTCATGTCCTCAAATGCCTTTTTTTTTTTTTTTTTTTTTTCTCCTTCTTTTTTATTCCTCTTCAGTTAAGCCCTGAATCACTAGGGAATACAACAGGGAATGCCAAACAATTGGGCAAGAAATCCCAGCAAACTGATGCAAAGCGACTAATTGAGCCATTGCATCTTTTGTAGACCTGTCATTCTGGGATTGCACATGTTATATTCAGAAAGAAAACAATCCTGACACCACTGCATCCAGCTTTAATCATTTCACAAATGCAAGCTAGAAGAAAAACAGGGAAGAGCTCTATCACTTCAAAGGGCTTTCTTTAGCTTATAACTGACAACCACATAGAAGAACACTTTCTCTCAAAAAAATTGGGAAACCTCTTTGGGGCACACCAGAGTGGATCCAAAATAACTGACCAAACGTACATCCTATTCCTACTGAAATTCCTAAAGATCTGGAAAAAAAAAAACCAAACCAAACAACCCTGCAGAATACATTAGACAACAAAAATATCTAAATCAGCCTCTCTCTGCAGTCTCTCTCTGCATTACGACACCAAAGCACAATTCTCACAAAGAGAATCACACTGGTCAGAAGAGGCCTCTGGAGGTCCCTCTTCCAACTGCTGCTCAGACAGAAGTTGAGGCTTTGAGTTGTCAAAGCCTTATCGAGGTGTAAGGATTACTGATGGGACCATAGTAAGACCTTGGATTTGCAAGCAACCTTATTGAAATAAACTGAATATCCTACCTGGAAAGGGTTTTTCGAGGAAGTGTCCTTTGATGGTTTGGTTGGCCGAGCCCAGCTGGTTGGTGGCCACAATCGTGTAGTTGCCATTGTTGTAGTGAGTGGGTTTGTTGAAGAGCAGGCAACCCTCAGACACTTCCCCTTGTTGGTAAAACTCCATGTGGATGATCTCTGTCTCCCGGAGGACCTGGCCATTGTGCAGCCAGTGAAGGGTGGGAGCTGGGTTCCCATGCACTGCAAATGCAATGCAGTGCTCCAAGTGTAGCACCGGCTCCTCCAGAGTTAGGATGCGAGGGGGATCTAGCGGAGAGAAACATGGCAGGCTCACAGCACACCTCCACCCACATGATGTCTCTGTGCACCATGGAAGTTAAAATTATTGAAAACACAACCTCCAAACCCACTTGTTCCATCTATTCTTCCCATGGATGCCTGCAATGAAGCAGGGCTAAATCACAATAATGCTCTCTGGAATGAAAATCCGAACCATAGCCAGCTCCCTTGGGATTCTGAACAAGAGGACAAATTAACAATAGGAATGCTGCTCCCTTCACCAGTCCAGAAACAGATGAGCTTGGAGTTGCCCAGTCCACATGCCTACCGCTGCTCTCTTCCCTCACAGGATCATGGGGAGGCCGCCTGTCCCTGTTAAGGACACCAGGACACAGCCCTGTTATATTACACATGTGCAAGGTGCCCATGGGAGCTCGCCAGTTGCACTGAGCAACTTTGGATTGCATAGCTGTGGAAGCAAAAATCCCTCAGTGACTGCCTGTCCTTGGGGATTCTGACTGCCTGAATATCCCAAAGGAGTTCTCGCTCGCCGAACACCCTCCAGGGGTGTTTTAATTAAAGGGAGTAGAGTGGGAGAGGGAAAAGAAAAACAGAGACTCCACCTGCAATTTATTGCATATGCATTGTCTTCCCATTGGGACACCCCAAGAATTCAAATGTTGCTCTGCCATCACTTCTGAAGCCCTATTTACAACGCCTACAAGTAAGGTCCCAAACCCCAAGGCTAGCGAGGTCTGAACTGGAAGAACAGAGTTTTGTGCAGAGACAAAGGACACAAAAAAAATGTAGGTTTTCCCTAGAGCTCTCTTTTTGCTGGTACCATCCAGCTGAAAAGACAATCCATGGGGCATCCACAAGGAACAAAAACAACGCACCAGCTTTGAACCATCATTTGGAAAAAAGACAGTGAGCTTTTCAGGCAGCAAAGGTGATAGAAGAGAAAAAAGGTGCAGAGCTGGTGGAAGCTGAGCAAATTCTGCCAGCAGCACCCAGCTACCCTGAACCACACAGCCGTGTCCCAGCCACCTCCTTTCACTCACAAGCCTAGATGTGCGTGGCAAGGAGGATTCAAAACAGGCAGCCACCTACTCGCACAAATCCAGATCTTTTCAGCATGAAATTACAGCCTGAGTGATGGGTCTGGGCAACAAGAGCAGGGGTAGCAGAAACTGTCAGCAGCTTATAGGATTACACAGGGGAAAACAGGCATTGGCATGGTGCTGTTTAAGGCGTGGAGGAAAAGATGCTAAAACACAGCACAAAACCCACCCACCTGCTGACCAATCATCTCTGAGCTGATCTAAACTTTAATTACCTCCATTCTTCTATCCATCAATAGTACTTATAGGGAGGAAGATGAAAGCAGTAAAGCATCTGCTCTCCTTTTCCCTATCCCTTGTGACTGCCTTGTCTACAGGACCCCGTGGCTCCTGCACTGCACTGGACAGACAATATGCGTAGGTTCACCAAGACTAGCCAGAATCCTGCATGGGTTTCTGCTCTATCTGACAACATTGGAGGTGGGGGTCAGATTTTCAAACTACAGAGTAAGGGCAAATATTACAGACACAGCAACATATAGTAAATCTCAGCTGCCTGAGAACACAAAGCTGTGCAAACTTCCTCTTAAGGTCAGGTTTGTGTTAAGTTATATTAGAAAGCACAAAGAAAGTTTAGCTACTTGCAGCTAAAAGTGAACAGTTGAAATGTGACACACGCATGTTTACATGGCATTTGCAGTTTAACTTTGTAGGAACAGATCTGGGAGGAAGCACTAGCATCCCTGAAATCAGAGGCAAGATTTACACTAGCTTTAGCAAGGGTGACATTTAACCTCTCACACAGCATCAGGGCAAGCAATTCTCTGTTTGTAAACAGAGTTTCAGTCCCTCTGCGGCTCTTCCTTACTCTGCTGGATCTTCCAAGAGACAGGTGGAGAGATGTCCACCACCACTGTGGCATTGCTGCTCCTCCCCTGTTCTAGTGCTCATTTCTACATTCACAGAAGCAGCAGGAAAACAAAACCACTGACACTTGAGAGAGCTAGATGAAGATCCACTTCCTCTTCACTGCACTCAGCTCCTAATCCTCACCCACAAAACCAGTATATCACCAGTAGCAAATGGCCATGCATTTCAGCGGTTCCCAGTGCAGCCCTCCAGCCTCTATATGGTCAAGGTCTCTCCATAGCTACTTACAGTAGACTGTGAGCAGCACACTGGCATTGCTCATCCCCACCACATTCTCAGCAATGCAGGTAAGTAGGAATCCGTTGTCTTCACTGGTGACATTCACCAAGGTCAAATTGATGGCATGAACATTGGTCCAGTTGAGGTTGGTCTAAAAACCCCAGAGAGAAATACAGACAGAAATCAATGTCTGGTGGGCTCCTCTCCTCCCTACTACTGCCCCCAGAAGATGAGGATCACAGTTTCCGTGTAAGAAGTCAGATCTCCAAAATCCAAGGACAACTAGGATCTGGGTGAAGGGAGATGTTTCCTCACCTCATCAAATGCACCACATCTTACAAAAGGAACTGCTGGGAGGGGGAGAGCCACAGAGCTGTAGTGCTGATAAACGTGGCTTGCCTCTAGAAAGCTTGCTTAGCTGCCTATTTCAGCTACAGCTATTGCAGACACCTTTGTAAGCAGGTGGTTTCATTAGAGGAGACATGAGTTAATTCAATTAGAGAGCACTGAGATATGAAGCTATCTCCTCTTCGCTTTCCAGCCATACAGAGGGAAGGTTTTGCTGCCCTCACGTAGTTCCCATGTGGTTCTCATGTGGACAGGGTACAGCCTCAGTTTTACTTTGGATACAACTATCTCACTTTTCTCATAGCAGCTTCCACCATCTACCTGACCCTCCCCTCTGCAGGCACAGACCTGGGAGACCCATGGCAGCAGCTCTCTCGCCCTTGCCACATCAGGCACAGGCAGCACTGAGGTCCTCCAGCCCCTACCTGGTGCGTGTTGATGGAGTGGAGATCAGCCACGGTCCAGTCGACGTCGGGCAGCGGCGATCCTGAGCCGTTGCAGGTGATGACAGCATTCTCCCCTTCCCGCACCGTCAGATTCACATGGCTTACACTGATCTCGGGGAGGTCTAGGAGAGCCAGACACCAAAAAGTGCTCAGGTGTGGAGCAGCATTTGCTACAGCCAGTCACAGGACACGTGTGTGGACACAGATCCCACCAAGCTGTTTCCCAAATCAGCCTCCACCACCCTGGGATAAGCAGCAGGAGGTAACAGCGTGTCCTTGCCCTACCAAGGAAAGGAGGTGTCTCGGAGATAGGGGAAAACTGTAGGTGCTGTAGATGTACCAGCATCTGAACAGACCCTCCCATCACATTTAAATCCAAAAGTTGGTGTCCAGTTCTGGCCGCCCTTCCCTTCACAGAACCCTCATCCTCATCTCTTCTACTCCCACAGAAGCTGCTCTCGAGGCCAGTCACCTGGAATGGGAAAGCTGTGTGTGACTGGGAGAGGATCCAAAGCATTTCCACCTCCTGGGACAAGGCACGGAGTGCCCAGCACTCCAGATGATAGAGGTGTCCCCCTAATTTACAACAATCCAGAGAAGATGACCAAGGATGTATCCTCATAATTACTGCAGCTCTCCTAATACAAGGTGCCCTTGTTGTTCCTTGGCAATGGCAGAGAGATTCACTGATTTATGGTAGCTCTGATTTACACCACTTCCTTACTTGCCACCACAGACACCAAAGATCCTTGCAACACGTAACAAGTCAGCATTGGTTGCAAGAAGAGCAAACAGCCTTCTTGCACAAGTCGGGCTTTCTGGGCTGTTCGTAGGGGCAAAGTGTGTAGGCAGGGCATGGAGGAACTGACCAGTGGTGCCTTCCCATCACAGGGCAGCAGCATCCATCACGCCAGCCTAAAGCCACGGGATGGGGATACACATCCTTTCATTGCTATCAGTGAGTGACACCAGGAGGGAAGCGACATTGTACTGACTTTGAGGGATGCCAGAAGAAAGAAGGCAGCAGCCAAGGCCTGGCAAAGCTGCACAGGTGGCAGGAATCAGTGGAGGGGGAGGTGGGAGGGACACGTATGGTTGCTCCGGGTTGAAATGTTATCAAACATGGGCACACCAAGCCACACCAGCCCCCAGCACCAAAGGACAAAGATAAATGAGGTCTTGTTACAACATCCTTTGAGTGGTCTTAAAGCTTGAGCAGAAAGGCTCTCCTCTGGAGGAAAGCAGATCAGTGTGGCTCCCTGCCCTTCCCAGAGACTGCAAGGTCAGCAAAGGTGCTCACCCTGCACACCAGCACGTTGTGTTCCCACATCAGCACCCTGCTGTCCCCTAGAGTCTAGTACCACCATTGATGGAGCCACCTCTCCTCCTGTCCCTGATCCCTCAGGATTTTTGTTCCTCTAATCGTTGCAGATTATTCTTCCCATGTGGGGAGGAAATTACAGCGCACAAATCTTTTTAGTTCATCCACATGCAGGCACACTTTGGCCAATTTCCAAAGATTAACAAAGGGACATGGTGAACTTTGGGTGGGTGTGTTGCAGGGGAGGGGGAATCGTGCATGCTGTTTGCCTACGACTGCTACAAGAAACAAACCCAAACTCCTAGAACAAAGGACAATCATCAGAAAAAGAAAACCTCTGGGTTTCCTCCTTCTTTCAGCCCATCAGTTTGACAGCTGCTTGTGTATAGACAGTTTAATTGTTCTGCTGAAGGTACACCTCCTTCCCCTTACTCTGCAAGGGATGCTTTCCAGTAATGGCAATAGCAGAACAAAAACTGACACCAAACAGGCAGCTGATGCGTGAACAAGGTGAAGGAAAAAGGGATAACTATTGAACATGCCTCATGTTGCCCCTGGGGCCACTGGACTCTTTTAAACATCAGCAGGAAAGAGAAAGAGATACAAAGTCACTCTGCCTCTTCCCTACAGATAACTGGCTTTCAAATGAAAAAAGAAAACAAAAGAAAATTAACAGAGGCTTGTATTTCCTAAGAGTAATTATGAAAGATACGGTGGCAGTCTTTGAACAACATAGTGTTCCCGGGATTTGTTAAGACAGACGAAGAGCAACATGAAACGTATCCCTTTTCAAGGCATCACGCAGACTCATCACAGACACTTCACCAAGCAACACCATTACAGTGAAGGAAATGCCCCAAATCACTCAATACCTTCACACATACAGAACCAACAGCCCCACATTTTCCCAGGTACTCTATTCTTAATCCACAAACTACCCTAAATCAACTTCCACCATCTTGTTCTTGACTACATGGTGGGATTCTGCTACACTAAGTTCCCCAAGAAAATGGTTGAGCCAGATAGGACAGGGCTCCTTCCCGGCACCCTGCTGGCCTCCCTCGTGCCCGCCCGCAGGAGTTCTTACCGCACTGGGTGATGTTCATCTCCTGCAAAGGGATGATGGCTGCATCCATGTTCATGCAGTAGAGCTCCTGGTACTGCAGGTTTGCCTCACCCTTCTCCTGCCAGAGCTGGATCCAGCGGATGTCACAGCTGCAGTTAAAAAGGTTCCTCTCTAGTCTCCTAAGGGCAGAAAGAGTGTGAGAGAGGATGGTGGGGTGGGGAAGGATGAGCAGGGCCATCACCTGGCTCCAGGCTCCCTGAGGAGGAACGCCACCACGCAGGTGCAAGGAGCCCTTCAGAGCTAAAGAAGAATCTCCTCCATGTTATTTGCCTGGGGTCTTCTGGTACTTGTTATTTATGTCTCTTCTGCCTTCAGAGAGACAGAAGTTACACATCCATACATTCACGCCGTCTCCTTCATGCATGCACACAAGGTTTTACATCTCCCAGAGCCGCACAGATACATGCAACGTCTTTCACTGCAAGATCTGCACATCTGCAGCTCCGTCCGACAGCTACCCAGACACCCAAAACATTCATCGCTCAGCAAAAGAGCTGGCAGCTCCCTACTGCCCTAAAACATTGATTCCCATCTTCAAATCCTACTTCAGTGGGGGTCCAAGATCCTGCTGGGTAAAGCACACCTGCAGCCCCCACTAGCATTCAGCAAAGCTGGCAGCTCTTCTCCCAAGTACCTTGCACAAACACAGCCTCCTGGTGACCCAGGACATGAGCTAATGCACAGGGTATCATGCATTTTAATCAAATCAGAGAGCACTGCACTGAGACCCTGCTGACCTGGCCAAGAAAAGAAGCACTGCCTTTAATGTACTTCATTTAAACCACACTTACATATGGTTTATATACCACAGATGTTTATTATAATTGATTTTCCAACCTATTAACCATTTCATTTACATTTTTAAAGCCCTGCAGCTTGCTCTCTGTGGAGATGCAAAGAGGGCAAATCCCAGCAGGGAGGAGAGCCCAGTGCTCAGCCAGGACAGACTGAGTTACCAATGTGGGTTGCAATGATAACTCGAGCAAAAGAGGAGATACAGCCTGAACAAACAAAATATCTCCCCACATCACTGTGAAGCAAAAGAAAGTAGAAAGCAGAGAAGCCAGTGTTGCAAAAGGTGAGCTCAGCCACCCCAAAGCAGAAAGGTACATCCCAATGTCAGACCATTGCTTCACATGATATCTAGATCCCCGTCATACAGGGGGGAAGCTGTCTTTCTGGCCTTTTCTGCATACTGCTGCAAAATCCATGTTTGCTTTTACAAAATTAATTCCACCAGCTAACAGGATTTGGAAACAACCTTCCAAGCACATGCAGCTGATGTTTTGTCAATACAGTATTGCAAAAGGAGGAAGAGGAGGAGAAGGGATCTTCTGACAGAACCCAGGTTAAACCTGAACCAGGTTAAAACTAAACCAGGTTAGTGTTAAACCTGAACCCTAATGATGCCATTTTGAATCTTCTTAGAGAACTAGATGCCATCTGACCTTTCTGGGTGGGTGGGTGTGTTTTAGAATAAACACTGTGTTAAACTTCACTCTGTGGCTTTTCATGAGTTCACTCTTTTCCCATGAAAAGCACCTAAACTTTTGCAACACAGGTTGACAAGCGACTCAAAGGCCAAAGCACTAAATTTAACAGCCCAGAGCAGATCAGTACCATGATTTGGTGGAATTCGAATGACAAGGAATTCCCTGCATGCTATGGTGGGTACTGCCAGGGCTTCATACAGGCTTTGCATCCTCTCCAGCATGGCCATGAATCCATGTTCTCCTCAGGATTCTCCCAAGGTCATTTCTACCAGCAGGACATAGAATGGCACGTGGGTAAGAGCCATGGACTCTGCTAACAGCAGATCAGGTAACCAGAGTTGTACCCCGGGACCAGGCAGGGAGCCAGGGTAGCTCACAGGCAATGGGGGAGAAATTCTGCTCCGTTGCAGATATCCTCACGAAATGAGGCTGCCGGGGACAGCCACTGCCCTAGCAGAGACAGCAGCCTTCCTGGCCCATTGCTAATTCATGAAAGCCCGTGAATAATACAGGAGCAGCGGGCTTCAGGGCAGAACTTACCCACAACCTGCCCCAACATCAGCGCTGTAACTCTCTCTAATCAAGATCCCCACAGGGGCTTTTGCACAAATTAACTCCATCACCAGCTGGATGCGGAGTGCCACTGGCAGCTGGTGTGGCACCACAGGTAGAAGAGGGACAGATGTGTGCAACTGTTTTCCCTAACATGCATCACAAAAGCACTCTTGACATGCAGAAGACATCCTCATGCTTTGCTTGGTGCCTGCTCTGCCATGCCAGCCAGCTCTCCAGAAAAGTGCAAATCCCTAGATTTCCACACTCACGCTGTCCTTTGCCTGCCCAAAATCCTGGACCTCCATTTCTCTCCTCAAGACCCCACCCCTTGGCAGGGATCACTGGGAGCTTCAGCTCCTTCCAGCTCTTCCACCCACAACCTCTGTAACACATCTGTCACCTACAACCCTCTGCTTGCTGAGATAAATACACCTTCTTTTCTCTGCAAGGAGGAGAAGCACCTCAGAGAACACAAGGTGCCTTTTAGCCAAAACCCACTGTTGGGCCAGAATACATCACCAAGTGCTGCAGAGACATATCCCATCACAGTGAGAAGGACAAAAACTGGTGCTGAAAGGCACAGTGGGGCAGCCAGGAGGTCTTCATTGTTGCCGTATGCTTAAAGGATGCGGCAGCAAGAAATAAGGCGAGGGGCTCCTTCTCATGAGACGTATCTGACACAGCTTTCTCCCAGAGAGGACGAGTAAACCCAAAGGACATTTTTTGCATGTAACCTCAGCTTGGAAATGTTGCCAAAGCATCGCTTGGTTACAGGCTCTCAGGAGCTGCGCACACTCCCACACCTTTCGAAGGCCTTGTTAAAACTGAAAATGCCTGTGAGAAAGAGCAAGTATCACAGCCACAAGCAAGCTGGGGTCTCTGCACAAGCAGAGCTGCTCCCTGCACTGAGGAGTTGGCCCAAAAAGGGACCAAACCCACACATGAGCCAGAGCCACCCACCAGCCCCAGGCAAAGCACAGGCTTGTAGCAGCCTGTGCTCTGGGCAGAGCCCCTCCATGGGGCAGGCACACTTGCAGGGCTTGTGTTTGGGACAGAAGAAAACTGCAATGATTACACCCTTCGCTGTCATTTGAGGGGACAGTGACAGAGCTGAAACCCTAGAGCCATGCAGGCACCAAGTTAACTCTTCAGAGACAGCGATGCTGCAAGCACCTGGCTGAGCCCAGCTGTGCTCCCCACAGAAAGCTGTACCCACTGCCTCCCACAACAGACCCGAGGGCTCCCTGAACAGCCCACACCAGGGCGGACCAGTGCAAGAAGGAGATGCCATCAGCACTGCAGTATGTATTGGGACAGACAGGACTTCACACACGCACCCTGAGCGGGCTTTTTTCAGGATATATAGCTATATGAGACACACATGCTGTCCCACACCTCCCCTCTTAGCTAAAACAAAGGTGTCCGCAGCTAAAGCCTCTCAGAGGGCACTGGAGGTCCTTGCCACGCTTCCCTGTCTATTTTGGTTCACATAAAACTGCTGCCAAGGTTTCATACACTTGCAATTCAAAACTCTCCTACCTCAGGACTGAGACCACTTCCCTTAAGCTTGAGAACCAAAGAGCACCCCAGAAGACAGAAAACAAAACCTACTTTTGTTTTTCATTTCTATTTATTTCCCTGAACCAGGGCTTCTTTTGGCAGTCCAGCCAGAACTCTTATTTCCAAACCCCTGCCAGAAAGGGATGGAACAGAAAGGGAAGGACTCAGACAGGGAGTGACGCGTGGCGTCTGACGGCTGGATTAGCTAATGCAGAGGGCAGGCAAGTACCCACTGTCTAGCTACAGCTCTATTAGTGTGACTGTTGGCGGCAATAAGTTCTTAAGCTAGAGGCACAGACGACGTTAGGTTAGACTCATAACATTAAGGGATGCTGCTGTGCCCCGTTCCCACCAAAGCCTCTTGCTGTAGCATTGCAGAAATCTACTGCAGGGCAAGCTGGCAGGGGCTGCTGGTATTAGCAATGCTTATGGGCTGGGCAGAACAGCAAGATGTTCAGGACTACAAGGTTTTATACAACCAAAGATGTAATTGGATCCAGAGTCTTAGGTCTTTCCGGGAAGGAATTTCTTGAAATGTCAGCCCCAAGCTCTCTGAGGACATGACAAAGGAAGCCAAGGACATGACAGAGGAAACCAGCTGTGACTTCTGGATAAGAAAGGCTCTAAGTCCAGTGTTTATGAGCTGTTGCATGTGTCAGATTCTTCCCTGTACACACTCAACTTCAGACTTAGGAGAGTTGCGCACACATTAACCCAAGCCCTGCCAGTAAAGATCAGCCCGTGCTGTGGGAATTAGGGCTGGAGTTACTGGAAATAATTCCAAGCCTTGCTGCTGGCCAGGAGGAGAAAGAGATAATATTCTTTGGAATTGTGCCTCATTTTTGCCATCCTTTCTTCAGTGAGTCAGCAGGGGAAAATCTCAGCTCTGTTGAACAAGAAAAGAAACTCTGCTTTAAAGCATCTTCCCGAGCTTGTGATGCCTTGGATGCAGCCGGGCAGCTGTTTCAATCCCCAAGTTCCCATCCACCTGCCTGCTTTCATAGCATGGCATGATCTTCCCATTAATCTTCTGTTCCTTCCTGCTCTGTGTTCACTGAGTGGCTTTGTCAGGTCTCACGTTCCCTGGCAATCTCCGCATCGCATCAGTTGTAGTTCCTCTCCTCCCAACACCCTGCTGGAGATGATCCTCCCAACACCCTGCTGGAGATGATCCTCCCATAGCTTCCCTTCCCACGTGCTCTGCTGCTCCGAGCTGCCTTGTTGTAAGTCACAGTTTTGCCTTCAGTGACTATTGTCCCTCCAGATCCCTGACTTCCTGGCAGCACTAGCACTCAGTATCAGGTGCCCCTGGCAAACTGCTGCATGCCTGCACCCACTTGTCCCACCAACCCTCCCTGTAGACGTAACCTTCTTGAGAAGAGCAGACTCTTGGCAGCATCTGTGTGTCCCTGGGGTCTTCTGGCCTCTCCATGGCCACGCACAAGTATTGCTGCTCAGCCTGCCTTCCTTGGTCTCTGCTGCTCACCACCTTCTCCCCTTCCAGAGAGTTTTGGCTCAACTTCAAGTCCTTGGCTGATGTCAGTCTGCAAATCCCTTTCTAGCTTTCACCAGTGCTTCACACTCACTTTATGTGGGCCATGTATTCTGTCTCTTTCCCAGATTCTGGAAGCCTCCTTGGAGCTCAGTGTGCCAAAAATCTGTCTTCTACTCACCCATCCTCTGCATGTCTAAAAAAATAAAATATTTCCCACTTTGGCACATCCATTACTAATCTTCCCCCATCTTGGGGATTTGCTTTTCCTCATCAACAGGTTCCTTTCCTTTTAGCACTCAGGACCATGACCACCCCACAGTAGATGATGTATGTCTTTTCCTTAACTACCAGCATCTTTACATGAACAATGATTCAGACCCCATGGCTCAGGCTACACCTCCACACTGTCTAGTCTCAAAAAAATCCAAAGTTCATCTGGACAGTTTCATGGCCCCAAGGAGGACACTGCGGGCTTATCCTCCTGCCCCATTAACACTGACATCCCAGCGGGCATCAGCTAAAACACCCCCCTCCCATCACACTTTGGGGAACACCATCATCATGTTATTCTGGTACTGACCATCCTACCTGTGCTCACATGGGTGAAGGGTCCTTAGTGACAAGGAGACCAGAGAGGAACATTTGTCAGGAAGCACCAGTGACAAAGCAATTCTTCAGAAAAAAAAAACACAACTTGACCAAGCTGTTACTCCAGCCCAGCCAACAGCAAGCCAGACCCTGCCAGCATGTGCATCTGTAGGTATAAGTTGATCACTGGAGCTGGTTCCAGGGGATGGTTTGCCAAGCCCCCTTTTGCAGCATGGTAGCAGGAGAGGTGTAGCCGAGGCTCCAGCCCCACATGGTGCCAAGCCTCCCCACGGGACACTGAGGACACTGTGCATCACATCAGTGCTGCCTTCCCACCCCATCACCTCCTCTTGCCAATCAGCCCTGTGATCTCCTACATTTCCATCTGCATTACTTCTTTCATCGATTGGGGCTTATTATCCCTGAGAAAGCCGCTCCGAGCACAGCTCCGACCACAGCCAAGCAATTCAGTTCCTTCCCATTTGCCAGGCTGCAGAGCGCTGGCCCCAAGCGACTCTGCTGACACCAACCAAAGCCACCCCAAGCACACCTGCTTCCCTGCCAGGATCACCATATCAGGACAACACAGATGTATTCTTCATCAGGTGGGAACAAGTACACTTTGCTGCCCAAACAGCAGTATCTCAGTTCCCTTTGTGCTTGGTATTGGTCTTTTGAGTCTGACTTGGGCTGGCAGACCAGGGACACGCCTGAAGAAACAAAATATGACCAAATGAAACAAAGCCACATAAAAACGAGCCCCGCTGGAAGTATTCCCATTAATCTGCAGGCTCACCATTACCCCAGGCCCTGCCAGTGCCTCTAGCTCAGGACTGCAGCCCCATTTGCTCCTCCACTCTTGGGTTTCTCTTGGATAACAACCATCAATCTGAGTTTTGCCAGACGGTGCAATGACAATAAGTAAAGGTCTAAGAATACAAATGACTCATGCTATTAAACTTGAAACCTGAGCCAGGCTTGAAAAATATTTAGAGCTGTAATCAGCAAGGAGACAAATTCCAAATTCAGCATTTTAACTCTGCAAGCCAGATTCCCCGTCAGAAGGGCGTTTCTCTATTTTCTAATATCACTATTAGTATTTTTCATTTAACAATTTGACAGAAATAAAATACACTACAGTAACAACGGTGATAACACACTTACTCCCACTTGAAAGACTGTCTTTATTCTTTCATAAGTCACTTCTAGCTTACAGCTCTATTGATCATCAGTGAGGATGAATGGAGCTTCCCAGGTTCCTCTGGGACAAATCCTACATATATATATATATTTATTTTTTTTTATACCCACCAAACAAGAATTTCTAAAATTCAACAAAACAGGTCATCAGGGCAATGCTCCATTGATTTCATGTCCACTTATTCTCCAAGCACAGTGCTGAATGCTCTATCAATAATTCAGCAGGCTGAAGGCCACTGGTGCCCCAGGAGAAACACTACCTCATCTCCCACATAGGAGCTGGGAGGTGCCTTGGCTGCTAGAGAGCAACAGTGTCATTCACCTAAAAAGCAGGGGTGTCTTATAAAGCGTGACCATCAGCTAAAGCAAAACGGTTAGCCCTACGCTGCAATAGATGAGGAGAACATGTTTGAGAAGGTCTGCTCAAAATCTAGTAAGTATTTCTAATGTGTTCCCAGAATTAGTCAACCATTTACTACCCCAAGCATGACTTGTTCATCATCCCGACGTTAATTAGCCAGCTGCTGTGAAGTTAAAAGAGAAGCAGTTCTGCTCTGGTGCTCCCGTACCTGGGAAACCCTCCCAAGGATGGTGCTGCCCACTGGAGTATTAGGTAATTATTCACAGGCTTCAAAATAGCTCTATTTGGAAATCGTTCCTCCTCTCAGCCTCCCCTCTTCTCCCAGGAGATACCTCCAGGGTGGGACTTACAGTTCAAAGAGTCGCAGGGTCTGGAAGAGTTGCCATGACAAAGTGGTGAGCCGGTTCCCAGAGAGGTCTCTGAAAATTAACAAGAAAAAAAAAAAAAAAAAAAAAAGAAGTCACGGTAAATAATTCCTCCTGCACGTGGCCCTACCGCCTCCGCAGGGCTCATCATCCTCCTCAATGGGGAGGCTGTCAAGCAGTTTAGGACCCAAGTTTAGATCTCATAATGAGAGGTTTTAATGAGGACAAACCCAAATGGAAGTTTTTCATTTTACTTTTTTTTTCTTTTCCCAAGGGAGAAAACTGTCTATATCCTACTGCAACGTTAAGGAAAGAAAAAAAAAAAATCCAAACAGAGCAAGATATGTCTGATACTTGCCCATGAATCCGGAGCTCAATCAACCACAAGCAGAAAGAACAAGTCTAATTTCATAACTTGAACAATAAATTAAGCACAAACCTCATGTTAAAAATAGTAACAGCCAGGTTCAAATGACAGCACGATGATTACCCAAGGTGTTATCACATGATCTGCAGTAGCTGTGCACTCAAAGCGTCCTGGTATGGCTGTATTGTTTGCACCCAAGGGTTCCACCACTACCGCAGCCAGCAGCTCCCCATCCCTCTCTCCATCTGCCCAAACTTGCAAAATCATAAATCTCATCTACCTGAGAAAGCTTTGCAACTGGCAGACATCGCCTCTTCAGCCGAAAGCCAAAAAGGATGAAGAAGTGTAAAAGCAACCAAAATACTAAAAACAAGAGGAAGAAATGTGTTTGGGGCAGAGCGAGTGGAAAGAGAAAAGTCCCAGATTTCTAACAGCATGAGAAGACGGCAATGAAACGTTTACTGTAGTGGGCAGCCCTTCTGGGGGTGCCTGGCCAGCCTGAGAGCCACCGAGGGACCAGCCCATGGGGTGAGCAGATGGATGGGTGGTCACAGGGTCTGGCAGAAACCCAAATCCTCCCAGGCCTATGCTGGTCTCCAGAAAACCCAGGAGGTGCTGCCTCACATCCTTAGCTGAATCCCTCGCTGTCCCCACCAGCTCCCTCCCCGCTACCATGCAGGCAGGCTGTGGGCAGGCAGGACAGCTCGGTGTGGGGCTGCAGATGCCCTCCTGCCTCAGCCCTGCTTGCTGGGAACAGTGGTGAAGCACCAGAGGCACAAATGACCTGGAGGTTCATTAAACTCTCGGCTGGCCAGAAAGGAGGTATGGGACGAGGTGACAACAGCGGGCAGCCTACCTATGCTAGCCTCAGCCCCCAACCTGTTTGATTTGCAGAAACATGGTAAAACCAAGAGAACCAGTCCTGGAATGGCTCTTACCAGCGCAGGTCTCAGACACAAGAATTTGGGATGAGAGATTCATCCATCACCTTACACCAGGCTGCAGCAAGGGCAGGTACACTGGGCAGCTGCAGAGAGCATGGTCCAGGGACTGACAAGGCAAAAGCAACTCTGGTCCTGTCCCACCTGCTACCGAGCGATGCTGTGAAGCCCAAAATTCTACAGTTAGGAATGGGGAAGGTGCTGCAGCTCACACATCAAACCACGATCCCAAAGGCTCGCTACAAGGCTGGCAGAAGAAGCAGCCCAAACACCATGATGGCACAGTGCTGCATCATTAAATTCTGGCTCTGCTTCACATCAGACTATCCCGCTGCGGAAACCACAGCAAACCACAGGTACCTCATCTCACATGACAAAGATCCCACCGTTCCTACGGCTGTGGACAAATTGCTTCCAGACTCCAAGAAAACTTTAGAAAGGTGGCAAAAATAGCAGGTGAAGTTAAGTAGGGGGTATGGGGGTGGGGGGTGGAATATTGCAAACCTCCCTCTTTTATCCACCCCAGAGCACTGAGCACCTGGAAACTTTGCAAAGACAGATGAAAAGTAGGAGGGGAAGGAGCAGCTCGCTGCTACTGAAAAGCGAGACAGTAAACTCCCTCCCCCAAGCAGAGAAAAGAAGGAAGCGTAAAGGGGGATGCATGAGAGACAGCAAGATGTAGGAGAGAGGCAGGGATGCAGAGGAGGGAGTGAGTCTTACTGGAATGTCCTTTCTCAAAGGTCATGTTTTGCTACATTAGGCAGAAATGTCAGAAGAAAATTGGATTCTGAAAGAGAAAAAACAACAGGCTTTCCACGCAAATAAGGGAATCAAAAATAGCATGATCGTGTTATTACAATTTAGGACACAGAGACAGAGAAAGGAAACATCCTCACTAATGCAAGAAGCTTTGCCAGGCAGATGTGCTGTGCTTCTCCTGCAGTCCCTGGAAACCAACTCCTACCACCTCCTCCTTCCCCCAGACAACAAACCACAGCAAGTGTCAGGCAAAGAGGAGATGGGTCTGCACTTGCACACCTCTGGCAGGAGATGCTGCTCTCAAAGGGCAAAGACGGCGTCCAAGCCAACCTGACTTCTGCAGGGCTGGTCAGGGGAACACACACCAACGGCTCCACTTCAGATCAGCCAGGACACACACGGGGAGGAGCAGGTTTGCCATTGGAAACAGACACCTTGAACGGACACTTGAAAATATCAGAAAGCTCCTTGCAATGGACCTTTGTAAAGATCCCTGATCTCAGCACGGAGACAGGCTGCACACACAAACACACATAAAAAATATGCCATTTCAGTCACAAAACCTCCAAAGGTCAAAGAAGCCAGGATTGGGTTTCCACATGCAAAGGGTACATCTGATGACTTCTGCCACAAAAGATAGAGCGTTCCCACGGAGAAACCTCACTGCACAGCATTCATTTCTCCCAGAAGAGATCCATCCCGCGCACTGGATGGGGCAGCTTTCCCAGGGAAAATAGCGTGTGATTGTGTAATTAGAGACGGTATCGCAGTAGATGCACACAAGGAGATTAAATTATGGCTCCACAGGTGAAGCTCTAAGCTCTGGCGATTTGTAACTCCTGTTCAGTGCTTTGCAAGTCTCCCCCTGTGCTCAATCCTTGGCTGCACACACCGGGTTTCCCAGTATTTCGTAAAGCATAAATAGGGAGGATTAGGGGAAATCGAGACCCTCCCACACAGGAATAGTCCTCTCCCAGTTTCAGCTGTCTGTTCGGCCTTTCTGTCACTGTTTCCAAGGCTGAGTCTGTTGTCACCTCCAAATGCCCATCACCTGCACTGACCAGAACCTCTATCCTCCTGTGCCAGTCCTCCCCAACCTGTTTGCTTCCCACCTCACCCAGCCACTTCTCCCCAAATACTTCTCCACCCCAAATTTCCTTATTCACAACCAAATTTCCTATGATCTTCCCCACTTTTACATCCTCCAATCCCAACCCCAGTGTCCCAACAAGAGCGCCCAGTCCTCATCCCCTCTATCCATGCCCAAACATCCTTTGCAAAACTTCTCCCCTCCAACTGAATCAAGAGCCATTCTGCCTGCATAAGGAGACATCCTAAAGCAAAATCGAGTCTTCCAAGGAAAATTTGTCCTTTCACAAAATTTCTTTCCCTCCAGAAAAGGAGGGTGCAGGTGCTCTGCGACAGGAGCATCACCAGTATTTTCTAGCTTGAACAAACCAGCCTGTTTTCCCTGCTCCCTTCCACTGCCTCAAACATTTGAGCAGGTTTTTATTTGAAACTAGAAAGAAATAATTCCCCCACCCACCCAAAAAAATGTAGGCAGAAGCAGACACCCAACACAGAAAACTTCAGCCTGAGCAATTAAAATCTGGCAGAGTTATAGGAAAGTGGAAGCAGTCCTGTAGTGGAGCTTGCCAGAGAACCTTTATAACAGCCAATGCATCAGCTCTACCTGTAATAAAATACGGCACATCACACATCAAGGAAACATGGGGGAAGGGAATAAAATACCTTCCCTGCATATTTCTCAGCAGCAAACAGGACAGACTTGCCATCAGTGCTCCTGGAACATACTCAAACTGCTTCTCCACCACGGGACATTTTCTCCATCACTCACAGGATGCTCTTTTCCACAGAGACATTCTTTAGAAATAGCTGCCAGGGTCCTTTTTGCCTCTGGAGTAGGTTTCAAAGGAGTTGAGTAGGGAGAGGGAGTTGGATGGAGACACCTGGACCAGGTCCAGGGCAGCAGGCATCCAATCCACTCATGACTCAGGCTCAACACCACCCTCCTCTCCTCCCGCTGCAGCAGCCATGGTCCTAAGTCCCCTGCTTTGCAGGTGGCTCATCACACCATACCCCCACCAGCAGCCCCCTACACCCCTCAAAGGCAGGATATTATCACTGAGTGGCAGCGTAGTCCCACTTCTTGCCATCACCTTCCATCCATCCTCCACCTATGTTTCAGGAGGGAACACGCTGCGTCCTGCACTCTCCCACAGGCACTGCTGAGACCTTGCTGGTGACTGGAAGGGGAGGGGAGGTGACTACTGCCATTTTGCCCCAGTACCTGACAGAGATGGAACCACTGAGGTTCACCTTCTGAACAAACTCCTGCATTTAAAAAGGAATGGGCGGGTGCGGGACAAAAAGAGGAGTCTGAATCCATGCAACCCAGAATAAGTGGACTTCAGTGCAAGAGGAGACAGCAAGTCTTCTCTCTCAATTGCCCAGCAGCCAAATTTTTTTTCCATTATTAAAACATTTTAGAAGCTGCTGGGGAAGGGCTTAAGTTTTGTTCTGTACATCCATATCCATTTTTTAAAAATCATTTCAGTGTAGCATTATATTTCCATACAATAGCATAGCACCTGCTAGATGTGTTCCAGAGGATGATCAACTGTTGTGTGCCCATTCCCGTGTAAAATATTGTTGAGGTGAAGTATATCAAACACATTTATCTGCT
>JAVJGJ010000060.1:11651739-11663975 GCA_035590215.1 Microhierax caerulescens
TTTCCATTATTAAAGCCATTTTTATTCAGCTAAATTAAGCCAGTTGCCTCATTAATGACACCAACAAGCAGGAGCCCCTGTAATTAAACTGTAGGCTATATTATACAGTTCAGTCTGATGCAACGGCAGAAATGTTGCTGCTGGGGAGGGACGCTCCATGCCTGTCCCTTCTCCACGCATCCCCATCCTCCACTTGCCCTTGTTTCCAACCTGACACATTTACTTCTACATGGGATAAGTTTTTCACACATTTTAATAACATGGTGCCACTCAGAAAATTGTGATTGGAGCGGGATTAACTGCGCAGAGCAGCTGGGGCTGAGGGAGCACAAGCGACTGCCTGGCAGAAATTACAGGCAAGATGCACATCCTCACCTGCGGTCCCCAGTGCTGTGGGACACCCTTGATATCCCCCATGATTTAGGCACAACAGGTGCTTCCCATCATCTCACAGCTCGCTGCAGCCTTGGCCGGGTACTGGTGGCCACAGGAGAGGAAAGTGTCAGCAGCCTCACACGCTGCTGTAGGTGTAGGGGTAGCTCCAACCAGACTTCATTTCTGCAGCAAGTAAGCTGCTACAGCTTTGGGTTTGAACCAGAAAAACACTGGAAAGTCACTCTGGGGATTGTTTGTCCCTGCCAGATAACTCCAGTGACCTCTAAATGCAATGTTACACTCCCCATCGCCCGCCCTACCCTCCCTTCCCCCTCCCTCCTTTTCCTGTTTAGTAAGCAGCTTTGCTCATTAAGGGGAAAAAATGTACTGTCCTCCCTTAATGAATGTGCTAAAATTACCCCAGCAAGTCCCAGAAGCTGTGGCAGTACAGGCCTCCTCACAAATCAGGCTCTGCAAATATTAGACTCAATTGAAATCTCCAATAGCTCAGCACAAAGCCCCAGCAGGACGTGCTTGAGATAGAGCCTGCAAAAGCACTGGGCAATGCCAAGTGCATGCAAACCTCGCACGCCTGGAAAGCAGACTTAGCAGAATAGGACACTATGTTAAATTGGTCAGCCTGAGATTTCATAGCTGCCAGCAGTTCTCCTGCTTGTGCTCCCTACCCAGGCTCAGCACAGAACATGTGTATTGATGCTGTGGAGGAATAAGGCAGTTTACAGAGGTCCTCCAGCCATGGTTTGACATTACCTCCAGTTCGGCTCATCAAGCAACCCCTTAGCAACACCCAGGTCATTACTGACCCTGAACACTGCAGAATCAAAAAGCCTCTGAGACTCAATCTTCCTTTGTAAGCTTGGACAGCATCACTAATTCCTTTCTCACATCCACAGGTACTGTCCTGTGCCTTGTAAGGCATGCATCACACGGCATATCCCATCACATTATCATCTCATTCCACCCCAAAATATTCCTTGTTCTAGGACTAGAGCCAGAATTGGCAATAATTTTCCAAACTCAAAGCATCCTACATCAAAGCAGAGCAAGAGACCATCACTGGTGGCACATGAGAAGAGACCCCGCCACTCCACGTGCACACCCACTAGCCCTAGAGGTGCAATGCCCAAGGAGAAACTACCCAACCCCTCGGTATTTCCCAGCTGCACGACCTTGATTTGTAAAGAATCCCTGCTGTCACTGAAACAGGGCTGAAGGAGGTGGAAGAGGCTGGTCCCCTGCATTGCTCTTTAAACAACAGCATTACAAAACAGAAGTTGCAGAGCAAGTGGGAAAGCGTAAGGCACCACGCCTCCACCACAGGGCTCCCACACCCCACGCCAGCAGCACATCTGCCCCACGCCTCTCCTCCCACTGCCTTTGCCAACGCAGCAAGCCATCTCCTGCTGCTGCCTTCATCCCAGCCCAGCCCAAAACATTTTAAAAGCCATTTTAAAGGCCACCCAACCCCATGACGCTTCCACACCCTCTAAGTCATCTCCCAGCTGCATGAAGCTTTGTTTGGAGGCAAATCACCCCTCAGAGTTTTTTGTTGCTCACAGTTTTTGTTCAGTGGACGGTACAGATGGGGGGAAGCTGTCACCAGATGTGGGTAATACTGTCCCCTATGCTTCGAGGTGGAACAGATGCTGGGATCTGGCCCTCTGGACTCTGCTCATCTCTCCCCCTGTTGTGTACATTTTCCACTGCTCTTCTCCAAAGACATCTGGGCTCTCAGAGGACTTGAGGAAAGGTTAAAAGCTGGGTCAGCCCTGCAGTTGCTTTTGCTTTGCCTGCCAGCTTCACTACAGGGCACAGTCCAGCAGCATCCACAGAACATGTTGGTCTTCTGCTAAAGGAAAAGAAAACCCAACCCACACCGGGCAAGAGCCCTTCCCCATGGCTGCCCTCCTGCAGCTGAGACATCCTCAAGGCTGTTCTGCCCCCACCCCATCTCTTTTCTCCCAAACTGTAGTCATTTTGGATCTATTAGGCCCAAAATATAATTGTATGTTGGGCTTTTCTCCTGCTTCGGCATACAGAAATAATACTGGAGATGTGTGCCGACTGAGAACAAGGGTTGCCAGCTGACAGCTCCAGTGAGGGGTTGGGTTTATCCTGCCTGCTTGCTTCAAATTGCATGTTTCTTTGAGCTGGGAACAGAGCATGACTGGGGAATGCCTCCTACTCACTGGTTTCCAGTGGACCCAAAGCAAACCAAATCGCTCTGTGCTGCAGCAAAGCCCAGCTCGAGGAGACAGCATGGGAAGGAGATCTGTGCCTAAGGGGCACTTCCCAGCATCTCTGAGTACACAGTGACAACAGACCCCAAACATGTGCCCTCCCAGGCTTGCATGTGTCTACCCCCTTGTTTGCACTGGAGTAAGCAAGGACAGGTGCTCAGGAGATATCACTGCCACTGGGAGGTCACCCCAGACCCACAGGCAGGCACTGGGAGAGCTGGACAAGAACTACACAAGAGCCTCAACTTCAACACATCAAGCACAGATGCACTGGGACAGTGCCTGGTCCTCCCTCTCCCTCCTGAACCAGGGCTGTGCTCTCAGCCATTAGAGGGCTCTTGCATCAAATTTATATTAAGGAAAAAACACCAGACACCAGCTTGGATGCCTGGACATCAAGCAAGCCCTAAGCAATCTCAAACACTACCCTTGCAGGGCGGTTGTAATGTCACAGCTAGGCCTGGGTCCCAATTTGCCTGCCTCAGGGAGGGGTGTCAGAGGCTGGGATGGGCTGGGATGGTGCCAAGCACTCTGCAGAGCCTCTGAAGAAAGGAAGGGGTACAAATATGAATATATATATATACACACACACACATATATATCTCCCAGGAATAGCAAAACAACAGGGCATAAGGCAGGCTAAGCTCTCAGCAGACACTGCTAAATGGTTTCCAATTAATTAACTGATTACATGATAGAACAGAAGGGGATTCAAGTGAGTGCTGTTGACCTTTAAGAATAATTAATATCATCAGGATCGTAAAACTCGTCCAAGAAAAATAATTAGGAAGATTCTAATATTGCCTACAAAGCCTCATCGAAGGGGGAGAGGAAGGTTCTGGTTAATTCAAGGCACAGTTCTCAAGTATTTTCTAGCAAACCCATTTCTCCCTTACACTTGCTTCCCCTGCAGAGCTTACACACAGATGCTACTTCCCTACCACAAGGCAACCCTCCCTCCCCTCTCCAGATCAGTTTTCCCCATCACCTTTTCTACAGCCCATCACCCTTCTGCTCCATTTCAACCTTCTTTCCTAATGAATCCTTGCTCCAATCCTTTCTTGCAATCCTCTCTTCAGACTGGTCCCTGTCCCTTCCACAGCTGCCTCCCATCCTCTGCTCATCTTTGACCTGCTCTGAGACCTGCTCTCTGCCTTTCTGCACCTCAGGAAGGAGCCCTGGTCCTTCCATATGCCATGGATCCACTTTTTATTTCCAGTCACCACTGGCAGCTTCATAGGCTGACAGAAGGCAAGCGCTACATGTAATCCCAAAAAGCTCTTTCCTGCTATTCCTCAGCAGTCAAATCCATCACAGGGGCTGGTCTGGGAAACAGATGTAAGCGATGCACAGCAACAGGAGAAACTGAGAGACTGAGAACTCATGACTCCCTTTTGTCCCATTGTACCTCACCCCTCACCAAGCACATGAATACACCCACCCCACTGTATTTTCCTTGCTTCTCCTTTCCCAGTTCACTTGGCCCACAGGTCCTGCGTGGGAGAGGGTCTGGAAAGCCACTGAGCCAAGCAGGAACTGCAGTGGTGAGCTTCCCAGGGAAGGTCACTTGAGCACACTGGAAGGCAGGTTGCATGAGCAGCCAACATTTCTTGTGAGGGAAGCATTAAAGAAAAACAACCTACAGCCCTGGAATGACACCCACCTTTACAATGAATAAATAAATTTCCTCTGCTGCTTATTATCATTAAAAATTCCGTGGCTTGACACTTCACAAAATTATAGATAAAAGGAAAAATGGCCTTCCTGGGCTCAGAAAAGCAGGCTGCTGCCAAAGAGCTGTGTTTACACCAGCTAATGAAACGAAAGGCTGCCATTAGCCTACAGCACTCACCCCACCATGGCAGGAAGCGGAGCCACCTACAGCCACAGCACAGGGGGCTGGGAGGATCCCATGAGGGACCAGAGCTGGGGGACACACAGGACACTGGGCTGCTATGGGGAGGTACACACGTGGGGAACGGGGGACCGAAGGGACCATGCTGTCAGCCAGTGGAGATGGCAGCTGCCACCTCCCATGCTGCGCGGAGGCTCCTGGCTGCAGCGGGAGGTGAGGCTGACGTGCTCCTGCTACACCTCATCAAACAGCAAGAAAAACACTCAGCCTTAGAGACAGACAGCATCAAGCGGAGAGCTGCCTCACACCAGGCTGCTGCTTCCCTCCAGGGGCCCGTGGGGTGGGCATGGGGAGCAGGGAGGCAGCAGACCCCTGGAGCAGCTCTCCCCTGGAGACCCCTGGAGCACAGGCATAGCCTTTGGGGCAGAAATGTCCCTGTTTGCAGCACACAGGGAGGAGCAACACCCTGAGCAGACACCTGCCTCCAGCTACACCTGAGCCATGGTACAACATGCCTCATCACAGCCCCAGGCATGCTTAGATGTGGGGGACAGGGAACTGTTGGTGACTTAATGCAGTCAGAGTCCAGAAAAGCCTGCTTGATACACTTCTCACTTATAACCACCCCAAAAGCAGAAACATGTTTTGTCTTTGACAGTTAGCTCCATCAAAAAACACAAGAACATCTGGACAAGGCAGTTACACTTTTCCTGCTCTTGTCAACACATGATGTACTTGGAAAGGAGAAATATCTTTCACCCACCCTTTATCTTCAAATATTGGTCACACTAAAGAACATTTTCAAATTAAAAGACTAATCACCATGAAGCACCGAGTACTTCAGATGGTAGCAGGCATTCTTTCATTATTCTGAGACAGCAAATTACCCACAATTATCAACACACACAACTGGATACAACAAACATTTAGCCAAAGCCCACGGGTTGTGGTTGCAGTAAGGTTGAATGGCAGATCTCCTGAAGAAATACTCATATGAGAAACCCACAGACAGCAGCTGGGTAGCAGTGCTGCAAGACAACTCTATTCATGCTGCAGAACAAATCCAGTGCCAGAAACCACTGCAGCTCAGAAAGTTTGTATTGCATCTATCAAAGAGGCATCTCGGCAGACTGGTTTCATAGGGAGAGTTGGAAGAATAAAGGCATGGCTGCAGTGAAACCAGGCTGGCCACCCCTCCGGTGGGCTCACTCTGGATGGCTCAATCCAGCTTGCCCCTGCAGTCAGATGTGCACAGCCACAGCTCTGCTCCCTGCCCAGGGGTGCTTGGCTGGGCCTGGAAGGGGAAGGGGTTTGTTCCAAGAGAGTGGCAGGGCTGCATGCAGGGAGGCCAAGCTGCAGGCTGGGTCCAAGGAAGAGGCAAGGAAGCCAGGAGGCTTTGGTGCAGGCAGGGAGGTTGCTTCAGAGGCCAGGTGGCAAGCAGAGAGGCAGGGAGGGACAAGAGGCCTGGACAAGGCTAGAGGCCAGGGTCCATGCTACAGGCAGGGTGGCCAGGACTGGCTCTCGGCTGCAGGCAGAGACATCAGAGCTGATGTAGCAGCAGAGAAGCCCAGCTGCAGGCAGGGAAGACAGGAGGCTGAACTGGGTCGGAGGCAGGAAGGCCTAGAAATCTGGAGGGTGGGAGGTGGAGAGGCCCAGGCCTGGGCTGGAAGGTGGGACATAGTGGGAAGCAGCGGGACACAGGGATCCCGGCTCCAGGAGGGTGGGATGCAGTGGGAACAGGGATCCCGGCTCCAGGAGGGTGGGACGCGGCGGGACGCGGGGATCCCGGCTCAGGGCAGGGAGACCCGCGCTGGGCTGGGCCGGGCGCTGCCGGCGCTGTCCGTGGTGCTGAAGCGCGGCCCCGCGGGCGCACAGTGCGGGCACGGCCCCCCCAGAGGAACAAGCCGGGGGGGGTCAGGCCTGGCCCCACGGCAGGCTGGAGGGCAGCAGGCGTGAAACCCCAGTCACTCATCCTCTGCCACCAGCCAGTCTACTGATACAGCTAACCACGGCTCCTGGGGAAGGCACACTTCTGGCTCTCACTGGCAGCCTTGGAACCATCCCACAGTCTCTTGCATCCGACATAATTCATAGCTCACCCCTTCATTAATACAAACGAGGGGAGGGGGTTAGTCAGAAACTCCACCCCCTCGCCTAGTTTTCCAATAAAATTTTATCATTCCAATAAAACACACAACTGCCTAACTTAAGACATTTAAATTCTTGCCTAGTCACACACCATCATGAATTAATGTCCCATCATTCATGCCCTGTCATATCTTATTGCTCAAATAACATATGATTTTAATGTTTCTATTTTTCTGCCCTGGTGCTTATTGCCTGTACATCAAAAACTGAAAAACAGCCTTGCAATCATACTGTTAGTAAACCAGTATCACGGACGGAAAGAAAAATCCCAAGTGACGTAACTTGGTGCGGTCACTTAACTTTCACTCATCCTGCCATGATTGTTCACTATCTCGCCCAGCAGCTTTCAAGCAGGTTTGCATGTCCTCAGGTCCCTTTCGGGGAAGGTCCTCCTCCTAGTGCAGCAGCTCTGATACTGGCACAAGCGGGTAAAATGTGCCTCCTACCACATGCAATCAGCTGAGCCACAGGTTCTGGGGAACAAGCAAAAGGGACAGCCAGAGGCTGTTTCTGGAGTACGTCCATGCCGCAAGTGACTTCAGAAGCCTAGGAACAAGATCTGGTCCTTGTTATGCCCAAATCTCCAGAAATCAGCTCATACTGTACTGATGATCTCAGAGATGCAGCGAGGTTTAACCAAGAAAAAATTACACCTCATCTTCAGGATCACATCAGAGAGGAATGTTTGGCCTCTCCTTGAAGGGAAGCTCACAACAAGATATCAATCAGGCCACTGCTGAACAGCAAGGACTATGTCACAGAGGATGAGTCCCCACAAAACCTCAACTTACCTCAAATTCACATTTTACCTCAGTCCTGAAACAAGCCTTATAAAAAGACATACGCATAGCCCCAAGTAGGAACAGAGTCATTCAAAACATCCCCAGCATTGTCTGCAATCTTTTTTAAAGAGTGGATGGGAAAAGAACAGGTCCTTTGTAAAACCACCATTGCCCATTTCACACGTCTGCCAAAAGACAATTGATCAAACTTCAGAATGGAAAGTAAGTCTAATAGGCACACAGCGCAGCTAGAAAGAACATCTCAACATTTCAAAGAAAGAAAGGAGAGACAAAGCAAAATCCTGAGAGCCAGGCACCAGAGTGATAGTTATAACCTAGGAATCCAACCAGGCAACAAACATTTATGATAGCATTATTATAATTCATCTTACATTGCAAAAGCATCTCACAATTCAAGGCCAGGTTTCACTAGAAACCATACAAAGTGTTATGCTGCAAATAGATCAAATAAGAGCAGAGAAAATAAATGTTATTATTCCAGGTTTTCAGATGGGGAATTAAGGCAGGACAAGTCTTGCCGTAAGGTGCACAGTGCTTGAGTTAGAAACTTTCCTTCTCACGTCCCACTAGAGTACATCAGTCACAAACTCGCCACTCTGCCTCCTACTACAACACATTAAACCTTCACAGCAGAGCAAAGCAGCCTGAAGCCAGGAATTAGTTACCCAGCCCTCTGAATGCAGGTCAAATGATTTCAACCCAGCCTGAAGGAAAGCCACAGTCCTGCAGGGAACTGGTCTCTCCTCTGGCCTTGCACACAATGCCTGGTAAAACACAGGACCTATCTCTGCCGCTGCAGAAAAAGGAAATGTTGCAGTTAACTGCTTATCAGTCACCTGCGGTAAACAACTGGGAATAAACATGCCATCACATCACTACTGCTGATTAGCATATCAGCAAGGACCTGCCCTACACTGGCATCCAAGGGAACAAAGCAGATGGGGGGCAGAACAGGAAAGCTAACGGAAGCAGAGATGTTGCTGCTGTTTATTTTAGTGACTGCTCTATAAGCATGCCCAGCATTTTATATAACTAGAGGCACATGGCAGAAAAATGCTTCCCTGAGTAAAGCACAGCACAGAGGTTTGCCCCTAGAAGATGCTGCAGCAGGAACATCCTTACAGTACAAACGGGAGTCAAAGGGTACCCAAGCTGCCTGCCTGATTAGGGATAGTAAAGGAACATTCACCCAGTGGAAATTAAAGTGCCCGGTAAATTTTTCTCATAGCTATTTTGCCTATATTCATGGAGAAATTCAGTTCCTATTTAGCCCTTTACAAATGAAAAATAAACCAAATTAAATTGTCAAGGAGGTGGCTTAGGTAGATGCATTTTACTTCACCCTCCCAGTGAGCTAAGAACTTACATATAGTCATGTACTGTGTCCTGTCTCACACGCAGACTTATTAGGCTGCACCGACTCGAGAGTATGGACGGGAAATCAAAAGCAATTAACACATGACTGTTGGGGTTAGGAGAAGACTGCTGGGATAGGTATGACAACAGCACAGTGATGAAAGCACAAAGCAGGGAGAAATAATCAGGGAGGGGGAGGAAGGGTAATAGGACATCCAGAATCAAGTAGAGGACTGCAGGCAGCCACAGGGTCTGGAGCTGGTTATGGGAAGAGAGCAAGAGTTTAACCCTGCTGCGTATGTAAGAATGACTCTTTCAGAGCAGGGCAGTAGATCATTAACTACAAAGCAGGGGAAACTGACCCTCAAGACATGACTTAGAGGGAACAGTGTTATACTTGCAATAATTCAGCATCTGATATTTTGTTTATTTCTTTATTTAGTGTAAGGTCTCCATCAAGCTCCCAGACACACAGAGCAAAGGAGGTGAACCTTGCCAGCCTTGCAAGACAGTTGCCTGCAGGCCTTTGAAAGTGCATGGGTCTCAGTTGCTGGAGGGCTTCAGGTGCTGTCCTAAACAGCACTGAAGAGGGCAGAGAGCAACTTGCCAACCTTGTGCTGCCTCAGCTACCTCAATTCTCAGGGGATGCAGCCCAGCTCCTTTCCTATCAAAGCCTAAAACCATAACACATCTCTGGGAATTCCCACATCAAAGCTATAAACCACATCCAACACCAGGGTACTAGTTCATATGACACTGCACAACTGCCGTGAACCCAGCCAGGACACTGAAGCTAACCCCCATGCTCAGTAAACAACACAACCTACAGAGGAGGTTCTGGGAAGCTCTGATTAATCACAGCTCAAGTTTGCCTGTGACAACAAGCCCATAGATCAGCCAGCTCAGTCTTTCAACAGGCAAAGCAGATCCCTGCACATTCCTGCCAGCACTTTCCAGACCTTCCCCAACCCTCACCTTTGGGAGAAAAAGATGGGCAGGATCACACAAAAATGCCTGTGGAGCAGAAGGTGATCTGACTATACCATACTCAAAAAACCGTTACACTCAATGTTACGCTCAGCACAAAGCACTCCAGGGTCTCCATTTTTAAGACCCCTAGAAGAGACAGCTTGATCATCCATGCCATCCTTACTCCGGTGGGCAGGGCTGCGAGCAAGCTCATTGACAGGAGCTGTGTCTTGGCCATCCCACAAACCAATTTAAAGCATGTATAAACCTTCAGAAGACAGTTTAAGAAGAGCCTCTGAATGCAGACAGAAATGGCAATTATTAATTTTCTAAATAGAAATCTGACTACTTAAGCCTTATTTAAAAGTGTGCCTGTCTGTATAATTACACAGCCTTAATTTGTTTTCTTTACTACACAATAAATAAGGTGTGCACAATTACCCTCTGCAAATAAAAGGCAGTGCCTCCTGACTGGCTGGCTGAGTACACAGCCGCCCAAGAAAGCATTTAGAGGGAATCAGTCCCTTAAGCACCTGCTTCCCAGTAAAGGGGAGACTCAGGTACTGCAAGTGTCAACTTGTCTAGCTCTAGTTACAACCTGGTGGGAGCCTGCTCTCCCACATGCACAGCTCTACTGTCTCACAGCCAGCAAAAGCTCCATGCTTTGGCCAGCAGCAGACAGGTCCTGTCCTCTCTCCCATGCATTCCTGGTGCACTGTGAAGCTGAGCTCACCTGTGGACTTCCCAGTACCTAATGAGGAATGTGATGATGTTGTATTCTTCCCCACAAGGCACTAAAACAACCTCTCTTTACTATTCCTCTGCCTATTTTTATGATATGAGCAGGAACTTGATATCCCCATGACTTGCAAGCCTTTATCAAGTTCAAACAAACTGGCCAAAGTATTCCAGTGTTATTAGGAAAATGATAAGAGAATGAGAGTGTGCAAGACTTTCCTCAACAAGCTGTGCTAAACACAGCGACATAGTAAATATGTATTCAGATGTTTTACATGGCTCAAATGTAGAGACCATATCATCCCAGTTTCCTTGTACAGCCTCAAGCCAAAGACTGAGGTTTTCTGTCAACACCAAACATTTCCTATGTTCACCTGCTAACACTGACTTCCACAAATCTTGGCTACAAAGGCTCAGTTTTCCACAGCCTAGACCTGCTGGTCCTTGCATGCAATACATGGTGCTCTCTAGGACCATCCCCATATTAGCCAAAGGGCTGTCAAAGCTGCACAGAGACACAGGACCAGGAACCCACCAGTGCAACTTTGCCAGCAAGAAGACCTCAGTGAGGGCACAAAATGACACTGGATGATAACCAGCTTAGACCAGACCCACAACTGTCCCCATTCAACATCTAGCCAGTACTTGTTCTCGAAAGAGTTAACTGCCTCAGCCTAAACTGCCAGCAGAAGAGGTAGATCCACATTACAAAACCCACTGTTACATTTCGGATTAATTGCCTGCATAGCAGTGATAGGCTTCACAGCACTGATGATCAGAGAAGACATGAAGCCCTAACTCTCCTCATTCAAGGAGGACACAAAAAGCTATTGCTAGATCTACACCTCTGGCTTCCAGTCACTCACTGCTCCTCCACTGACTAGGTTGGCCTTAACCCCTTTATACAGCTAATTTCAAAACTTAAAGGACAAGCAGCCAAGCAGCACTTTGAAGCGCTTTGACACCTACCACTCAGGCAGCTGAATGCTGAAAATCCCCTTCATAGGTTTCTCGCTTTTCCTCCCTGATTATGTGAAGAGGAAGTGGGGGGGGGGGGGTGGGAACAAGCCAAACCTCATCCATAACCACTATCTTAAACCCCCACAAACCTGAGCTCCTGCAATTAGAGCTGTGATAAGTTATCTGCTTGTGATTGCACAGCTGGGGTCTGAAGACAAACATGTGCACAGAGGAAGGGCCAGAAATAGAAGTTGCTGGGAGGAGACAGAGCTATCTGGCCCATCTGAGAGGAGGAAACCTTGATGAAAGGCACTGGGGAAAAAACTCACTTCAGCAGGAGGCAGAGATTTAACCCAGGATGGGGTCAGGGAACAGCTTCCGAGTCTTTACAATTTGTACATGAGCTTCATGTGGAAAAATGCCTGCTGCTGCTCAGACCTAGCTTGTAACACCCTGCAAAGGTCCAACTCACCATCCCCACCACCTCATGCCAACCCCTCCTGGCAGTGAAACCCCTCTGTCATTTATGATACACATTTGCCATCTTATAGACTCAACTCCACCTGCAACTGTCCAAATAGCCAGCAAAGGAGAAGGAAAACCAGAGCAGCAGCAATAACACATAGCAGGAACTCAGCAAGCCTTAAACACACCATCCCACAGTCCCCAGCCCCGCACCCACCCAGCTGCAGCCAGCCCTGCTGCAAGGGGATTGGGACAGTATCCCTTGCTCCTGTCAGCTACTGTACATGGTGCCAGCAGCCCAAGAGT
>JAVJGJ010000060.1:11664075-11694463 GCA_035590215.1 Microhierax caerulescens
GGGTTACAGCAGCTCAAGACTTACAGCAGAGTGACATTTCCATTAATCCTTTTATCCCTGGCTCCTACGTGCAGCGGCTGCAGAAAATGTCAGGCCTTTGGTGAGCCAAGCTCCCCAGGAGGCAGCAGCTGCAGAGATGCCGAGGAGGCACCCTGGTGCACTTGCACAATGCCATGGCCATGGAGGAGCCCCGGGTGGTACCAGGTACCTGCCAGGCTACGCAAAGCCTCTGGAGCTACTCCAGAAAAAGCAGCCTGGCTGCAAGGGGGAAGCAGCACCATGGCCCAGGAGCCTCTGGGGAACAGGAGGGAACCACCACCCCTGCAAGCACCAGGTCTCCATCCCTGGGTGCTCAGTATCCACCATGGGGGACATCAACCCTGCAAACATCCATGTTGCCAGCTCCCAGGAATCAAAACCCACTGGAAAACACTAACCAAATAATATACTTACTTGCCTCAAGCTTCAAAAGGCAAGGAAAGAAAGATGTTAAGAACGTGATCAATCTTACATGACCCAAGCAGTAAACAAACACATATTTCATCACCACATACCAACCTTAACTCTTGACACAAGATGGATGTGGGTTTTTTTCCAATCTCAAAAGTAATCTCAAAAGACAAAACCAAACAGTTTGGGAAAAAGCAGCAACAATTGCATGTGTACACATTAACAACACATTCAGCCGCAAAACAAGCGTACATGGCCTTCTAAACTCCTGCAACATCCAAACTAATTTAATCAGGAATCAAATGTTATACATTTTATCTGCTAGGTACATAAACAGCAACTGCACAATTGACAAACACACCACCACCACCACCAAAAAAAAAATAATCAAGTGGGAGAGGTCTTCAGAGAGACCTTTCTTGGTAAAAAAGTACAAAACCACACAAAACAAACACTACAAATCAAAATAACAAAGCAAAGAAATCAGGAAAATCCCAGTGGTCAGCATTAAGGAAGGTTTATTATGACAAAACACAGAAGCTCAGTGCTTCTTCACAACTATTCATGCCCTTTGGTACGGCAGATCTCCTATTTAGCAAGTACTTTACCGTCACTTAGCAACTGTAACTGGTTTTCCAAAAAGGAAGCTTTTGGGGTTTTTCAGTTCACATCATCTCTGAGCAGACATCAAAAGACAAATCTATCCTGCTCTGCAGGTCACATCTATCTCCCTCTGCCAGCAGCATGCCCATATCGATGGCCACATGCATCTGCAGACTCAAACAGATGTGCACTATGACTGTTTTTCATGGAAGAAGCCGCTAGCGTCGGTTTCCAAAAAGCAGGGATACACACACTCTCCACCCAGCCCATCAACTCATGCCCACGGCCAAGGCCTCTCACCAGCCCCTTTACACCTTTTATATCATTACCAGAGCAGAGAGGGGTTTGATCTCAGACACAGTCACTTTGAAGAGCTATTTCAAGCCCACGGAGTGCCTGGCACACCAGCCTGAAATCCAGGCTTTCCTTTATTGCCTTGGGAAAGGTAAATACATATCTAGAAAAGAAATCAGTGCCCTTAGCCTCAAGGTTGTGGAACATCCCCAAGACAACGCCATACCCACTGGCTAATGATGCCCCAGCAGCTGGACACTTGTGCAATGTCCCACGATAACAGGACTCCAGCCTCTCCAGCACAAAACAGCCCTACCCCAGGTCTGCTGCAGACGCCAGTTTAAGAAGTCAATAATTAGACCCAAAGCTGGCAGCCCCGTGCCCCAGGATTTGTGCTAGAAAAGCATCCTTTGGTTAAAAGCTAATGAGCAGGGCAGGCTCCGGCTGTGTGGTGGGGTGTGTGGCTGCCCCCCAAACTCTGCAGAAAGGGAAACACGCACCAGCCACCGCAAGGCTGCTAATGATGCAAGTGATGGTTAGAGCAGCGATCAAAGCCAGGGCAGTGACTAGAAACCAAACCCCATCAGCTGCCCAGTGGGAGCTCACCCCATCCTGCATCACATCGTGCTTCCCAGCATATTCGCTGTTCCTTTTCCTGTCCTTTACCATCTCTCCCTCCCTTCACCCATCAGCATCCCCCTTCCTCCCCGTTGCTCTGCCTGACAGGCACTTTGGAGCTCCATTCCAGGGATCACTTTTGCACAGGGAACAGAGGGAAAAGGAGGCAGGAGCCATTGGCACTCACATGTAGCGCAGGTGAGGGTTCTTGGCAAAGGCGCGTGGCTGGATGTTTCGTAGTCCTGAGTTCCTGATTGTCCTGCAAAGAGATTCAGAAGGGCAGCAATGGAGTCAAGGCAGACAACTGCTCTAAAACCCTGCACTCAGCATCTGAAGTGCACGGGGAGCCCTCGATTCCCTGCCCCAGGAGGCACATCTCTCCCCAGACAGCCTCTATGAGCTACAAGCAAAGAGGAAATTGGGCTTTTCAGCTTCATCTGATACGGTGACAGCAGAGGCTCAGCACAGAGCAGCTGCTGGACAAGAATCTCCCCCCACATTCACCAGGGCTTGCTGGGGTGGCACAGAGCATCTCCTGCTCCTCTCCTCTCCCTCCATCTCCACAAGCAGCACTGCCTGCTCCCACAGCAAACCTAACACCCAGCACCGCCATCTCCCCTCCGCCAAACCCAAGAGAAAACTTTCCTGCTTGCAGCTCTGTTAAGGAGGGGTGAGTATTTTCCTTAGGGAATTATGGACATTCAGGGGGAATCCTCTTCCCACCCCGTTTTGGAGAAGCTCTGTCAGCACTATGACCAGGATTTATCAATATCTGCTGCAAACAAGTATATGCCTGACTCCACTGATGCTTTTTTAGGTGAGATGAGAACAGCAGCCAGCCTGCTTACAAGGGTTATGTGTGTTAGAAGTACAGTTTTCTGGGGTTTAGTTACTGAGAGCTCAGCAACGTGCACCTCTCCTCCAACCCACACACAAGCTGTACCTAATGCAAAGCTCCCAGGGAAACAGATTAGCAAAGTCTCCGACTAAGTCTGAACAACACTGCATCTCACACAAGCAGCACTCAGGGCACTCCCAGCTCCAGGAGGATGCAGGAGGGGGAATTAAGTGGTATTCTTGCTTGGCCAGGCTTCCCAAGCACCTAGCAAGAGCTGTCAATCTCATGGACCTCAGTTTCCCCTCCATGACGCACACAGTTGACCTCTCCTGGTGCTCGGAGGGTTGTGCAGGGAGATGCGATTACCTCACTGTGCAGCACCACCAAGGTGGCAATTGCACTAAATGAGGACCAACAGCCCAGCAATGAAAGATCAGTGGAGACAGCTGGAATTTTGCATTGTGGGGCTGAAATGAGTCAGAACAACACACAAGCCCAGAACCAGAACAGCAGGGAAGAAGAGAGGTCAGGGATGATGTGTGCTGGCAGAACTGTCAGGAGCTAGCAATCTTCCTTCTCACAGGCCCAGCAAGGACCGAAAAGCACTTCATCTCCATTCTGCAGAGTCTCATAGCAAAACACAGCAGAGCCAGTAGCTTAATCCGGCTCCGAACACTGCGGCATGGAGACTGCAGATGGAGGGAAGCACAGCTCTCTGCTGGAAGGAAGGGGCTGCCCATTGCTCTTCTCCCCGACACGCAGGACATACTCACAGCCTCTGGAGTCCCGTGTACAGCTCCATGTCAACAGCATTCAGCGTCTGCAAATTCTTCCAGTTCTCTATGTGTCTGTGGAGAAGAAGGAAGGGCTCAGCTGCTGCACAAGATGGTCACTCTGCCCATGCAGGGGACAGCACACCGAGGGAGTGTGTCGTGCCATACCACCCTGCCCCATTCCGTTTTCCCAACATTTTGGAAAAGCCAAATAACGTTGGTTTACCCACAGCTTCAGATTAACGTCTTTGTCCAGGTCATTGCCCCTCTCTGTACCTCACCACCCACGTTGGTGAAACAAAGATACAACTCACACAAAAGGAGTGAATACAATTAAAACCTCTCAACAAAAAATTAGCACCTAAATAGGAAAAAAGAAAGTCACATTTATCCAGTCTCACTGGGGTGGATAAACAGGGTCCTAGCCTTTGTTGGCAGGAGAGCACCAAACTTAGTTTGGAAGCTATGCCTTTATTATAAATTCCTGAGTCGCCTGGGGGCACTCTGGCAGGTATGTTATAGAGAACAAGCCCAGAAATAGATCTGTCACTGCAGGATCATTATTCAGTAAATATCAGAGCCGGGGGAAAGTGACAGAACAGCTGCCCCAGAGAACAGGGTCCCCTGTTACTGGCGGCACAGGAGCAATGCTGGCAGCAGTGTGGCCAGCTGGCTGTGGCCCTGGGCTTCTGCTAACAAGCTGCAACATTGCGTGGCGGGGAGGAAGCTCAGTCCTCATCCCCCAGGCAGTCCTTGGCCAGTTCAGACTTTCTTCCAGATTAAATTCAGACATATTCCCACCAGAAAGCACAAACATTTTCAAGAGGCTCTTTGCTGAGGAGCAGGTGGAGGTGGTCCTCTTTCAACGGTGAACTGAGAGGGGGAAAATACTTCTGGCTGATCCTTCTTTCACATGTTAGACAACATGTGAAAGAAGCCCAACTTTTAATTTTATGAACATGTGCACTCAAGCTCACAATCTGCCTTGATGCAATAGTTGGCTTTGGACTTGGCCCTGGAGAGGGGAAACAGTTCCAAGCGATGCAGGGTTAGGGTGATAAGCCAGCACTGAGAACCATCCCATGATTCTGAGCAAGAACGCTGCAGGACCCCAGGTGGTGGTCCAGGGGGTGAGTAAGCAGGAGAAGGATCTTTGACCACTTCTAGAATAGTCACAGGGGCCACACGTTCCTCCTTCAGCACTCATTACACCTTGTGCTTGCACAAAAACAAATGAATCAGTGTGACAGAACTATATGGACCTATTTAAACCATATCCAGGACACCACCAAGAAAAAAATACAAAGCCTGGACTAAATCTAAACACACGTCTGCACTCTAACCATGCAGATCCAAGAAAAGCAGAGACCCGCAAGAGTCACCTCTGCTTCCCACATGTTTCATAATTATCTGCACACCCAAAGGGGTTAATGTAAGGATGCAGCATAAGCTCCCAACCGGTTGCTACATGACAGTGAAAGTTAGGTTCATCCTCAATGACCTGCCCATTGGCTTGAATCGCCTGTGTCCCAGACAGGATGAGAAAAAGGACGTTATTGCAGCTATTTCATATTCCACATCTAAGGCCATTTCATATGCCAGCATCTAAGGTCCCTGCAAACACTTGCAGAACAAAACACAACTGGGAGGAGTCAGTCCCACAGCTCGCTTAAACCCTTCTGAGACAGGGCAGGACTGTGAGTTCAGGTCCTGGGCCACAAGACTGCAGGACTGAGCAAGGCTAGAAACACACTGAAGACATTTCCCATCTTCAACTCATACACACACAAAAAAAAGGGTCCTTCAATAGAAAGAATGTGGAAAGAAGCAGGAACGGGATAACGTGCATTTACCACCAGGGCATGCTGAAGTTACAGCATCCAAGCAATGACCTTCAGGGAGGGATGGAGCAGCCCAAAGCCACGGAGCAACCACAGCTGGGAAAGAGGCGGCGGCCAGATTGGCTCTTGTTTTATTGATTGTGTTTGCTAAAAAAAGTCAAGGTTATTTTTGACCTGACACTCAAAGCCATGTGGGCAGCATTTTAGAAGAGGCAGAAAAAAAGACCCTAGCTTGTTCCCAGTGACATGCACAGGCATGACTTTCTGATGACTCAGCACTGAAGTACAGGGGTCCTGGAGGGGCCCTACAGCCAAGCCCCCTCAGAAGTGACATTACACTAGACTGTAAATGCAACTCCACAACCTGTGTTCCACCATCCCAAATGAAGCCCAGGAGCTTCCTGAGCCAGATATGTTTTGGCATGTTATTTAACAGACACACAACACCTATAAAGTGATAGACAAGAGAAATAACAGTGGAAATAAACGCATACATACACAGACATTTACATACAGGATAATCCCCCATCCCAGCAGTTGCTTTTACATAGAGTGCCATACAGGGAAACAGCTTAATCTTGAATTAGGTGCACAGGTCAGCAAGGGACTTTAAGTCCTTTAAGCTACACAGACATTTCCCTTCTCAGGGACTTCAGGAAATGGCTCTTCTTTTTTTCTGTGATTTTTCAACTGAGCTGGAGTTGAACCCTTGCTCCTAGAAGCAGCAAATCAGTCTTGGTTCACAGGCACCTCAAAAATACACCAGGAAAACCATTTTCTTTGTTCCCCTATTTCTTTGGAAAGAGTAGTGTAACTTTGTACTGGCTGGGTTCATCTGAATCCACTTTAAAAGCAAAACAGAAACACATCTTATTCTGAAAGCTCAAGGAGTCAAGCTGTGATTGTAAAATTGGCAGCAGTTGCACAGGAAAGCAAACCAAACAAGCAAAGAAACTTCACCCCTAAAACTTAAGTCCCTCTTCATGTCCTTCAGTATCTCAACTAGCTACTCCTCTTTTCCTTCCAGGGTTTTGTTTACCCCAGAAGTCTTATGTCCTCCCAAATGCTGTTGAAGACTGAGCCCTTCCCTTTCTCTGCCTCAGTTCATTAACCTAGCAGGAACATGGGTGCTGGGTTCACACCAAATACAGATGTGACAGCTCCCGTGTGCCCTGGTCTGTGCAATCAGGCACCGAGGTGTGAATTACTCAGTGGGTTACTCCCTCCTCCCTGCAAGCATCTCTATATATTCCTGTGGCATTCCTCAATTATTACTAAGGTAAGCTGCTCTTCTGCAAGATGCAATAGTTTCAAGCCCAAAACCATACTTAAATCCCGAAGTGCTCACCATGCCCATCCACATCCACCTAGACTCATTTCCAACTTCTAATTGAGACCATATGAGATGCATCACAGACACAGATGAGACTGCTCGCTTTGGGGAGGGGGGGAGTGTGGAGTGAAGGGGCCGTTTGCTTAAATACTCGCTTCCTTCTCATACGTCTTGCCTGTTTGGAGGGTACTGCTGGTCCAGGTCTCCTTGCGTTGCAGAGCTGCCATTACACCATGCCTCCTACAGACCCATCAAAGTCTACCTTACATGTAGCTAGGGCTTTGCCCTCCCAGCTGATACTGGAACACTGCCCCAGAACCCCCCTCCTCTTCTCATTTCTGACCCAAATATACTCACAAGCATTTTACATCCATTTTCTCTGTGTCAAAACTATCTTTGCTTAAGCAGCTCTTTTTTTCTTTCCTGGCATTTCTTCCTCCCTCCTTTACAAGCAAGAGCCAGACCCACCCAGCTATCACTTGTAAGTTACGTGAGGCCATCTCTAAGGCAGCATGTCTGTACCAAGCAGTGAAGTACAAAGCTAATTGTCTCAAGTGCCTTGAAGAGATACTAACTCAAATCCCAGAAGTGATGCAGATATACTGCTCAGAGTCCTGGTAGCGAAATTATTTTTCTTCTGGTTTCAAACCCAGCACAACTGATGCTCACACTTGGTGACCTATGCAAGAAGGACCACTGGGATAGATACCATAATAGAAAATGGCTTTTTATTTTCTTCATCAGCCTTTAAGTCCCTTTCTCTTGAATAAGAGTGACCAAAACCACAGAGCAGTCTCCAGGAGGTCTCACTTGTATAACAGCATGAACAACTCCCCCGTTACACTGGAAACACCATGACGTGCTGCCTGAGATCACACTGACTTTTCCAACGGCCCCATCAGCCTGGAGGCTTGTTTTCACTCTGTAATCAAAGCACTGCATCAAGCATTTCTACCCACCGGGTTGTTTCCAACTGACATGATTTCCTAGCTGGCTGCAAAAGCCCCGTTACACCCACATTTGCATTCACCCCACTTTTCATTACAGACTCGCTCTTGGTTTTGCTGCTGCAGCTCTTCCTCTCGGCCATCCCCATCCTATTTTGTGTTCCCACAGCCCCAGCACTGTGTCAGCAGGAAAGCCCATGAGCACACTCCTGCCTTTAGTGCCATTGTATTCAACAAAAGCAGAAGCCAACACCTCAAAGAAACCTCACGGTTATCTCCTCTTTCAACACTTCACACCACCATTCCTCCGTTATCCAGCTCTTCACCTACAATAGCTGAGCTATGCTGTGCCTTCTCCAGGAAAAACAAACCACTTCTGATGTAATGCAGCATCATATTAACCTCTCACCACAAAGTTATCTCTTCGCTGAAGAAATTGGTTACCTTTCCAAAGGAAGATATGGGGTTACCCTGACAAAAGCGAACTTTTGGAGGCCAACCCTGCACCATATCTCAGCCTCCATGTACTCACAAACACACCTTTACATCTTGTTGAAAGCCTTACAAACCACTGCAGTTAGACCAATGGTCAATCCACAGCACGCATGCTGTGTCCCAGTTGCTAGCAGCCTCGTGAAGCATGAAGCCCTGTTTGTCAGCTATGCAGGTCACGAGCATCACTTCTCACTCGCAGATCCCTGGGCACCGTGTGAAGCCAGTAAGGTGGCAGGTGCCTTGCCCCTGCATCACACAGACACATCAGCAGTCTTGTTGACCAAATTGTCAGCTGGTCTCCAGAAGTGCCAGGAGCTTGCCCCACTTGCTGAAAGGGGACTGGTAGCCACCAACCCTGTGGAAATGATGGTTCCTTTCACTCCCAGAAGGGCATCATGCAAGGAGGTGTCTGACAGCACAGGCTGGCATCACCTTCTTGACAGCACACGGCAAGCCTCCAAAGTAGTGCGTGTTGCCCTTCAGGGCCAACGCAGCAAGGGAGACTAGAATATCCACTGGGAATAGACACAGCCAGGCTCATCATGACCCACATGCCTGAGGCAGAGGTGAAAAACAGCCTCTTATGCCAATTTACCAAGTGATGAGCTTGAGGCTACTTAACGTGTCTGGCCTTCCTTCACCCTCCTCATACAACAACGATAATATTTATCTAATCTCTCTCAGCTTTTCAAGCACTGTGGTCAATAACTAAAAAAGGCACTCAATAAGCAACAAGTATTATACAGCACGTGTACACACATGCTACCCAAACGTGTAACTAGCCCAGACTGGAGGGGAGCAACTTTTCACCAGGATGCCATCAGCTCCATTCGCTGTGGGAACAGATGACACATCCCTGTCAGAGCCATGCCGTGCAAGTACCACCACTTGGGTTTGGGTGCTGGGCAGTGAATAAATCGTGCACCAGCAAGCAGGCAGCACCACAACACACACACACACACAATTATTTTATTTATATATGTTTTTATATATATATATATATATATATATATATATATATATATATATATATGAAAGGCAAGCAGAGCATTTGACTCCTCTCTCTTGTAGGACAACAGGAAAATTGATTTGTCATCCGGGCATATTATACCTGGCGATCCAGACAGATGCATTAGCTTCCAATTACCCAATATGTTTAACATTATAAACAAACCTCCTGGCACACCAGCTCCAGGCCATACAATTATTAATTTGATTGCAAGCAGGGAATAGAGGGAAGACATCTTCTAAAACCCTTGACCGGTGAAATCTGCTTCCTCCAAGCAGAGGTGCTGCAGATGTTGGCAGGAAGCCCTGGAGCTGGGAAACCCATGGCACTGGTGGCAAAGCACAGCCATGGTGGGGACTTTTATCCATCCTTTGCACCCCACATAGGGCTGAGGAAGCCATAAAGGCATCAGCTATCTTTCATGTCTTATAAGGCACTTATTGCATACATTTAATAACCAGAGGTATGAAGGACTTGATTCTCTCAATATGGAAGTTATAAAAGTGAATTGGTAACTGAGCATTAAAGGCAAGTGCAGCTGAATAAAGACTTACGAGGGAAATATTTTCCCCATCTAAAGCATGGGCTTCCCTTTCCCAAAAATGCATGGAAAAGTCACCCAGCAGTGGATAACTTTGCATCCTTGAGGATAATTTGAGGTCAGTGGGAAAAGGGGAGGGGGGAGGCAGAAAGCAAACTCAGCTTTACAGAAACAATTATGAGCATAACTCCACAGTGTAATTGTGATTCGTCAAGGTAATGATCATAAAACACACCACTGTGACACAGCTTCCACTGCACCAGCAGATCTCCTCTTGCCAAGGCCATGCACAGGTACGTGGGTGCTGCAGAGGATACAAGGGGGATGCCCCCAGTCCCCATCCCATGGGCTCAGCAACATCCAACCCAATGATCCAGGCCCTTCCAGAAAGGCTGGACATAGGAAAAAGCCCCCAGTCCCCCCAGCTGGGAAGGGCGTGGGAACAATACAGCCATGCATGAGCCACCGCAGTTGGGTGTCTCAACAGTCTTCCTGGAGAAACCCAACTGCTACACACAAGCAACTCACAGGACACGAGGCATTCACAGGAGGGGAGTCCCTGCAGTCACCTTTCAGATGAGCATAAATGAGCTCCACAGTCACCCCAACAGCACCTGCCTGGCCCCAGACCAGCTAGGAGCAACCACTAGGTGCAGAAGAGCTGCTACAGCTGCACTACCTAACAAGACTGACATAGAGAGACACCCTACTGTGGAAAATAGCCTGAGAAACAGCTTTAAGCTTTGCTGAACAATTTTCCAGACACTAAAATGAAGCCACGCAGCCTGGCACCCATAAGGACACCCAGGAGCAGTACCTAAAGGAGAAGGAAAGTGCATGCATTTAAAAAGCAGCAGTGCCAACACGACCAGGACTCCATCCTTTGCTTTTGCCCTCAAGGACACGAGACCTTCTCAGGCACAGGGTGCACTGTGCCCTCTGTTTGTGCATTCACCCATTTTCCTTCTATGATCTCCGCAAGCCTCCAGGACAGTCTCCACATCCCACACCAGCTCTGGCTGGCAACTGAGGAGCCGAAAGCATCCCTTTCCAGGGACAATGTGTCGTTATTACTAGAGGACAGCAGGCTGCCTGGACTCAGCATGGAGAGATTGCTGCAGCACACGGGAAGCAGTATGTTCCCATTATCACATACTACAACCAAAGTTTTTCAGTGTGGGAAGAATTATGCCTAGTCACTCGCTTTCAGAAAGGAAGAAATAGGTGCAGGTGGGATGGCAGAGCTCAAGTGCTCTGGGCAGCAGTGCAACTGCCATCACAAGTACCCTTCTTTGATATCCATTGCTATTACTCAGCTAGTGCTGGCAGAAAGCAGCCCTGGGGTCCTGAGCAAGAACTGAGGTGTCCAAAATCACCCCAGTGCCAAAGAAATCTCATTTACCAGAGATGAGCAACAGTGCAAAAGCTTCAGGAGGAAACTTCCAAGTGCCACAGCATCTCCTGCATGGGGAGCAGGATGGATGGGGGGGGGGGCAGTGCCCTTAAACCCCTCTGTGTACAGATTGTGCTCCTGGCTTAGCCCCAGCTCCCTGCCTACCACCTCGGCACCTCCCAGCTGGATCTCTCGCCACCTTTCTTATTTATTGCATATCACTCTCTGACCCCTGCACGGTCTCAGACACCACCTGAAGCGAGAGCTCAGGATGGGATGAGCAGTTTAGTCCTGCAGACAGGGACAGAAGTACACAAATCCAACTGCCCTGAGATAAAGCATCAGCAAGAGGTCACACCCCCCACCTGCAGCATCAGCTGTATGCTCCCCTTTTCCTCTGGAAAGCAGGCTCAAAAATTATGGTATTTCCCCAAAAGGGGATTTCTTTCATTACTGTCCAGCAGGAGAGCCCACAGAGCCAGTCCTCTGTGCCCAGAGAGGTGCTTCCCACTGTTAAGACCTGAACCTGGGGCATGTGGAGCAGGGGCTCCTGTTCAGAACTGCTAACATCAACCCGTACGTATCTAATGACACCGCATCTCAGAAACAAGAGGGCAAGTCAAGGGCAGAAAAAACAATTCCCCTGGGAGTTTTACAGCAAACAAACCTCAAGGTGAGGCAGCCCCCTCTGCTTTATAGGGCACAGCAGACCATAAGAGCTCAAATTTTTAGGCAGCTCCCCAGGCACCTGCCATGCTAAGGGAAAGGGTGCTTTTATCCATAGGATTTCATATGCAGTGAGAGCCAGCAGTGTGCACCATTTTGTGGTCTTTAAAGATCAAACAGCATTTTATAGAGGAAGCAGCACCCTGGTCACAATCAGCTTCAGTAACCACATTCTGATTTATTAAACTCTCCCTGCAACTTCAAACTGGAAGTCAGATTCCCTCACACTCCCATCTCCGAACAGGTCTGGAGCTTTTCAGAAATTAACATACATATCTCTAAATTAGAGACAGAGCTGCCAAGCTCTGCTCCAAAGGCAGTTGTGTTTCTCTCCTGAAGAACACAGTGTCTACACACATTAGCAAGATAAGGAGACATTCTAAAGGTATGGGATCACTAGAGTTCAGCTTGGCAGGAATAACTCTTGGTACAGAGTAGTGCCAAGGAGCATGTGGTGGAAAAGGGCCCTGCAAAAAGGCACAGAGCCTTGATGATGGTCAATACGATACCCTGACAGAGCACATTAGCTCAGCTAGGACCCAAAGAGGAGTGCTGCCAGCCACGTGCATTGTACTTCATGCTGTGCTTGAAGACAGGAAAATGGATGGAGGAGGAAAAGGAGAAAATAAAGTCTCCCACGAACTGGCTGTTACTGTGATATACGGTGCTGGGAATGAGGAGGCAGGAACGAGAGTCCAGTAAGAGCAGACACGAGAGCCAGGGATGGGGCTGCACAAACACCACAGTGGGAGGGGGCTGCAGTCCTTAATCCAGACCCGCTGCCTTTCCTGGCCCTGCCCGCTGCCACCCACCCACACAAACCCACAAGCACACTTTCTAAAACCACAGCCTCCACAGGAGTCTAAATTCAGGAGTTTTTCACATCCATATCAGCTTCATCTCAAATCCTGTTTCAATCTAGCTGCACATTTTTGGACAGATCCTGCCACTGCTCCCATGCAGAGCTTGGAGCTGCAGACTGCGGGTGCCAACGGATCCCTCTGCTTCTGCACAGTTATGGCTGTTTAGCAGCCAAATCCAGCGCCCTCCCTCAGTCCCACATCCCACTTTATCCCCCTCCACTCCACCACCCCCACAGCATCGCTCATCCCGTCTCCAGCTTTCCCACACACCCCAAACACCGGGAAAGCCGCTGCCTGAGCAAAGCGAGGGGAGAGCCAATCTTTCTTGGACTCAAATCCCGCTCCCACGAAGCATTTGTTTTCCCAAACAGCTCCCAAGGAGCCTGAACTTTGATCCTCCAGTATTTTGGCTCCTCAGATGTTTATGAAGTTCGAACAAGCGGGCAGCAATGCCCAGCTGGGCTGGCCGCAGGCCAGGCTCCCAGCCGCTCCGCTCAGGATGGCCACGGGCAGAGCAGCTCCAACCTGCAAGGAGAATTGCCAGGATCCCCGTTACCTCCATGGCATGGCAAATCTGCCTGCCCAGCCCACCGGCTGCTCCCCGTAAAGCCAAAGGGCTAGGCAAGCTCACCATGGAGTTTGTTTTGAGCCAAACTGCCAGGACCCCTCCCTCTGCCCAGCTAGTATCTGCCTTGCAAATAAATCACAGCCAGCTCTGTCCACCCTCCCCACCAGTGATGGGGCTCCCCCATCACCCGTGAGGACTCAATCCCCTTTTCCCAGCCAGGAGACAATCTTCCCCCCTCCCCTTAAGCTTTTCCTATGAGGAGACACACATTAGCTTGCTCTTACTACAGAGGTGTAAGAGCAGAAGCATCACACACGAGCAGGGGGATGTACCCACTAAGACATCGTGACTTGGAGCTCTGGGCTTCTCAGGAGAGCAGCAGATATTTTGTGGGAATGTCAGCTGGCTCCGAAAAGGAAAAGCTAACCAGCACACCTATAAACACAGCACAGGCAGGAGGAGGCAGGGAAGAAAGGAGAGCAGGGAGGGAACAGACACTTTAAAAGCTCCTCTCCCAGCGCTCTACTTTGTTCCTATAAATGTGGAAAAAGCACCTTGCAAAATGTTATAGGAGAAGACACTCTGACAGCCAGAGATGCCACTAACTGGGCTGTTGTGTTTGAGCTGATGCACTTACGCAAACAGCAGATCTGGGGACTGTTTCTATCTCGTATCACAGTTCACTCTGCCGTTCCTCCAGATAAAGGCGTAACTGAATTACAGAGAAGCCTCTGCTCAGCCAGCACCTCGACAGAGCGCGGCACTCACAGCCGGGGCTTGCCAGCTCTCCAACACCAGCCGCCCTGACCAAACCCTTCACTCCCCACAGGCACCTCCTTCACCAGGGAGGTGGAACTTCGAGCTCACACTGTCCAAACCCATTGCTGTGCCCTTCGCTGACAGGCTTCTCCTCACGCTGTTTGAAAATGCTCTTCATCACGGGGGCTTGGGGGGTTTGCACAGAGGGTTTAAGGACACAGAGGTGAGAAGCGATGACATCCAGTCCCAGGCGGACCATGGCAGCCCACATGTGTCCCTCTCCACAGCCCCAGGCCACATCCCCTACTGTGAGACATGAGCATAGACATGATGAGCCTGATAGATTGGTGCTCCTGAACAAAAAAAAAAAAAAAAAAAAAAAAAAGTCTCTCCTATTTCTGTAGCACTACCAGAAGGCTGGCATTAAACTGACAGGTATAAAATCTCACAGGAGCGTCTGAGGAATCCAGAGGTCCTGCTCAGTTGGACCTGTAGAGAGGCAGCTAGCAAGGAAGCCAGGCTGCACCTCCTGACAGCATCTGCCCTTTCACCATTTGGGCTGAAGATACATCTAACAGGACACATGTCTTTTTGGCACCGTTTGGAGTCACGCAGGAATTTCAAAGCCAGAAAGCAGATCATCAGACCAAGTCCTTCCAGGGAGATTTTGGTGGTGGTGGTGGTTTACATAAATATATGTTTTGTTTTGTTTTTCCCAAAGAATCACTCAAACTTTGTTTCTGCTCCTGGACAGCTGGAGAGCTAGGAAGGTCCCAGCGCCAGCCCAACCTCAGAGCAAACTACCTGAGCCCAGAGGGTTATCAGCAAAGGGAAACTCATTCTGCATGAAGAATACAGATATTGTCTGCCACCAGCCCCGGGCAGCCCTCCGGGGAGCAGGCTGGCTCGCTTGCAGCCTGCAGCAGCTGGGGCCCAAGAGCCCACACTGTGTGCCAGGCTGGGGCTTACCAGGGACAGCAGCTGGTGGGGGACAGCCCTCCCGCATGCCGGCTCCTTCCCCTTCTGTGGATATTGCAACGGGACAGAGAAAGGCTGCCTTCATGCTCCCTCCTCCTCTGCAGCAGGAGGGCTGGGACCAGGTATCACCAACTTACACAGTTGGCATCAACCCAGCAATATGCCCTCACCCAGAGCCCCCCTGCACCAGCCTTGCACTGGGCTTGTGAAATGCCCACCAACCCTCGAGCCACCTTCGAGCTCACCAGGCAGCCAGAAGACCTGCCCAAAGCCCCAGTGGTGGCCCCAAACCCAAGCCACCATCAAACCACAGATAGGACCCAACAGCACTGGGTCAAGCCACTCTCTGATCTCTGCTGCTGCAATGCCAAGGCTCAGATTCAGCCCCTGGGATGGGACACACAGTGTCACGGTGACAGTTTTGTGCCATCACTGCATTCCCAAAGTTTTCTGCACCAAAAGCATAATTTACAGCCATTCTAGCTGTTTCTCTGGCTCCTAGTAAGGGCAGGAGGCACAGGAGAATGAAGCAGGATGAGGACAGAGGGGAGGGCAGAGACCAGAGCCAAAGCATCACTGAGATGCTCCAAGGCCAGAAGATGCAGCTCCCTCCCCTGGGGCTCTGGGCCCTGAGGGAAAGCAGAGGCAGGTGAAGGGCATCCTCAACTCCCACCTGAACTGACACGGCTCCCAGCACCACTGGAATCACCTCAGCAGCAACAAGCACAGCAGTGCCACCAGCCTGGAAAATCACCTTGTGCATAGGCAGCTGCAGCATCCTCCACAGCTCCCTCAAGAGCCACCAGCACACACTGCCTGCACACAGCACAGCCCTGCATGCTCCTGTCCCTTTCCCCAGACCCAAATCCCTGGCACAGCTGTCCCACGAGGGTATCCCAGCCCTCCCAAGCGGCACAATGCAAGCACCAGCTCCAGTTTCCGTATTTTAGGTGGCAACAGCATCAGGGCTGCCTGTAGGATGCCTGGCCATGAGGTCCCACACAACCACACTGAGCCAGGGACCTTCTGAGCAAGAGGTAATACATGATCTCCTGAAACCCCTGCACACTGACCGACAGCTTCTGCCCATGACAGTGTTCAGCTGAGTTGTTTTTGGTTTTTCACATCTTTCCCCTATCTCCCCTTTGAAAAATCCTGTAGTTGCTATGGAAATAGTCTCATCAGTATGACTGGAGCGTAGCAGTGCCAGCCAAAACTCCCTGTGGCTCCCAGTTGACACCAGTGCCTAGAAACCGGTAGCACTGGAGGTTATCCCAAGATGCACAGGGGATACCCTGAGCTTAAAGCAGCACTTGGCACTAATGGGTGAGCGAGACCCATCTGGGACTCAAAAAAAGCCTGCAATTCACCCAGGGATAAACCAGAAAGAAAAAAAAAAAAAAACAACCATCCTCACACTGGCTAAGGGATGAGAGGATAATAAACAACAAAAAGCTGCTATCTGCCCCAGCAATACCCTCACCACAAGCAGGAGGTGGCCACAAATAAGGGTAGCAGGAGCCAAGCTGAGCTTTGTCACTGGCCCTGCCACCAGTTTGATGCACATCTCCAGGCAGGCTTCTGCCACCCTCTTCATACTCCCACCTTCCCACCTCCGATATGCAGCAATAAGCAAGCAGGGTGCAAACAGCAATCATCAAGTGTTGTGAAGAGGCTTGGAGAACAGAGCAAGAATCTCTCCCATCCAGTACAGACCAGCATGCTGGGCAATTGCTATGTGCCCCAAGGGTGCTTTGCTCTGAGTCACCCCCTCCCCTTCGAGTGCTGTGGCTGCAGACCATTCAGAGTTTACACTGTGAGCTGATTCCTTGCTGAAAACACTGGCAGGGTCTTTGCAGGTGAAGGATCATCCTTTACCACTACAGCTTGGAGCAAGGTCCCCAGGTTCCAGAGGCCAGCTGAGTGGGAAATGTATCTTCTCCACAGGAGTGGACAGCAGGCCAGCAGTGCTTAGTGCACATGGAGATGCTCCTGCCATGCTGGCAGATGTAACGCATCTGTCATTAACCCTGGATTTAGAGTAAGTGCTAGGGAATGCCATCTCCATCACCCTATCCAGCTGGGAGGCAGGGAAGATGTGACACCCCTGCCAACAGCACGGACATCTCCTGCCTCCAGCCACGCTGAGTAGCTGTATTCAACCTGCTAGTGCCCATCACCTTGTCACCAGCTGCAGCTCATGACAAACAGCAGCTCTCCTAGAAATGACAGCAGGAGGCTCTCACAACCACAGGATACAAACGCAGGTCTGTGCCACTACAGAGGGCTGTCCCCAGCCCTGACATCACTTCACAAATGGCAGTTTAACCTTGCTGCAACCTGGTGCCACAGTAATGAGCTTCTGAGCTGTGTGGTGGACAGTCACATCACCAAACCCTTGACAGCACTCATTATGGACCACCACGCACAAAACTCCTTTCACAGCATCATTGCATGCTTGGCAATACAGATGTTTCCCTCCTGGGGAACATTCTCTCCTGGGGCAGGGACTTTCCTACATTCAATACTGATGTCACCATGCAGATCCCACCAAGCTTCAGCATATTCCCCCACCAGCCCTACATGAAGCTCCTGGAGCTGTGACACAACATATCTCTCTCGCTGCTCTCAGTCCTGTCTGCAAAGGGGGAAACACTATAGGCAGCACCACCATGAGGCACTACGGCACGTCCATTGGGCTGACACATTAATTGGTGCCAGGGTGGATCTGAGTGCAGCACAGAACATTGCTGGACCCTGCCAGTCTTTACAGGTGCACAACCCTAATTAATGGTCTAAACAATAATTTGCATCATAAAACTGCAAGGGGCATATCTACCTCAGGAGCCATCCACATCATCAGTCTTGCCAGATCCTAAATGCTTTCCCAAAAGGATGCACTCGAGAGAGGACAGGCTTGAGCTGTTAGTGAGTCATCCAGGCTTGGTCAGAGATGCTGAAAACAGGAGCATGTGCTCCAGCAACTGCCCTTTCCCATCCAGATTAAACCAGTTCAAGACCTAAAGCATAAACTAGCAGCTGCAATGCTTCCTACTCCACCGTTTTGTCCCATGCCTGGGGAACACACAGTCTCTCTTGCTCTCTGCTGGCAGAAATATCATTGCACCAGCCCAAAACATTCTGCTCCACAGTTTTGTGGAGCTGTTATTGGAAAAAGTTGCATGCAAAGATGCCTGCAAAGGGATTCTCTACAAAAGCAACAGAGAGGCCTGGATTGGCCCCACTTGGACCAGGGACAGCAAATCCAGGCTGGAGCCAGGGAGCAATCAGCCACCCGTGACACTGCCCCCTCCATCTCTGATGCTATCTATGCCAGCACACATCACTGTCCCACAAGCGGCATGTCCAAAGGCCTGGGTGACAGGCTGTCCAGTCCAAGCTCCCACAGCCCCTTTACCCCCTGTGACCAAAAGGTGACCCCTCGGCGATGGAGCAGGACCATCCCCCTACCACGGAAAACTAAAGCACGGACCGAAAAAACAACTTCTCTCTCATCATTCAGCAAACCTTTCACGACACCTTAAGAGGCAAATCTACCAGCATCCACCTTTATCACTCTCTTTCCCCCAGCACAGGGGTCCCTATCAAAACCACAGCAGCAGGGATGCTTTGGTGAGGCCAGGTCAGCCCTGGGGATGCTGCTACCAGGCAGCAGAGCAGAGCTTCAGTGCTGGCTCTGGGGGAGGGCACCTATGTGGCTGCCTGGGTGTACTGCTGGCACCCCACAGCACCCCAAGACACCCAGCAGAGAACCACTGGCTGTGTCCATTGCCTGTGTATTGCATTGCACAGCACCTCAAATAAACGCTCCCCACAGCCAACACAGCGAATAAGATTACAACAAATATAAACTAATGATACAGCTGTCAAGACAGATTAGACTGCACAGTGTAAAAAATTGCAGGGCTGTTTAGTCACAACAATATAAGATTAATTTATCAATACAGCTTATGTGGCACTGGAGAGATAGCAAATTGAATAAGTGAATCTTTTCTACACCTTGCACAAGGAGGGAGTCTCAGACCCAATGGGCACACAGGTCTGGATACCAGTGAGGATTCACAGACTGGGATCATCCCGGCAGGGCTGATTTGATAAAGCCTGGGGGGTCTGCACCCCCATCTCAGGCTTAGGGGATAGGCATGCATGCCATCCACATGCACAGCTCTGCAACCCACACGCTCCAAAAGGTGCCCACCTTTCTGCAACCCCAGGCTGGAGAGAGATACTGCTAAATCAAGACATCCAGAAGGTGTTACTGCAGGCAGGAGCTTCCCAGACCCCTTTCCACAAGCTCCCCAAGGTCCAGCATTGAGATGTTTGCGTTTCCTCACCTTAAAGCTCCGTGCCAGTTACAGCATGTGCATGTTTTGGTGCACACAGCAATCAGAGGCAACGATGTGCCGTGCTAACACATGCAAAAATATGCACAGCCACCTCCACCCTTTGGGGGCTAAGCTCTGGCAGATAGAGGCAAGCTTGCAAACCTGACAACATCTCTCAAGGGTTCCCAAAAAAGCAAGAATCCAACCCGCAGGTCCTTAGGAGATGCTTCCCTATTCATCCTGCAGCTTCTGGCCAAAGACTACAATGTCCCCATCGGGCTTGTGTCATTTCAGATCTCTCATATGTTGCCATCTGTGGGTTAAAAATGTGCAAGTAAATAAATAGCTGCAGCGATAATGAGCCAAGGTTTCGATCTGTGAAGGTGAGAGCACAGCGGCATCCGCCGATATGAAGGAAGCACCCGTTTCTATAAATATTGAAATCCGGTAATTATCATCATTAGAACTAGTTGTGATTTAGCCGTAGCTCAATCCCAACAAGTAAGAATGGCATTTATTTGCCACAATTAGAACAGCTAAAAATACCTCCCTAACTTTGCCTGCTTCAGCCCCATCCCACTGCCCACCCCCCACCCCCCGGCTCAGCCTTCAGCAGGGAGCAATGCAAAGCAGGGGACCACTTGAAGGGCTATGGAGGGGGTAAAGAAGCCCTGTGCTCCCCCAGGGAGACCAGGACACACACACAAGGTCACTCCATCTTCTAGGAGCCCTTCCCAGCTCTGCTCCATGGCTTTCTCCCTAGCTCAGATTCAGCCCAGCTACATCCCACCCTGCCACACTGGCTCACCAGTGCAACGAGGCTGCTCCCTATGCAAAACAACATACCCCCTAGCAAGGTGCCTTTTCCATACTGAAAGTTTATTTGTGTTTGTACCAAAAGGCACAGATTTGCTTTAAAAACATATTTAAAAATATGAAAATGCAAATGAAAAGGCCTGGCTCACCCAAGCCATCCCACTGGCAGTGGAGGGCAACAGCCCTGGCAGCACCCAAATGATCTGAAACAGCCATCACTGACAGACACAGGTCTCCTCACCTCACAGGAACAATCTAGTTATGTCAAGAGCCTCCACATGTTCAGCATCTCCTCCAGGCCCCAAATAAGTGCTGAAGGACTTCAAGAGCTCAGCGTGCCAGACAGACACCTTCATGGATGAACCTGCTGGAAGATCTCATCGTTCCTGACGCCCCAGTACAAAATCCTGCAAGGAGCATCAAGCTATCCTGTTCTACCTCTGCAAGGTGACCAGGGGGCCACCACCTCTTTGTAAGCCTGTAAGTGTGAAGGGACTCTGCCACCCTCCCTCCCTTGGGGACACATCTGCACTCCAGCTGTCACTAGCATTTTCCCAGCCTTCTCCCTAATGATAAATAAATGCCCACAGGGTGCAGACAGATATTGCAGGAGGCAGCATCTTAAGGCAGCTACAACCACCTCTCAGCTTCCCACCCAAGCCCACAACCCAGGAAAATCCCCACCTACTGACCCAGATCACCCAGGGCCATCTCCTCATGTTTGCTCCAAGACTCGAGATTTTCCCTGTGGAAACGTGCCCAACTTCCCCAGTCAGGGATGTTCTTTCTGACAGTCACGGTGAATATTTTCCCCTGCTTATTCGATAATATCTGGAAAGGGCCGTGAAATGGGCAGCTTAGCGATTCTCCGCTGCGCGGGGGCGAAGGCACTGAGGTGCTCGCTGCCAGGTTCCAACAACAGCCCAAATATTCATGCCTGCCCCATGGGCCACCACCTGCTCCTCCCCAAAATGCCTCCAGCTCTAGGACTTTCTCAGACCCCAGCCTCCCTCTGTGGGTAATCTGACCCCTCCGAGGGCTTTTTTCCCCCCTTGCCTCTGAACTCCCTCCAGTTTGTCAATATTACTGTAATAAGGTGCCTCAAATTGAGGCCACATTCCTGTCAGTTTTGGGGTTTTTTTTAATACGAAAAGCCAGTTCATAGCTCGGCTCCCACAGCTCCCCCTCTCCCCAAACACAGCCCATCGCTATTTGTTTAGGGCCCTAAGCCAGTTTTCAGTCCATTTGGCAGCATCATATCCAAGGCAAACTGAACTAATTTTAAGAGTAAGATTTGGCGAGACACTATATCAAATGCTTTCCTAAATCCAAATATATTAGGATTTCCACGTTCTGCTCAGCCACTAATTTTGCGATTCCATCAAAAAGAAAAAGCAATCAGGTTTGTCTGGCAAGATTTATTCTTTCCAAATCCCTGCTGTTATTGCTCGTGCTTTCCTTATCCTCTAGTGCTTCACTTTCTTAATACTGCAGGACTGGAAGCATTTGCTGGAAATTTATTTTTGCTATTTATATGGATTTTGAAAATCTGCCTCTGCTCTCCTCCGCTGCCCCCTGCCTTCCCCAGTGCTGTTAGCATCCCTGTGCTGCCACCGTGCACATCTCCTCCTTCGTCCTCCTCCCAAAGTCAGAGCACAGCAGTATCATAAGCCCAGTGTTAATACACAACTGGCCTCAGACACAAGATAAACTAATCCAAAACGAGGATGTTTGGCAGCAGGAGAAAAGTTTAAAGGAAACACCCAGCTGGGTCAAGCCCAGGTCCATTGCAGAGCACCGCCAGCAGTGTGAGCAGTTAATATTAATGACTGAATCGGTTGTCCCGGAGCATCACCTCGTTCTTCTTATAAGTCTTTTGGCAACCACCCTCCAGGCGATCAGGCAGAGTCGAGCCACAAATGACACCAGCTGGTGCCTTTCCAGAGGACATGCACAGTCCATGGTGGGTCAGGGCCAGCACATCTATGAACCAAACCCTAAACCACTTTGAGCTGTTGAGGATCTCTTCCAGACTTGAAACTTGCAGAGGGGTCAGGGAGGGCTGCGTTCCCCTGTCCTGGACTGCTAAGCCAGCTTCCCACTTATACCTTGGGAATTTGGGGCACCTGGAAAGCCACATTATACGGCACTCTGATCTCCTGCCGCATTTTCCTCCGCAGGTAGCCAAGCAGGAGTCTCTAAACCCTGTGTGCACACAGCAGCTTTGCAGACCATCCCAAAACACTCTGGTGACCCCAACCTGGCTCTGACTGTGCATCTTCTGTGGCATGCTCCACTGACCTCCACGGGAGTAGGACAGAGCTGCTCACGCATTTCAGGGTAAAGCTCACTCCTGCTCATTAGGAGGAAAAAGGCAGCTGTGTTGAAGCATAATCTGTTTCTGCTCACTAAATCCTTGGACACAGAAAGGCTCAGTATTCTGCACACCAAGGAACACCCTGTCTGGGTGCCAGATGCATGCGCACCCTCAGGATGCCCCATCCAGCCACAGCAAAGCAGCAGCACTACCAGCCTGGACTGAAGCTGAGCCACCCACACGGGCCAAGCCACCAGCTCCAGCCACAGCCTTTCCCATGAAGACACAAACACCTCCTCTTGCACACCCTGGCACAGCCCAGTGCGCTCAGGCTGAGCGGCGAGGCTGGGGTTACAGCCCACACAGCTCCCAGCACCGAGCTGATGCCCCATGCTTGGCATCCTACACCTCCCCTAGGTCAAGTCCCTGCCAGACCCCTTGCCTCGGCTCCTACACACTGTCCCAGCATCATCATAAGGGGAAAAAGACAGCACAGTCACCCCAGCAACTCAGGGCTCGGAAACAGAGCACCAGCATCCAGCAGAAGCTGAGGTGATGGTTCTGTTACTATAAGGGACCTCTGCTGCCCACAGCTCCTTCAGTACTCACTGAAGGGAGCTCAGATGGGGGCCCAGCAAAGCTACACTGCAGCATGACCCTGAGGACTCGAGGGTTAAATAGACATTTTCTTTACTCTGGCTGTTTTTACATCTCAGAAACATGTCCTACAGGAGCAACCCTCTCCAGGAGCCTTCCTGAGGGCTGGGATGCCTGCAGCACAGGCTCCACCAACACCTTCCAGTTTGCACCCAGCTGGCTGCAGCTGCGGGGCTGAAGATGACAGCCCAGCCCTGTCCTGCTTCCAGCGCAAGGACAACCTTCCCTGCAGGCAGCTGGGCAGAACATCCTCCACCAGCTCCTGCTGGCCAGTGAGCCCAGGGCGAAGCTGTCAGGAGGGATTAACACGTCCTGGGGCAGCTGCCCTCTATCACCCCATCACTGCACCCTCCCTCCCTACAGCCCCCCCAGCCTCACCAGGGTTCAGGATTTACAGCACAGGCAGAGCAAGGGGGTTGGCAGCAGAAAACTGACAGGGACAGAGGATTTACAGGGAAAGGCCAGTTTCAGAAGAGGTAGAGCAAAGCAGAGGGTGATTTACAGGGTCAGCAGCAATTTACACAGCAGGTAGCACCAAGGAGGCAAGGATTTACAGGGGCAGGGGAGAAGTACTTTTAATGGGTGTTTATGAGGAAACGAGTGGCTCCTTCCCCTGACCTGGCCGCTGTGACCCAGGAAGGGGTGCGGGAGCAGATGGATTTGCAACCAGCCTCCCTCTTGCTCTGGAGGTCACAGACAGGCCAGCATTGGGGACCCTTGCCACCCCAGCATGGCTGCAGCTGGTTTCTGTTTGGCCACAGCACCCTCAGGGTCATTTCAGCATGTCCCTGTGCTGCCACCATCCCAAGGCAGCATTCCAAGGCCAGGCTCAGTGGCCAGTCCCTCCAGGGAGGCTACAAATAGCAAACACTCAGACATCTCCTCCTGGAGCTGGAGGCCCTCCCTCCTGGCAAGCCCCGCAGCCCCTCCCTGCCAGGGTCTGATCCAGCCCATCTGCTGGCAATGAGGCAGCATTTCTCCCACTGCCAAGGCTCCTTGCTGCCGCCGGGATGGGGCTGCCAGACTGGCATCTGGTGGGCAGGGGTCACTGCCTTCCATCCCTCAATCCCACAGCAGTGCAGGCGAGCCAGCCCTGGGGCCACCAGCACAGACACTCACAAGTCACATCACCCAGTCTCCAGTCCCACTTTTCAGCTGTTCCTGGCACCCAGCAGGAGCCAGGGTCTGGGGTCAGCCTCACACATGCAACCCTGAGCACTTCAGTTTGGGCAAGCAGGTCCTTTCCTTCTCCCGCTGCATCTCCCTCCCAATGACATCTCCATCCCAAATGACAACGGGGCTGGCAGGGGATGCACAACCCAAGCACACAGTGTAAACATGAGGGGTGGCAGCATGTTTGGGTCTCCAGCTGTCACAAGCGTCCCAGCCCAGGCTCGTACCAGCAGCATCCCTGAGCCAGCAGGTGCCAGGCTGGGCATGGAGACACACAGGTTACGACTGGCTCACTCTGCCAGGGGTTAGCCTCAAGGGCTGCTCACGGAGTAAGTAAAGAAACATGTAAGAAAAGTTGTCCCATCACCAAGACTGATTGCCGCTCTGCAACATTGCGACATCCTCCCGTCAGAGCATGCTGTACTGCATAGGGCCCTCATGGAAGTGTGACAGGTGCCACGCAAGCCTCTGCCACCCCCAAGAGGTGCCAGGACCAGGTCAACTTAAGGAGCAGGCTAGGACATCTTACTGCCCCCAGACCTTCCCTGCCACTGCTCCCGTCAGCGGTACAAGCTAAGGGCTACCTATGCAGAAGTGATGTTTGCAATATGTCACGGCCTGGGGGCCACAAATTCAACCATGCCAGCAGAGGGGTGTCCCTAGATGACATGCCAACCCACATCTTACGTGCTTCTACATTTACTCCCCAAAAAAACCACCAGGTCTCGTTTGCAAGAGAAAAGGTGGAGAGGTTGATCCTCAAAATGCCCAAGAGGGAATTTACTCAAGACATTCCATCTCAGTCTTGTGGTCCCATCGTTATGCCTAGGTACCCTATTTTGCACCAGATACCAGGAGACCACATGCTCAACGAGGGCAATCCCTGCAGGGAACACTCAGTTTCTCTTAGCATTGGGCTGCTCAGCACAGGGATGCAATAGGACCAGGAGCTGCTGGCAGCAGGAGGGAGAGGAAGAGCTCCAAGCATTGACCACAGACACCCATGAAAGCATTGAGCGCTGCCCAGCCCTGGCATGGCATAAACAAGATGAAAACAAAGTTGTGAGCAGCCTACACAAAGCAAAAGAAGAAATTTCACTCTTTCAGCCCGGAGAGACAGCAGCTTCACAGCACAGAGGGGTTACAGGTCACACTGGGCAATATCCCAACATGTAAGAGCTCAGATAATGTCCCATCACTCACAGACAAGGGCTTGCTCCCAGCATAGCCCAGCGGATCCCACAGCTCCTCAGGGTCATCTCCCCAGCAGAGAAACATGTGCAGCACCAGAGCAGCATGCCAAGCAACTTGGTTCTCTTCTCCATGTAAAACCTCCAGAAAAGCACAATAGCAGCATCCAACCCTCACTACATCCCTGAGCAAAAACCCGTATGTCTTCACCAAACCACAGGCAGCAGCAACACCATTGCCCCCACCCCGCTACCCCAAAGTTTGACTAAAGCTCAGGAGTATCTTTGCTTTTATAAATCTCTGCCTTTTAATGATGGCTTCAAGGCTCAGAGAAAAAAAGGCCCATTAAACTCACTGAATAAGTTAATGGGGCAGAGAGAATCCATTTCAAAGCCACCCCAGGCTATTTTCCTCTGGAGCTAAAGCCTGAATAAGCAAAAAGGAAAAATTAAAACTGTACAGTGCTTTGCCAATAAATAACCCCCAGTGTAATCCGCTACCAGGCAGCCCTCCAATTGCAGAGATAATAGGATACAGATCAGCTGCAAACCACCTCCCCTTGCAGGGACCACCACCTTTTGATTGCAATTAGCTGTGCCATGGCAGGAATCTCCATCTCCTGTCTGTCCCCTTCCACCTGCACATCCTGCAGGGAAGTACCGAAATCCAGCACTTGGCTCTGCAATTCCCCAACACCCATGCTCCAAGTACACACCTCTGCTTCTCTGCCTCTGTTTTTTCCTCGGCCCATTGCCTGTTCATGCCCCTTCACCCATCTTCTCCCCCTCCTCCAACAGTAGCACTGCGGGTCCATCCCTCACCTGTGAGCCAGCACCCACACACAGCCGCTTCTCTCCAAACACTTCAAAACCGAGTGTGTGTCCCAGAGAGTGGCGATAAATAAATAAATAAATGTTGTTTGTAAATGTTGATCCCGCTAGATGAAGTTTGTTTACTATTTAATATTTAAAGATGCTAATTAAGTCTCTGAATAAATAAATCTACGTTACCCGTGCCTTTTGGAAGGCAGGGATCCTTCCCCCAGGGCCAGGGAAGCTCAGAGCACGGTGGTGCTGGGCAGCCTGTCTGGGGCTGAGGACTAGCCTGGGGCAAAGCCTGAGGTTCCCACCACCATCCCTGCTGGAAGGGAGAACTTATCTGAACACAGAGCAACACCAGGCGCAGCTCGGGCTGGGGCTATCAGGGACATCAGCCACCTAGACCTGGAGGAGAGCACAGGCAGCGCAAGGCACAGGGAGGAGCATTTCCAGGCAGTTGCCCAAAGCAGTACCTCTCAGCCCTGAGATGAAATCTCAGCTACAACCAACGAGCCAAAGGCTTGTGCTCCCGAGAGCCAAAGGATCAACCCACAAAGCACTGGGGGGACCCAAAGATGGGCAGAAGCACACATCACCGCAGCCCACCACCAAGCAGGCAGCCAGGGCCGCTCCAGCAACCAGCTACAGGCACCCACATCTCTCCCAGCTGCCCAGAGCCAGGGCAGGCAACCCACACAGCTTCATGCCCGAGAGCATCCCCACTTCAGCTCCTCTTCCCAAAACGCTACCACAGCATCTTGCAAGGAGCACTGCAACTGCCTCCCTCACCCACGAACCCTAACATCCCTCAGTGCCCACACCTCAGCTCTCCCACCAGACACCTCTTCAGCCTCATTAGGCTCTGCCTCTCCCAAATCGGCTCCAGCTGCACCACACAGTTTGCCATTGACCCCCAGGGTGCCAGGCCCTGCACAGGTCCTTGCTGTAGAGGCTCCCTCCCTGCCCAGCCAGCATCCCTATGCAACACTGGTGCCCTTTATGCACTCCTCGAGCTCAGTCTTGGCTCTGATGCTCCCAAGGAGCATTTTCGGCACCTGCCTCAACCTGAAATGAGGGGTACAGCACTTTCCAAGGGAGCACCAGGCTGCTGCTCTGATGCTGACCCCGTTCTGTGCTACTCCGCCCTTCCCGGCTGCAGAACCTGGGGCAGCCCACCAGACAGCTGGCAGTACAGATGTGGCCAGAGCCCACATGAGGCTTAAACTAGGAAACACCCCCAGTAACACTCAGCTCCTCTGAACAGGCACAGGGTGAGTCCCAGGAGGACAGGGATGCCCTCATTGGGCTGGGGAGCTGGGAACATGCAGAATCCATGACCCTGTGTCCCCCCTGAACTTTGCTTGTTCCCCAGGCTGCTCAGCAGCAGTCACCAAGTGACTTGATGGCTTTCAGTTCACTTGTTCTGGGATATAATTTGGCTGGGAGAGCACAGGCAAGACAGAAGACAGACAAAACCAGGGCCCACACCAATGCCCCAGGAGCACCCAGCCACGTCCCAAGAGGTTTGGGGGACAAGAGAACTTTCCAGCCACACAAGTCACAGAGCTCCTCAGAGGCAATCCCATCTGTACCAGGATGGAGACAAGGGATACCCAAGCTGGTCTTGCCTGCCTGGATTAGAAGCAGGCAGGAGGAGGACTGTGATCCAGGACAAGGGCAGGCAGCCCAAGGGAACAGTCACACAGCTGCATCACAGACTGCAGAGCCAGCACTCCTGGTTCCCAACCCAGGTCACTGCACAGCATTTCCATGGAGAGCATGGGATGGGGGATGAGGCAAGAGCTGCTCCCAGAGTAGAAGGAAGGTCAGCAGCTGGAGGCACCCAGGCTCTCCCTCATGTGGCTTCATGTCCCAGCAGGGTCAAGAGTTAGAACCTGGCATCACTGCAGCTCAGCTGAGCACTCATGTTCCTAATTTATCCTGGCAAGACCCTGAGCACGCAGGGTCCTCAGCAACACTCCGATTCCCAGCATCTGTTTGCGCATTTCCACATTAACATTTCCTAGTGGGAACCACCTGGGGATTGCTCAGGGAAAGCTAGTTAAGGGACAGCCTTGCAGAGCCCAGGAGGATGGGGACTTCACCCCTCTCACACCTGCTCCTACCCACTTCTTCATCCCCCAGGGAGCGCATGCAGCAGCCAGCAAAGGCACCAGTGTCCTGTGCCCTCCACAGCACAACTGAGCCCAGCACGGAGCCACAGAAGGGCTTCAGGGAAGGGGCTGCACAGGGGACAGCACCTGGGCTCCCTGCACCCTTCCCTGGAGCCCTGGCATCCCAAGTCATCACCACAACAAGGACCGAGGTCAAGGAGAAGCACCCCAAGCTACCCATCTGTGCTATCACACCATCACACTCACCTGGGAATCCTTCCTGACCTCTCCGCTCCACTGCTGGGACTTAAGCTTTTAATTAAAAAAGCAGTTTTCCTTTCCATTTAGGCAGATCAGAACTGGGAGAAGGGGAAAGTGGGGGTGATGGCACATACTGGAGGGAGGTACAGGATGGAGACAGTCACTAATAGGCTCCATTATCCCCACACCAGAGCACTGGGTGGCAGCTGGAGGAAAAGCTGGCTGCACTCATGGTTCTGGCTTCTCCTTCGGCTCCCCAACTGCTACATCACATGAAAACAAGCTAAAAATACAGCACGTATTTTCCTGGTGCTATTCTTCCAGGCAAGCAGGTGCCAGGTCTCACACAGAGGGGGACAGGGCAGGACCCCCAGCCCTATGGGGTCTGGAAACACTGCACAGGGTGGTTACATGGAGGATGGAGATGCACAGGGGGACATGCAGCAGGGCTAGCGGAGAAGCCCTGCTAGCTGGGCACTGACTCCAATGCAGCCTTCCAGGGGGAGTCCAGAGAGAGTTTAATCTCCCTTCCTTCAAATGAAGTCCAGGCCCTGAGCAGTATCACAGCTCTAACCTAGGTCCACCAGCCGCGCCCCAACACATACCTAGCCAAAGGTCACCCCTGCCATGATGCTGGGGACCCATTTGCTGTTGCATTGCAGGAGCGCTGGGTGTCACAGCCCTTCCACCACGATGTCAACATATGGCAATAGCCAGCAGGGAGATAACCAGTCTATCTTTGGCCCAGCTACCAGGGAGGATGACACACCTCCCCGGAGCCACACGGGTCACAACCAGCTTCCTACCACCACTCGCCCTTGCCCTATCTCACATTAGGCTCTTCTCAGCCTCCCCCTCTTGGGGAAGGACACATGGGCTCTTTAGCCCTCCAACCTCCACCCAACCCATGCAGCAGAGAGTTAATCAAAGGAGCAAAAAGCATTGCACCTATCCTGGAGCCCTCCAGAGACAGCTCTTAGCCTGTGCCCTTTTGCCCCGGGATTTATCCCCGATAAATTTCGGGATTTTCTGGGGACATTTCTTACGGCTACTAGATAAAACAGGACCAATGTAACACCCATGTTCACATCTCCCTTCACGCTTGGCCTGTCTTTAAACCCTGGCCGATGCCAGGCTGAAGGGTCTCCAGCCCCTCTGAGCTGCTTGCGGGCCAGTTGCGCCATTCTCTGTGCCTCAGTTTCCCCATCCATAAACTGGGCAGAGCTGATAGGGGCTTCCTCGCAGGCGGTGCACAGATGGCAGCACACCGCCCTGGCCCTCAGCAGGCACCTCTTGCCCAGAAACGCCTTCCCACAGCACCAGCTCCGGCCGAATCAACATCTTCCAAAAAGCTGCAAACCACCTCAGTTCACAGACGGTTGTGGCTGTCTCGCTCACAGCGCTGGTGCCAGAGCTATCGGTAAGCGGGGGTGCACAGACCGCACCCCACCCACCCCCCGCAGCAGCAGAGGGGAGAAAGCCGTGACCCAGCAACCCGCTCGGATCGCAGGGGACCACCCGACAGGACGGGGTGCCCACCCAGGATGCTAAGCTCGGGCGCAGCTGGGTGCTCCCGAGGGGTCCAGCAGCACGGGTACCCCAAGGCAAAGGCTCTTCCCCCGCACAGCGCCCACCGGCACGCCAGCAACACAAGCGGCGACGTGAT
>JAVJGJ010000060.1:11694563-11716337 GCA_035590215.1 Microhierax caerulescens
CTGACGGGCCATGGGCCACCAGCCACCAGCTGGGCATGGCCACGGGGCCCTTACTGGTCACGGGGCACTTACTGGCCATGGGGCACCAGCCACTAACTGGGCATGGCCACGGGGCCCTTACTGGTCACGGGGCACTTACTGGCCATGGGGCACCAGCCACCAGCTGCTCACTGGCCACAGGCCACTGGCCACTCACTGGCCACAGAGCACGAACTACTCACCAGCCACTGGCCACTCAACAGACACGGGGCACCAGCCACCAGCTGGTCACCACCCCAGGTCACCGGCCACCAACTGCCCACCAGCCACAGGTCACCGGCCACTGGCTGCTCACTGGGCCCTGGGGCACTGGCCACCAGCAGTTCACTGGCCACAGGGGACCAGCCACCAGCTGCCCACCAGCCACAGGGCACCGGCCACCGGCCACCAGCTACTCACCCGGCCCCGGGGCAACCACCCCGCACCCTGGGAGAGCCACGGTGGCACCGGGGGACGGGAGAGCGAGCGATCGCCGTGGACTTTCTGGTCTTTTTAATAGCTGAAAACGTTACAGGGCTCGGGGGAGCCACGGCCCCAGTGCTGCCCCCCCCCAGGACACAGCCCCAGCACGGGGGGGCCGTGTCCACGCACCAGGCTCCGGGGGCAGCAGCCCAAACCCCAACGGGAGGCTTTACCGACACCCCTCCGTGCGGCGGGTGCTGGACTGAGGCACGAAGCCCCGGCAGGGGGGTCACCACACCGCCAGCCCCCTGCCCCCAGCAGACAAGGGCCCCTACCACTGTCCACAGGCTGGGGGCCGGGGGGGTCTGCCCTTCATCCTTCTCATCCTCCCCCGTCCCCCAGGGGCTCAGTTTCACGTGGGGGTCACAGTCCGGCCGGTTGCCCCGGCCCCCTCCCCCACCGGCAGTGTGGCCCCCCGCTTTGGGAGGGTCAGTGGGGCATGGCTGTTATCCTCATGCTCTGGGAGGCGATGGGGTACGTCACCATGGGGGTGGTGGCATGGCTCATGGTGATCCCCCCCAGCGGCTGTGCCATGGAGACGGCCACCGGTGCCACCGAGACGGCCACTGGCGCCATGGAGACAGGGGGGGCCATGCCCTGCGCGATGGTCTGGGCCAAGGCGGCCGAAAGCGGGGTGATTTCGGGGTTCATGGGGGGAGCGGCGTTGGCAGGGGGAGCCGCCTGGGCTCCGGCAGGAGCTACCAAATCCTGTTGGGATACGGGCCGGGGCTGGAGGGCCTGGCTGCTGAGCGTGGTGTGCGTCTGGGCGATGCTGTGGTTGTAGTTGGTGACGGTGCCCACGGTGGGGGCCAGAGTCTGCTCGGTGGCGGTGGCGGTGGAGCTCAGCGTCATCACCTTGGCCTGGTTGCGGAACTGGGCGTTCTGCTCCAGCAGCACCTCGTTGGTGGCCAACAGGTTGTTCACCTGCTTCTTGAGATCCTCCACGCGCTTGCGCAGCATGATGTTCTCCTCCTCCAGCAGCCGGTACTCCACCGTCCGCGGGCTGGCGAAGCTGTACTCGTAGGTCTCAAAGTGCAGCCCGTCCACCCGCCGCCGCTTCAGCACGGGGTCGTGGTCGTCGTAGCGGTCGGGGTCGTAGATGGCATCGTAGGGGTCGTAGCGGCGGCCGGCCGGGACGATGCCCTGCTCACGGGCCGCCATGCCCCGCGCCTCATACTCGTAGTCCCGCTGCAGGTGCTGGAACTTGCATTTGGCACCCCGCTGGCAGTCGCCCTTCAAGAAGTCCCGGCAGATGGGCACCTCCTCCTTGCTGTTGGGCAGGTCGGCGGGCGAGAGGCCCAGCCCGGCGGCCACCTTCTGCCGCAGGCGCGGGGGCAGCTCCCCCGTCTTCTTGTAGCAGTCCTCGTCCTCCTTGGTGCCGTGGATGAAGCGGCAGTTGAGACGGACGCACTCCTTGTTCTGAAAGTCGTGGCAGAAGATGAACTCGTTCTTGCGCACGCCCAGGTTGGTGACCTCGCTGATGTCGGGGTGGCGGAAGCGGCAGCGCTTGCCTCGCTTGCAGACGTTGCGCAGGAAATCACGACAGATGTCGTCGGCATTGGCACCCACCTCATCGCCGCTGTTGCCGTTGTAGCTGTCACGGTCGGGCATCTTCGCCACCGCCGCCGCGGGGCTCCGGGCACTGCAGGAGAGAGGGAGGGGGGTGAGGGAGGGAAGCGGGAGCAGCTCCCCGGGACCGACGTGGGGGGAAGCACCTGCCCCAGGGCACGGGCCCAGCCCCACACAGACCCCGCTGACCCTGCCCGGTGCCAGCGCCGCCGCGACCCCCCGAGCCGCTGGAGAAGAGGGGCCCGGACAGACCCTCACGGCCGCTCCCCGGGGCTGCCGGTGCCGTTCACCGCGGGCGGTCCGGGCCGGCTGGAGGGCCCCGGGAGGGGCTGGACCCCCGTGTGAACGGCTGACGGCCAGTGACAGCCCCTCCGGGTCGCACCGGGAAGGTGGAGGGGGCCCTCCCCCCCCGCCGGGTCGCCATAGCACCCGGTCCGCAGGCCCGCGGCAGGCCCGGCGCCGGGGCCTGGCTCAGGCGCGGGCGGCCCCCGCGGGGGACTCGGCCGGGGGCTGCGGCACACGCGCGGAGCTGCTCATTCGCAAGCGCTCCCGCAAAAATAGCCTCTACCCGCAGCAGCCTGGCGGCGCTGGGCGATGAGGAGGAGGAACAGCCTGCTGCCGCCGTAGTGCCGGTCATGTGTGCGTGGCCCCCCCACCGGGACCTGGAGCTCCTCGCCAGGGGGTGGGTGTGTGTGGGGGGTTGCTGGTCCTCATCTCTTCCTGCGGGGCACAAAATGCCTGCGGCACCCAGCACCACACACGAAGTGCAGCCTCTGAACAAGCAACTGGCCCCCCGGTGGGTTTGCTGCGCACCCACCCCTTGGTGCCGAGGGGAGACCAGAGCCCACAGGCTGCTGCCAGACACCTGCCAAACCCCCCACTGCAGGAAACCCAAAGCTCAAAATTGCACGGTACCCAGTAAATAATATACTGGGTCACAAGCGTTATCGACACCCACTTTTGGAAGCCTGGCAGGCTCTGGTTCACTGCCCGCTTGACCACAGCCCCCCTTGAATGGGATGCACCAAATCCAAGCACAAACTCTTGGGCAACACCTGGCATGGGCACTGCATTGAACAGGACAAGCCAGCGGGCCAGGGTGGCACTGGGCAACATCACCGAGCACAACCTACCTGCAGGGCTCGCCAGGGGTGACCCCATGGGACACCCCATGGCCTCTTTGGGGGGCTCACTGAAGTGCTGGGTGCATGGATGGTCACAGGCCTTTGGGAGACCATGAGCAGCCTCATGCCAAAGCATATGAAGGTGTCACCCCGACAGGGTGTTGGGTTGATGGGGTAGAGCTTTCCTTAACCAAGATCTACAAAAGCTCCCTAACCCAAGGCAACCCTCTCTGAGCCTCCAAGGGCAGCAAGGCAGGTTCTTCCTCAATCTCTTGCCCTCCATCTCCACTTCTTCTCTCCATGAAACACCTGTCCTAGACCCAAAGCATCCCCATCTCACCTCTCCAAGACCAAGGAGACAACCCAGCAGGCAGAGCTGACTTAGACCTCCCCAAACCCTGCAGGACACGAGGGCTGGGGAGATGTCACATGCACCCTCAAACCATCCAGGTCAGCAGTTTCTCTGGTCTGGGAAGCAGCTCAGACTCCACATTCAGCTCAGAAAAAGCCTGGGAAGTCCTGGCAGACACCAAAATTGTTTTGTCCCCACAGAAATAGCTGGAGTGGACCCACAGCAGATCCAGACAATGCAGGCATGGCTGCAGATCCCAGTGGGATCAGGCACAAGGAGGGCAGAGACACCAGCAGACTCTGAAAAGGCAGGTGACAACCCAGCAGGAATCCTGTGTCCCAGACAGAGTGGGGCTGTAACTCTTAGGTGCTTGGTGTCTTCTGCTCAGTGTTAGCCCAGCCACTGCTGGGAAAGCCAAGCTGAGACCTGGCCTTGATGGCCAGCACCTCCAAAAAACACCTTTTATAGCCCATCTACCCCAGATCCTTCTGCTCTGTCCCTGAGCATAGCCTGAAGGGCTGCAAAAGCACTGGAGATCCCAGACATCACCTGTGCCAGGAAAGTGCCTCCCTGCAGGACAGGTCAGCAGGGAGAAAGGCCACAAGAGCAGGACAAGGAGCCAGCAGCCAGCCCAGGGTGCTCCTGGTGCAAGTTCAGCAGGAACTTTGGTGCACAAGGCAGCACCCGCCACGGACCCAATCCCCTAATGCAAGTGGGGCAATATGGGAACACAGTCAGGACCAGTGCTCCTGGCCTAAAGTACCTCTAGAGCATCAAGACCATATCTCAGCCCACCCTCTTGTCCCAGATATCTCTGCACCCTCTTCTGTCCTCACAGCCTCATGCTGCATCAGCCTCCCCTATCCCAAACAATCTTCGGGACAGCCGCTTTGCGTAAACAAGAGCCCTGCAAAACAAAGCTGGATTGAATCGGGGACCTTTTGAATGGTCTCTGCAGCGGCCAATGCTGCTGGGACCAGGAGATGAGAGGAACGACAGGATAAGAAGCTTTGGGAACACAGAGCCCTTCATCTCCGGAGAGCAGTAGTACACAAGGCACGCTGGGCATGCTGTGGCTAAGTCAGAAAGGGGAAAAGTTTGTGCCCTGTTGTCTGAAGCAGAGCAATCACCAGCCTGAACATCACAGCAGCCCCTTTCCTGGCTGTTCGGGTCACCAAAGCAAGTTCTGCTTCACCCAGCCCTTCCAGGAAGATGCTCGCCTTTTCTTTCTTCCCTCCTTCCCAGACGCAGGCACACGTGGCCATCACCAGCGCCTCAGCTCTCCCCACACTGGCAGTGAAGGGGTGCTACCATTCTGAGCACCCCACGCTCTCCCAGCTCCTACTGCAGTGAGTGGGGGCTGCCTGCTGCTCACCCCCCACAGTGCCTGGCTCTGACGTGGCTCTCCCACCCCCAGCCAGGCCCACGGGATGGGGATGGAGCGGATGCTGCTATGGGCTGGTGGGACAGCCCAGTAGGAAGGGACAGGGCTGCTCCTCTTGGCCATGGAGGGGGCAAAATGCTTTCCCTTGGCCTGCAAGTGACACCGCGAAATCCCACATCCCACCTGTGTGCTCCCCAGTGACGCCCGTCCTCCTGGGTTGCTCCGAGTTCATCTCACCTTGTTGAAGGCAGCTACAACCTACACAGATAAATCCTGCAAATCCACCCACCAAGAGTCTTTTACCACGAGAACCCCCATCCTCTCCTGGTGAGGCTGGGTAAGAAAGCAAGTCTCTATATACCAGGTACACATCCCTACCTCGAGGGAGCCCAGAGGTGACAAACGAAGGCCACCGCCGCCTGCCTGGCAGCATCTCTGCAGTGCCATAGCAACAGCTGAGAAGTAGGGAGGCCCAGATGGCAAACTCCTCCATCTGTCCTTCCCCATGCGCCACGCCGGCGCACGCAGGCGCTGCCCACGCTGCCAGAAGGGTAACTCCCCAGCCCGCCCCTGGCACGCGGCGCCCGCCGTCATCCCAACATGCAGTGGCACAGGAGAGCCCAGCTGCCAGCCAGACCCCTGCGGTGCCATGGATGGGGACCCAGAGTGGAAAACACCCTGGTTGCTCGGTACACGAGGGCAGAAGGGGTTCTGCACCACAGGACCCCCAGAACCAAAGTTCTCCCGGTGCATCTGGTCTTTTTAGGGAGGTCTCGCAAGGTATGGAGCCCTGTGCCACAGGGGTGAGGCTGGGTGAGGGGAAGCTCGAGCATCTCTACAAGTCACACCTGGCTGGGGGCACAGCTAAGGCTACCCAGCTGCCTGAGGAAAAGCAGTGGCACCAACACACCCAGCCCCATGGTGGTCCTCTCCCCAAATCAGGAAGGGGGAAGGCCAGCAACATGACTCCAAACTGGAACCAACTCAGCCAGGGTCCAAGCTGGCCCCACAGTTCACCAGAACCCTTGGCAGCCCTCACAGGGATGTCTGTGTGCAGAGCTGCATCCCCAGGGATGCGATCTGAAATTGGATATATTTTTGGGCAGGCTGGGAAAGGGCAGAGGAACATCAGCCAACCCAAGCCTTCTCCATCTCAGGGTAGGAACCTCCTGTCCTTCCTCTGCTTCACTATGAACCTGGCACTGTCTGGATTTGCATGAAGGTTGTGTGCCAACATCCCCACCAACCCAGCCAGGGCAGGAGCCACCCAACTCTGACTGCAGCTGCTCTGCTCTCACCAAAAGGAGGATGGGTGGGAAACCAGAAACAGCAGCAATTGGAGTGAAGGCTATTCATTTGAGAGCTACAATGGGAGGCTTGATGATGGGGTACCACACTATGGGCACCCACAGGGCTGGCCTGCCCTGCCTGCCTCTGTGGGCAGTGCCACAGGCTGGGTATCTCCTGTCCTCCTGCCATCCTTGCCTCAGGGGTCTCATCAGCCACTGAGGTGTGAAATAACCCAAAGCTCTTGCTGGCTTGGCCCCCAATGCTGAGGGGACTGGCCTGGCTGGGCTGGCATGGAGGGGCCTCTGCCCTGGCTCAAGGGAGTACGGTGGATAAGCCCTCCAATCGGCTGACACCGCTTTCCTTTCTCCAGCCCTCCAAATGGGCCCTGGCATCCTTTCATCAGTGCCACCCGAAGCTCTGATTGCAAAACTGAGCGCATCTTTCAGACACGAATAAGGCCCTGCTTGGCCCCAGGGTGGCTTCACCACACCACATCCCACCTACATTTTCACCAGCAGCAGGATGGAGCAGAGACCACCACTTTCCCCAGGGCCTGCAGAAAGGACCTGGCTGGAGCATCTCACCCCCCAGCCATAGGGACAGAGCTAAGCCTCCCTTGTTAACCCCCACACCCAGTGGGAGAAGGTGTTTTGCCCACTCACTGCCCACAAACGAGGCAAACTGCCTAACGAAACCAGGCCCCCAGTGAGCGTGGCGAGCAGGTGCCCAGCTGAATCAGACGTGCACACCAAGAGTGATTCAGTGATGACCAGGCTGGATTGCGATGCGCCCCTCACCCCAGCACCCACAATGCAGGGGCTGGCAAGGAGAGGCCTGACATCAGCCTGGAAGGATGCGGGACCTGACACCTCCCATGCGAAAACACGAATGTGGGTTCAACCCTGGCTCCCAGCAGTGGCCCCTTTCCCAGGAAATGGCCCCACCACACAAACTATTCCTCTGCTCCCGTAAGTATCCCCTACGAACCACTGCTGTCTTCCCAGTAAGCACAGAGCCCTGGGGAAAGTTTTCACCCATGCTCAGCCTCAGCCCCTCCCAGCATTTTGGGGTTCGCCCCTGTCCTGTGCCTCAGCCCCCCAAACCCAAGGAGGGAGGCGCAGGGCCAGCAGCGATGCAGGGGATGAGGAAACGTGCTTTGCTCTGTGTGGAGCAGAGATGCATACAAATTCCAGCAAAAACTGGCACCTTCTCCTCCTTCCCCAACTTAAGAAAAGCTCCTCTCCAAAAAAATACCCAACATCTCTGTTTCTAGAGTTGTCCATTTCTCTTTTTTTTTAGCCTCTCTTTACAGACTGCTTTCAGCATTTTTCAATTTCAAAGCAGTAAAGACGTTTTCTGGGCACAAAGGGCTCACATAATACTACCTCTCACAGCAGTTCAGATGTATGTGCATCTGACAACGCACGCTCGCTTACACTGGTGGGCTTCCAAACCCTTCGCAGCCTTTACTGCCGCTCCCCGCCCCACAAAGGGTTAAAACCAAACCACAACAAACAGCAAGCACAGGAAAAAAAACCCACGAGTTTCTCCGACTTCTCAAGCATCACCCATTTCCCTCTGGCATTGCCCAGAAAACACTCCAGCACCGAGATGCAGGTTAAATATAGGGCAATTGGAAAGAGAGCGCTGCATGAGTTTCCCCGTTTACTTTCCCCATTCCTGCTGGGTTTGCAGAGGTTTGCTAGTGAGGTGAAGGGAGAGCTGGGAGTTCAGGGTCAGTGGTACCTGCTGAAAACCTGCTTGGGCATCGCATGAACCTGTAAGCAAGTGGGGAAAGCGGCTCCCATCATCTTTACCCAGCAAAGGTGACGGGCAGAGCTGCGAAAAAGGCACTGCAATTACTCCATGGCTCTGCTGCAATTGCACTGTGACCAAATAAAACAGCCTCAGGAAAAGACCCAGCAAAGCCCTCTCCCTCCATGCAACTGTGCCATCGAGGTAGCAAATAAATAAATAAATAACCCTCCATTATTCATTTCAAACCTTGCTGCATTTAACTGCCAGAATAAAGGATTCCACCTCTTCCCTGCTCAACTCCCACTGGCAACTTGCTCTGGGGGCTACATTTCCCTAAATGCTCACATTTCAATTAGCATTAGAATAATGAAATGGCTCAGAGTTCATCTCACTCAAAAATGTACTGGAAAATAAAGAGCAGAGATTGGAAGCAATGAGGATTATTTTTTTTTCCGCGCACACACACACAGCATGATGGATTCAGGAGAAGGAAATATATTCCTTTCTCGACTCCACGTTGATGAGATTAACATAGGCTTTGCTAACTGCCTCTCCAAACAAGGATAATGCAACTTCAAGTTGATTTTCCAGATAAACAAGCATGCAAACAAACGCAAAGTGCTCAACTAAAAATATCTCCTTGCTCCGATGCTTCTCCCCACCGTCACCACCCCGAGACGAAAACATGCAAATCCTATTGCAGCACCACGGCGAGTTGCAAAATTATAACAATGCGAGTTAAATAAACTACTTAAGGGACATCTCACTGTCCTGTTTATTTTATTTTTTCCCCTCCCCTTAAAAAGGCGAAACCGCAGATCCCCAGATACACTCAGCCAGGGCAGGGCAGGCAGCATTTTCTGTTGTGGGGATGAAAAAAAAAAAAATACGACATTCTAACCGGATCCAAAGTCTCGAAAAAGCCCAAGCGGCACAGAACTTGCTTTTCTTGCCCAATTTGGGTAAATATGTGGTTGTATGTGGCTGTGGCGTCCCCCCTCCCCTTGCAGGAGCAGTTAAAGGAAGCAGCAGCTTTAGCATCTTCGCCTGCTGCTCTCTCTCCTGCTATGGAATCGGATCTCATTGACTTTACTCCTCTTAAGCCTCGGCCAAACTGTTGCTGGGCTTTTTAATTTTTGTGAGGGGGGATGGGGTAAGGGGGAAAAGGCGGATCTGCGTCCTCCGCACGGGCAGCCGGGCTGAGCTCCGCCAGGCAGCGCGGCAGTGCCGAGGGCACCTGAGCCCTGCACAGCCCGGCCAGCCCGCCCCGGGGGGGGACGGCGCCCCAGGGGCACCCCACTTACATGGAAGTGATGTTCCTTGAGATGTCCGTGATATTGATGCTCGTGTTGCCATTGCTGCTGCCTGAATCCTGCCCTTCCAAGAGAGGGAAGAGGTTCCCATCATCCGGCTTCTTGCAATTGATGTCTGTCTTGCTGCAAAGACAATTAGCAGGGCAAGCCAGCACCGAAAGCAGATAGTCTCCCCAAATGCTCCAGAGCAAAAATACCCTCCAGAAAGTGCACTTGGTAGGGCAAAGAGAGACATCCATCTCCGATTGCTGCTTCTAAAAAAGAGGAGGAGGAGGAAAGGGGGGATGGAGGGAGGGGAAGGGGGGGAAAGGGGGGAAGGAAACAAAGACAGAGGGAGAAAAGAAAAAAAAAACCACACACAACAAAACCTCAAGCGATCAGATGCAAAAATCCTCCAGCAGATGAAATCATGCTGGCAGCTGGCTCGGAGAGGCTGTAATTCCCGCTAGGGCAGCGGCAGCGGGCGGGGATGCATGTTGGCCCGGCCGCCCTGCGCCCGCCGCCCGCCGCTCCCCGCCAGCCGCTCCGGAGGAGTGCAACGGGAGGCTGGGGAGGCAGCCGGGGAAATAAATAAATAACGAAAACGGTGCGAAAGTCACCAAGTCCCACCTACTGGGCAGAATTAAAATTGACACACCTGCAAAAAAAACACACAGAGGGAGAGGAGGAGGAGGAGGAGAAGGAGGAGGAGGAGGGGGCGACCTCCCCTTCCCATCGCTTCCCTCCCCCGGCCTGGCCAGCCCTGCTGCGGCGGGCACAAAAAGCAGGGGGGGAGGAGGAGGAGGAAGGCTTGCAAAGCTAGCCGGGCTCTGCAATAAAAAGGATTCCCCACCCCCCTCCCTCGCCGTTAAAATCAACCTAGGGGAGGGGGGAGAGAGAGGGGAAAAACCCACCCCCGGCACTGCTGGAGCCCCAGCTCAGCCCCGCCAGCAGAGGAAAAGTTGCAGCTGGGGTTAAATTTGTGCTGGGGGGAGAGCAGAGGGGCTCTGGCTCGGCTCCTGCTTTCTCAGGCTCTTTCGGCTTTTGGAGGAGGACGATGCTGTCTTTCGCTTGGTTGTGGGGTGGGTTCACATACACCCCCACCCCCCCGCCTGCAATCCGGACGCAAGGGTGGAGAGGAAAGAAAGATTAAACTGAAGTGGAAGAGAATGAAAACCAGTGTGGATTACAGCAATTAATTTTTTTTTTTCTTTAGACGAGCCTAGCGAGAGGCAGATCAGACGGCTGGGTGGGAGAAGAGACTGGAGAGCACCCAGGAAGGACTTTCTAGAAAAGACATACATGCACCCCCCGCCACTACCACCCCACCCCCCCCTCCAAAATGCAACGGGGACTCTGCCAGGAAGTGCAAGCAGGAGCACCCAGGGTCGCGGCTCCCGTCCTCCTTCCCCTGGCTTCCCCCTTCTCTCCTGCAGCAGATTCTGCAATCAGACATGCAAAAAAAAAAAAAAAAAATCCTGAAAGAGGAAGACTGAAGTGTTGAAAAGGCTGAGCTCAGAGCGCCGAAATGGCATCAGGAGAGCAGTGAGTGCGAGCTGAACAGCAGAGCGAATTAAGATGCATGGTGCATTTTTGGCAAGCACAAACCCAAGCAGATCAGAGCTCTGCTTAATTTGCTCTGCTTTTCTACAGCGCTTTTCTGCATGCTTCCCCCCCACCCCTCCCTCCCACCCCCCATCGTTTCATCTCTGCTCCTCCACACGGAGACACTGTGATAAAGGGAAGGTGCTGCAGGCAGGATCGTGGGTGAAGGGAGGAATTACAGGTGCAGGACTCCACAAATATTTCAAGGGTCTGCTTCTGCCAGGCACAGGGCTTTGCATGGGGAGAAGGGACAAAGCTGAACCAACACCTCCAGGCTCTGTTGTGCACCCCAAATCATCCTAGTCCAAAAGGGGCAACAGGATTTGGGGGTAAGAAGGGAGGAGGGGGCACAGGAAAAAAAAAAAAAGCAGCTGCTGCAGGGAGGATTTGCAAGCACAATTCATGCCCCCATACCCCTCAGTGGGGAGCAGGCTGCTCAGAGCCAATGCTCACAGGAGCCCACCCCAGCGGAGCACAAGCAGGGCTCACGCTTGGGTAACCCCTCACCCATTGCTGCACAGCCTGGGCGCAGGGCCTGGCAACAGCGGTGATGTGCAAGGGGCTGCCCATACCAGAGCATCAGTCCTGATCCCGTGGGAAGCTTCCAGGGTGCCAGGTAGTTTTGCCTGCCAGGACTCCCTAGGGGAAGTGGAGATGCTTGTCTGGTGAATAAATACCGAGGTGGGAGGACTGGCTTCTCCCTGAGCCCCACCTGCTTGCAAATTACTGAAGTGGAACACCTGGATCTAAAGAGGTCACAAGTGCCTGGCACTGCAAGGAAGAGGAGCATGGCAGGGAGGGGGGGGTCCCCACCCCCATAAGAAGTAGGTTCTGCCTTCAGACATCTGTATGGAGACTGTGTCTGCGAAGGCACCACAGAGGAAAACACCCAGGCATATTTTTGATTCCCTGCCTCGGTTTCCCCAAAGACATCAGAGTGATGCTATTCCCGCAGCTCAGCACTGCAACCAGACTGGAGAAGACACTGATGGAGTGCACCACGTCACATGCCCCTGCTGGTGGGGGACACTGGGCACCCCACAATGCCCAGCCAGCATGTGGGTCCATCCCTCAGCAGCACAGGGGATATCACACTACCTGCAAAACCAGTGCATGGGGCAAGACCAGGGCTTCCTTATACTGGAACTGGTGCCAGATCACAGCCTCCTCGTGGCACTTGACATCAATCACATCATTGCCTGCAAAACTGGTGTGAGGCCATCAGCCTGCCCTGGCATGTCACCGCAGGGCTGGTCACAGGGTGGGGACATATTCAGGGGGCACACACCTGCATTGTGGACCCACCACAGTCCCACAGCAAGGCAAGGCTCTCCTCTGGGCAGATCAGTGTTGGGACCTGGGGAAGCCACTGTCACCTGGAGGTGCCAAGCCAGCACCACTTGGCATGGGCATGAGCATCCTGCACCCTCCTCTCCCACCCAGGTGGTGGCCTGCCCTGTGTCCCTCTGTGTCCCAGGGCGTGGGTCCACCCCTGGCCTGGAGCAAAGCACAACTGCTTAAGGAAGCATAAACCCATCCAGAGAGGCTTTTGGGTCCCTCTCTGCAAGCTGAGCCACTCCCACGCTTTGCAGTCTCCTTGCAAGGATGAGATTTAACCCTCAGAAAGTTGGGGAGATCTCAGGTCGGCTGTCCTGGGTGTGGGGGGCGCAGGAGCCCACTCGCCTTCCGACATGCACATCCCACTCTGCCACCCGGTGCCAGGCTGGCCCCACTTCAGCAGCTGATGAGGAGGTTTTATGCCAAGCCACGGCTTCCTCTGCCACTAATAGATAAAGCCTCCACTCGCCGAGGAAACGTGGCCAGGCAAAGCGGGGGAATGGGAGGAGCGGGAGCATCCAGCTGGGTGCCCAGAGGGCAGGCGGAAGGTAGGCAGGAAGAGAAAGAAACGAGAGCGCTGTTCATCCTCCCCATCGCAGGCTGCCAGGGAGATTGGCGAGTTCGCTGGCAGAAGAGACTGCAGCAACAGCAAAGTCCCTGCCACAGAATGCGGACGGGCCACCAACCTTCACCCAGCACCACACCTGGGTGGCTCCTGGTCCTGCTTCCCCCGCTGGCACCCGCCACCCCTCACCGGTCCACAGACAAACAGAAGATGATGCTCAGCGAGGGCATGTCCAGACCCAAAGGGAATGGGAATATTTGGGAGTTGTGGATGGTGGGAATGCACCATCCCTGCCTCCATCCCTCACTCCTATCCCCATGGAAGAGGGAGGCAGGAGCAGGGCATGAGTGATGGGGCTGTCAGAGTGCAGAGATGGTATCTCAAGCAGAGGCCTTGCCGTTATTGCTCTGAGGGATGCTGGCAAATTGCTTTTTCAAGAAGCATCTCCATGAAGGATGAAATCAGTGCCTCCTGCAAGAACTCTGCCCCACAGGGGTTCAGTGGCTGGCTTCTCTCTAGCCTTTGAGAGCCTCCAGAAGTTCCATGGAATGCACTTGGCCGAGACCAAACACCAGTTCCCCTGCAGAGAGGTCTCCATCTCCCCCATCCCAGCTGCCCCCTGCATGGGCACACGAGTTGCTACTCAAACACCCAGCCCAGAAGAAGGAGCAGGCCTGGAAGGTGCCCATGGGGCTCCTGGCCACGAAGAGAGGTGAAGGCAGCTATTCTGTTTGCGTTTCTGCTCTTCCCACCCACACGCTGTCTATCCCTTGGGGACAATCTTCCCTGCTGCCACCTCGCTTCCCAGGTAAAGGCTCCCCAAAGCACTGCTTGTCTCCTGGGGCCAGCAAACATCACAGCCCTTCGGGGCACGACCAGAAAGAGATCTGTGGTCCGATATCTGCTCAGTCATCATAAGCTCCTACGTCCACTCCTGCCTCTGATCTTCGTATTGATCTGGCAGGCCCGCGTTGAGGCATGCACCGCCCTGCTCCCTATTACCAGAACAGCACTCGCCGTTTGCTGAAAATGATGAGCTGACATTTTTCTAGCCCCCCTCTTGTCCAGAAGGATCTGAAAATCTGCCTACAGCAGGGCCACTTTGCGCACCTCTGAAATGCAGCCAGCCCCAGGGTGGGCAGAGCTCCTGCATGCAGCAATGCCAGGCAGCAGCACGGGGTGTGAGCTCTGATGGGAGAGGCACAGAGAAAGGTTTCATCCCTTGTGTTGGGAATTTGGCTGTAGTTTCACATGCCCCTTCGCAGAGATACCCCAGTAAGGGCAATTTTGGAGAGGATTCAGCTTGTGGGGTCAGTGCTTAGGAGCTGCTGCCAGCTTTTGGGGCGGGGGGTGGTCAGGGATGGTTTGGGGGCACAGTATCCCCCGCAGCATCACTGGCACAGGCTGCAGGAGGAAAATAGCAGCCCCCGCAGAGCCAAAAGGCATTTGCCTCTTGCCTGAGCCATGCAGACACACAAGCATCAAAAGTGTTGCTCCCTGAAGCAGAGCTCCTTGTTCCTGTCACCCTGGGAAGAGCTTGGAAGCAGCTTTTGATCTGATGTCCATAGCTTCTCAAGTGCTTGGCAGGAGGAGCCCCTGTGCAGGAGGGAAGGTCGCATCCTGCACACAGGTCAGCCTGGCCCCAGGAACATGCAGCGAGAGGGGGAGGGGGAGGCACGTGGGGCAATCATATTTGGGCAGCAGTAGCTGCGTGATGAAAGGTGAAGGTCCCAGCTGGGGGAGGTGGCTGGAGAGCAGCTGGTGGGAGGAGACTTTAACCTCAGCTTTTTTTGCCCATGCTGTGGGCACAGGGGGACAAGGGCAGGATGATGCTGTTCCAGCAGATGCCCTGTTCATAAACTCTCCGAGGCTGTTAAGAAAGTGTAATGAAAAACATCTAATCAGGAACTGTTTGCGCAAATAAACAGGAGCAAAAAATTCAGGAGAAAGCATATTCAAGTGAGGTCTAAAGAAACATCCCTGTCACGAAGATAACAAATAATGCTGTGCTTGCATTCATCGCCAGGACCTGAACCAGTCTCCCACCTAGGCAGCTCCTGAATTAATGTGTCTAGCCAGGGAAAATGTCTGGTCATGGCTGTAATATCCAAGAGATCCAAGAGATGGTCCAGGGAGGACGCCTGCAATCATAATATAGAAAGACTGGAGGTCTTGGAAAGCCCAAGGAATAGGAAGGAGGAAAATGTGGAGCAGATAATAGCTGCTGTCAAGAAATCAAGGCAGCTCTTTGATCTGCCAGCGATGCTCTGTGCAGAGCTGGTCCACCTCTCACTGAGAGGAAAAAGGAGCAATTCTGAGACCTGGGTGGGGAATCTCTAACAGGGGTGAGACTGCAAAGTCTGAGGGAGGCTGCTGGGAAAGGAGCTGGGGAGGGGGCTGCAAAGGAATCCCAGGAGACACTCAAGATGGCCATGCTGCAGGCAGATAACAGGAATTATAGTCCCAGCATTGTTCCTCCGATGCCCTGCCATCTGCATGTCTCTCGGGGCATTTTACATTCTCAGAGCTGCTTGGCTGTGGGCACTAGTCAGGAAATTCTCAATGTGAATGGTCAGGCCACACAGTCACGGACACAACCCTTACCAGGGCAAAGGAGTGGAAGTCTCCATCATGTTCTCCCGTGATTTTCCCCAAACCAAACCTGTGCTTTCAAAAAGCCCACATTCCTAATTTGGTCTCTGAATGTGCAGGTGGAGCGTATAGGACTGCAGAGGGGTCAGAGAGGGCCTGGAATGTCCCACAATGCAGGACCTCAGCATAAAAAAAATTTACAATGAACCAATACATACCCCCCCCCCAAAAAAAAAAAAAGCTTATTTTCAACCATGTTTTTCAGAACAAAAGCAAGAGTGATGTCCATGCCAAGCCCTGTTTTCCTGCATTGCAGTGCACTATCCAAGTGTCCCTGTGCTCCAGCTGGGCACCCGCACCCATGGCAGCATCCCTCCCGTGTGGCTCACAGAAGCTCAGGCTGCTGCTGGGATGCTGGGGAGGAAACTGTGCAAAAGGAACAGTGGCTGTGACACACGCCTCATCGGAGAGGTAGCAACACTTATCTTGGGCCCCTACCAGGGCTCCAGGTTGAATCACAACTCACTGGTGAATCAATTCCTCCTCACCCTGAGCTCTTCCTTGCACACGTGCACAGAAACACGCTCCGCAAACCCTGGTCACCCTGTTGAGGAAATTAAATTGCTTTAGAAAAAGCTCCCCAGCCTGTTTATGCCTCCAAATCTTTCACTGATCTTCCTTCTGGGGGTGGGGGGCTCTGTTGGCTTTGGGGGGAGGTGCCAAAGCAGGGTTAAGCAGGGAAGAAACTAATATCACCAACTCTTTGGAAAGTGATTTACCAAAATCTTTTTGTAGGGTGTTGCTCTCCCAAATAAATCCAATGAAGTTGCTCTTATCTACAGCAGGGTAGGGAAGGCAGCTTCTCCCTGGGTGTCGGGGCTCTGATGTTTATAGCCCCATTTCAGCATCATCTGTAACTAATGTGCCTCCCAAGTGCCAGGGGGATGAGGGACTTGTAGCCCCCACAGCTGACTGGGGAGATCACTGTGGTCCCAAAAGGGCACAGTTTCAAAAATCTCTGCTACTTCTCTCATCCCAAGGATGAGTTGAGTCAGCAGCTGTTTGAAATGGTTTCCTGGTCCATCAGGGGAATTACTTAAGACATCTTCCCACCCCATGATGGGTGTGAGACAGCTGGTCCCACCCTCAACCCACCATGCGTGGAGAAATGGCCATACCAAACGCAAAGGGACCATGACCTACAAAGCCTGGCTTAGCCAGGAGCCCCAGGCTGAGTGAGCAGGACCCCAAAATGCTCTGTGCCAGCCACCTCACCCTGCTCTGTAGAATAGCAAGCGAATGCAGGATGCTCCCCCTCTGCAGCTGTTGGCATCTGTGTTTTCATACTTTGATGCTTCTTCAGCATCACCTGAAAGCTGGAGCTCCCAAAGCATAGGGTGACAGGCTGACAGCAGCCCCAGTAGCAGGACCGTGCCCCTGAGCCCTCCTCGTGCTGCCACGCTTGTTTCTCAACATGGCTTTTGCAGACTCATTAACAACCCCACTGATACGAAGCATCTAATCTCTCCCCACCCGGGGATGGCAGCAGCTGGGGCTCAATAGCATAATTGTATTTTGATCCCTTGTGCCAGACTTCCTAGACACATGCTGGGAGTTGATACCACCTTACAGGAGGGGGGCTTGCTATGGGAAACAGCTACCATGATCTCTTCTCATCTGGGGAGAAAAGCAGGGCTAGTAGGGGAGCTCTGGTTTTGGCTCTGCAGGGAAGCCCTTCACCACTCCCACCTGGCTGGGCTAATGGGGTTTAACCTGGGAGACCCTGGGGCACATAGGTGGTCTGGTGGGGATGGAAGGATGTTGCCCTCAAGCTAGGGCATGTGGTCCCCAGGTCACCCCTTTAACACTGCCCTCAGCCCCCATTGAGCTGCAAGGAGAACCGAAGGCAGGAGCCTGGTGTGTGAGCTGTGGCAAACACCCTGCCAAAGCATCTGCAGTAAACAAATCAATAACTCTGGGAGGATGTACATTAGCCTTTGAACACACTCCAGGTAGAGCTTATTTTAGCCCTTCCAAGGAAAGCATGTAGGGTGAGCAAAGGTGGGGGGACAAAAGGGCCAAGGGGCTGCAGAAGGATGAGGTGGGGGTTAGAAATGAAGATGGAGAATTGGGAGGAGGAGAGGGAGATTTCTCAGGCAGGCAAGTTGCAGGATTAGGGATGTGTGTGGGAAGCAGCCAGCTGGGCGAACCACTGGGGGGCTAAGGAGAAGGGGGATGCGAGTATTTGCAGGGGCTGGAGCTGGTGCACATGAGCATGCCTGCAGGTGTGATGGGCACAAAGTCCACATGCTAGAGCTGAGAAGTGGGGATGTGCCATGAAAGATCATTATGGAAGAGCTGTGCGGAGAGAGTACATCACCAGTGGCTCAGTCCCCCACCCCTTCCCATGCCTGGCAGGTGAAATCCCACCCTAAGGTCTTCTGCTCCTCCAGCAATAGTGGTGCTCAGGGCCTGCTCCAGCTCCTGGTGGGCTGGCTAGTGGCCGCTGGCTAGGGGCCAGGTGCTGGATGGAAGAAGTGCTCACCTCAGCCCCAGCCCTTGCACACCATCTAAGGATCACCAAAGGAAGACTGTGCATCATGGATCCATTCAGCTGTGGCTGTTGATGATCCACAGATCGTCAGGTGAACAAAGGGTCTGGACACCTGCACATAAAACAGCTGGGAGGTTTTCTTCTTGAACATGAAGCATTTTTGCTTGCCTACTCCTGCCTGGCTCCTTCTCCAGTCACGTCCCTTGCTAAAGATCATTGCCTTCCAAAAGCAGCCTTACCAATCTCACACACTCACCTGTCCAACGCTCAAGTTGCCAAATCACTTGCCAACCTCCTGTCCAGCAAACTCCAGACCTACAGTCCAAGAAAGCACCCTACTGTGGCAAATGATCTCTCAGGTCATTTGGTTGGTGGCAAGCAGCAGCAGGTCAAGCTCTGAGGTCTCCATGCTCATCTGGGACACACTGCCAGGGTACGAAGGCAGATGAGAACACCAGCAAGCCCTGAAGACGTCTGGGTAGCAGTGCTGTATTCCCCCCTACATTGGCACCTGTGTCATCTCTGCTCTGCCACTTCTAATATCAAGTGGGAAAAGCCAAAGCCCAAAATCTCGCACTGCAGCTACATCTTTGTTCTGCTAAAAGGGGTAAGCCCCCCACAACTTTTATCCCATTGCTTAGCGATTCTCAGCACTGAGCAATTCCCCCTATGACTCCACCAGCCTGAAAAGTGGTTCTCCCATCCTTACAGAGAAGGATCTGGCTGACGTGATTTATGCCTACTGTACATCCGAGCTGGCTTGCCACAAGCCGTTGCATTTGGGCGAGTGCTGGAAACCACAGAGGAGCATCGACTCATGTGAAACACAACCCACCTCAGTGGGATGGGGTCCCCAGAGCCCATCTACCCATTCCCCCTCCCCTGGCTTAGCACCCGCTCCCCCTGCCAGGCAAGGCTGTGGTTTGTGATAGCCAAACGCATCAACAGCTGAGTGCAGCAGCATTAACCAGAGCCCTGCCAGCCCTGCGCCACCCGGGGAGCTGGGGAGGCTCTGGGAGAGCCCTGGGGAGGGATGGAGACAGACTTCTGTCAGCCAGAGGTGCTCAGCCACCCGCTGCAGAGCTTCCAGGGGAGCCTGAGTTGGTCCAAAATAGCAAACACCAGAGAGTTTTCCTCCAGCAAAGAGCTTCCACTATGAAGAGCTGTCAGTGAAACACTTGTGATGCAGTTCAGCTGAGTAAAATAAATAAAAGTGACTAATGACTGATTAAATATTAAAGGATCACTTTATTTTTGCAAATACACAGAACATTGCACACAGCTGAAATCTGGAGATGGCCCCTACAGCTGAAATGACCAAAGGTAGCTAAAATGACACCAGGTTCTTCCTTGTGCTGTAAGGAGGAGTATCTGGATAGAGACCTCTGCTTCCCACCAAGACAGAGGAGGGTCCAGCAGCCATCTCCATCGGCTGCTCATGTGCAGATTATCCAAACAGCACTTCTACAGCCAAGACAGATAAGCTGAGCCTCCAGACCATACTGTGCCAGTCTGACCTGCCTCTGAGTACAGACATTGCTGCGCGAAGCAGGCAGATTCAACAGCAGTTGCTTCATCGTGCTACAGGGCTCCCCTCGCCCCTTCACCTCCCTCAGTGGTATGCCAGAGCCATCTAACCAAGTTAAGATAAATCTTTCCTTCTAGTGCCTATTAACACTGGCTAGAGGGGAGCTCCTTTTCTCACCAGTCCTGCCACAACCCCACACCATTTCAATGGCCCCAGCAGCCCATCCCCATTCATTCCTCTTGGGGAACTCATCCTCGTGGAGGTCTGCCCTCTGCTCGTGGTGCCATTTATCTCCCCACCTGCAGCACAGAGGGATGCTGTGGGTTTGGTGGGTGAGCTCTGCTGGAGAGGATAGAGCAAGCTGTTCTGGGGGTCTGGCAGCTCTGGGTGCTCTGGACCCAGCTCCACCACTCCAAACCTGCAGGGAAAGCAGGTGGAACACACCACCATGGACCAACCCCAGCAGCCTTGCCGCAGGACCCAGGGGTATGCAAGGATGAGCCAGAGGAAAACAAGGGATTTTGTGGTCCAATGCCCAAGTCCCATGGCTCAGACACGGGAGCCCCAGGCTGAGCAGCCAACACACCTCCATGTGGGGGATACACGTGAAGAGCACATGGTCACTTCACAGGCAGTTTGCACTGGGAAGAAGAGACACATTTTGTTATGAAATAATTCCCTTGGCACCAGCTGGTTGGTTGCTCCATCCCCAAAAGCCTGCCAGAGAGGGTCATCCAGATCCAAAACACAACTTCCTTCAGAGTTATTGCAACTAAGCGAGAACATTTGCCTTGGTGCTAATTTTATATTTTTGGTAGAGAGGAGTCCAAGAGGCACTGCAGCATCATATGTGTACCAGCCCCATCTCTGGAGGACCCCAAGAAAACTACTGTCCTGTGCCCATCTCTTCCCTTGCCATCTCCAGCTGGCCACAGCCACTGCCCAAGCACGGAGAGGGATGCTGCTCAGTTAAAATCCTGGTTATTAGGAACTCAAAGGGAAAGGAATGAACGAGTGCCAAATGGCGAAGGATAAAATCAATATGGGGAGAGCTGTTATTTAAGCTTCTGAGCTCCGGGGTATTACAAACGTTGGAGAGCAATGAAATAAAAATGATACATAAAGTGACAACATCATCATGTCTGTATAACTGACGCCCTTAGCAGCTGTTTGGTCTGAACAACAGAAGTAAATCCAAATCTGTGCCTGCTGCCCAGGGCTGTCTGGCACTCCTAAGGGGGCACTTTGTGATCAGACAGAGAGGAAATTACAGGGTATTTTTGCCAACCAGATCATTTTTAACCTCCTTTGGTCACTGTGCCCTGGAAGCCTGGAGGACTGCATAGTCAGCAACTCACTCCATGGACCAGCACACCAGCTCTTCTAGATGAGGTTGGGTCTTTGCTGCAGGTGGAGGAGACCCCATGGGGCATCCCAGCAGCTTCAGGGGTACAGGGTGGCAGTGGGGCTCCCTGGGCACAGGAGCCAGCCTGCTGCCATGGCCAGGAGTTGCTTTCACAGGACATCAGTCCTTTGGCCAGCCACGAGCCAAACTGTACCAGACAGGCAATACTGGGAAACGATCCTGCGAACCAGGAGTGAAGAAACTAGGCTGGCATATGAAGTGTCCTTTCCTTGCCTCCTAGGCTTTCTGACACCCTCTTATCACCCTTTTAAAGCTTCCCCACACCAACACAAAGCAATAACATTTTTATTTCTCTGTGCACAGAAAATCAAGATAATTTTTTTTCCAGCTTTCTCTGCCTCTCTGTCATCTCTCCTCCTATTGACCAGACCCTGGAAGCTTGTAAGCCCTCCCAGCTCTGCCTGCAAGCTGCCCCTCACTGCCAGCCCCCCAGCGCATCCTCCTGCCTGGGCCTGTGTGGGTACCACCGTTGTTGCCAGCGGTGGTGGGTGTTGCGGTGCCCTGGGTCCACTCGGGGCCAGACTGGGCTGCTGGACAGCACGGATGGGGAGCGAGCCACGAAACACAGTGCTGGGTGCTTTGGGAGGCTGAGGGACACCTCGGAGGATGCAGAGCTTAAATACTGGGTTGTGGGAGGATGCTGCAGCAAGGGGATTCGTACTGCCACCTTAGGGAAAGCAAAAGAAATGCTTAATCTGAGAGCGGGAAGCGATGTCGCTCTCGCCTTGGCTTGAAAACCGGCTCTTGCAAGGCCGAGGCAGGAGCTGAACCTCGACGGCAACGTGGGGAGCTGGGTGAGGGCGAACGTCTTAACCCTGCTTGGGGCTGTGCCCGCCGCTGCCGCGTGCTGAGATGAGGAAAACCAATTTCACTCCACAGCATAAGGCTTACAAAAA
>JAVJGJ010000060.1:11750461-11767173 GCA_035590215.1 Microhierax caerulescens
GCACTGCCCGCGGGCTCCTCGCCCCCCTCTTCCTCCTCCTCCCTTCGCCAAAGCCCTGCCCAGACAGGGAGCCCAGAGAGTCTGGTTTTCTCTCTCCCTCGAGAAGACTCTGCACCCTGGGATCCCCCCAGTGGGGCTGGGTGGGGAGACTGGATCGGGCTGAGGTGCGGGGAAGCTCCCCCTCCCACCCTGCACTCCCCAGGAACTCGCACCCCTGCCATTGCCCTGCCAGCTCTGTCCCAGCTGTGCTGAGGGACACAGTGTGCCAGGGCAGCAACGACAGCAGGACCAGGTCCCTGCAGCCAGCTTGGAGGCTGGGAGCCATCTAATTGATAGAGGGTCTTAATTACCTGTGCCCTGGATTGAGCCCACTCTGGGAAAAACGATGGACAGTCAACTGGGCCAGCAGGTATAAAACAGGGAAGGTCATCACTGAAGGTTTGGGTAGCAACATTATGGAGCAAGTGCCACTGGAACTGCACTAACAGGCACTGTCCTGCATGCCGTGTGTCAACAGGCAAGTATGAGCCATCACATGGGACCCTCTCACACCTTACCTTCTGTAGAGGTCCCCAGACAGACCCTACGTGGGGCTGGAAATGCCGCCTTATCCTGGCAGATGTTCTGAGTCTTTGAAGACAGGATGGGGATGCTGGAAGGAGCAGCTCACCAGCAGGTAACCCCAGCTGGAGAGGAGAAACCATTTCTGCTTCTTTGGATGAAAGCAGAGTGGCAGCTGAGGGCAGACTGAGGTGGTCGAGCCTCTGTCTGCAAAGTTTCAAGGTGCAACAGTCAGCAAATATCAAAGCAGCAAGTCAGAATCAGCGTTGACTTCAAGGATTCCTCAAGAACTAAAGAATCCCCTGAAAAGCCCCCAGACCTCAAATCCCATCATCAGCCCCGTGACCACTGGCAGCAGGTTTCACTACCTAGCAGCAGCAGCAATTTATCACATAAACCTTGTCTCCATTAGGAGCAGAATGGAGCCCCAGCCAGGAGGTTTCATGGCAGGTCCTGAACAGGTTTTGGCACCTACTGTTTGGATCAGAAACACTGACCTCAGAGGCACCTTCAACCATAAAAATGGATGGCAAAAGCAACATGTACTCCTCAGTCTTTGGCATAAAAACACTCTTAAAGGAGGAAGAGCAGCACCTTAGCCCAGGTGACAAGGACAGAGCATCTGCCAGCCCAGCCCCATGTCGCCAGAGTCCTCCAGCGCAGGTCCTCGTGCCCCCAGGCTCAGCACAACCTGTCCCCCCGGCATGTCCCATCGCACCAGAGACATATTTCCCAAGCAGCCCTCATCCAGAAGAACCTCAAGGCTTTTGGCAGCTGCTGCACCACAAAGCATTTTCCCCGGCTTCTACGTGAACATCTCCGCTCCAGGAGAGCCCATAAACACCCAGCAGCCGTTTCGGCGTTGGGGTAGACACAGGCTGGAGGATGCTGCCTGCCAGTTCAGCAGTGCTCTGTACGAACGCCTCCGAGGGGTCTGCTGCAAGCAGCAAGCTGGCCAAATCCTGCTTATCAGATGGGATCTACCAATATCCCTGCTCACAGCAGTATGACTGCAGGGTTTTTTTGTCAGCCGATGACACGAGGCTGAAATGAAGATAAATGAGAGCAGAAAAAGAGAGAAATCCCTCATCAAAACACATCTGAGCTCAGGATAAAAAGCAACTCTGCAACAAGGGTTTCTTTTTTCCTTCTCCCCAAACTTTGGGAACTCAGATGTGGGTGTGAATATCACTTTAAGGATTTATAAAATGACACATGGCCTCACCTGTCAGTATGCCAAAATCTGAATGTCGGTTTTAATTACACCGAATATTTTACTTTCTTATGCAGAGGCATAATCAATTATCTTATTTAAAGGCATTACGATAATGTGTGTGTAAAATGGAGCCATTCCCTGTATTGCATTAGATTCTCTAATTATAGGAGAATGTTTGGAGCTAAAATGTCAGCCTGTCATCTGGCGGGTGTGTAATTCATGATCTGCATTCGCCAGCACGGATGAAGCTGACAAAAATTGCATTCGTTCCCTTCCACTGCTTTGGCCTCAAATTTGCCTGGTCTAGGGGTGACAAATCCCACCCCATCTCCCTTCCTGGAGCACAGTCAGCCCATTCAGTCCCATCTAGGGTGGATGGTGCAGAGTTTCACAAAGTGCTTTCTGTTGGTGTGTGTTCCTTAGTTAACCCACCGTGTGCCCAGAGATCAAGTGTGAGGTTACGTATCAAGCTCTTGGGCAGTGTGGAGCTGCTAGGATGTAAACAGGGGCTCAGCAAACGGCTTCCTCGTGGTCCCACCTGGCAGGAGGAGACACAAGCATGAGCAGAGCCAGAGGCTGAAGGCAAAACCCACCAGGGACTTTTCAACACACCCTCATCTGAATTACGAATAATGAAAGCCCTCCAACTCTCAGTTATTAAAGCAGAGGGATTAGATAAAAATAGTGTGCTTGTTTCTTGGAAGCTTAGTCCTTTCTTTAAGCACTACTCAAGTGAAAGCAGCCTGGGTGGCTTTGCTGCCTGGATTTTGCAGGACAGTTTTTGATCACATCCACATTGCCTCTTCTAGATGGGCAGCCACACAGGACGGTGGGAGGAGAGAAACCCCTGTGACTTGGGTCAGGGGGAAGGAGGAGCTTGGGTTTTTTGGAAGTTACCAAACTTTCTCAGTGAATGAAAAACACTGCTGGGGGGGCAGGTGGGGGAGGTGTTGCTGTGAGAGCACCAAAAAGGTGGTTGTGACCTCCGCAGGGTGAGGGGCAGCAAGAAGCGTCACCCTGGAGGTGACACCTCAGCAACACCATCGCAAAGGGGATGGTCCTGATGAGGGAGACTCAGCTGCTGGCTTTGCCATTGACAAAGGGACAAAACACACAGGGGAGCACCCTTGCTTTGTCCAGCACCAGGTGATGCCATTTCCCAGGCAGTAGCTACCCACTCACCTTGGAAACAGGCACTGCAGGACCAGACACGCCACACTGCGCAATGCCACTGGCTGTGGGCAGTGCAAACTCCTGGTCTGCCCCTGTGCCTGTGTCCCGGCTTTCAGACCAGGCCACCTTCTTGATTTTCTGCAGTGACTTGGATCTGTGCAGAAGAGCAGGACCCGGGTCTCCCACGTGCTTCCCGCATTACCCCTGCCTCCCCAGACCTCCAGTTCCCAGCACCACCTTCCCCACATATGGGTATCCTAATGCAGGCATCATCCCAAAGCTGCCAAGGATCCACACGATGCCATTAAGAGGCTTATTAAAAAGTGATGCTCCAATTTAACACCTATTAGCCAGCACGGTGCCCTTTAGCGGCGCGGGGGAACCTGCAAATGGAAGCCCCAGCTCCCAGCAGAACCCTAAGTGCCTGAGTTTAACTTTATGGCTCCAATTAGAGGAACACTAAAGCAGCACCGGCGCTATGGATTTATTAACACTCATCCCATCCCCAGCCCACTGGTGGTCAATGCCAGCAGCAGGCACAAGCGGATGCTCTGCCAGTCGTGCCTGTGCCACAGCAATGCTCCATCCACCTTCCAGAGGAGATTTTGGGGAGCTTCTAGGGAAGGGATGGCATCAGACAAAGGGGTATCAACCCAACCCTGGTGGCTGCTGCAACAGGATGCTAAGGCAAAGGGGGGAAAAGTCTCTCTGGGTCCCGGTTCTTCCTTCAGTCTGGATGAGCAGGGCGAGGTGTGCTGCAGGAGCGGGAGGGAGAGCAGCCGCCTTCACGCACAATCTGGAGTTGTTTAAAAAGCCTGTTTGTTCCAGGAAGTTTATAGGCCGCCTTTGCCTAATAAAGTAATTTTTTAGCATCTCGCGTCACCCTAATTACTTGTCACAATAACAAGAGACAGCTCTCACGTGCTGTGCTCCCTGGCCCTGCCAGTGACAGGCAGGGCCAGCAGGAGAGACAGCGGGATGCACAAGTCTGTGGGGAGGACGGAGACTTGGTGTCATGTGCTCCCACCCCTCACCCCAGCATTTGAGGTCACTTCCCCACGCACCTGCTGTTTCCTATTTCCTCATCATAGCTCCCCAAAGCAATAGCACAAACACCTTGTGAGGGGCCCCCCCTCTCCCAGGTTGCGTTGCCGGTGGGACCCTTTGCCAGCTGCAGGGGTGGGAGCAGAATTTCAGCACCGTGCTGCTGCTCGGGGACTGCAAACATCCCCTCCCTCGGGCAGAGGGATGTCCCCAGCCCTGAGCCACTAGTGCCTGCTAAGGAGAGCCAGGAGCAAGGCAGGACAGCAAAACCAAGCAGGTCCCATTCTGGACCCTCCAGTAGCACATCATCCCCCTTGCAAACCACCCATGGGGCTACAGTCACCCCATGGCGCTACTGCCCCAAACGCTCAGCCCCCCACCAGCTCCCAAGGAGCAGCCACTGCCCACATCACTGCCTGCACCAGGAGGGCAGCTCCCACCCTGCCATCTCTCCCTCCCCTCCAGGCTGCTGTGAAAGCCCAGGTGGGATTTCATTGCTGCAATTTTCTCCCCATCCCCACCGCTGGCTCGTTACTCGGCGTGCCCCTGCCAGCACGTGCAGTCATTTCCTCACCATGAACGATGTCTAACAGTTCTTTTTCCCCTCTTCATTCAGACATACAAACAAACAAAGTGTTCCAGGCCTTTGTAACCAGAGGAAAATTAGTAGCAGGTAAAAACAGATTTTAATGAGACCAAACTGTTCCTAACATAGCCCAGAAACAGCATTTCTTTCCCCTCCCTTTTGCTGTTCTGTGGTTTGAGTGGGTAAAAAGCAAATTATGATAGGGAACCCTTAAGTTTTTTCTTGAGCAAAGTACAGGTCTAGCAGAGAGCTTGTTCCAGGCATCTGTGTTCCCACTTGCTCCCTGCATGGAGCCCCCATAACCCATCATCTGCCTGTGCTCCCCAGGTCAAATCCAGCCCTTACTCATGTGCGATGGTCCACGACGTGGGAACTTTTCAGGCTGCAAACCAAGAAACCTCATTCCATGAAATGTTTCATTTCACTCCTATATTAGTTAACTTGGTTTGTTAAGCTTTTTTTAAAAAAGGGAAGATCAACAGTAAACCACAAAATGCCAACATTTGGGAACAAAAGGTCCCAAGTTTGGGTTCTGGAGAGGTTAACAAACTGCCTGGATGAGGCCACATGCTCCCCAAGAAAACCATCACATCTTTGAGCCAAACCAGGGTATTTGACTTGAATTCATTACTACCTTTTGTTCCTCCCGCCACTGTTTTCTCTGCATTTGTTTACATGAAGAAAATCTCCCCCTTCCCATTCCCCAGCTCTCCTCACATATTAGAGGAACATTAAGGGTTATTTATAACTCAGCTGAGCTTGCTAAATGCCTTCTTCTAGGAAACTAGTTCATCTAACTGTCTATTTTGACTCTTTGTTTAATCTCTCTTGCCCATCTGTTCCCACTGTCGTTGCTGGAAGCCTGGCACTGCCTGAGTGCGAGTGGGCACCAATGGACAGAGGTACATGGCCCAGTTTGGGGGTGTTACCTGGGTTTAGCAAGGAGCAGCAAGTGTGAACCCCAGCCCTGCCACTGGCTTTGCTGACATCCCTCCAGTGCCACCATACAGCAAGTTGTCCTCAGTTCCACAGCACTGTAAACACCTTTGCTCTGCCACTGCACAGCAAAATGCCCTCAGTGCCGTTGCACATCTGCAGCCAGGCTGGGCACAGCAGGGAGCTAAACCAGCCCCCAGCCGAGCTGGGGCTAGAGGAGCTGAACACCCCACTGATGGGGCAGCCAAGGCTTTGAGTATCTGTGGGGCAGCTCAGATGGGAATAAAGAGAGGCAGAGAGGCTTGCCTTGCTCCAAGGGAAATCCCAGTCACTTGGAGCAGTTCTGGCCAGAGGAAATACAATGTACTATGTCTGGGGGGGGGGAGAGAGCAACTTTTTACATGGTTGCACCCATTTATCACATGCTGGGCAGTGCAGAAATGGACCTCCCAGGGGATGCAGACCAACATGCTGCCTGCCACCCTGGCTGGGTAAGAACAGCCCCCAGCACAAGACCCCTCACTGCATGGCTCCACTTTCACTGAAAGCCTGGCAAACTTGACAAACTTTGAGGAAAAACCCTTGTGCCCACAGGCTACCAGAGCCAGCTGTAATAATGTTTGCAAAGCAGGGAGGGGGATGCCTCTGAGAATCCCACAGCAACACAGGAGGAACAGCCCGGTGTGGGAAGCCTCTGCTTTTTGCCATGAGAGACTATTTGGATAATTTCAGAAAGGTGACAGGAGTCAGCCTCTTTCCTATTCCCTTAATGTCCCCAGGGGAGCTCTGAAGCCACATCTGTACCAGCACATCTGGCTGGTGCCCCTCAGAGCAAAAGCTTTGCTCACTACCCAAGGACACAGCTTTGAGGCATCTCACTAATCCCCCTGCATCCCCACCTACAACCACATGGCCAAAAGCTCCTTCACTCCCCTTTCTCTTAATATATAGGAGGAAAACATCTGAGATCACTGCAGTTTTATTGTCAGATTTGGCAGCCTTTTCGTATTTGCTTGGATTGAGATATAAATTGAATTTGGTTTTCTCCCACTGACTCAGTTATTTGTTATAGGAATAAGCATGTGGTAATGGATTAGACAGGGGAAAGAGATTTCTTTCAGGCGTGTGCACGAGGTGAGATTTGCCATGCCCTGTCCCATGTTCTCCTGATGTAGCTTTGCATCACCAATGACTTTGCAAGCTCCTTCCCCTCACTATCCATCCACAGCTGGACATGGGATTTTTTTCATGGCAGACTTGTGCTTCTTTCCCCAGATTCTGCAGTGTTTTATTGCAGAGGAAATTTAACCAATGGTGAAGTAATTTTCTAAATCTGCTCCCCACCCATATCCTTCCCCTTCCCTCAGTCCCCATCAGTCATTTCGCTGGAAACTGTGAAACATTTGTGGGGCTCCTCAGCTGTCCCTGCAGCATTCTCCCTACCCAAGGAGCTGTCAAGCTCCCTTCACCCTTCCATCTTCCATTTGTGCAGACCAGGATCTCTGCATGAGACATGATGCTCTCTGCATCCCAGCCACATCCTTCCCCGCTGCCTGCAGCAGGGCCATGTTGCTCCACCACCAGCCCCACAGGGACTGTGACCAGGGAGAAGGGCACCACATGTGGCATTAACCCTTAGATCTGCCTACCAGCACTGCCCACCCCAGCACTGCTGCTTCACCTGGGGTCTGGCACCACTGGACTTTCTCCCATGCCCCCAGCCCACCTGGGGGCAAACAAATCCCTGAAAATCCCTGGGTGTGCTTCAGGCAGCAGAGCCCAGCTCAGGTTCCCCAGCATCCCTCCTTCATGGCACCTGTGGAGAGTTTTCATGGAAAAGCCATAAAATCCTCCTGTCCCCTCCATTTGATGGGGGCTATGGGTCCTCACAGCATGCCTGAGGTCCCAGCACACTCTGCAGGTGCTTGCACCACAGCACCGACCCCAAACCCTCTGCTGGGCCCATCCCAAGTGGCACAGCCCCGAGCCTTGGCCACCCCACGCACCCCCAGGGATGGCAGCACTGCTGCAGGGGGGCCCACGCCTGCAGCCCTGGGGTGCTGGGAGCTGGGGCCATGCAGAGGCCATATCCAGACACTGGCAGACAAGCAAAGGCATCACATAGAGCCTATGGCATCAACATCCCACCTGCCCCCACAGCACCTCCCCACTGCCCCCCCAATTTGCAAACCACCAGGCACTCACTGCCTCCAGCTGCCCTGCAGTGGGGTTTGGCAGCTGAGGGGCTTTGCCCCTTCCAGTGTTCACCCCTGCTGCAGGGCTCTGGCACAGCAATAGCTCTGCTAATTGCATCAGCATAAACATGGTTTACGGTGCTACTGCTGCTGTGTGTCAGCTCTTCTAGATCACCCCATGCAGCAGCCTCCGTACTCACCGGAGCACCAGCCCCTCTGCCGAGGTCAGAGGAGGTGGGAGATGCCCCTGAGCAGCACACAGCATTAATGTTTGCAAAGGGCTATCTGGGAGGGATGGAGCAGGCTAGAGGTACCAAGAGCAGCCTCCAGCAAGGGAACCTCTGAAGCACATCCTGCAGGAAGCCACTTAGGGAAGGGGATGAGGGGGAAAGCCACACACCACCCACAAAATACCTGGGAGAATAGAAAAGCCACACAACTCTATCAAGAGAAGGAAAAAACAAACAAACACAAACCCCAGAGGAACCACAACTCAAATCCCTTTCCAACCCAACTTCTCCCACCCTCTAGAGCTCTTCATACTCTGCCCAGCTCTCCCAGGACCCTACCCAGTGCCTGCTCCCAACTCTTCAAGGCAAGTGCCCTATTTAATGAACCTACATCAAGCTGAATATGAAGCAGCTGTGACCCCCTCACCAGACTCAAAAAGCCCTTACAGCAGCAATTTCACCTGCAGAAACCAACTGGCTCTATCTGCTGGACATCTTCCTATCCCAGTACTATATGCCCTGGTGCAGGGAAGGAGGCCAGGGCTTGCCAGAAAGCAGCAGCATTTCTGAGCAGAGCTCTTGCAAAATCCCCATCCTTTCCCGCATGCTGTACAGCAGAAGCAGCCACAGCATTCCCACCTCAGAGGAAAGGAGCCGCGAGGCAGACTGAGTCCCTTGGCGATGAAACATTGCAGCACAGGCTGCCAGGAGCTGGCCGGGATGCTCCTAAAGAGCATTCAGCAAGTCTCAACACCGTGAATCCGCTGCCGAAGCCCCATGCAGTGGCAAAGTCCTTGGCTGCAGTTCCTATTGAGGAGGCTGACAGCCAGGAAAGCCACTGTCGGGCGTCCCAGGGCTGCACTGGTCCCACTGATGATAATGTCCCTGAAGACAACAAGGATGATGGGGGTTCTAGGGATCCAGGCACTGGGGAAATCTGGCTCCAACAAGTCCACGCGTAGCCAAGGGGGATATGTGGGACACCAGCTCACTGCCTGCAGAGCCTGAGTCTTCAGAGATGTGTGCGTGGGGGTTAAAACCCGGTGCTCAGTTTGCACTGGTTGTGGGAGGCAGTGGGGTCCCCTGGGCTGCTGCATCCTCCCCGCTGGAGTTGCACAGCGCGCCAGGAGGGGACCTCAGCCTCCCTCCCCAGGGGTACGCCAGCGCTGCCCCCCACCACAGCCTGCATCACCCAGAGGCTGGCATCTTCAAGGCATTTCACCCCAAATCAGTCCCAGACGTTGAAAACTAAATAGCTAAAGCAGCACGTTTCAGATCCTTAGGGATTTTGTAGCTAAAGCTGCCAGGCTGCAGCAGGGCTTCTCAGCTGGCCCTGTCCACCACTCGTGTCTCAGCTGGGCTGAGCCTCTGTTCAAGCACGTGTGCCTCTCACAGGTATTTAAAAATAGAAATAATAACAACCTCTTCTCTCTTTCCTGCCTGGTTGGAGAAATAGCTTAATTAGTTAATAAGGGGTTTAATTTGTTGTGTAGCTGTGTGAAGAACTTACAGAGGGCAAGCTAAGTCAGTAAGTCAAAGCAATAAACTTAGGCTGCGAAGGGGAGGGTGATCCTACTTTGACTGGCCATGTCCCGCAGGGAGACCCGGCTCTGCCTCCAGCTTCAGCAAGGATTTCCAGGCCAGGCCTGAGGAGCTTCTCTTGGTGGTGAAATGATCACATCCCAGTGGAAAAGTTGGAGCAAATCAACATTTTCTGTTTTGATGAATGATTTCTGCCCACTTTAGCAGGGCAGCTGGATCTCGAGCAAGATGCTGCTGGCCCCAGACACACAGGTCACCCCTTCTCTGCACTGAGATGTGGGGCTCCCAGTATCCCTCCAGCACTGGGGAAAGGCAGGGAGGTGACCAGAGGATGGCTTTTAATTTCTATATACTTAAGCCCAGTGGCAATGAAGATGCCAGCTCCTGAATATGGATGTCAAAGTCTTTATCTCCAAGTGCACTGAGCTTGTACAGCTGGGGGAAAACTGCCAGGATCTCCCGCACCCCTGTCCCAGCTGTCACGGCAGGACCAAGTCCCTCAACACCCATCCCCTTTGGCCAGTGGCCAACTAACCAGGGCATGCACCATCCCAGCAAGCTCCTGCCTGATCCAAAATGACGTGGCAATTAGTGTTTATCCACACAACATTCTAAAAGGCATAAAATGGGCCTTTATGTGGAGTCACTGCCACGCTGCAGATGAGGCTTCAGCACTCCATGACCCGCAGAGCAGTGCGGGGGACGAGGACCCTGTGACAGCACCAGGGTGCTCAGCAGCAGTTACAGCTCTCAGAAATGTTCTTACAACCCTGGTTTCTGCTGGACCTTGTTGAGGGTGAGCTCTGAGATGGAGATGAGTGAGGTGGAAGAAGGAGACAAGAGAGCTGACCTAGCCTTTGGCACGGGCTCTTTCAGCCTGTTAAAGCATGAAGGGCTGATGGAAAAAGCTGCACACACACGTACGGGCACACAGACTGCACCGGCAATTCATCACACCTCTCTCCACTCCTCTTCCCCATCACACTGCTCTCCCCCATCAGGCACCGTCGTGCAGCCCTGTTGATGGCTCTGGACCACACTGCACAGCACCGCTCAGTTTAGCACGTGCCTCTATCAAGCCCGTGGTGTCCAGGCTGGGCTTCCCAGATATGCCTGCTTGACCTCACTGAGCATCGGCTGATTTCCCAGCGAGGGGAAGGGTTGGTGCTGGGCTGCTGATGGAGCTGGAGCCAGGGAAGGCTGCTGGGCTCCACCAAGAGCCACAGCAGGAGATGCCAGAGGAGCCAAAAGCTTCTCCCCAGCAAGTCAAGGCAAAGCCACGGAAAACTTATCTGTGTTCCCACATGGCTGCTCTACACGTCCTGTTTGGGTGTCATTACAGGTAATTCCCTGCTTGACGTCTCGTCAGAGGTGGGGGAGGGAGCCACCATTTCAAGACAAGACAAAAGGGCTCTTTCTTCATCAGCATTAACCTCAGGCAGCTCTTGAGAAAAATTCTGGGCAATTAGTGGAGCATAAGAAGATTTATAATTGAAATCTCGTTTGTAGCACTACAGGCAGCTCCCTCGAAAGACATTTCTCAGAGACCAAAAAAAAAAGGGGGGGGGGGGAGGAGAAAAAGAATAGAGAGAGACAGAGAAAGAGAGAGGGAACTAGTTAAAGAGTTTTAAAATCTTGCCGAAAACTCCATTTAGTTTAACATTGCATGATAGCTTTCATAATTCAGAACAAAGTGCAAAGCTCTTTAATGAGGCCATTAATGACCCTTTAATTTACTCCACCAGGGCTGAATTCATAAAACATTTATGTTCCATTTACACAGGATTTTCCTGAGACTCTTCGGGGCAAGTCAGCATCACAGAGTAGGTGGGATGAAACAGAGGGCTCTTCTCTTCTGTTCCCTCTCTTCTTCACCCTGGTGCTGAGGCTCCACGTGTGTCTTTTAATTCTGTTAGAGAAGCCGCAGGGACCCAGGAGGAAGAAGAGCCATTTTTGACCTTTCTGCATGGTAAATAGATGCAAGAGCGCTCTCTTGTATTTCTGCTTTAGGAACAATGAAACCCTTTTAAGATCTAGCTGGGGCATGAACAGCCAGCCTTAAAAACTCTTTTTTAAAAAATCATTACAGCCCAGCTCCAGTTCATTACTTGCTTGCAACATCAGAGTTGCTCTTGGGGTAGCACTGTTGCTGTTGGAGCATATGGGGGAGACATGTCCCACCAGCTTTCCAGGCTGCTTCCCACTGCTTTGGGTGATGACGAAGGGTTGGGGGGAAGCTTGAAGGATGCAGATACATAGTGGGTGCTGAGGCTGCTGCTGCTGGGTGAGGGCAGGCTGGACCGGGACCTGCTGCCAGGCTGAGCAGAGGTGCCTGCCAGGCTGCTAGATGTGGTAGCTGAGATTGTCTCTTGGCATCTCAATATCTCCTGTCCCTGCAACTGTGGGAAGCTAAGAGAGCTGGCAAGGCGCACGTGGGGCAGCACGCTGCGGTGAGAATGGGGCTGGTTCATCGCCCCCATTCAGCACTCCAGGAAGGCCACACCTGAGCTGCAGGTGATGGTCCGGTCTGGTTGTCCCTTGACCCTGACTAAGCTATTTGTCTCTCAACAGTTTTTCTTTTGTAACAGACTGCAAGCAGGGAGAGACACCTAGGAACATGTAATTGCTTGTATGGGCTGAAACATCTTTCTATTAAAAAAAAAAAAACCAAAACCCAAACCTACTCTTCCTGGTTTATTCCAAAGACCTCTCTCTCATTTCTTCAGAAGATGACTGTTTCTAAGCATCTTCAGATAAAAAGAGACATTAATCATCGCAACTGCGTTCACAGCATCTTAAGTTTGCTTTTACCAGCCTTCTCATCTGCTTTGTCAGCCTCAGAACTGTTAAGCACTTCTGGTCTGCTTGTGGCTTTGACCCAAGCAGGGTTTCCTGCACCAACCAACACAATATTCATGACAAACCCAGGACAGAGGTGCCAGCCCACAAGAACCAGTTCCCCAAAAGTCCCTGCAGGGAGGGGCAGGGAAGATGCTCTCAGGCTATCAGCAGAGGAAAAAGATGGACTTTGTTGGAGAGCATGTCAAGAGTCAATGTTTCTAATATCTATAAATGACAGTAACATTCCATGCCTGAAGGTCTGCAGAGCTGGGTCTCCCTGCAACATGTGTCTGGTAAGGTGTGGGGGGTCAGGCTCAGAGGGAGTTTTTCTTTCCATATCACTTGCCCTCTCCCCCTCAAATTCAGGTTGGGTTGTCATTCTCGTTTCCTTCTTCACCTGTGCTTTTGCTGACGCAGGTCAGAAATCCGATGGACCATCGAGGTACTGACACTACTTGCGTCTGAACGGTTCATGAGTCATCCTCCTCGTTTCACAGTTAAAAGGACCGCTGACGCTGACACCCTCAGAAAGGACGTATCATCAGGAGCACCAATACATTTGAAGCTATGTCAGCGCTCAGCAGCAGCAGGCTGCATGCACACCGGTTTGTTATTGTAGGGTCTTTTGCGTGCATTGCGTTCTATGCACCGGGTTCGTGGTTGTAGGGTTTGACTTCAGGGGAAGGAACCAGAGAGGAGGATTGCTTGACCTGCCTGGTTCATTCATGCAGAATTGCTTTGCAGCGTAGGGTCAGGTTTGTCAGAACACTCACGTCACAAAAAGAAATTATGGCCAAAAGAAATTTTAAACATGGACAAGAACAAAATAACAAAAACCCCACAGATAGACACTCCAATGAAGAGAAAAAAATAGACATAATTTTTCAAAACTTGCAAGTGATTTTGGAATCTCACACTCAAAAGTGATCTAAGCACTAAAAGCACCAGGACCCTGACAGGCTAAATAGGGAACTGGTCCCAGTTCAAGCCCAAAGTGCCCAGTGTCAGCATTGCAAGTGGTGTTGCAGGCGATCAGTGAACAGGACGGGAGGGAACCTGCAGCGAGAAGAGGAGGCAAAATGGAACTGGCTGCCCAAGGCACCAGCACACCCGCAGCAGCAGGTCACCCACTCTGCCTGACCTGAAGGGATGCTCTCTATCCTGGTGTGAAGGTGGGATGCGCCTAGGTGGACACACCTAGCTTTTGTGGACGGTGGAGCAAGAAAAACCAAATTTCCATGCTGAAATCACCCCCAAAGGAGAACAGAGAGGCAGGAGGTACAAGATCAGCAGTGCTAAGGGGAGCCCATGGGCAGAGCTGGCTGCCCCCAGGACTGGGATCACTGTCCTGCATAGTGACTGCTGACTGACAGCGAGCAGGGAAAGGAGCCAGGTCTGAGCAGCACAGGGACCTCCCGCTGTCACACAGAGCTGCCTGCAGACCCAGGTGCTCTGGGGACTCTCACTCCCTTTGGCTCCAGCAGCAAACAGCTCTGGGCAGCTCCAGGAACAAGTTGCCTTAGCTCGATTATTATTTGATTTCCAAAAAACATCAATGCAGGGATCCCATCCAACCTGGACTCTGGACTGTTTACTAAGCACAAGCTGCCATTTAGTTAGAAACACATGGGCTCTTATTATTGCATTTCCCTGGAAAAAAACACAATGGTTTAAATGAAAAGGGAAAATATTTAGTAAAAATCAAAACTTGCATTCACACACATAGACGCTCTGAGGTTTCACAACCACTTAATTCCCTGCTCCTCCCTCCCAGTTTCCAGCTCAGCACATCTCTACCTACAAAGAACATCTCCAGGGAAGCCTACAGCCAAGGGCTTTGGTTTGCTTAGGTTACACACGTGGCCAGCCACATGGGGTCAAGACTTCCACACTATGAAGTACAGGTAGGCTTTTGAAACTGCCTAATTTGGCACTGATTTCTTAACATTACCAGGTAGCTTACACACCTCCAGGGCTCCAAGAGGTGATTTGCAGCTATTGCCCTTGAGGGCGTGCAGTACTTGAAGCCAACAGAGGCACCACCTTTATGAGGATCTCTTTGTACTTTAGCCATAATCAGAAATGTATAGTTTGAACCACACTGAAAGACCCCTGCGCATATATCCATGACTCACCTGAGCAACTCTGAGCAGTCCAGGATCTCTCTCCACCACCGTAACTGAGTGCACCTGAGGATCTTCACGCATCCACTTTCCTTCTGCTGCTGTAAAAACCCCAAGAGAGGGCAGCTGAAACATTTAAAGCCTCAGTTTGGTCACTTTGATGGGCCAGAGGACGTGGGCTGATGCTCACAAGGTGCCTGTCCTACTGGTAGTGTTGATGCTGTCTTGAAAATCAAGATGATTTCATGGCCAAACCACAAACTGCAAACAGGAGAAGATCAGCAGGCCAGTGGGAAAGCCCTGTTTTCCTTAGTACTGCTGCTGGGTCTCATAATCAAGGCTATCGGATACACTGATGTCATGCTAGTAATGGTAAAACTCTGTATCGGCCTAACGGCACAATGGGTTTACAAAAGGAACAGTATATGCAGAAATACACATTCATGCTTACTAATCCCTCGTAAGCCTGTAATCCTGATTCTTTCTTTTCCAAATAATAAGTGCAGATCTATTAAGACCCTATCACTAGCAGCATGTTAAATTCCTCTCTTCCTGCCTGGAATCTGCTGCGTACCCTATGCATTGTAGGGCAGGGGGTAGACACACCATCACTCAGCCCCCTATGATGATGACTGTGATGGTGCATGCTTGAAAATCCCACCCTGGTGTTTCTCCTGTAGCCCTGCCAGGGGGAGCACATGGAAGCAACCACAGCCTCGCTCCCATTTCCTTTCTGGAGGGTCTAGGATGCCTTCTAGAGGGCATTTCTGCATCAAAATGAAACACATTTACTCACAGCCATGCAAGTAAGCAAGGGGATACCCACCAGTGTTTGACAGCCTCCTCCAGCCAGCCCTGGTGGAGTATTTCCACCCCCTTCTTGCCAGCTGTGTCCTAGTGCTGCCAAATCCCCACCTCCACCAGCATCCCCAGCCACAGGCAGCTACTTCCAGGGAACCCTGGTATCAAACAACATTTCATAACCATTCCCCAGCCACTGCATACAAATAACCTCGAAATAACCCTTCCAGGAGTGACAAAGTAACAGTCACTAATTACACAATTAATTTATTCTTTGGCACTAATAAAAAAATGAATTTGTGTTACAAAGGAGGAGATAAAAAAAAAATCGAAGGATTTGTTTAATTAAAACAACAATGTATTGAAAAACCAAGTAATTTTAATGATACAGACAATGCTGAGATTGTATAATTAGTAAGTAATTCATTACCTATCGAAGGACACTTTCTTTTCTTTAAAGCTATTCCTTTTTCTTCTTGTTTGTTTTGCTTTTTTCTTCTTGCCTGTGACTGTCTTCAGGGCACACAAATCATGGTAGCGAATTACTGGGTGGCACATTAGCTAACAGCCTGGCTGTGTGCAATTCCTTACCTGCAGGCGGAGGTGCCATGTTCTCGCCTCTCGCATCCTGATCCCCACCGAGCAGCAATCACAGACCTCCCTCCCCAGCTCCCCCCGCTCGCCCATCACAGCTGCTTTCTGTACCAAGAGCCCAGGCAAAGCGGGCAGCGGTGCAAACTGGGACTCCAGCCACCAAGAGCCACTGGGACAGCTGACAGGCAGAACAGCTACAGCCTTCTGTAGAGGGAGTCAAGGAACAGACTGTTAGCCCAGTGCTAGATATATATTATGCTTATAAGTCCTGATGTTAACCAATGTTATATATATATATATATATATAAAGTATTCATGTATTCATAGCTATAAAGGCCTTTTCTCTACTTGAGCTAAATTGTATAACCGTGACCTATTGTCCCAGAAGGCTTTTTATTCATGTTAAACGGGTACTGAGATTATAGCACTCCATGGTAGTAGGTGCAGAAGTGTTCCGGAGGAGATGGGAGAAGACGGATGATCTTATTGAGGCTCAGCACAGAAACCAAAAACACAAGAACCAAGCAGCTCTGCAGCACAGCTGGCTTTCGCATCTGAAAAGTCAGCTGGGGCACTGGCTCACTCAGGAGGACGGGACATCACCCAACCTTGTCCCCTCCCTAAGGAAGTGCTAACTGCATCCACGGATTGGAGACAACACGCCCAGCATGCACACTTCACACACTCATGCACCCCATTCTGGTGGCTCCAGCTTCCCATGCTGGTCCCTGATCGCTCACTGGTCCCATCTGTTCCCTGACCCATAAGCCAGGGAGAGTGAGCCAGGTTGGCCTCTGTGGCGCTGCTGCCGGCAGTGCTTCACATGCTGCAACTCTCAGGGGCCCCCAAAGAACCAGGCAGGGTGCCCAC
>JAVJGJ010000060.1:11803123-11815088 GCA_035590215.1 Microhierax caerulescens
TCTTGGGCCGGGGGCCCCCCCCCCCCCACAGATCTTTATACAAAAAGAGACACCTGATGAACCTGATCTTATATGGCCCCGCTGGTGAGCTGGCAGGCTCAGCTGGGCTGGCATGAAGGGCTGCACTGGCCCACCTGTAGCCTCTGTCCTACATCAACCAGGAGCTGCCTCTGGTGATGTTTTAAGTGAGTCTGTGGGAGCCCAGGGTACCTGGTGGAGGGACTGGTTGTTTTCCTCACCTGAGCCTGCTGGGCAGGCTTCTTCACTCTGAGTTAGTTTTTGCTATTTACTTTCCTGTAGTCTTTATCAGAGAAGAAGTGCTGGGGGTTCTATTTTTTTCCTAGAAAAATAGTGAATATTTGAGCTGGGCACGTGTTTTCTAAGGAATGTGCTGGGGTGTAACTCCCAAGTTTTGCTGACATTCAGAAGTGGCTTTTAGGCTGCTCCCTGGGTAAATGCCCTACGCTGGGCTCTCAGCTGGTCCCTGCATCTACTTAATGCTTTTTCCATCACTTGCTGACGGCAGCGGCAGGGGTTGGGTCTGTCTGTTTTCTAGGACTGATCGAAGGAGCAAGGTGTCCTTCACTGATGAAGGATAACCAACAACCAGAAGGATGGTTGAAACAATAAAAAAGATGCTTTAGAGTTGCCGGGGTATGGTCACGGGAGAGAGCAGTGCTGTAGAAGCACTGGTGATAATATGGGTGCAAGACCAGTGCTGAGAGCTATAGGTGTTCTGGGGCACAGGTGCTATGAGCAGGTTAACCATGGATCAAGGGTCAGCAGAGGTGGACAGGGCTGTAGTCATGGCTGAAGCCTGCAGTGTGTCAGCCTGTGCTCCTGGGCTCTTCCTCCTACTCTTACGTCTCTTCATCAATGGGTGCCAGAGCATCTGAATATTTACAGGGTGAGGTGATGGATGCTGTGCAGATGTGGTCAGGAAGCATAGCAGTAGTGAGCAGGGGGTTCTTCTGCCTCTGTGGGACACTGCCCTACTGGCATTGCCCAGAGCACTGCCTGTGCCCTGGCCATGGAACACAAGTGTTTGCGTGTTTCTTCCCTCTGCTTGGCTTGGTGCTGTACCCTGACCCAGCCTTCCAGGCTTTGGTCCCTTCTGGCATCATTGGTGACCACATGTGAAGGTGACGTTCAGGTACAAATGGTTCCAGTTCCCAGCTGTGTGCTTCCCCACCAGCCCACTCCACCTTGTAGCTGATCTTCCTCATGGGTGGGTTAACCTGACATAGAAGTACGCAAGTGCTGAGATGAACACTGTGTTTTATTCCAGGAGCACAGTGTCCCTACACTGCTGGACACACCGTGCTCACACGTCCATCCTGCGTGTCGAAGGTGATGATCACTGTTTCTCAAGCTGGCACACACCCTACCCCTCCTGCCCAGCTCCTCTTTGCCAGCCCAACCATCCTCTGGGACTGCACGGTGTCTGCAAAAGACAATGTGGGGTATCTGTTGGTGATCCTGGCCGTGAGGCTTCAACAGCATCTGCACTAAACAGGGAAGAGAAGATTAAGTGCTCGCTCTGCTCCTGAAAGGACCATTTAATTCACGTTCACCCTCTCTTCCCCCTCCCCTGGACCTCCCTGGCATCCAGGACACAGGGACTTTTATTACACCACTGAAAGCCTTGAAGGGGACGGATCCTTTTTTTTTTTGGCCTGTTCCACCCCTTAGAGAAATGTCTCCTCTGACAGGCCACCAAGCTTACGTGCCTGTTGTCACGACCACGCAGCTCGTGCCCCAGGACAGCCTGCCAGTGGCTTTGCTCAACCAGCATCTGCTTTGGGCTCAGATGGCCCCAAGAGCAAGATTTAAAGCTTGGCAGTGGGGAGGGCCCTGAGAAAGAACATGTTATCAGCCAGGGACAAAGATTGTCTCTTGCTGTTGGTCCCCTTCAGTGCTTTGTAGGGACCTGGCACAAGCCCCGAGGTGCTGGCAGGGTGGCAATAAGACGGGCAGGAGGCTGCAGCTGGCACCAGGATGGGGCCAGCCTGGCCTTGACTTTTCCTCTTCTGTTTTTTTTCTGTGCTGGGCTATCAGTTTGCTTCTTGCTAGCCCTTAGCACTGACCAACTGTGGCAGGGAACAGCTGCCTGATGAAATAGTTGAAATTCCAGAAATGTCTGAAATTAATTCAGCTTCCTCAGGTTTTGCTGGGGATGCTGAAACCCACTTCACTCCGCGTTTGTCCTACTGGAAGTGAGTTTTCCTCTGCATTGCACAGGGGCCAGCCATGCAGCTGGGCTGTCTTTTTTCTTTGGGGGGAAAAGCAGTCTGCGGGGAATGTGAGGTATTATGGGCTTTGCATATTTGTGCAGTTCTCTGGCTCAGCTCAGGAGCGAGTTTGCTGTCTACATGGGGCCAAGTTCTTTCCCGGTCTAACAGCCCTAGAGGCAGCAGGAACACAGGTGGGACTACTCTGGCCCATAGAGCAGCTTTCACAGCTGAGCACCAGGTGACTCGCCAGATGCAAGCATCTGACTTTAACTGGAAAGGGGCTAGATTCCCCACTGGAGCAAACAACTGCAAAACGTACTGGCTGTTAGATACTTAATTGAAACCCCGTTGGACCTGCCTCATTAAAACAAACTGGAAATCAAAAGCTTTCTCTCAAGAGATGCATAAGGAGGAAAGGTATGTCTGCCTGTTTGGTGAGCTCCCCAGCCCAGAGAGGCTTCCCTCCATTTGCTGCCCTTTACCAGGAGGGTTTTGGATGAATCCTGCACCCTGTGTCTGACTTCAAAATTCTGCTTTGTGTGCAGAACCCCTCCAGCCCTCTGATGAGAGTTACAAATGCACTGATATAACTGTGACAGCACCCCTGCACTGCAGCTCCGGCAGCATAGGAGGCACCTGTAGAGACACATCGCTGTCACTGCCTTCCAGCTCTGTTCTCAGCTCTTTGGGTTAACCAAGATTGTGTCCTTGCAGAAGTCCATGGCAAAACTCCAGCTGAGCTGAAAAGTCTCAAGTTTCTTATTAGGAAATCTTGCTGAAGGTACAGTAATAAAAACAGTATTTCTAAAAGAGAATCAAATGCCAAGCAAGAATAGTATGTTCTCCTAAAGATGTGCCAATAATGAGAAAATCCTCAGTCAATAAACAGCAAGAGAAATGCTAAGCTGCTAGAAATCAGGTGCGGCTGTCTCCAATTAGCTCCTTACCATGTGAATACAGCACATCTGGATTTTCTTTTGTTGCTCTGACATTTCTTTTCCAACAGACATAAATGTCCAACATGTCTTTTTTTTTTTTTTTTTTTTCCTGCGAGACAGTCCCGCCTTTCCCAGCACTCAGTCCTCTGGCACTTGTGCTTCCTTACTGTAAGTGGGTGAGGTGCCAGCCTGCACCGCCGGGCTCTGGAGAGACAGTCATTTACCCCAGGGAAGGTCTGGCAGGTGAATTTGAGCTGCATGAGAAGAGCAGTAGGCTTTGAAAATTGAAACCTGAAAGGAACGTATGCACATGCTGCTGCAAACCACCACCTCGCCAAAGTGTAGCTGTTGTAGACAACGGAGATCAGAAGACATGCCATATGCCCCCAGCACCAGATTGCTGCCAGGCTTGCTTTGGGCTGAGGGCAGCCCAGGCACGCTGGTGCTGTGGCACAGCAATGCCAGCGCATCGCCCCGAAGCAAGCCTGGCAGCAATCTGGTGGTGGGGACATACGACACATGTTCTGACCTCTGTTGTATGGGGAAAGCAAAGATGTGAGTAAGGCAGAGTGAAATGAGGCTTTCTGTTTCAAGGAAACTGCAGGCTTTGAATGTCTAGAACTCTTCCGTAAGGTCCATGCCATGGGCTTACCCAAAGGCTCCTGGAGACTCCTGGCTCTGCCATGGAGGTTGCAAAGGGGAAACTTTCCAACCACGACTCAACAAACTCTTGGGGGAAGATTCAGCCTATGAATAAGGGTGAAACTTCAGAACAGCCACTGTTTGGGTAAGGCATGTTGGCAAATGTCTTCCCTTCACTCAGCAGAAATGGGGAGAAGCCTGTCAGACAGTGGTTACTAAAGACTTTTGCCTTTTCCCCTTGTCCGTGGCTTGAAAAGAAAGCACAGCTTTCTGCAAAGTGTGTGTTTATTTGAAATGAGTTCTTGAACTCCTTCCCTCCCTAGGTGTCAGACTGTAGGACATCTGTGGTGTCAAAGCAGCATTGCTTGCTCTGATGGGACACAGGTCAAATTTCTTTCTCAATCTCTCACTCCAAACACCCTCTCCAATATTTGCTTTAAAAAAAAATCACTCCTTCCATGTCCATTCTGCCAGAAATTTCTCTTACTAGAATCTTTTGTAGTTCGAGTGCTGTCAAAAGAAGAAAAATAGCCCAAATAATCTTATTCCCTAGTGTTATCACGCACTGGCTGCTCCATCCAGGATGTGCTCCCAGTAAAGCAGAACTAGAGTCGCCAGTAATAATTACTATTATGGCGCTGCTAAAAGCCTTAAAAGGCATGGTGGTTACGGACAGGAAAACCTGCAGCTAGCAACCAGGTCCAGTTTATGCAAACACAACCTGACTCACAAAAGCCATAGTCAGAAGAAGAGTTGAGAGCTCCTTCTGTCATCCCAGGACTCTTTCCGGCTTTTGCTGGGCTGGCCAAGCTCTGGGACGAGCTGTGCGTTGTAGCAAAGCGGGCTGTGTGTGCCCCAGCAATGCAAGCCCCTCTGTTTCCTTCCCTGAGGCCAACTCGAGCTTGTGGGCACACCACAGACTCCTCTCACCACTTAACCAGCTGCAGGACAACAAGCAGGGCTGAAACCTGAGCAGTGGTGACCACTGTTAGGAGAGCAGGAGAAGGAGAGCACTGAAAGATTGCTTTTCAAGTAGCATGCTCATTTTCCAAGCCTTAGTACACATGGAGAGGACGTTTCTGTTTCTAGATCTGTCCCCTCATGTCAGGGCTGGGGAAAGCAAGGTATTTATGACATTCCCTGGGCACAGTCCCCAAGCCCACATCTCACTCGTTCACGCTGCTTGTAGCAACAACAGCCCTCCCAGTGCTCTGGCCATTCAGAAACAGGCTGCGTCTAACTCTGCTTTATGAAGAGGTAAAACCTGGAGACTGCTGGAGAAGAGAAACCTCATCTCCCTTTAACAGTGTATTACGTGCATCATCTCCTGAGCAGCACCCCTACCTCAAGACACTGGACAACATATCCAGAAGTCTTTATGTGATGGACAGTTAATGCAGAATATGTGCTTGTGCCCTGGCCAGGCTGTTCTGCCTGCCCAAGATCAAGTACAGTCTCCTTCTGCTCCTGTCTTTCTGGGGAAGCAGAGGGAAGGCAAAGACTTCAGAAGAGTGTGTTCAGTTCACATGGCAGAGGTACGACTGCCTGGTGTCTGCAGCCTGTGTCTGCAGAAGGGACGATCTTGCTGGGCTCCCTTCCTCCAGAGATCCCTAGTGCCTTGCATATTATCCTGGCAGTACCTCGTTCCTACCTCTTTTGCACATCTCTACCTTCCCCTTGTCTGGGGGAACACCTTGTCCAGGCTGGGACACCAGGAAAGACAGCTCCAGCATTGGCACCTAGACTTCTGCACCATGTACAGAAAGCTGGAAGTCTGGGGGTGGGATATTTAGGTGAGTCTTTGGTGGAAAAATGTTTCAGAGCCATTAACTGAGCAGGGAAGGAGATGAGTTTTGATACCCTAAAGCACATATCTCTGCTCTTTGTCCTGCTGCTTCGCTGCCCATCTGCCCCATCCCAGGTAGCCAGGAGAGGCACGACGTGCCAGCCTCTGTGTCTGTGTGTGTGCAGCCATCAGCAGCCGTCAGCTGGTCACAGAGGAGTGTGTTTTTTTCTGGTGAACTCCATGAGCAGGGGAAAGAGGTGGTACTGAAGCCAGCGTTGCACCCAGGGCAGAGGCTCACACGTACCAGTTTCCACTACCCCAGGGACAGGCGATCTTGCCGGGGTCTGTGGTGCTTCCCCACATGCTGCGTCATGCCAGAGGCTTCAGGTTCACATGTGTGAGGGGACAGCTGCTAGGACTCTAAAGCATAAGGCTGCCATCTTTCTCCCCAGACATGCTGGCTCCGTCCTCTGCAGGTTACCATGGGAGCCACAAAGCTCTGCCAAAATTCACACCTTATAAGAACTTCTGAGTGGAAACTCCGAATCTGTGCAATTTCCACATCCTCAGCGGCAACTTCTCCATCCTTTCCCCCCCTTTTCCCAGTCCTTCATTATCCTATAGATCCATGGATTGGACAGGGCCCCCCATTTCAATGTCTGTGCCCTGCAGCTCTGCGCTGTGCCTGCCCTGGCACTCAATGGAGCCATTGATAGCAAACCCTGGTTTGCTTTGGCCTCCAGCTCAGCTCCTCAGAAATCCTGAAAAAGACACCAGCATTTCCCCAATGTACATCTAGGAATAAAGCATTTCAGGGAGGCCACACAGCCCTGGCCCTGCCAGAGAGGTGCAGCAGGACCCAAGTGAGGATTTGACTCCATCTCCTTCCTGCTCCTCCTTAGCTCTCCCCGGAGATGTAGAGCGATGGCTCTCCCAAAGCAGACATTGCTTTCTCCAAGCTGTGGGCACAGAGACCTCACAGCTACTTTTCTCCAGCCCAGGCCCTCCACCACTCATTGGCTACTGATCTAGTTTAGGGACTTTCTACATGTGTTCTGGGGCACCCCCTTGTCCCCTCCTTCTTGCCCCTTCTGTGCCCTGGAGTAAAGGCACATCCAGCTGGTTCACAAGCTGATGGTTTTGGCTTTATGCTAGTGGAAAGTTTTTCTCCACGAGGCAAGTTTATTTGCTCCAGCCAGTCACAACTAAAATCCAGTCCTCAACTTAGCAAGGACAGAGCAAAAATCTCTGTATATGACTTGTGGGTTCTGGCTGGCAAATCTTAACATCATATATGGTTGTTGACTTTTCAGGTTTACAAATGTACAAGTCACACATTTTGTAGACCAGCTGGTGGGAGGTATTTTCTTTAAGCTCTTTGAAAGCCCCAGTGAAGAACAGTGAACATTTCTTATCCCCAGGCTACATACTTATTTTATCCTTAGATGTTCTTAGTAACCATTCACAGATTAAGTCTCTAATTTTCCTTAGGTGTAAAGGTCAAGACAGATTTTAGATAGCAAGGGCTATCAGCAGAAATGGGAGAGCACAGCTGAGATCCTTTTTTGATCACTACAACGTGGTGCAGAGAATTTAACAAGTTGCACGTTGCAAGGTGAAAACTATATAGACCAACATCTTGATGAATTACATAAAGATTTATATATACATATTATACATGTATAAAAATGCATAGACAAACACACACACGGAGAAGATGAGCTTAGCTAAGGGTTGTGCCTGGCGCTTACATCGCTCTCGTCATATAAGGAGCTCAGCATGGTTTACCAAGCTATATGAGAGCACTTTTCCCTTGCCGCTGAAAAATGGGAATAGTTGTTTTAATGTTTCATAGCAACAACTTGAAAGAGAAAGCAGCGTCCAAGTGAAGCTGTTGGTTAACTTGGGGAGGCAGGTTTATTGGGGGCTGGCTAGTGCAGTGGAGTTAATGCACTTCTTTCATCAGGTGCCAGGGGGACTCTGGTGACCACAGGCTCACAGGGACACGGGCTGCCAGAGACCCCATCTTCTCTGTCAACTCAAAGGCAGCCTTTCATGGTGTGGCTGGGCTTTCCGTTAAGAGATAACTTGTGCTGATAAGCGTCTTACTGAACTTGCAATAGAGATTGACAGCATCTGTCCATCCTGGTGGATGCTCCTTGGACCTGCCTGCCTTCTGGCATGGTAGGCAGTCCAGTGCTTGGACAGGCAGGGCAGCCTGGCTTCCAGTGTGACTGGCAGGTAAAGGTGACCTCCACACTCTCTCAGAGATCAAGAAAGTTCCTGCCTTGTGGACAAACATTCCAGAAATCAGTTTCAACTGGGCCATGCTTGGGTTCTCTGGAAATGTCTTATGGATCCACCTGTGAGCTTGAAAGGTATTCATCCCCTGTATCTACAGTGTGGTGGAGTCCAGTCATCCCAGTCCTGCCCAGTGCCCCATTGTGCTTGGTTCTTAAACAATCAGCAAAAACTAGATTTTTTTCCAAATTGTGCCATTTGTGATGAAGCATGTTGGCTGATGGAGTTTTGGTTCCTGAATTTGGTTCAGTATAAACTGCTTTCATCTTGGCACACCATCAAGGGGACCAGTGTTGGATTTCCATGACTGCTTATGGCCCAGCAGAAGGTCTTCCAGTAAACAAGCAGCTGAGAGGCAACATCTAGCAGAGCCAGCTGGGAGAGGAGAGGCAAAGGAAGGGTCAAGCACCACCATGCATGGGCGAGGGTTCCCCTAACCTTGGGGGTACTCCATCCCAGCAAGCATTCTTCCATCAGCCAGTGAATTGTACGGTGCCAACAGAATGAGAAGATACCCTTGGCTCTAGCTTCATCCTTACTGTTCCCCTCTTCTCAATTCTAACAGTTGTTCTTTTTTTCTTGGTTGCTCTTTTCCTTCCCTCCCTGTCTCTTCTCCCTGTGCCTGCTCCGAGCCATCTTTTCTTAATTGCCTGCATGTATTTTTTAAAATGAAAGGGCTATACAAACAGAACCCCATGAGTGCGAGGCTAAATTCCTAAAACAAGCTTTCTCTTCCGCGAGGAGACCCAAACACATTCACTCATTGATTGGGCCGCTAGCTGATACTCAGCTCACCCCCCTCCTCCTGTATTTCAGATAGGTTTTCTTTTTTATTAAACGTCTCTAAAAAGACCAACAGATTGCCTGTGAATGACCACACAGTAGAATCCTACAAAGCTCCCATTCATGGCCAAGAAACTTGTACAATCCCAGTGGTGCAACAGAAAGACAGCTCTTTATAAACCAACCTGAGTTAAAAGGTCAATGGCCATAAACTCCCCCTCCCTGCTTTCCTACAGGATTTGAGTTTTTAATAGTAATCAGTACTTTTTTACTATCATAAGGAATAGGTCTTTTGAAGGGTCGGGGGAAGGGTTATTTTTTTGCTTGAGGACTGCAGGGAAAGAGCTGTATCATGCTGAGAGATGTGCCCCAGGGCTCCTCCACTGCAGTTCCCTTTATTCAGTGGAGTTCTTGGCTGGCTGGATTAACGCTGGCTTGGTTTGTTTCATTCTGCTGGCCTTGGAAAGCAGCAGCATGCTTTGGCTTGAACATGGTCTGAAGGCGAAAGAATCTCCTACAGAAGATGACCATGGAATCTCCTACAGAAGATGACCATGGATGTAGCCTCTGAGAGAAGACAGGCGATGGAGTTATCTGGTCAAGGATCTTAAAATCAGGCCATCTGTTATGGCCAAGGACAGGCAAGTTTCCACAGTGTCAACAGTCTCAGTACATACAGCAGCATCCTCTCCTCTTGATCGTTTGACCTTCCTGCCATGAAGAAGCTGCTCTGGCTGCCTGACCCACTTTTCACCTTCTGTTGCTTAACTACAGTGTACAGACAACACACAGGTCTCTTCAAGATTCTTTCACTTGCACCAACAAGAAGCCATACAAGAACACCTGCAAAAGGACAAAACAAAAAGGAAACAGGTCATCATGGACCGAACATCCAGGTGGTCTGTACCTGTGTGGCCGGCTAACATCTACATGTCTCTCTCCAATGGCAGAGCTATGACAGTAATCAAGTGTGTCCTAGAGACCCAAGTGGAGAAGCAGAGAGAGAAATTTAGCTTTGCTACATCTATGTGAACACAATCAATACCTTCTCCAAGCAGGTTCCTCAGCCAGAAGGTTATGAAGAACCTAAGGACATCACTCATTGAAGTGTGTGGTGGATTCCCAGAGAAGAAAGCACACAAGTAGGCTGTGCTAAGGACTGTTAGCAGATGACCCTCAAGGGTTTGTCCAAGTAGGAACAACTTTTGCCACCCTTTTGGACTTTTAGGAATTGACCTGGATACTTTCATATCTCTGATAGCTGTAAAGTGTAACTGATTTTTGAAAATGTTAAGTAATTTTTATAGAAGACGATAAAATCCCTTTCTTAAAAAAAGCTGTAGCCAAAGGAGACAGAGTCCTCCACTGCAATAAAAAAAAGCATAAATGGGACCACAAATAGGAGGACTTGTACCTTTGTTCATGAATTGAGCATGTATTTCCTGTCTGAGAGACACGTCTTTATTTAGGAATTATTGGGAAATGATTACAATTCCCCATGGCAGCAGGGATGAATGGGTGGGTCTGGCTAAAGGCAACGTGTTCCCATGGAAGTGTATGTTCAAGTGAACTTCAAAGGCATCAGTACACAAACATACATGCTCAACGTGGTGGGAATAAAAAGTTATTTAAGTTCTTTCATTAAAAAATATTATTCTTCAATTATTTTAGTGTGTTTAAGCCCTCATTAATATCCTTTAAATCTGCCTTTCACATACACTGCAAAGCTTTTCAACGAAGGACTCATTTTAATGGACTTAGAGGTAATCTTGTTTTTTCACAAATAAAATAAAGGTTTCACTAATTAAAAACGTTACAACATTTAGACTGGTCTTTTCCTTCCACTGCTTTAATTAAAAGGCATCTTGGGGGAAGGTTTGAAGAGCTGGATTCAAGTTTTATTTAATAATCCTAATGCCAAGGCCAAAAAGGAACAAACTGTTCTTGAAAGAGTTTCATCCAGGAGATGCAGGGAGTAGGAAAGGCTCGGCTCAGCTGTGAGTGACTATTCCAAGTGGTCAGATCTGAGCAAACCCTTCATGAGAACAAATAGTGGGTACGTGAAGCAGACGGCATTGCTCCGTCTCTGTTACCATGGAGAGCGGGGTTAAAATAGTCACGCTTTTGGGTCAAGGATGAGGAATACACTTCTGAGGTTCCTGGAGAGCAATCGCAGCAATGGCAACTCTAGCCCCATGCACAGGCTGCACACCCTGTCACCTATCCATCGCCTCTGCAGAATATACGTCCCACGAGAGCTGCAGCCCTGCCCGCTGGCCTCACAACCTGCCAACGGAGGGACGCACGTGCTTGCTGCACTCATTCAACAACCCACAGCACCCCTGGTAGTTGGTTGAGGTACAAGGCAGAGCAGGGTTGAGATCTGGTGATCCCTGTGTATTTGCTGGGAAAAGGCAGGTTACCTGTTCCTCAGGCTAGCTGTCTGCAGGAGACTCTGAGTGCTCCCTCCAGAGCCCATGCCAGCTGCCACGTGTGCTGGGCTTGAAGCAGCATCTTGGTGGAAAACAGGTTTCTTTGGTGGAAAACCAGATAGGAGAGGTTCTGCTCCCTCTTCTTGTTCCTTCCCTCACCGCAGCTCCTGTTGGTGAGCACCTCTTTTGTGCTTAAAATCAGAGAAATTATTGAGGTTTGTAAGAAAGCTTATGTTTATTCTTGATGGCTTTTTTATAACACAGATCCCTGACCCAGTTAGACATAAGCTGGCACAGCAGTGTGGGGTGGCCAGCTGCCTCACAGCACAGAGGAACAAGTGGCTGGAGGTTGGCAAGATGTGAACTCCAACTGGCTTTGCCACTAGGAAAATTGCAGTGGCACCACACCCTGCCCCTCTTCTCCCTTCTTCTCCTCCTAACAGTGCTTGAACAAAAGACCAAACCCCAATCTGCTTTGCAACAGGCACCCTATTACACAGCACCACTCTGCTTGATCCCAAATCCTGCTACCTCGACTTTGAGGTGCTGGAAGACATTGAGTTGGTGCTAAATGGCAAGGAGGCAGAGAGGTCCTGCTATCCACATAGCGCACAAGCTGATGAAGAACAGCATCCTAAGGATTGCTGCTATTGTCCCTTTTCAGGGAATGGGAAAGGGCCAGAGGCTTGCTTTTCCCCATGGAAGGAAGGAAGCTGGACTAGATGACCATTGTAAGTTCCTTCCAACTGAAGTATTGTATTGCATTCTATCGTATTCTATTCTATTCTATTCTATTCTATTCTATTCTATTCTATTCTATTCTATTCTATTCTATTCTATTCTATTCTA